>CM055197.1:13702517-14302517 GCA_029224185.1 Karalla daura
GGAGAGGAGAAGAGGGAACGGAGAGATGCACTCCTAATTACTGAACCATCTGCCGAGTCCTGGACGGCAGCCAACTCCGCTGGCAGCTGGGATAGAGGATGGGGGAGGGAGAGAGAGAAAGGGGAGGGAGGGAGGGAGGCGGCGGGAAGGAGAGGGAGGAGGCGGGTGGTTGCGGGGGAAGAGGAGGAGGAGGAGGAGGAGGGGAGCGGAGGGGGGGTGGCGGTGGTGAATGTGGGGTAGAGAGGAAGGGGGGGGAGGAGGAAGAGACAGAGAAGAGGAGGAAATAGGGTGCAGAGAGAGCGAGAGTGGGAGGGAAAAAATGAGGTGGAGTAAGAACCATCAAACCCCAGTATGAAGTCCCTTCAGTGATCTAACCAGCACGGCTGCAGAGGGGGAGACGTGCGGCCGTAAAGTAAAGGGCCCGCAAATACAACACGCTATAAATACATGCTGCAAATGAGTGACTGGCCCAATGAGTGGCTTTTTCCTCCCTTTTTCTTCTCTCTCTCTCGTTCCTTTCTTTATGTTTTTTTGCCCCTCTCTCTCTCTCGACTTCAGCGGCGCAAACACACAGCTGTAAGAGTTGGATGTCCTGTTTCGCAGCCATGCTACTGCTGCGTGAGGCCAGGGGAAGGCTTGAGATGCCAAGTGGAATGTGAAAACAGGGAGTGGAGGACAAAAAGACGGGCGGCCGCGCGGCGAGTGCGAGCGCCGGGACACGGGCGGCCGTGCTGCTGGATGCTCACCGACGAGGGCAGGCCGGGCGGCACCTTCCTGATCTTCTTGGGCTGCGACTCTGAGAGGACAGAGAAAAGGAAATAAGAAGTCACACAACCACTCGCGCACAAACAAAGGCCTCCACCACTCTGCCGGCGCGTTGCGCCTCCCGTCCTGCTTGGACCAGTCCGTCCGTCCATCCGTCCGTCCGTGCGTCTTGTGACCGCTCGTTAAAGCCTAATCAAAAGGTATTTCAGTCGCTCTCTCTCACCGCTCGCACTAATTCCGCTCCTTTTTTGAAAAAGCAGAAGTGAAATCTCGCGAGCGCTTCTCTAGAAGCTCTGCAGGAGAGGAGATGACGCGCGTGGACCTAAATACAGAATCGGAACAAAGAAAACCTTCTGCGGAGCGAGGGCCTGGGAGTCTGTTCATCTCACCGATGGGCTCCGGCGCGGGCCTCCTGCGGGCGTTGCTTCCCTCATAGGAGTAAAACTGGGAGCCGGACTTCAGGCCAGACGGGGAGAGGGCACTGGGACTGGACATGGGCATCTCGCTGGGCATGAAGCCCTGCTGAGGACGGCACAGAGAAAGCACGGCGCTGGTGAGGCGGAGGGGCACGGGCCATCATTCGGAGAGATAGGCTGGGGCGGGACGTGCAATGAGACGCATGAGCTTTTGGTGTCATTTACCTGCGTGACAAAGGACGAGTACGGCCCTCGCTCGGCCTTCCCTGTGTGGAGAAACCAGTACAACGTGAGGCCGTGCTCGCGGAAATTGGTCTTTTATGTCAACATGAAATGACAATCTGGCCGCTCCCTCCTTCCATTCGGGCGCCTCCCATCTGCTGGTGTATACGTGGTGATGATGATGTGTGGTATTTATGGGCCGCGGACGGCAAAACAACAACAAATTGGCCCATTATAAATGGTTCATGGGCAATTGTGCCCAACCTCCGTCCCCTCTCCTGACAGTTAAACAGAGGAAAGCTATAGGCTACTGTACTCCCAGGGGAGAGCTGTGTTTGTGCATGGGTGCCCTTTACACCCCCTCCCCAACCCCCCCAACCCCCTCCCGCCGTGAACACACACAAACCGCAGCACAGTTCCAGACCCCTCCTCCACATCCTCCCTGATCACCCTGCTCCTTTGACCCATTGGTGCCTGGGCATAAATATGCTGTGGCCTTAAAAGGCACATTACTGTCTAACCTGCGAACTGCTGCTCCCCCAAAACAAACAGCTCTTTGTGTTGCTTCAGTCACACACACACACACACACACACACACACACACACACACACACCATCGACATCATCATCTGCTTTTCAATCGGTATACTCCACAGAGAAACACTGGTCCTTAAGTTCCCCTGGCTCGCTTTGCATGTTTATCTCTTTTGTTTGTTATGCTTATGCTTCATCATTAACATGTTCTTACCAACAACCCCTGGTCCAAACATGGGGGCGGGAGGGGATAACCTCCTGATCACTGTAGAGGCCTTCCTCTCCATAACCCTGGGAGACAGAGACAGACAGAGACAGAGAGAGAGAGCAAGGGGCATTAGGGGTAGCAAATTGAATTAATAAAGGTAAATAAATGACATTATTAACCTCTCCTTCCACCAAATCGATTTCACTGGGGAAGAAGGTCCTGGTGTGTTCGCAGGAATGAGCATTTAGCACCGCTTCACTTCCGTGTGTGTGGAAATTAAATTCAAGCGTGGACAGTCAGATGTGTCTCTCAGAATGAGCCATTCATGTGCGGTCGACACGGAGATGCTTCAAATTCACCCGAGCTCCACAGCGTGACATCTACGTCAGCGGCTATAGCGAAGTAAGGTACAAATAAATAAATAAATAAATGAAAGAGCGGGAGAAGCTTACCCTTCCCTGGTTGAAGGATGGACTGTTCTGCTGCCCGGGCCCCCAGGGACTGGACCCACTCCTCTCATCTATACCTGCAGGGACAAAGGAGTGGGTTAGGTCGGCCAACCAGGAGACGGCCGGCAGAGGGGGGGGGGCGGGTGCTTGGGATTGGCCAGACGCAGTGTAACTTGGGGAGGATGGCGGCCTGCTTGGGTTGCGGGTCTGTGAGGGCTGGCAGAGAGAGCTCCACTGAGGAGCTCCGCTTCACAGGCTGCACGGAGACGGCGTAGTGACAGCGCTGTCACATGGAGTGGATGTGAGCTGTAGGAAGTTTGAATAATTAACACCCAGTATGTGGCGCCCGGAATCATCCTCCACATTCTTCATCCTCCGCTCCGCTCCTTTACATTTTCCATGGCAACAGTCGTCAACCTCAACCACCCCCCCCAACCTCCACCACCCCATCCGTTCTCTCACATTTGGCCTACACCTTCGCCTAGACGGATGCGAGGTCTCCATCCTCCGTGGTGCGCTCACGCTATCGGGGGCTTTCAGAGAGAGGCGAAACGTGTCTGAAAGGAGCGATTTTAAAGATTGCTGGAGCAGAAATCCCCTGCCCGTCCCCTTTCTCTCCCTCCCCGGCTCCTCTCGCACTGCAACACGGCATCTCTGGGGGGGGGGGCTGAAGCTTAATTGTGTGCTGATTTGCATAATTGTGCATATTAATGATGCCGGGCTCTATGAATATTCATATTTGTGTTTTGTTGTCTAATTAAAAAGTGGAGAGGGGTGAGGGGTAGGAGGGTGGGGTGTGTGTGTGTGTGTGGGGGGGGGGGGGGGGGGGGTAGGCGGGCTCGAATCATGACAGGATCAGCAGTAGAGCAGAGTGATGGGTCCACAGCGCCGAGAGCTGCGAGATTGCCGTGACAACTGTGATCTATACGCACCACACCGGCAGAATAAGAGATGAGGGAGACAATGTCTCGGCCCCTCTCCATGGCTGGCTGTCACGCTGCACGTCAATCACGCACGCTGCACAACAAACCCCCAAACCTGGCGTTGAAAACGTCTTGTGTGTCGGGGCCGTGTCCCACTTTTGTTGAGATGCCATGAGCTGGATATTTAGAGTCCATCTGACGTATCGCGTTGTTCATATTCAGCTCTAAGAGGCGTTAGCCGACGCTAGCATAACGTAGCACTGGGACTCCAAGCGCTTGGCTGAGCCTTTTGGTCTGATTCTGCTTTCAGACGTCTTAGTAGAGTGGCAGTGGCCGACCCACCCACGCTGGCTACTACTGTGGCTGGTACTGTCTCGCTTTCACCTCTCTCCTTTCTACACCCCTGTTCCTCTCTCCCATCCTTTCACATCTCACATCCTCTCCTCCTTCACTTCAACCAGAGAAACTCACCTTCATAGTTACCGTCAAAACCCTTCCTTTAACCAACCAACATTACAACCTCAACTCATTAGTGCATCTAATGACCAAGAAGCCGCAAATGCTGAGATTTACTGCCATCACGTTGCCAAAACAAAGACAGATTTTCTATTAGATGTCACGACATGCTGAGAAGAGCTTCCACGTTGCAGGATTACATCAAAAGTGGATCCAGATATTTTGAAATGGGCAAATGGAGCAAACCGAGGGAAATATAAATGACTACATGAACATCATAGCTTCTGTTTTTTTTCCATTGTTGAACCTAAAAGCCCAGCAGTTTTTGGTGTACTGAAGCATCTGATCCAACACCAAGGGATTATCTATGAGTTTAATGGGACAGTGTGACATGGAAATGGCTGAGGGTTTGGCTAAAATCCCTGCCTTCGTTCTCACTGGCTCTCTTCATGGTGCACCTTAGAGAAACCAAGCAGCCTGCTGCTCTCTTTGCTTCCACCATCTCTGCTGTGGCTGGATAAATACGTCTCCTCCGGCTGGTTGCAAAGCAAATACTTTCAACAGTCATCATCTTTAAAACATGAAACGGACCACAGAACATGAGCCGTTGTTTTTGGTTCTCCTGCGACCAACTTTTTTTAATGAATTTTCCGTTTTAACCGAGAAGAATTCAGAGGCTACGGACTGCGTGATTACACACCTGCGTACGGTTTGGTTAAGAACGCAGACAAGATGTTCAATCATCTGCGCCTTTGGTGTCTCAATGACGAGACAATCAAAGTATGAACTGAAAAAAGAAGGGCTGCCTCAATAGCCATTCCTAAGAATTAATGCTTTATCCAGTCTGTTTGACTGGTGTTCTTAATAGTTTCTTTGATTTACATGAATTCTGGTTTAGTTGTTTTTCCTCCTTTGTAGCCTATTCGGTTCATAACATGCCGGTTTGAAGCTTCCAAACAAGAACTTTTTGCTTTCTAAAAGGTAAAAAGAAAAACCTGAACTGAGGATTAGTTGCTGGCCTCTTTTTATTCAGTAAAGAGTAAAAACAAAATAGAATGAACTCCTTGATCTTGAAGCAACTGTGAAAGTGGTTTTCTTCTGTTGCCTCTACTGCGTTTTGCACTGAGAAAAAAACAAGCTTGAAATGAAGCAGTAAAATATACTACTGATGCGTCACCAATCGTTACCATTTCAACACACGTATGGCCCTGATCACTACATGACTTCCGGTGATTCCCGTTAAAACCAGGGAAAGCGCGGGGAAACGGTGAGTGGTTCGCGACTCAAGACTACCGGGACTGGTAAGGGGGAAAGATAAAGCACAAGGGTGAGTAACATCAGACAAATCCTCTGGCGAACCCCGCTGCACTCCTCCTCCCAGCATGCAACGCCCCTTTAAGCATGGCTGGTCTATAATTACACAGGAAGAGATACTGCTAACAGACAGGCAGCCTGAGTCACAGGCTCGCCGAGTACAACTCCAGCGCATGCACTGACCCGACCTCAACACTCCTGTTCTCTTTTCACGGGCGCACGGCCCCAGGCACCCATAAGCGACTGCGTGCTTTTGTCTACACACCTTCTTCCTTCCCTCGGCAAAGTGACTCACGCAGACACAAAGCATGATGTCAGATCCAACCTCAGGAGAGCCGCCGGCGTTAATGAAACGCTGAACAATGTACAATAACGCGGGCCAGACCGTTTTAACCTGTGACTCACCGGAGACTTCTCAAAACCCTAACGCAACACAGAGCCCACATCGTGTCATTCTGAAGGCAACGAGTTGAGAGTTTACTCAAGACTCCCAGACACATCTGGGAAAATGCAGCATCCATCTTAAGGGGTTCTGCTGGTGCCTATCTCACACTCAACCTCTAGTCGACCTAAACATGTAGGTTTTTGACCTGTGGGAGGAAACCGGTGAATCCAGAGAAAACAAGCAAACGCCACATAGAGAGGCGTTCAATCAAGCATGAGGTTCAAACCCTCTTGCTGTGGGATGACGGCGGTGCCATCCACTGAGCCGCTGTGTCGCCTCGCTGTGCTGAAAACGGAACGCTGCATGCAAATCTAAAAGCTCCTGTTCCCCTTCTGCATTCAAGCACGTACCCTGCTTCAGAAATACAGATTCTCGGTTTCCACGGACCAAAAAATGAAAGTACAACTAGAGCCGACGATTACAGCGAAAGGCCAAGAGGGCGAAGTTCCCCTTCGCCCCCAAATCTTCAACCTCCCCGCACTGCAAATTTTGGCCGATTCTGCAGCTGCTCCGCCAATAGCAGGAAAACAGTGGGCTAAGTTGGCTTCCTTGACAGTAATCACGTCCCGCCTCATTGAACCAATAACAACACAAACGCACCACCAGCTTTACGACGCGCAGGCTTCCCTGGTTGCTCCGCACCAAACTAATCCAACTGCCAGGGCGCATGAGGAGAAATGTTTGGCCCCGTGGTCTCACCGAGGGTGAGATTAGGACATTTCTACGCACGTAGAAATGTTAATAGAAAGTTGCGTGCTCGTCTTCTTCTTCCCAGCATGGGACTAGACACAGTGATCCAGCACGGGCTTCAGCTTGGGTTATGGTACAGACTGGATGGCGTAAAAACCTGAAGAAGTCACTAATTACAGAGGGACTTACACTGCTACTTAAACCATAATCCGTTACATCTGTAATGCGGATATAGGTTTGATTTAAATGTGTAAAGCCGGCAGCAGGCTTTGAAGACTCCACATGTGCTCAGTGCGCTCCTAACAGAACAGTCCTTGGCCTAGTGCGGCTCAGTAGCCTGGCGCTGTTTACATTTCCCAGCTCTTCTATGGAAATCCACCGTCAGGAACAGGACAATAGCAGGTGTCGGACACTGAAAATATGATTCGGGGGCAGCGAAACGTCAAGGTTGAGAAACAATGCCATGGGCAGCCAATGGAGCGTGTCAATAAGGAGGTGAAATGACTCAGGAGGGTGCTTTTCCAGAACTCTGCTAAGAGCAACAGAGTCAGAATTTCCATTTGACTCTGATGTGATCCTGGTTGGTCGCTGCCCTTATAGCTGGGAACACCATCTGTTCGAGGGAGGCCTTCAGAGAAATTGTAAGGACTTCTGAAACACACGAGATGTTTCAAAGAGACTTTGCTTTATGCGCACTTTAAATGGCTGAAAAAAAATACCAAACTTTTGTTTCCCTTGAAGACGGGGGACCTGCTTTTTGTTAGCGCACGCTTTTGCCGTCTCTGACAGAAGAACATCTAAGTGGCCCTCAAGTGAATAGAAGAAATAGAGTCCCCCCCCCCCCCCCCCGTACCGCACCGTGCCTCGGCTTGCCTTGTTTTCATCTTGGCTTCAATATCCTGTTTCATTTCTATTACCAGACGAAAGACGCACTGCACTGAGACACCGGGCTGACAGAGCAAGGTTCACCAGAGGATTGACGAGAGCGAGAGTTCAGACTGACGGGGCCCTGCATTACATATATTGCAAAAGGGCCCCAAAAGCAGCACAACCAATAAGCCGTATCCCATCTCCGAGGCTGTTTGTTTACAGTGGGATGCGCCAAGACGACAACAGCTCTTGAAAATGAGTAGTGAGGGCAGAAAGTGGGGTATGAGGCTGCAGGACAAGGCGGTACGCTCTGTCAAAAGGTAAGCAGAGGAGACTGATTGTGTTGCTCGCAGAGCCCCCCACCCTCTGCCTTTGTCCCAACGTGATTGAATAGCAACAGCTGAGAAGGTGAGGGAAAGGACACCTGCGAGGCGAGGGTGACGCTGACGCTTGATCTACGGAGCAGAGAACAAGCCGGCAATCGCACGCCACATGAAACACAAAGCGTGAGGAGGGGACGGGGAGGGGAACGGAAAAAAAAAACTAATCTCAATCAATTTCTCACCCCCCCCCCATTTCTTTGTTATCCGCTGCTTGAACATATAGACCTCAGCACTGGCCGTTGTTTTGTTTGAGCAGAGATATTGGGAGAGCCCAGAATCACAGAGATAACGGTGCAGAAAGTGAAAGGAAGAGATGAGTCCATTTGTCCTTGCGTTACCTGAACCCCCGAACTGACTGCTGGCCAGAGTGGTGGGCCGGTTCTTGCCGTTGGTAACCGGAGGCTCGAACATCTGAAATGAGAGGAATAGAGGCGTGAGCGCGCTTACTGTACAGCCCTCCGCTTGGCAGAGGCCGTGGGGGCTGCAATTTCAACCATCCTCTCCCATAAAGCCAGCAGCTACGGCGGGCATGGAACAATTCACACATGCCAGCTTTGACGGGGCGACGGCTAAAATTAAAGTGCCTCGACGACGGTCTTGTAAAGCGGCGGCTGACGTAACGGGCCTGCAATCCCCCAAACGCTGACCGACTGACCCATTCATGCCGCCTGCCGCCCCCCCCCCCCCCATCGCGTCCCCCTCAGAACTAATAATGAAGAACGGCGTGCGCAGGGTGCGTGCTGGAACGGGTCCAGGGGGAGGTCTTACCGCGCTGAAATCCAGCAGGTCGTTGAGCTCCTTGTCCGTTTCCGCCGCAGCCATTCTGCGCTGCTGTTCACTTGGCCCTTTGCGTCTCAGCGAGCGACTGGAAGCAGAGGTGGGGAGAGCGTCAGCACGTTGTGTTCAACAGACCAGGGGGAAAAAACAAAAAAAAGAAAAATTACATAAGCAGAGTGTGACAATGCTGGATGACTAGTGGCGGTTGAGGAAAATAAATAAACTGAAAACACATGTAGACACATAAACCGGGCACTTCAAAGCCATTCATCATTCATTAGAGCTGATTTTCTATGTTTTGCTCACCCCCCCCCCCCCCCCCCCCACTCACTGGCTGCTCAGATGTAAAGACACACCACACGGCCACAAACAGCCACATGGGCCGACCGCACGAGCAATCGGACCAGCTGTAAGCTGAAAATAATGTCCGACTGAACCTGACATGACACTTTATCTCAGCTACGCCGCATTATTGCCTGAGCCGCTATCTCAGAAATCAAGATGGCTTTGAAGCATTGATAAACACGGTCTACTCAACACACATAGTGCTGTACTGAATATTATAATACTGTATTAGAGGTGGAGGTACAGGTGAAATACGCACAAGTAGTGAGCCTATAAGGCCGGCTCCTTTGCTGCTCTCTCCAGCTAAACCTGTGTCCTGAGGTGTTGTAACACAGCAACTATACATCCATCCATCCATCATCTTGCCCGCCCTCTACCTCAATAGTGTTGCAGGGCTTTGATGGGGCCTCTCCCAGATAGACACATAGAGGGGAAAAAAAACCTGGACAGATCACCAGTCCATCAAACTCACTCTCACACCGATACTCTCAAGTCAATCCAAACATGCACGTTTTTGGACTGTGGGAGAAACCCCAGACACATAACGGGAAAATACTGCAAGCTCTGCACAGAAAGGCCCTCGGTCCAACCTGGATTCAAACCGGGCACCTGCTTTTGCTAGCCACTCTTCCTCCGTGTCAACCCATAAAAAGGTGGATAAAATGTTCCACGACCTGTTAAGCCTCATGCCAGTCACAGAGATAAATGCAAACAACTAAACCATACTTGTCGAGGTATAATTACTCCACTAGCAGCACTTCCTTGCAAAAATAATCAGGATATTGAGCGAGCGAAGAGAAATCCAGACGGTTCAAAGAATGTCCCTGCTGGGCCACATCTTACAGGGGTGACCGTAGTGGAACCACAGGCCACACTGCGCTCCTTGTTAGGCAGGCCCTTCGCTCGGGCTGCTTCCTCCGCCTCAGAAACCAAACCTGCTCCTACAGCTCTTTAAAAGCCGCACAAAGCCATAACACAGAACGCTGGATGTTCAAACAGGCGGTATATGGCTGGGCCTGTCTCAAAGCAAACAGGATACGAGTGCCGAAGACCTAAATAACTTTATTTTATATGTTACGGACAAGCCAGCGCTGATAAAATACACACGCACTGCTGTAAAATCTAAAGTTCGCTGAGCTATATCATGTCATAATGTGCAGCGACTGGCTCTCTAAACTTGTGCAGTTTGTAATAGCAGTCATTATCTATTCCAAGATGCCACTTTATTAGTTATTTTGCAGTGTTCGGGAACAATGCAGACCTTGTGTGTCTGTAAAAAAACTGGCTTTAACAGGCTTTGGGATGTTTTAGTAAACATCGCTAATGTTGTTGAAAGATCAATTTATTATGAAGGCCATAAAAAAAAAAGTCCTGGTGTATGGATCGTTGGTACATCTGTTTGGAGAGAGTGCAAAATACTTGCAGCGTGAAAAACAAAGTTGGGGAAATCGTGTTGCCAAAGCAGGGATTCACAGTGCCACATACAAATTCAGACATCCTGTGCATTTCTCTGCAACCATAAAGAGTGCCAGAGTAAGGTCAAAGCAATAAGATAATTCAGGGGCACTATTAGGAAGAAGTCACTAACAATTCGTTTGTAGAAATTTGCTGAGCTTTACCATTTGCTTTCACTCCCAAAAATAACACAAGAAATTATTTTAAAAAAAAACCCAAATTGACAAGCGATAATCCCATGTGTGGGGGGTAAAACGTAGTGACAGAGTAATCTAGTAATTCCAGCCTCTCATTGAGCTGAGGTCAAAATGGGGGACAAGTGTTTTAGCCCCTCCTAACAAATGGAAGTTGCTTGTCTTGAGCACCCCCCACCTTCGGCCTGACCATTTGGAGGAGAAGTTTTTTTTTTGTTTGTTTTTACAGCACCGATACGACCACGCAAAAACATCTCCTGTGCGTGGAGAAACAAAGTGTCGGCCCCAGCGCTTTGGTGGGGCCAGGTTGAAAGCCCTGCGGGGTGTTTTAATAAGGACCTTACAAACCTGTTGCCTGCCGTCACGTCGAGCAGCAGACCCGGGACAGTGATGAACACAAAGACCCGGACCACCGAAGTTTCATTTCGGAGGCCGAGTGCCACAAAAATGAGACGAGACGGCTTTTAAAACGTAGCAAACATGTAATTTCACCTCACACGATGCGGGGAGATACGGATTTTTATAGCTTTGGTGTGGAGGTTGATAGAGGGATATGGGCTCAAAATGCTCGTTACCACCGAGTTAAACTTGTAATTGTGTTTTTTTTAAATACACCGCTGCACGATATTAAGGTTTGCAGGCAGAGTCGGGGCGCGTTAATAGAGCTATTATTGAGATATTAACGAGGCTAACAAACAGTTAGCTAATTGCAATAAACAGCGGCCGTCTACGGTTGTGTTCCTCGGCTAACGTCCCCGCATTTTGTGCCATCAAAGAGGCTTAAACTGTGGTACCGCAGACAGCACAAAACCCCGGACTGCTAACTCGGTCCGCTAAATTGCTAATGTCCTGTAACGTTACAGCCCATTCGGGCGAACAAAGGAGCCTTTTCCAGCCCACACGAAGCCAGTGTGCCCGGTGGTGGTAGCTCGTCCAGGCCGAAGGGACGACAACCCGAGACCCCTGCTTCTCCCCCAGCTGTGGCACTCGCTACAACTTGAACGATGCGCTTTTAAAACTTGATCATTACTCCCCCAACAACGTGGCAGACAACTCGGGTTTGACGTGCACCCGTTCGTTACGAATGTGTATTAATCCCGGCGTTTACCTGGAGTTAGTTCTGCAGCATCCAACAGGGAGAAATCAGCGGCTGGAGTACAGAGAAAAACAAAGTTAGGGATCGGATCCTTCCCCCCGTGGTCCGGACTGTGGGCTTGATGAAAATGAGGAAAGACAATAATGAACCAGTCCGTGGCGAACCCCCTCGTCTCGTAGTCTTCGTCACGAAAGTAAAAACGCGTCTGTAGCATGAAGCATAACTCTTGACTTACATCGTTTCCTTACGCTTAGATGAATTGTAACCATATCATTTTCCAAGTAGACATTTTAACAGCCTCCACATTGTCGGTTCACTCTCCGCGTATCCCTCCGCAGCGCAGCCTACGGGAGGACATGGACGCTAACACATCAACGGTATCCAAATCTGCACCGAAACGCGAAAAAATAAAGGCGAGTGAATCGGCTTTTAATTGGATATCCACTCAAGCAATGGTTATCTCAAGCGTCACCCCCGTCACTGTGTCGCGAAGGCAAGCGAGACGCAAAAAAGGCACGGTGCGAGGGATCTATGTCGACGTGCGGATGAGGACAGCGGAAAGCCCAAGCAAAGTACAGCAGCAGAGGATGGAATGATAATAACAGTGGAAGGACCAATAGGATGTGAGGAAAATTTGATTGGCGTGTTGGGCGTCCAAATATGACCCGTTATCAGCCTTTAGGGCGTTTCCATTTTGCTTACGGGTTGCTTGCGCCGTAGCTCCGCTCTTGAAACGTCGAATGTGCAGCAAAATGTGTGTGGGTGATGGGGGTCTACTTTGTGTTATCAAAAGGGGTAGAATTATAAGAACGATTCTCTCAAACTGGATTGTCAAGGTGAAAGTTGTCAATCATGTTGTCTAAATCCATGCTGATCCCGATAAACAATTTTCTGAAAAATATGCTGCATAAAATTTTCACTCATCTATCTATCTATCTATCTATCTATCTATCTATCTATCTATCTATCTATCTATCTATCTATCTATCCACACAACTTCTATATATACTAGGTTATATCTATAACAATACATTATGCATCTATATGTGAAATATCAAAATCCCTCACAATTTCATTAATTAAACTCCATATCTTGGTACATATACATAATTACATATTCACAATTTGTCCAGGACTACAAAACATTGAGTTCCAAATGTGTGCACGCAGGAGTGTTTTATCTCTGTAAGCATAAGAGAAGACAGTGGCAGAAGCGACTATAATAGATTTTGTCCTCTGAGAATCAAAAGACTTGAGTTTTGAGCGTGAGCCAGCATTCAGCTTGCATTAAAGGCCCTGGCTGCTGTGTTTCATGAGCTGTACCTTGGTGGCTAAGTAAACAAGACTGCAGTTAACATTTGTTTTCAGACATTCTAAAGAAAACCTCAACTGGTTTGAGGGGAAACAACCTAAATAACATCTGTGCTGGCCTTTACGAGAAAACTCCACCATCCACTTTGTGGTTCACAAACACACACGCGTGCACGCACACACACACACATGCTCAGCTTGCACTGCACACATGCAGCTGAAGCACAAAACCTGTATGTCATTAAAGACTGGTTATCCTGTTATCACTTACGAACGATAAACGTCTTAAGATGTACAACAGGATCAGGCTCTGCCTGCGAGGAGCTGCATTGTTGAAGACAGACACATGTGAATAAGTTAGGGAGTGGGGGCACAGCTCTGCTTTTTGCGACGGGGTAAGCAGATCAACCTCATTATGACAAAACTGGTCTCACGTCACAGATTCGCTTGATACACCTGGGGAAAGAAAGCGCCTGTGGAAGCGATCATATCACAGCTCGACACGAAACATCAAACAATATTTGGTTTGTTGCCTTTTAAAAAGTAGGACAAGCGACATGGATGCAACACAACATCGGGGTTGCACGGTTTAGAGCAAGACATGAAAAACTCTATATTTAGAGTGGAACTCCATTCTCTTAACCCCCAAGTGTGTACCCCCCTCTCCACCCACTCTTTCCAGGGCTCTCTGTTCTTCGTCTAGATGAGGACTATAGCTTTGTAAATGGGTTACCCCCATGCAGCCACCCACGCATCAGGTACAGTACGAAAACCTGGGGCATCCTGTTATGACTTCTGGTTTCCTGTTTCCTGTAAAAAATACAGCCCCCTCTCTCACTTACAAACACACTCATGCTCTCCGCTGCCAGCCACACACAAAACAGAGCAGAGCTGCGATCAGCTGCGAACACCCCGTTCCAAATACATTGATCGAAGTGTTTGTTCTTGCGAGCCTGGCTCGAGCCTTTGGAGAATATGTTCAATATAAACATCATGCTGCCACTTGGATTGAGTGGCGCGACGAGCCTGGTCCTTTTTAGATTATTCCCAGCAAGACTCAATCTGATATTTTTGTGTATTCGTGACATAAACTGCCTGCAGTGGCACTGTCATGGTCAGTGTTCAGCCCCCGTGAAATGTACGACACTATCATGAGGAAGCCATTACGCTATACGGTGACAAGAACAGCTGTTTTCCTCCATTCTGCGCAACGTTTAATTTGTTTTTATTTCGTGTATACGTAGCCTCATTTCACATGCCAGGGAGGGAGATGTACAAGTGTCAGGGGACCAGTGAAACGGCAATAACAACAGTGTGTGCTCGGGTGTGAACTCTAGGCCCCCCGTTTGACAAAAATATGAAAATAACACAGTTTGTGACGCGCAGCAGGCAACCAGGACACACACACACACACATAGACAGGCGCGCACAGGCGTGCACGTCGCCTGCCAAGATACCTGAGCATCTCTCTCAACAGGGGTCAGCCACATCCCTCTTAATGAGCAGAAATCTCTCTTCCTTCCTGCAGAGGCTCTAGCCTACCATGCTGAATGCTCAGTGACAGTGTGCACGGTTAATTGTCTTGGCACAAACTCATAGCTCCATCCACCACCCCCCCCTCTCTTATGCTTCTGTTGGCGCTGAAAGCAGAATTTTAACACGCCCGTTTAGGACATTTTTTCATGTGATTCTGTTCAGCAGTTTTGGATGGGCTACTGTCTCCCTTTTTTTTCCATTTGATGCCCGACGTTTCCTCTGGTTAACTCGGCCTTTACATTCTGCAGACCACTCGCTATTTTCCTCATTTGTTTCGGAGGAAAAAGCACAATGCCATCCTGTTCTTTTGCCTCATTTCTAGCTCATCATCCCCTCCCCCTTTCTTGCAGATTTGAATTCATTAGCAATCAAAGAGCCACTGAAAAACGCCCAATCTTAATTATCCCCTCATTTGCATATTTGCATATTAATGACTGCAGACTTTGCTGTTTTTCTGCTGCAGTAGTTCCCCCTCCCATCAACATTGCTCAGACTTCGCCTCCCCACATGCTGCAACACTACGTCTTTCTCCAAGCCCAAGGCCTCTCACACTTACAGCACGAAGTTAACAGACATTCAAGGCAGGACATTTCATTATCGCTCTGCACATGAGGCTAACAGATGAATCATTGTGCCTGTAATGTAAATGGAGCACACATGTATCTCTTGACTTTTCCTCCAACGTCCTGCTCTTGGGTTTAGTCACTTTAAACAAACTGACTCGGCTGCAGTGATGCACAGACAGTAAATTATAGACTGGGGTTAATACATACAGGTATCATATGATACCTGTTTCGTAATATGCTTTAGTTAGTAACTGTACCATAAGAACATTGCATTAGACCTGGTGTGCTTCCCCCTTCTGGTGAAATGAGTACAAGACAGCAAAACAGCTAATAAAAGCATCATGCACCATTTAAGTGAATACAAATAGTTTGCTGGGAATGCTCTGAGAGTTAAATGCAGTTTGCACTACAGATTAAAGAATCTTGCAAAACTTAAGTTTAAACCCGAAGCATACAAAGGAAATATTTAAGTTTGTAACTTTTATTTGTTTTTGGCTTTGACATGAGGGTCATGCTAAAATGTTCTGAACATTGTGCTTCACCTCAAGACGTCTCAAAAATTCATAGAAATTAATCATGACAAGGAAAAAAACAAAAACAAAACAACCTCCTCAACCCAATCATCCCTTGCTAACATAGACACGCAAGGCCTGACCTGTTTGGTAAAATAAACTCATTCTAACATCTCTCAATTTGCTTGCAAAACACACACACACAGAAAAAACAAATAGATTTAAGCATCAGCCTGAACAGGTGATTAAGAATGATTGCCATAACTGGGATTGACACGTAATTTTCTGAAGAATTTAGACAAGGAAACTGAAAAACAGACTTAAAAGAAACACGTTGAAAAATTACACAGCTATTATGTGCATTTTCATTTGCTTATGGGGGTTGTCCTTTGTAAGTTTGATACAGCTTGGACAGTCTGGACACCTGTAATAGTATTGTTAGCCAAACGAGGGGAAAAAAATGGCACATTAGGCACACGTATAACAAGGGTGACAAACGCAACCAAGTCTAGCATTTAAACGTTTAGAATTAGCAGCTCTAGGTTAGTTAGTGTCCCAGTACAGGTTTTAATGGTCCCAAATCCCGATCTCAACTCAAATGACTAAGGGCTAACGTTCGCTACATTGCCAACACACGTTTGGAGAAATTAAACCTCGTCTCTGAGGAAGTATTGTGGACAACAGGATGTGCAGACTGTAGATCACGGTATCTTTGCTAGCATGCAATCACCTTGCTGACATGTTAGTGGAGCTTCCTTGGAGAGTTGGATACTTCAGAGGTTCACCTGAGGGAGCGTGTGGGGAAACAGGGCGTGTATGCTTAGGCAGCAGCTTTCTCCAGGTTTGTTTATTCTTATTTCTTACATATATGTGTGTGTGTGTGTGTGTGTGTGTGTGCAGATCAGAAACGAGTGTTCATTCTGCGGTGCGCGTTGGAGTCCTCGGCTGGTTCAAGCCCATGGTTTTGCAGAGCCACCCGGCGAAGTCTACCTCCTCCACCTCAGACCGCTTGATAAACGTGTGATTCTGCAACAAAACAAAAAGCAGATGGTGAAGATGGTGAACCCGTGGCTACCAGCTCCAGTACGCGTTTTAACTGAACTGCAGCTCTCTAAACAACTACAAATGTCACAAGTGTCAAATGATAGTTATTCATCAAGTGTGTTAACGACACCTGTACGAGTGAACACCACAATGAAACAATGCGATGATTTACACCGCGAAAAAAATCTGAATCCAAAGGAAAAAATGCTCAAAATAAATAAATCAAATAGCAGCCTCTGCCCCGACGAGGGGGGCTTTTTACCTCAGCGTGTCCAAAACAAACTAAATTATTCCTTTGCTTCACTTCTTCCAGTCCAAAGTAACTTCACAGATGGAAAATATTTTGAATTGCTGGGTGGGAAGGCGAGCGTATTGATCTGAGGTCTGAAGTGAGGCGGGCCCTCTTCTTTGAGATGATGTTCACACGCTCAGACTTTTGAAAAATCTCAGTCTTGAAGTCTCCCCCTCTCACACTGCAGGCACAGGGCCGCCTTCACACATTAACCTGGTGTTAACGGCAGGTACAAAACATGGACTCCGCAATGCAATGCAATGCAACACTGCATTGATAACTGAAACATTTCAAGCTGTGTTGAATCGAAACTGAATTGAGAGCGTGAGAATTCCAGTCAAATTACATCAGGAGGTTCTTCACACCCAGCCTCACTACAGCACCTTGCAACAACAGAGCTAAGGGTAAAACCCTTTTTGCGCATTTTCGTGCACGAGACCTGACAAGTGTTTGTTATGCGCTTTAGCCACAGCACACCTGAGGAAACTCACCATTAACATTTTCAGGTCAGCCCTGTCCGCCGGATTTTTGATGAGACTGAAATGAGAGAGAGAGAGAGAGAGAGGAGAGAGAGGACAGAGAGAGAGAGAGAGAGAGAGAGAGAGGAGAGAGAGAGAGAGACAGAGAGAGAGACAGAGAGAGAGAGAGAGAGAGAGAGAGAGAGAGAGAGAGAGAGAGAGAGAGAGAGAGAGAGAGCGAGAGAGAGAGAGAGAGAGAGAGAGAGAGATCTTTCAGAGGACGCTCGGCCCCTCAACACTGGATTACATGAACATGACTGGCGTTGGCTCTGGACACACTACAAGGAACTGTGTGTTTAAAAAGAACAAATGTGCTTTTTTCATGCTCACCATTTCGTCACAAAGTCCTGGAAGTCGGAGGTGAAGACCCCGTGTGGAAGTTTGGGAGGGGGCTGAAACGCAGACAGACGATTGGATAAACATGCGGCCATTCAGATTTGCAAAGGAATGCTTTATTCTTTGGCCACGCCGTTTTAGGCTCTTACCTCATTTACTATGTAGTCTAGTAGTTCAAAGATGGCCATTGCCGGACTGTGACCTGGAAAAGGAGCCAAATTCAATGTTTTTTTTTTCGTTTTTAAAAACACACTTATTTTATCAGCCTAAATTACTGTAATACAGCCCCGCACTTGGATGATTTATCTTACTTTGCCAGAAACGTTCCTGCCTTTCCAAAGGCAGGAGCGTACTTTACTACCAACCAACCAAAGAGAGCGATGAATGAAAAGAACACCGAACTCCTCCTGGCGGCACTGAGCAGTGAAACGTGAAATAAAACGATCCATTACACGGTAGATCTAAATCCCATGCCGGGCATCCATTCCCGTTAAAGGTGGCTTAACAGCTAAGGCGCCTTGCTCACCGCTGACGGGCCTCCCTGGTGGTCTGGGTCTGGGTGAGGTGCTGTGCGTCTCACGCTCGCCACCCTCCACGATCGGGCACCCAAAGATGGCTTCCAGCTCCTTCGCGTCCGGGGGAGGGATGGGGAAGCGTCCCACCGACAGCTCGACGAGCGACAAGCCCATGCTCCACACGTCGGACTGCACGGAATAGTGGGTGCCCTGCAACCTCTCAGGCTACACGGCCAACACAAAACAACACACGGCTGACGCGGCAGGCACACCATCAGCACACCAGCCAGCGCTATGAGCTGTTGATCGCTCAAGCAATAGACAGTCCAATTATGGTTAATGTGAAAGACAAAATGTGTTTGAGTCACGTACGTGCTTGTTAAACTGGGTGCAGTGCACAAGTTGGAAAAAGATTTACACACCGACATGTAGGATCGTGTCCCTACGAAGGAATTGGCCATGGAGTCTATGAGCTGCCCGCTCACGCCGAAGTCGCACAGCTTGATCTCCCCGCGCGAGTTCACGAGTATGTTCGAGGGCTTCACATCTGGAAGAAACAAAGGACATATCAAAAAGCTGGAATGTTCTCCACATCTCAAGGGCATGCTTTAAGTTGGGCTTTACCGAACCCCACAGGGCAGACACACAAGACAAGTACCTCTGTGCATGATTTGGTGCTTTTCTCTCAGGTAGGCAAGGCCCCTCAAAACCTGTTTGAAGAGAGCGGACATTGTCCAAATCAATACCCACTGTAACGTCAGGGTAAAGACAAGAGCTGGAGACACATCCAGGTCCATGGCGCGGTATGAATGAGTATTACATCGACTGTTTAGAGAAGTTATTTAATAGCCACAGCCGCCAGCGTTGCCTATTGTGGCAATATCAATAATGTGATACACACTTACTGCAATGCTGACTTTGCCCAGTATCCCTTCTGGGATCCTCTTTGCTTCTTTCAGCACCTGGTCCAGAGATCCTCCATCCTGTACATCAGAAGTGAGACGTGCAAGAAAACAACAAAGGCAAACGTAGTCCTAAAGAACACATCGCTCCAATTATTACAGTGATAAAGGAAGTGATGTCCAGCACGAGCGTTGTCTTTGGTTTTGTTTATTTACCATATGCTCCATACAGATGCTGATCTCTCCATCGCTGTAAAAGGCTCCGTAGAAGCCCACTATGTAGGGTGAGTTACACTCATGAAGCACCTGAAGCTCCCGGATGATCTGGTTCCTGACGGCAGGTTTGATTTCAAGGTGAATGAGCTGTGAGGGGAAAAAAAAGGTTTCTTTAAAATCCGATGCCCACACAGATCATTGCGTGTGTGTGTCTGTTATATACGTCTGTGATGGTGCCTTCGTACTTCACCTTTCTAGCCATGATGATCCCCGAAGGCTTGTGGCACTCCTTATTGACCACTCCTCCGTTACCTGCGCCCAGCTCGCAGATACGATCAAAGTCATCGTCTCTCATCTCACCGACCTTGGCCTTCTGGGTGAGGAAAGCTTCCAGCCTTTTCCTCTGCTGTTCGTCCAGGTCCAACTCCTCCAATATCTTCTTAAGTGTTTCTAAACTGGCCCTGGGCGTTACATGGTGGACACAGGACAGGCATAAGTGACCTATTAAATGACATGAACGACAACATAGAGATGGCAATAGTGGAGAAACTTACTCGGATGCAACATCAGTGTTGGGGGAGCTGGATAGCCCATCGCCAGTGGGAGCTATGTTCAAGGGCAATGGTTTCTTCTTAGGTCCCATGTTTCACTTGTAGATAAACTCTGAGCTGATCTCGATTGCTTTCCTAATCTTAAACCCTTTCAAAGGAAGGGCCTCTGACAAGGAAATGACTTGAGCCAATGAACTTCGTGTCAGGTTACTGCCAGTTTATTATGCCGGACGGGTAACTCAGGTAATAGCGACACCACTCGAGTCAACAATTGTCTCTGATTATCTTGAAACTGAGATCTCTCTGATTCATTCAGAGTCGAATGCAAATGGTTAAGAGTGGAGCTAACGTTAGCACGTCGGCTAACGTCAAGTTAACTTTAGCTTAGACTGGGTGTCCTACATGAGACATAGCCCTATAAACGATGACTGCTTAGCACTCTGTAGCTTTCTGAAGTGATACAGGCTCGCACAACTAGCGACAGCGTAGAGGTAAACAGAATCTGTTCAGCCCCAGAGCCATGACCAGCAGCAATGCTTACTGTTGTTGACTGTCAGGCTCCACATTTAACGCTAGCTGATAGCTAAACCAGTGGGCGGTGCCAACTCGCCCAGAGTCCAGCAGCTTTTGACCAGAAACACCAGACTTTATCAGGGCTGCGGTGGCTATTCCCGTATCGTTGTGCTAGCAGGTGCTGGTGCCGGCTGGGTCCGGGATCAGCAGCAGAGGTGGGGGGCCCAGCTGCAGCGAGAATCTCACGCCGTCCGGCGATCGTGTCTGCGTAAATCTCGCGATACTTCAGATGTTGACAGTCAGCTGTGTAGAGGAGTACTGAACTCCCCATAATGGACAAGTCATGAATTATTATAGATAGATAGATAGATAGATAGATAGATAGATAGATAGATAGATAGATAGATAGATAGATAGATAGATAGATAGATAGATAGATAGATAGATAGATAGATAGATAGATAGATAGATAGATAGATAGATAGATAGATAGATAGATAGATAAATTGCCATTTGAAGCCGTCTGTTGAATGTAACACTTTAAATTATTTTACTCCAGCAGTTTACAATTATAATTTTTTTATAACAATTATAATTTTTAACAGTGTCAATATGAACCTCATCATCGTCGTTTGTGATTGTCAGTTATTCGACATGTCTCACTTCAACGACAACATTTTTACTGGAAACAGTTAATTGCACAATAAAATAGAAGGTTGAGATGCTGTTTTTTGTAGAGTTAGTAAACATGTCAAAGTAGATAAATCCATTTATTTCAACAATACAACCCAAACACTGAAAGCCACATTATGGCTGATTTATTTTACAAGAAAGTAATTAGTTACCTTTCTAATAATTTTGTCAGGGTTTAATTTAAGAAGGCTGTACAAAATCTATGGTAATGTGAGACAATCAACTTTTCATATACATTGGTCCCTTATTTCACTATAAGTGCTACTGGTAATGACACGTACCAATATCAGACCAGCTCAAAAAATTCATTGAGCAAACCTTTATATCCAGAACGCCTTACATAGGAGAAAAAATAGCCACAACAGGGACCTACTGTAGCAGACGTCTTAAAAGTCCAACACTGTAGTGAAATCCTTTTCCCTGATGTGAACTTTAACACATGTATTCAAACAAAAATGTTTTACATTTTACCATACAAACAACTTTGACAAAGTCTGACTTTCATTTAAATTACAAAGTTTGTTCTGTGTTGGGCTTTAATAGTCCAGAGGGGGTCAGGAATCTTGTGTCTTGAAAATGAATACACGGTGAACACAGTCATCAGAGGAATAATGGAGGAGTACATTCTTTGGATGGTACTGGCTGTGTGATTTTCTTTCAGCAGAGGGCGTACTTGTTCGCCTAATCGGAGCTTTCAGCTGAGCGTGACTGAGCAGCAGTTGCTTTCTCTGGGCATCAGCAGCAGCTTGAGGAGGCAAACAGAAACAGATGGAATGGATTTACTAAATGAACAGATGTGAAGCTGTCAGTCAAAACAGCTTCTTCCTCTGTGTTTACAAACTTCTGATAGCGTGAAGATTGTCTGGCATCTCTGGAAAATAGCAAAGTGATTCAAATTTGGTTTACAAACACACACACACACACACACACACACACACACACACACAAACAGAATGACATACCCTCTGATTGTTGGGGCTTGGCTGAGAAGATCAGGAACTTTGTGATTTCTGGTATCTGGCAAGAGCATGGTAAAAATCCCTGCCATTATGCTAGCTGAGCCAAAAACAATGTATGGCATGACCTTGCTGTAAACACCTAGGAAGAGAATGATCTGGTTATATCTTTTCTATCACTTCGAGGCATTTTTCACAAAGGAAAAGTACCAAGGCATAAAATAAATGAATGCTGGGTGAAATAGCCTATATATCTCTCTCTCGATCTCTCTCTTTTTCAAAGAACCTTGGTTTGAACACATTATTGAAAAAAAAAAAAGCAAAATACACTTACCGATGTATACCACATAAGGACAGATGATGGCGCCCTGCTGACACACTGTAAATCCCCATGCCCATGTATCTGACCACAGTGGGTATCATCTCGGTGGAAAATACATAATAAAGGCATAAGCAGAGGCTATGCCCAGCTTCCCCAATAAGGCCAATGCCTGGAACAAGACATGCATGTCTGGGGAAAACAAACATGATTATTAGACAAATGATCTACTGCGCAAGCCATTGTGTGATTTGTTAAAGACATTCCCGATTCAACCAGTCACATTTAAAGCGTAAGGCCCTTCAGGAACCAACTTTATGACCAAGAGACTGATGCTGCAGAGAATCATTGAGGAGGAGAGGATAACGGGTCTGGAAACATGATTGATCAGCAGCCAACAGACTACGTATGCCACAATGTCAATGGCTGCTGAAATGAAGCAGTTGAGGTAGATATTTCCATTCAGGTTACTGGTATTGAGAGAGAGGCCGTAGAAGATCAACGAGATTGAAAACCTGCAGAAATACAGAATTATGACCAGATGCAGATGGAAGAAGTATATTTTTACTATTATTGTTTTTTTTTTTACTTGTGATGTCACTTTTTCTGATACAGTTACAGTGTTGAATAACAGGTCGCTAACCAAAACTGGGAAAATAATGAAGAGAGGAAAATAACCAATATTACCATATAAAAACACCAACAATTGTGATATTCCTAATGTTCAGTAATGAATCAGGTCCAAATAATTGTACGACTGTTCCTTCTCATCTTTCTCTTCATTTTGCTGAAACAGATCACAGTCACATTGTGTCAGGTCTGAGAGAAGTACAAGTGCCATTTGATTACAACCACTTCATTATGAAATGTATTTATTTTCTACTGGAACACAATGAGGAGTAAAAAATTGATTTCACCACAGATCTGAATATGACGTGAGGGGCAGCGACATTGTTCATTTTAGCAGCATTATGTATGATAAGCTCTGCCTCCTCCACTCAGCCTTTCTGCAGAAGCCAACGTGGAGCCTCAGGAATCACCCTGCAAAGCAAGAAAGAGAGATATCCACATCCACTAAATATCCGGGGCAGACATTGCACACCGTCATTAGATATCAGCTAGTAGCTTGATGTTACTTAAACTCATTACCTGCTTTGAATCTTTGCAATGCTATATGGTGGTTTTCTGGTGCCTATCTCCAGCACACATGCATAGAGCAAAGACAGAGAATCTACCCTACATAGTTTGCCAGTCCATCTTAGGGCACCTGTCTAATCCAGTGGTAGCTCTAGAGTCTCAAATCAAGTTAAATGCATGTCATAGGCAGCGTTGTGTTATGACTACATTTCAGTGCCTGAGTGTTACTGAACCATAAAAGCCAAGACTACAATCGTGGATTACAATCTGCTCTTGATCTGAGGTCAACTTGCATTTGTGCCGCTTCCTTGACCTGCTACGTATGCAAAACCTCAGCCAAACTTATATTATCAGTCATATTATTATTTTTTATAAACTAGTTTCAATGGGTGGAGCACTGGTTTCCTCTATAAACATGCATGTTTAGGCCCTTGGTGTGAGTGTGAAAAATCAGTAGTGTGTGTGCCTTGCAGTGGACTGGGGAACTTTGACCAGGGTGTATTTCCTGCCTTTGCCTTATGTGCACTGGAGATAGATGGAAACCCCTGTAACTACTGGCTACTTACTTTATGTATTTGAGGTCAGATTATCTCTTACTCAAACTGACCATCATCAGGCTGGGACTTCAACCTGCTTATGATCTGCTCTCTAACCATGATCGAGCAACAACTGCCATTTAAAGCACGCTAAAAGTTAACTCTATATACAATACAACATGTCTCATACTGACTGAGACCCCAGGTCACATCACCTTTTGGAGACACGTTAACAGACACAAACACACCAACAAATGAGCCTGAGCCTGAGTGGCCTAAAACTTGCAACTGGGATGCATCATATGTCAGTGACTCCCCCCAGAGCAGTTAGACGTAGCTGGGGAGAAGGGTATCTGATCCAGATGAACAGCCATGCAAAGCAAGAAGTCAAGTTCCCAACACTGACATTTATTTATTCATTCATTCATTCATTCATTCATTTTCTAAAGATGTTTTCACTTTGCTTATCGCCATTGTTGCTCAACTTGAATCCAAACCTCATTTTCTTTGTAATAAATCCAACTCCATGTCCCTGTTGCTTTTCAGCTGGGGTTGGCTCTGCTATTCAAGTCGCCTTTATTTAGCGATTGGTTGTTTTTCAATGCTAAAAAGAAAAAGAATCCAACCAGATTGAGAAGTAGTTCTTCAGTGTCACATAGATCAAATCTGACCCTGGCTTCTCCTCCCAGATGAAGCTCTTCATCTTCCGAGACCTCTGTCTGCATGTCAGTCTCTTTATTTACAACTACACAGAGGCTCAGTACAGAGCTGTTCACTATCCTGCTTTTATTTGCAATAGCACCTGACCATGAGCAAAACCATGGGAATCTGGTATATGACAGTCACATTATCTCTCACTGACTCCATATTATACATTTTACGACAGCCTACCCTTCTGTCAATCGTGCAAACATCATCCACTTGTGTGTGAATCTAACTGTAAATAAGTCAAACTAAATTCAAACTTTGAACTTTTTTTCAGTGTTATCAGCATCCACCTCTTGACCTCAAATGAGGACGGGTTTGCTATTTTTAAGAATGCAATTGGTGGTTTGTTTCAAATAATATCACATCACTCAACTGTCAAACCGCAAACAACTCTGTAATAGATCTGTAATAACCAGTTCCTCTGATTCTGGCTCGAACGCATATCCAAGCTTATATGTGTTTTCCATAACTGTATCGCCCTAATTACCAAAGGTGAGTCTCAGGTACGAGAGCCAGTCAGTCTAAAAGCTTGCCAGATTGGTATTCTGTCTCTGGCAGAAACTGACTGAAGTCATTTTCACACCGCGGTCCAACGCATCTGTGCTGGCACCGGACAACAATGACCTGCGTTCTGCTTAGCCACTGTTTCCCTCGATCCAAAACAAACAAGAGCAACCAGAAACTCTGTCGGAAACCCTACCTCGGAGACCACAGTGGAGGTGTACCTCTCCGTGCTGAACACCCATCCGTCCGCGCACCGCTCCGTGGCGCTGCCGCCGTCCAGCCGGTCCCGGGCGCAGCCGTCGGGGCCCGGGCCAGCCGCGGCGCTGCGCGTTCGTCGCGTGGCCCGTGGAGTTGCGCCACACTTTGCAGCGGTACTCCGGCGTGTCCGACATGAAAACGGACATGACTCCCATGTGTCCGTCGGGGATCACGCACAGACTGAGCAGGACAATCAGTCGGAGCTGGAAGAAGCCGTACTCGCCGAGAAAGGACGTGAGCGCGTCGAAGTCTTTGATCGCGTCCCCGGACATGACTGGCAAGATCTGCGCACGGGCTTCCAACACCGGGACAGGGTGTGTTTGGCAACCAACATTGGAAGCGGCCTAATAACAAGCTAGCGCATCAAACCGGTTCCAGCGAAAAATAAAAGGCCTGCCATTCAGTAGAAGGCACGACTTGTACTGTCTAATGTGTTTTAAATGTCTTCTATGTCACGTTAGGAGGAAGCATCTCACATGAAATCTACCTCTGGGTACAAATAAAAGTTATCTAATCTTATCTGACCTACGGGTGACAAATAGGCAACAGTGTCACGACGCTGCCTCCGATGAAGTTGAGGGAAAATACACTTGATGTTGGGAAAGACCGTTGTTCCTAATTTCTCCGCTTTGTGTGGTAGTTAATAGTGAAAAAAACATCTCTTGACATTTTAGGTTAACTGTTAACCTTGTCTGAAACGCACTGTTGAATTTGTGAAAGCCTTTGTGACCAAGAACCACTGTGCCTACTGGACTTCTCAAACCCTGAGCTATAGTTTCCCCAAAAGAAGTTGGACATCCATTCAAACACGGTTTCCTGAATTGCGTAACCTTTATTCTATTTGTGAAGTTGAAAAAAAATACTCTGTTGTTTAGCACTGTAACACCAAATGCGTAATTGCAGAAAGCAGCAGTTGTATCAATACGTTAAGACTGACAGTCTTTAGTTGGTTGTTTAATATCTAATAAATACCTTATTGACAGTGGAGAGCTGTTGTTTATGAATGCATGTGTCAGGAGACATTGGGCTTCACTTGGACAGCTTCCTTTATCTAAAACTGGTCCACCTCATGTGCTCGTTACCTCAGTCACTGGTGTATAATTATACTGGTGTATAATTAACAAAGGCATTCTTGGTAAATTCCTTCAAATTAATCTTCACTTCACCTTCAACAAACATGACCAGCTTTATTTATATATATTTCTCCCATTTCTTTGCTCCAAAAAGTAAGAACTAAATTGTGCTTAGATCGGGACAACCTGATCCGTGCTTCAACTTCAAAACATAGAATCTGACTAGATTTAAGGTGATTTTAGTGAAAACTCTAGACTGTCTGTGTCCACAACCAGCACAAAGCAGCCATGGCTAGAAGTCCTCTATACATCACAGTGATGTTCAAATGTTTTATCTGTGTCAAATAAATCAATAAAACAAAAAAAAAATCAATGAAACATTGTTGCTGCTATCTTGAGCTTCATTGTTAAATAGACCTGTGATCTCCATTGGATTAAGATGGGATTAAGGTCAGATGAAAAATTAATTAGAAATAAACATCTTTTGAAAATCCTACAATAATGTAAGAGAACTTTGCTCGAAAAAAATAATAGCAATGAGTAATTCTGATTTATTTATGAATTGGTCAAAAGTATGTAAAAAAAAGTATGTATTGTAACTACTGTAACTGTATTTCCAGATTAATGTTTCAGATTTAAAGATTAATTGATGTATTACGCTATATTATTGTTGACCATCATTTGCCTAAAAAGAGCTGTTTCAGAGTTTATGAATCTATAATTCCTAATCTATAATTACCAAAAGATAGCATGCAGTTGTAGTGAGGGATAAAGAATGTGCATGCTTGGGTATGATGCCCATTGGCATTTCTGTGCATAGAAGAACGGCTTGTTGGGAAACCGACACCAACATGTCTAAACGTTGTTTGCTCAACAGCTAATTGCCGGCAATGGCTTCCAAGTCAAACAAACCAGACAAGCAGCATGTCAGAACAATCCCCTAAGAAATTCTGAATCTGTAGCGTTTTGTTTTCGATCTGCAGTCGCACCAGCAGTTCCCTTTGAGGCCACTGCAGTGGCTGATGGAGCGACTGCCACAAGATGGAGCAACACAACACACAACAGTCAGCGACGAGCTGCAGAGGTTAGACCTCTGTGCAGATGTTTGGATACATACATGTAGGGTGTATGTTTGTATCATTTGTACTATATCGTGGAATATCATATACATATCATACATATCATTTCTTTAACTCCTTTCTGTACTTTGAGCAGCTTTATCTGCAACAGTGCATCATATTTTATAGACCAATCACGTGCTTTAATCTAAAAGTCTTGATTCAAATAGAAGAAGAATGTAATACTCCTTTTCTTAAATTGTACAATATTCAGGTCAAGAACTCATTATTATCTCAGTGCTTATGCTGCACTTAGAGTCCTACACATTATATAATGCATATAATCCTAAAGCATATATTACTGGGTAAATGTTGACTTTGGCTCATTACTTTGGCTCATTCCTGTGATGCCTGATCCAAGTAAATGAAAATTCTATTTTTTAAATAATATATATATATATTTTAGACATTTTCGCCAATTGCTATTCCATTTTCCAATTCCTGCAATTTACTGATTATTATTGAAATGTTTATGCTGGAAACAAATATGGATCATTGCTTGTGGAATATTTGTTCTCTTCTGTTGTTCTGGTTTAGGACAGGACTCTTCTTTTGTTTTAAGGTAGATACAAATTACAATCTTCAGGGCAATGCAAAATAAATAAAATTAATAAATTAATTGTGACAATATAAATGCTACTCTTATTGCAACTTTTCCAAAATTTGCTTTATTTTTGGCAGAAAATGGAACAATTCACATTGTGAAAGCAAATATTTTGGAAATGGCATTCAAAAGCCACAGACAGCTAAGAAGCAAATATAGATGTAAATGATGAAACAATATGCAGAATAAAATTGCTGGACCATACACTCTAACGATCTAATTTGCATGACGTTCCTTGAATCAGTCAAGTAACGTCACATCGCTGCTCCACGCGTCCACTGTGACCCTCGATCGCCACACCTTGCCATTCAGTGCTGTTACCATAGCAATGGCTCTCTGGCCAGCAGCTTGGCAATGCCCTCTGACCCCTGGGAGAGGTGACCTTTGGCCTGAGGGTCATCAAACGGGGTCAGCGGGTCAGCTCTTGGAGGAAGACAGTAAAAGCACTTCACTGATTGGCTATCATTTGCCCTTTCCATACCCTCATCTATGTAATTGGTGTATTGACCAACTGGCCTTTTTTACATTGTTAGCAGCACCTCGTCCAGTTTACATAGCTCAGAGCGAGGCTGTGGACGCTGCTCAGTGAGATGTTAATGTGCCTTGTCATTTGTTTTGCTGTGCGTTTTCACATTTGCGGGTTTAAAGCAGAGATGGGAATATTATCTCGATCTTGCGTCCACATCTGCGCCATCAGATTGAGGACTTCTCAGGCTAAACTTTGACGGGTGTGTTGGTGGACCGCCACAGATAGCAGAGTAAGCCGCAGCAGGGTGGATGATAGGGAAAGCCCTCTGTCCGTTTTCTCCTCTCGCTGATGATCTATGCCCTCCCTGGCCCATCACTTGTCAATATCTGTACATTAATTTGAGAGACGGCGTGGCAGCGGGGACACTGGTGGTGGGGGAGGTGCTCGCTGAGCAGGTGGAGGGAGGCATGGGTGGAGGTGGTGGTGGTGGTGGAAGGGTAGGGGAGGGGAGCACCGTGGCACAGAGGAGACAAGGACATGAGAAGGAGAGAGGGAGGAGGAGGAGGAGGAAAATGAGGAAATGGAGGCAGGATGAGGAAGACTAAAGGCCAGCTTTGTACCATAAGAGTATCACGGTGGTCTGCTGGAGCCCATCTCTCCGGATTCGTCACTAAGACATTACACACACACAAATCACTCTCATATTTGTTCATTTAGAGTGTCCAGTTGATCTAAGCATGCATGTGTAGGTCGGGAGGAGCCCGGAGCACCCAGAGAAAACACCCACAGACACAGGGAGAACACACAGACCTCCTGTGCATGGCTTCCTACCGATATCAAGACGCTCTCTCCATCTGTCCAGCCGAGCCCTGAGGTCAGCAGGATCCCTAATGATAATGGCTGTTTGAGAGCCCGGGCCCAATGCGAGGAGGATCCATCACTCCTCGGGCTCCCGCTAAGAGAAAACGAGAGCGCGGCTGTGATTCATGGCGAGAAAAGTGTTGCCTTTTGATCTCAGCGCAGGCCTCCGCGCTGGATCCTCTCACCCCACCTGCTGCGGCCAAACACTTCCTGTACCACGAGGGCGCTGACAATAAAAATGATGGCTGGCTCAATAAACATCCTCTCCTCCATCACCCTGACATCCGTCCTCGGTGGTATTTTTCCAAGGACCAAAGTGAACCTTCACCCCCCCCACCCCACCCGCCGCATCTCTAATAACCCCCCACACGCACTCAGATTACACCGGGGAGTTACAAACCTTGTAACGCTGTGACCTCTCCCATGACAAAGACGCCTGCACTTGAATACACTGTACACACAGACGCAGCCTCGTCTTTCTCGCCTTGCCTGAGAGAATTTCTTCTGTCGAATAGTTTTCTCTCAGTTTTCATTATTCAGCTTCTAATAACCACCCCCCCTCTCCTATTCCTGTCCCTCAGGAGGCCCCAGGGACCAGATGGTAAATAGCCACGTTTGTCATCATCTCATTACTTTCCCAACATCCCATATCATTAATGTTCCAAACAGGGAATATTGGATGTCGGAAGCAACACATTTGTCTTTTTGCGGCTGTGAAATTCACCGTAAGTGAGAGTAGACAGACAACTCGCGCTTTTGCTTTGCATTCAAACGCGTCACCTGTTTCTAATAGACTTATTGCAGAACATTTTAAAAGACTTGAGGGCGAGTATTGAGTGCGACTTGCTTCACTGAATATTTCAGCCTTGAGGAATTCTTTGAAGTAATGGTCTGCTAAGTAACTTTACTGCATCGAGCTCGATAGTTTCTCCACACTACTTACAGAAATGATTTTTCTTTTTGCGTGCAGCCACGGTTGAAAAATCACCTCCACTGCCTGCACTTGAAAATGAGAAAAATGTGCGAGATTTGGGAAAATGCACACCATGTATTTGCATATTATCTGAGTGTGTGTGCACAGTCAGGAAGGATTTCCACATTTTCCATCTCTCCTACATTCTAATGGGTTATTTGTCATCTGCAGAGTAAAGGATTTTTAAAAGTCAAGCCAGGACCGACTCCCTCCCTATCCTTTCTCTCACCCTCCCTCTCTTTCCCACTACCCCCCTGACACTCGCAATGGGAGATCGATAGGTTATTGATCAACTCTCTCTATCGCCAACCCACCAGACTAATCACCTTAACACCAGCCCAACTCTCTCCCTCTCCCTCGCTCTCCTCCTCCTCTCCCTTCTCCCCCCTCCTTCTTCTTCTTCTTCTTCTTCCCTGTTGCTCTCTGTTTCCATCCCTGTCTCTGTATCACACTCATTCACAGGGTTAAACGCTGCCTTTTATTCACAATTTGCGCTCAAAGCTGCTTGATGAGCATCTGAGGTGAGGCACACACAACCTTTAAAAAGTCCAAAACCAACATCTCATTTTCCAACTGACAAAACTGAAAACCACGTAAATAAAACAAACAAAAAAAATTACAGCATGGCAGCCACTGCCCTACATTCACCTCTCATTTTTCTCCCTCCTCCTCCTCTCTGCATTCCCTGCCTCCGTCTCTCTCCCTCCATCTCTCTCTCTTTCTCTCTCTCTCTCTCTGTCTGTCTTTGTTCGAGGGCAAAATCAATGGCGTGTATGAAACCGACATATTTCTCTGCCTCCTGCTGTAGGAGACCTGAGGGGAACAAGACACGGAGAAGGTGGTTTAAAGTAAATCTGTACATATCTGCTTGTCTTTTGAACACCTGTATTTATTTTTGTGGGCTATGTCCAATTTCGACTGAAGCACTGGAAGCTCAACTGGCTCACGTTTTTTTCACAGTCCACGTGCTTGAGGAAAAAGTTAGACGAGCTGCGTGCTTTGCTGTGATATTTTACCATTTCAGCTTTCATAATCAACTTGCACTCCTCAGCTCAAGTGAATTTTACTTCAAACATCCTGATGTTTGTGGCGACTTGGTGTGATAAGAGAATGTCAAAGCTTCACAGTAAGAAGCAAGTATAGGCTTGAGTTCTGGTCAAACTGAGGGTCTTTCTGTGATGAGTTTGCATGCTCTCCCTGTGTCGCCATAGATGTCCTTTGGGGTACTAAAATTTTCTCCTATCGTCACAAAACATACATGTTTAAGTTGATTATAGGCTGGAATGGTGTGTGTGTGTGTGTGTGTGTGTGTTAGTGTGGTTGTGTGTGTGTGCCCTGTGATGGACTGGTGACCTGTCCAGGGTGTATTCCTTCATCCTATGTGTGCAGGCAGAGCCCCACAACAACATTAACAACCAAAGCAGGTAAGATGAATAAATGGTTGGATGCCCTCAAGCCGTTTAATACTCTCATAAGTCATAATCTGTGCAACCTGTGTCACTCCGTCCTTAGAATTAGTTTGGATGAGGACATACACAAATACAGACATCGAAAATAGCGTCATCTCAACTTGAGTCCAAGTACTTAGTGATGCGGTACTCGGTACTCGCAAGTTTTTGTGTTTGTTTCTCGGTTAATAAACGAAGCAAAGTCTGCAGACATCAAGATTCTTTTGTTTTTGTCTGTTTGTTTTTGAGTTGTTTGGCATAGAATAGGGTAGAAGGCCTTTGAGCGGGAACATAAAATGCTACAGGTGCAATGAAATTGCATCTTTGGGGCAAGTGAACGATGTCCAATGTGTCCCTTTGGGGTGCAGGTCTCCAGCAGCCCCAGCTGACTAATAATCTGTGGTTTTGCCTCTGTGTCGCGTAGATAAGACTTTCCTTTATAAGCCTCAAACTGCAGCTGATGGGAGTGATGTAAATCAGACCAGCCCCGGAGCAGGAGGAGTTTGACAAGTGGAAAGTGTCCTGGAATCTGCAGAATCATTTATACGAGAAAATCTTTTTTTCAGCAAAGTCTCCTTTGAAGATAATGGGATGTTCCAAAAATTTTTTAATAGCATTCAGAGCTTTGAAAATATGTTCCCACAGACTCAGCTGTAGAAACAACATGGCTGTAAGGTGCGTCCACACACACACACACACACACACACACACACACACACCTCACAGGAGAATTGATTGACTATTCTGTCTCAATACATCTCTCCTTCTGTTACTTAGCAACCGGTGCCTGGGAGGATATGGATGCTGGAGAAGTTGTACTCCTGTGCGTTTTCGCTTGATAAAGAGATATGATTAAGGAAAACATGACTATTAGCATGAGGCGAGAGCGGCGGCTCAGGAATAAAAGACAACGTGCCGACACTTGATCCTGCTCTTGTCTCTCTCCCAGCTGGATGACGAGCACATCCTGTTCTGACGTTATTGTGGAAATTGAGTGCGTGGGTTAAACTGCTCACTCGTTAAAATCAATATGTTTTTTTCCCCCCATTTGTTAACGACACCATAGCATGTATAAACAAACAGCTTTTTGAGATGAATAAAAACCTAGATTTAACAACCTCCTGTCGTTAACACATTTATCCCTATTTTTATTCCGTCATAATCAAACACCTCGGTGCCGTGTAAAAATGTTGTTTTGGGGGATGCATTGATACATTCCATAATCTCATTCAATTACCTTTACGCTATTAGATTTCGATAAGCTTGAACTGCATTCTTCCATCTTTAAAGAACATGATTAAAGAGGCTGTGTGGACACATGCTGCAGTTCCTCCGTGGAAAATGAAGTCAATAGTTCACCACTCCACCAGAAGCAGGATGGAGAAAATATCCAGACCATAGCAAAGTACATGTTCAATACAATGCTCACGCTTTGCCATATTTTATTCATTAGGCTTCATACTGAACATTCAAGTTTAAATGGGAGCCTTTAATTAAAGATGCAACTCAAGGAGTTAAATTATTTCTATTAAAATATAGAATCTCTCATAACTGGAGCTCGATCTCACTTCAGAGCATTCAAACTTCACATTATAACTCTCTTAATATATAAAAATAATGTCACACTTACTGGCAGGAGTGTGACTAAAATTTAGGCCTATCAAAAGCCTAGAGTTGGATGAAAAATCTCTGATCACAAAATAATAGTCTGGAGCAGCATGGCATAAATATTAGGAGCAATTATCCACCACTGTGTGGGTAAAAAGCACATTCAATATGCAGAAAATTAATTTCCTCTGTCTTAGTATTGTTAATGTCATAGTTAACATCCCTATTGAAAGAAATGCTGAGGGAATCCTCTCTGGCCTGTGTGAGTTCTCATTTGTAGCTTGAATTTATTTCATATTTATTCCACATTTTTTCAGCTGTACCTTATTTTCTCTCTTAGCAGGAAAAGAGACAATAAAGCAAAATCTGCTGTTTTTACTTAAAAATGCAATTAACTCCAATATGTAATTCAAGCTAGACAATGAATAAGCAGGAAGGAGTTACAAATGTGAGAAACCTCGGTGCTGCACTTCAACACATTTTCAGCACAGGGAGAGACATAGCTCAAAAGAGATTTCCGAATAAGCTGTTTTGTCCCAGCAGCTCTTTAAACTCGCCCACCCTCCTCCCCATTATATTACAGGAGCCAGAGGTGAACACGACTGTCAATAAGATGAATACTGATCATCTCTGCTGACAGGACGACGATTTATGTAAAATACCGAGCAAATCTGAAACATCTGAAAGATGGATAATGGCATCGTCATGGAGAATAAAACCGCCTTGTCATCGTGCAGAGATTTACACAAATATACACAATACTGTACTTCTTACATTTAATCCATATCACACATTTACACACGAGTCTACAAACTTCAGCCTATCCGTGAATTCATTTCAGAAGAAAAATAAACGACCCCCCCTCCCAAAAAAGACACACATACACACACACACACACACACACACACACACACACACACACACACACACACACACACACACTGAAGTGATCTAGCCTTTATCCCAAGGAGACTTGCATATAGGGGAAAAGTCTCGAAGCTGATGTGGGATTTCTGGGGATGCACGGGTTTGTTTTGATCTGCTTCCTGCGTATTGTGTGGCTGTTAAATGAGAGGCCGACACGGACGTTATTATTAACCCTATTGAAGGGAGGAGGAAGTCCGCGAAGTTTTTTAATGGCCCGCTGCTCGATAGATAATAAAACAACACAGCGGACATTCTTTTTTTCCAACATGTTGGACATATACACACACGCGCACACGCACGCACGCACACGCGGACACACACACGCTGGTTAACAAACACAGAGGCCGAGGTGATCGATGGTCGATATATTGAACAGGCCGATCGATTTGTGAACTTTAGGAGGAAACAGCTCAGGCATGCAGCTTTATGATATGAAATGAGGGTCGCCGTGGGCCGATTCAATTCATTAAAATTAAGTTCAATTTAGCGTGGGTTACAGTTATTGTTCTGTTCATGGAAAAGCGCATTTCAGAATAAGATCAGACGAAGAAACTTGCTTGAAGGTGCAGTCAGGCCTGCGCTCACACACACACACACACACACACACACACACACACACACACACACACACACACACACACACACACACACACACACACACGCCAGGCGAGATAAGAAGGGATACATAATTATAAAATTACGAAGGTATGTTTTGTTTATATTCACAGGAAAAAAAAAAACGGGGGCTTTTCCAGCGTAGGTCAACATCGAGCAAACTATAATATATTTAATTTACTGGTTTATAATTATTATCTTTTTTAATGTCAGTTACTGATTTTATCTGATCGTTGAGACGGTGGATTGAAGGAACAGTCTGTGTTGTATGGCGTCGACATTAATTTGAAACTGGCCTGAACCTAATATCACGGCGTGAAATAAATCTATTTTATTTTTCTACATTTTATATTTCTTGATTTGTGTGCGACTGCGGAAAAAATCTAAACGGGAAATTGACTATTAGCAAAACGAAACGAGCACAACAGCTTCAATAAGGAGGGTGCACTGCTCACACACACACACACACACACACGCACACACTTTACTGAGCACACGCCTACTTGTGCAGCATGAAATAAAATATATTATCAAACACAGTCACTATCAATATTATAATGATTTAATATTCATAATTTGTATTCATATTATTAGAGTAGCAGCAGAGCAGCAGTACAGTAATATACAAGTAAAAACATAGCAGACGTTTACAGTTGTCATAAACTATACATTCTGATATCTATTTCATTTAGAATACAGCTTCCTCTGTATTAAGCTGGGCCTGGGTCTGCATAGTGAAGCCCTGCTTCAGGTCGACACTGACACAGCCACACTCTGCATAATAATAGTCAGTGAGAGGACAGTAAAATGGCCGTGGACTCGAACCGGGGCAGCAGAGCTGCTGTGCTCTCACAGGTCCTCAGCCCTGGGATCCTAACTTACTTTGTGACCTCCTTCACCCCCCCCCCCCCTCCCCACCACCACCACCTCTACCAACCTCCTCCCCTCCTCCCCTCGCCGGCCTGCGCCACGTCATTAATCTCTGTCAATCAATACTTCGATCAGGTTTATCACTAAGCGCATAAATGCAAAAACATACAGTCCGTGGGAAAACAAAGTTTATCTGTAAGGAACTCTCCCTCTCTCTTTGCGTCCAGTCCGCAGCCTGATCCTGGACTGTGTTGCGCCCTGACTGGACTGGCCCGTCCGTGCGTCACAGCCGCTTTATTCCCTGTATTCACCGGTTTGCCCAAACTCAGGGAGAGCGAAACCCTGAATCCCGAAGTCCTGCACGTATCTCTACAAATGAGTGAGGTCCGGATTTTTTTAGACGAAATATTTATTGTATTTTAGACATTTTAAGGCGAGTAAAATTCACGAAACGACAACACCACACTATTTTTCCACCACACACTTTAATCTTAAAAAATTACGATCAAATCCCACCTAAATCTGACTTTCTGCAGGTTTGCTTCATGACTCTTCACATTAAAAGCTCCCTATACATCTCTTCTACATGTATTGTATTTGAGACCTTTTAGACTATAATTATTGAAATGGCAGCTTTAAATAGATAGAATCGAAGTACCTGCCATTGTAAACTTATGTTTAAATTGATCAATTAATTCGTCAATGAATTCATCTTTAATCTCACCTAAACCGATTTTGTACGTTTCTTGTATGACTCTTTTCAAACTCTTCAGCCCGTGTATATTCATCTTGTATATGAGACATTTTAACACGTGCAAAATTTATGAACTCAGACCTATGCTATGAATAGGTAACTCATCTAACATCACAAACTCGTTTTTTAATTGATTAATTAAGTTTTAATCCCATGACCTGTCCCATGTCCTGCATGGCTGGCTCCAAATTAAAAGCCATGATCTTAAATAAGATAAAATAAAGTACGATATTCCTTAGTCCCACTACGGGACTACTGCAGCAGCAGCAAGGTGGACAAAGGTGGAAAACAATCATTTACGTGGTGTATATGTAAATGTATATGCCGATAACATTGTGTTATCAATCAACAGGAACTCGTGTTTTAATCTATTGATTAATTAAATTGTAATCCCTCTGAAATCCGATCCTGTGCACGTCCCCCTCGTGCATAACTCTTGAAATTAAAAGCTTTTTTTTTAGCATATACATCTCTCATAGGTTCGGCCGTCTGATTTGGGGGAGTGAATGACCTCCTCGCTGCCTTCCTCCCACGGAGGAAGACCATGATTAAAAGCCCTCCCCCCTCCCTCCCCCCCTGGCTCCAGCCTGCCTCTTAGTGGCAGCGCTGTTGGACCAGAGATGAGATCCAGCCCCGGAGAGCTGCCACACACATCCCTGCAGATAGAGGCTTCTCTGCACCGCGGAACAGCAGCAGCAGCAGCAGCATCACACAGAGGAGGAAGAACCTGTGCGCTCCTACACGCTGGATTGATCCATGGATTGGCGATCATACGGTTTGGTTATTTTATCTCTCCGGGAGGGCTGAGGTGGGGGGTAACACATAGAGAGAGAGAAAGAGAAGGAGAAAGAGAGAGAGACTAGGAGGAGAGGGTGGGGAGGGAGGGACATCCTCTCAGACATGGAGCTCACCATGGACAACCTGCACAGCGTCTCCTCGCACTCCCAGCCGGGAGATCTCATGAGCTCCCCTCACGCGCGACCGTCTCCGTCCCCCAGCTCCACACCTCGGAACCTGGTGTCCCACGGCGCCGGCTCCAGGTCCTCCATGGTGTCCGGGATGCTCCTGGAGGGTTCTCCTCCTGGAGGAGACTACCGGACTGACCCGTCCGCGCTGTCCGGACACCTGCACCCGTCCATCAGCATGTGCGACACCGGGATGAGCCTGAGCAACACGTACACCACCCTGACCCCTCTGCAGCACCTGCCTCCCATCTCCACCATCTCCACCGAGAAGTTCCACCACCCGCACTCCCACCACCACCACCACCACCCGCACCCCGCAGCCGCGCACCAGCGCCTCTCCGCCGGGAACGTGAGCGGCAGCTTCACGCTGATGCGGGACGACCACCGGGGGCTGGCCTCTATGGGGAACATCTACAGCCACTACCCGAAGGAGATGTCCGTGTCCGGGATGGGCCCCGGCTCTCTGTCGCCGCTCTCCACCGGGCTCAGCTCTTTGCACAACTCACAGCAGCCGCTGTCCGCCTACGGCCCCGGGGCGCACCTCTCCACCGACGCCAAGATGCTCTCCCCGGTGTCCGGCTTCGAGTCCCACGCCTCCATGCTGTCCCGCAGTGACCAGGAGCACCTGGCCAGGAGTTTAGGAGGTCACGGTCACGGGATGATCTCCAACCTGAACGGGATGCACCATCACCCGCACAGCCACCTGCACGCACAGGCCGCGGGAGGGGTGATGCTTGGGGAGCGGGGGGACAGGCACGGCCAGGGCGGGGTGGCCGGACAGGGGGTGTCCGGGTCGGGCATCCAGGCCGAGGAGATCAACACAAAAGAGGTGGCTCAGAGGATAACAGCCGAGCTGAAGAGGTACTCCATCCCCCAGGCCATATTCGCCCAGAGGATCCTGAGCAGGTCGCAGGGGACGCTCTCGGACCTGCTCCGGAACCCCAAACCTTGGAGTAAGCTGAAGTCAGGCCGGGAGACCTTCAGGAGGATGTGGAAGTGGCTTCAGGAGCCTGAGTTTCAGAGGATGTCCGCTCTCCGGCTGGCAGGTAAGATCCCTGTCCTGTCACCCACCGCTAGTCCAGTAGAAGTCACCTCAATCCAGTGTTTCCCATCCCTGCTCCTGGGGGAACACTGTCCCGCATGCCTGTGAAGCTTCTCGAAGTCGTTTCGCCTCTCATCCAAAAGGCTTCTCCAGTTGCTAAAGACAGTCCCGCGTGTTTTAGATGTTTTTTTTATTTCCTGCTAAAACACACCCGGTTGAAACGAACGCCTCGCCCGGCTTCAGTCGTTTCAATCAGGTGTGATGAGAGAGGGAAACCTCAAAAACACGCAGGGCAGAGTTCCCCCGCGGGATCGGGCTTGGGAAACGCAGGCCTGAAACATTTCAGCACCTCGGACAGCTCAGGCGCACAATGTCACAATTACGATCGTACAATCACTCGGAGTCGGAGCGCGCCTCTAATTGTCGGGCGTCTGCTTTGGAGCGCGTGCGGCGGCTGTTGTGGACTTAATTGTAGGTCTATATTTTTGATCGGCACGTAGCAAATCGCCATTGATTCACAATAAACCTCGCAATAGTTTCCCCCCCTTTCTTTTTTTCACCCCCTCTCTCTCTCCCATAAAACACACACACACACACACACACACACACACACACACACAGACACACACACACACACACAGACACACACACACACACACACACACACACACACACACTCGCCCAGCGGTGGTGGAGATGGTGGAGGTGTAGGAGGAGGTGGCGGTGGCGGTGGTGGGGCTACTGGGCCAACAAGTTGCGGGGTGACCCCAGGCTGCGTGATCAATACGTCCAGTTCCCACTCTCCCTTTTAAATGTGGCACACGGATCGATACTCGTATCGGAGCTGAAAGACGCAATAACCGCACGGTCTCTCCGGCTTTGCGTTTAACACCGTGTAGTAAAAGCTCTAAATTTAGATTCCGAAGGCAGGTGTGACGACTGGAAAAAAAATAAAGAAACCTCTAAAACACCGATTCAAGTAGAGTTGTGATGATCTAAATAAAAGCAACTTTGAGGATTTTATTTGTGAAGGTCCGCCAGCATATGACCCCCTGCAAGATCTATTTCAGGGCAGCCTTAAGCTGCAAGAACTGTTGTGATGAAATATTGATTGAAACTGGGATCGGGATTGGTAACAGGGAGCATATATAAAAGGACTATATAGAGGATATAAAGTTTTGACTGATACTGAAAATCACAGGTAGGTAGATAGATAGATAGATAGATAGATAGATAGATAGATAGATAGATAGATAGATAGATAGATAGATAGATAGATAGATAGATAGCTGTTGTGTTGCACGAGCCAAAGATACATTGTTCAACTGCATGTAGAGGAGTGTGTAGAAGTTAACATGAAAAATGGAAAGTTACCTTATGTTGTTGGGATGTGTGTCAAACAATGAAGGCCCACAGTTTTTACAATTTAGGAGATTAACTATGTCCAAAATGCATGATAGTAATAGTTATTTTTCAGATGTAATGCAGTCCGTCATAGTTTGCAGTCACAATATTTATGCTCTATTGTGTAGCCCCTTCTTTATATATAAGCTTGTTTTTATAGATGGATTTTACACACAGTGTTCTTTAAAAATCATAAGAACATTACGGTAAATGTGAAAAGGACTTCAAATTGCCGATCCTGTTTCGGAAGTGTAAGAACATTTAAGATAGATAGATAGATAGATAGATAGATAGATAGATAGATAGATAGATAGATAGATAGATAGATAGATAGATAGATAGATAGATAGATAGATAGATAGATAGATAGATAGATAGATAGATAGATAGATAGATAGATAGATAGATAGATAGATAGATAGATAGATAGATAGATAGATAGATAGATAGATAGATAGGGATTAGTAGCCGGAGCTGTGAGTGTCATTAATAGTGTAGCTCTGTCCTTTCAGTGTTTGCCTGGCTTTGCACATAGGAGATCAATAAGGCTGTTTCCCCTTCCCAACCCCCTTCTCTCCCACTCCCTTGTGCTCTCCCTCTCTATTTCTTTCTCTCTCTCTCTGTCTCTCTGTGTCCCTCTCTGAGGCATAATATCACTAATCTTTCACTGGTTAACCTGGCAACAGACAGGCAGGTTGTTTGGCTTTGGGAGATCAGCTCCATAGAACAACACAACACTCACACAAAAAAACATAATCATCACGGCCATTTCCCTGCCCCTCTCTCAGCCCTCTCTTAACAGAGCCATTCTTTAATGCCCATCAAAACCCGCCTGTGCTATTAAAGATTAATACCAAACTGCTGTTTTGCAGATTTTCTGAAAGAATCCAAATATACCAAAGAGCACAAATATTCAGTATTGAGGGCACGAGAAAAATATACAAGGAGCAAAACTGACATGTGGAAAAAGGAGGTGGAAGAGGTGGGAGATGCCATTGATTGAGCGAGGCCGGGCAGGTTTGGGCTTTGTGTGAACAGCCAGATAGAGGCAGGGTAGTGAAAGGATCAATACCGACCTTAATAATTGATAAGTATAAGGGAGACAGAGAGGAGAGGGAAGAAAGAGAGAGGGAGGCAGACATTGCTGGTGGTGGTGTTTGGGCTTGTAACAGCATCTTCTAGGTAAGCAAAGTCAAATCTGTGGTTAACAGCTGAGGACCACACGCACCCGGTCTCAGGGCCCGAACAGCACGCCAGAGGGTGTGTTAGTGGTTTTGAAGAGCGCTGTTTACATCCCCAAAACATCCTGTGAAACATCAACAGCGCAGATCCGACACTAACAAGGGTGGTGCAGACTTCCAAGTGCAAAAAAAAAACAAAAACCCTCAGATCAGATCATATTAATGAGGAATCTTTGACCACTCTTAAGAACATGAAAAATAAAAGCTGCGATATTTCCAGTGGAGTGAGAGCAGGCAGGCAGGCAGGCAGGGATTTCAAACACAAACATGAGACAGATCAGAGCATCGTACAGTAGACAAAGAGCATCAGAGCAGCCGGCTGCCTATCGAGTCGTAGTAATGAGCGCTTTCTGCTCATGTCAGCGAATCCTCAAAGCAATCCAAGGTTGTGATGTCATTTGATTTTAAAGGTTGAGATGCTTTATGGGGTTTGTAATGCGTCTTTATGGAAGCGTGCGGGCACATTTCACTCACTGTGTGTGTGCGTGCGTGTGTGTCTGAGTGCTTCTACATGTGTGTGTGCGTGTGTGTGACTAGGTTATAGAGTGTGTCTGCACTATAGGCCTACATTGTTCAGGCTTATCTGACTCACTCTGAATCGGTATTGATTTCCTCTCTTCTGCTCTCTTCGGCTCTCTCATTCTCTCCCCCTCCCTTCCTCTCTCTCCCTCTCTCTCTTTCCCTCTCCTTCCCTCCTTCCCTCCCTGCCTTCCTCCTTCCTCCCCCTGTCTCTCTCTCCTCTCCTGGCTCTGGACCAGCATCAGCAAAGCACATCCTTTGCCATTCACCCTTTTATTTCACTTTCGGCTGCCTCACACTGTGACACACATCCGTCGTTCTGCACAGATATATCCTGTCAGCATGAATGAGAGTGAATGTGACCCTATTTAGAAACTTCACCACATGATCACACAGATCACATTTCAGTTTACTTTCATCTATGTGTAGATATGATTCTCTGTGTAGCTGAAGTTGTGTAACCGTAGAATCACATCCCTGCACTTTTGCTTTATTTGCTCATAACAAATGTGAACAGAAATGTGTGAACAGACGGGCAGAGGTGTTGGTGGTCCGCTCCAACCTCTGAACCAAGCTCTAGCAGGGATTTATAATACACTTACTCCGCTCAGTAAGCTTTCCTCAGGGTCCTGCTGCTGGTTTGGGAGAGGCCTCCGAGGTGCTGAGGGCACAGTTCAGCAGCACAGCTTCATGTACCCAGGAGCTCCAGCTCCAGCTGCAGCAGCATCGTTGTTAAAGCTGCGAATAAACACCTTAAAGTTACATTAGTCAGGGTTAAACTGCAACTTTTCAACTCCAGCTTCGCAGTCCATGAGGGAGGATTCATCAAACAGGGCATTACTCTCTCTCTCTCTCTCTTTCTCTCGCTGTGTATGTGTGTGTGTGTGTGTGAGAGAGAGTGTGTGTGTGTGTGTTGCTTAGGGGTGCATTCAAAGTGAGATATTATCCACTTTAGCATTTTACTTTCCTAATTTCCCATTTAGCCCGTTCTCTTTCTTTAAAATGGCCACCAAGTGACAGACTTTATTATTGAAAATAAAGTTAAGTCTTAATTTCACAACAACATTTTCAAAAACCCAGTTTTGAAAAACCCAGATTTGAAATAGAAAGCACTCACTTGTTTATTTATCAAATTAATTAATTTAGTTATTTTTGCACTCATTCGTCAGACAAACATGCCGGTGGATAACAGGCCACACATTTCGTTAGTATTTAGGTAAATACGGGTCCGGTTATCGTCGAATCAAGAACTGAGCAGATTCGACAATTTCTGATGACAATACGGCAAGTAAAATTAAAAATTAAAAAACGGCAATTAAATCATTAGAGTAGACCGCGTTTAAGACTTTATCGAAATATATCAAAATTTTACATCTCAGATTTTCTTGCTCTGCTCGCCGTGCTCCGCGGGACTAAAGAGCCTGTTTCGTTTTGCGCAGTTTGGGAACATAAAAGACACAAATTGCTCAGAAATAAATCACTTCAAAGCAGCGCAGACGCTTTATGGACTCCCAGCCGACAGCTACCTGACAGGCTGCAAAGCTGCCGATCACTCGCCTCTGACTGCAAGACAACACAAGTCTCCACACTGACAAATCATCACCGGCTTCCCAAATAATCCAATACCGATCAATGGACACTTTCATATAGTCCCGGATGGGGATGGTCGGGTCTCGCCGCCGCTGTGTTTTAACCACGGGTGGGGTATGATGAGTGATTTGCTATTCGGGCGTTTTACTTCTCTCCAGCAATGAATAGGCCTATACAACATGATCAATACAATCAATAGAGGTGTGACAGAGAGTGATTGACGCCAAACTGTTTCTCGCCTGCAGTAGTCCGTCCAGGGCGGGAGAGGGTCCGCCTCACAGGACACAAAGCCCGATCCCATCCGTCCGTCCCGGCGTCGACTAGCAGCAGCACGGTGCGGTTAGTTCACCGTCTGCCCCTTCTCTGTCCTGCCCCATCATCTGCACACACACACACACGCACGCACGCACAGATGTAAATGATAGCAAAGTTCAAATATCTTCAAGAAACAAGATACACATACAGAGTTGTGCACACATATTTGTGAATGATAAAAATCTAAAATAGGATGTTGCACACACACACACACACACACACAGAGACTTGCTTTTTCCCTTTTCAATTCTATTCTATTAAATTCTTTGAATTTAATAGAATAAGGGTAATTCAAGGCACCTTGACACAGGAGCAAGAATAAATGGGAGTTCAAAATATATTGTGAGAAGTACCGAATATACAGAATATACACAAGGTGCAAATTTGAATTGAAATACTAAATGCAAGACATCCAGAAGTAGAAACAACTGTAAATAGGAGAAAGAGGCAGAAGAAGGAATGAACTGGGTTGAGAGGTAGCTGTGAGTGTAAGCTGGAAATGTAGCAGCACTGTAATGTAATATACATTAACATTGTTGTGTGCTTTCACTCAATTCAGACTGTTTTTTTTTTATCAGTGTGACTCACATCCACATATTGGCTTTTTATCTCTGGTCAAACTGTGCAACCTTGAGAACCTTGTGTTTGTTGCAGACGGTCAGACAAATATTCCACTGTCCATTTGGGCGTGAAGTCACTGCTGTGCAGGCTCAAACAGATATAAGATTTTGTATTACCAGAAGTAGTGGTATCAGTGATTGGAGAGGGATGTTAAAGTGCTTCCTCACCTCCACTTAAAATTGAGATTTGCTTGCTAATCAAGATGGAGGAGCCTCAGTTTTTTCTACATGTTCTTCTTCTACATTATGTTTTCATTTTGTCATTTTGGGATGCTTTCATCCAAAGTGATCCGGCTGATGTTAAATGTGGACTGTTTCCTGAATGCGTCCACTTTTGGAACAGAAAATATTCTGCATTGCACCTGCCCTGTGCACTGTATGTGTTGGGTTAAGATCCAGCAGACACCACTGCACTAAGCGGATGAGCTATTGGATGGAAATAGGAAATATTGTCCTACTCACAGATTTTGTATTTTGGTATGAAGTACAAGTAACTTAAAGCCACAACAAAACAAACAAAGAAATCCGACACACATTATAATTGCGAGCAGACTTTAAGAGATCTTAAAACACATCTGAAGAGAATCTTTAAAGAACACAGCTCCATTACTGTCCAACCCAAGTGATTAATGTCAGCCGGCTCGCACTTAACTGCAGGTTTCTACCAGCCTATCATCCAATGCTCTGCAACAAAACAAGCCAGCCACCTTCCAGCATCCTCATCTCTTTGTATAATTGCACCAGCGAAAGTGAAGCAAAGCAGAAAGATCTTAAGTGATGAAGCTCTCAGAGGAGCCAACGAGTGGCCTGCAGGTTAGAACAGAGGGTTCATCTCTGCATTTCTGAGATTAGGCAAAGTGGCAAACGCATCGTTGACACTAGGGCATATGACAGTGGGGACATGAGCGAGAGTCACTTGAGACCCCTGAGCGTCACTGCTTGTCTCTTCAGAGAAGTCTGTTTGGTAATGAGGTGACTGGAGATAGCCCACAACACTGTGGGTCTCATCTCAGGAGAGGTTTCTTTAATGAGCAGCTCCCTCTCTGCCCTCCCTGTGGTCCTTTTGTGGAGCCGGGTGTTCAGAGGAGGACTCTCATTTGAAACCTATCTATTGATTATCTCAAATATGTATTGACCCCGGCCCGGGCCTTGTGCTAACTCTTGGGTTGCTCTGCAGGCCTCCGAGTAGAAGCTGATGGAGGAGAACCGGAGTGGTGTTGGCATTGTAAAATGGCCGGTAGCACAAGTTGTTCGAAAACAGGCATTACATATTAAATTATCACTATATTAGCACTAGCATCCAGTCATTACATTAGGGAGTATTGAGTTTGGTTTGAGACAGCACTTAGAGAGCCGCGAGGAGATTCTGGCATGGCTGGGCCTGAACCAATTGAATAAACGTTCCATGAAATGGTTCTGAAGTGCGGATCAATCAATATGGGGGCTATCAATCTGAGGGCAAATTAAAACAATTGAGAAAAAAACAAGAAGGGGAAAAGCAGCTGGAGAGGTGGAGGTGGCGGAGGTCTGATGAAGGGATGTGTTTGTGGAGCAACACCCAACCCGTGTGCTCTCCGCCGAGGAGAAAAATGTCTTGTTTATTAATTATGCTTTGCTTGCAGTAACAAAGCATGAACAATGGCAACCCGAACACACGCACGCTCGCACACAGGCATGCATACACATGTGCACATGCATATCGATCCTCCTCCCCTCACAGTCAAATCTGTTTACTGCTGTTGTCTAAACCCGCTGTAAAGTCATCAATCATTTGCATACACCACCTCCACACTCCAGCCTTCCTTCCTTCCTTCCCTTCCTCTCTCCCACCTTTTCTCCTCTTCCTCGCCCACAACACACACACACAAACGCACTTTGTTGTTTCCTCCTGCACACTTTTATGTTGCTTTTTTTTTTTTACCAGCGACATTTTATAAGAGACATTCCTTTGTTCTCCTCCACCACCACCACTCTCAGGGTGGATGACTGCCACATCTCCTTTTGTTCTTCCGCAGATAAACAATTTCTTCTCCACATGTCTGTCACAAAAGCGCGTTCGCGAGCTCTGCTACCCGGCAAGGGTGCGCGCGCACACATATAACACACACACACACACACACACACACACACACACCTCGGTCTCGCGGATCGATGGGGATCGATCGGGTGGGGAAGGGAGCCCTGATTACTGGACCACGTGCTCGGGAGAAAACCGCGGAAAATCGATCATTGCAGCTTTTTAGGGCAGCAGAACAGAACAGACTCCCTTCAGTCTCCACAGCGAGAGCCGAGCCTACTGACGGTGCATCCAGGCACGGCAGACCGCTTCTTTGTCAGCATTTCACATCACACTCCTCCAGTTTCACACAGGCCCTGCAATGGAAACTGTCTGCGCGCCCTCGCCCCGCATGCTCTCCTCCAGCAGAAATGTTCCGGAGGGCCACATAACCGGGAATTACACCCAAATGTCCACGCCTTGAGATACAGAATCGACACAAATTTGTGTAATATGGGCCCGCGGGCTGCAGGCTACAGTCCACTTTACAGTGCTGATGACCATGCCCCAACCCTTCCACGTTTTGGGATTGATTTCCTATCCTCCAGGTAGCCAGTGGTCTCACTTCATTTCACTGCACTTTGCAACTTAAAGATATTTGAAACTTGCTTGAAATTGGGAATCCATCCCAATGAAGTCCCCTTAATGTTTGTTTGCTGTGTTATTGTCATGTTCCAGCTCAGGGACTATTAAAAAGACAGCGCGTGTGTGGCATTCAAGGACATCAAGGATTGATGGTCAACTGTTGAGATTTCCGTAGCTTAATCATAAACACAAACAAGCCACATTAGTTTCATTTGAATGTAATTTATCTGTTTCCTCCAGGGTCAAACGTCTGTTTAACAATAAATCTCAAATGCTGGAGGACAGGATGACTTTTCGATCAGTTTGAAAACCAGGCATCCGACGTAGACTTGATTTTTATAAAGATGGAGACAACTTGAGCAGGTTTTACTTCTCCTCTGGCAAAAACAGTGAAATAAATGATCATATGCTGCCTGGGAGGAAAGAAATCAATCTTTAGACTTTTAGTGTACTTTGGCAAATAACAAGGATAGAAATCTAAAACACAACCTATATAAGACATGGTAATAGCCAGTGTACAGGAGCCAGAGGGTGGTTGGGTAGTTCACTTGGAAGGCACTGGTTTATGTGGAATTGATTTTTGGAGAGATGATTTAATCTGTGTTTTTACTTTAACATTCACCAGTTTCGACTGCCCTCCTTCCCAGTTTGTTCACTTTTATTTGGTTTACCCTTTCGAGCTAATTACATGTGGGGCTTTGCAGTTTGTTCCATATCACACAGTCTGCACATGTAATTTAAACATTAACCAAAGATAGTCTCAAAGCGCCATGCACAGACACATCTACCTTCTCAACCTTTTTGTGTCACATTTCAAATTCTTCCATTATGCATTAGATGCTACTCAGAGCATCCTTTTCTTGCCAGTCATCCATTGTTTGTCAGTCCCAACCAAACTTTGTATTTGTCTTCAACCTGTGCACACGCTGTTTCAGTGGCTATAAGACTCCTCTCTTCTCCCCCTCTGTCCTCTGGCATCTCCAGCATGTAAACGCAAGGAGGAGGACCGAGGACGAGAGCGCAACCAGGTGCCAAAGAAGCAGCGACTGGTCTTCACAGACCTGCAGCGTCGTACCCTGGTAGCCATCTTCAGAGAGAACCGCCGCCCCTCCAAGGAGATGCAGGTCACCATCTCCCAGCAGCTGGGCCTGGAGCTCTCCACCGTCTCCAACTTCTTCATGAACTCACGCCGGCGCTGTGTGGACCGCTGGGACACGGAGGACCATGGGCACGGGGTGCACGGCCACGTCCACGGAAACAACAACCACAACAACAACAATGCCTCACCCATCCATCCTGGTACCTCCTCCGCACCCACTTTCTCCAAGGCCTGACAGGACGCATGGTAGACCAGATGCATGGAGGATGAGCGGAGGAAAGGGGGTGAGGGAGGGTGCTTGTCACCAAAAATCCTGCCGAGCTACGGGGTTTGTAGCTCCCAGTTGACTCATCTGATCCATCTGCTCCACAGTGCTGATGAATTCAGAGCAGGTGAATCAGATCCCATCAGCGCTCCACAATTCTTTGCGTAATCTTGAATGTGACTCTTCAGAACCAAAGATCCAGTAACTTCAAGAGAGTTGCCCTCAAACAACCGCCAAAAAGGCCCAAACAACCCCCCCAGCCCATCTGAAAAACCAAAGACAACCCACAATGCACTGCGGCTTTGATGTTAAAGCCCTGGTTTCACTTTAGGGGAACGTGCTGGTTTGTCAGGGCACAAACACACACCAAAGAGTCACAGCTCGTGACCAGGGAAATGATAGCTTTAAGACCGGAAACCTTGAGCGACTACATGCTGATCTTCACAAATCAGCCCTTCAATCAGCCTCCCCTTGCGCCTGTGTCCGGCTGATTGAGAGGTGTGTGTGTGTCAAGTGTGTGTCAAGTGTGTGTTTGTTTGTGTGAAACACCCCCCTTTGAACCGCTAAACACACACACCAGACACACACCACCTCTGCGTCATAGCCTGTGTAGAGCTGCGGGGTCTGCAGTGATGTGCCCACCGGAAGTCAATGTAACAACGCTGCCTGCTGTCCGTCCAAACTGCATCTCAACATGTCAAGAGCTGGTTGGCTGCCTTCACGTGCCAGTCCGAATATCCCACTTCCCATTAGTGAAAGTAGAATCATGAGCTTTGTTGTTGGAGCCCAATCAAATATGGCTTATCTCCACCTGCTTTTGGGGAAATATTATATTTCGATTCCCTAACGAGGGTAGAGCTAGAGGAAGAAAATGAATGTAGAAGATTATACCCATAGATGTTAATTATGTACACAACTATCTGCCATGTTTACAACCCAAACAACCGAAACCTTTTATGTCCAACTTTCAAGTTATCTGTGATCCTCATTCCAGGTCCAGTCCAGTCACTGTTGTCCAAGGAGTTGTAGTCGGACAACAAGTCCAGTTGCCAGACTCTTCTACTCCTTGGATAGCTTCCAAATCAATCCGAGAGCACCCGAAGGCAGCCGCAGGTCGCAAAGCCCCAATCAAACACGATTACTCACAAACCCTCTGATACACATTTGAATGTTTGCTTCTAAAGACTCTTGTCTCGTTGTTTGTGGCAACTGGAGAGGTTATTTTCAGGTTAACAAAAGGAGAACAATCAAACAGGGATGACACTTTCCCCTTGTTTTTTTTTTTTTAAAAGAAGTGTTGTGCCCAAGTATAGGGAGTGAGGGAGGGAGGGAAGGAGGGAGTTGCAGGGTAGGTGAGGGGGGCCTGCTCTGTTCTAGTGGCCAAATGCAGAGGTCAAATGTCACAATATACAGTAGGATTCTGAGTGCCAATGACGTTTGCCTCTTTATGATAATCAGAGAACAGGTGCGGCCCCTCCGCCTCCATGCGCCCCCCTGTGTCAGGCCTGTGTCATTACAACCGTCCCACTGCGAGCACTATACACGGGCACGAAGCCTGTTCCATTACCTCAGAAAAATAGCATTGATGTGATCGACGTGAAACACAATGGAAAAAAAGAGACTGTAAATAATCTTTAATTTCATCTCTTTCTCTCTGTCTTATCTATTCTCTATTTATCTACTCTCTTGCTACCCTCTCCCACCCCACTGTTGTGTCTTTCTTTCACCCCCCCCCCAACCCACCCCTCCTTAACTATTGATGCGGGTAATAATTAGTACCATAGACACATGGTTTCTCTCTCGTGACTATTGTGCTATGTTGTGCTGAGACTATATGTAAAGAAGCACCTTGTCGACAAAATGTAAAAAAAAAACCTGAAGGATGAGAAAAAAGAAGAAGAATCAACATCTCATTGACTGAACCTATGCACAGGCCGTGAAGGAATACCACAAGCGACGAGCTGTGCATTATTTGTGAATACCTGTGTGATGGAGTAGATGGACCTCTTCCTAGATCTCTGAACTTTCAGCCCTTAGAACTGGACTGTCACTGCATTCCTCTGCTGATGGTGTTTTTTGGTTACCATGAGAACCGCCTGATTTGTCTGTGTCCTTTTTTTTGTTTTGTTTTTATATATATATATATTTATTGTGGGCAAAGCCACTTGTTGTGTAGCATCTTCTAGCGGGAGATAATCATATTCGATGAGGAGACGCAAACAGGAGGAAGGAAGAACCATCATCAGGCTGAAAGGGACGTGACATTCCTCCATAGTTTGGGTTCTGGTTGTTATGTAGTGCACTATGACAGAGTCCCTGATGGAGGTGTCATTTTAAAGCTTCTACAGAGCTCAGAGGGGGGGAGAAAAAACATCCCAGTGCAGACATTGAAATCCAAGGCAGAGAGTCAGAAACAGATGTATGTGAGCATGGCTACCTCACAGAATAGCGCAGACTCTGACGCAGCCATCTTTACCAAAGATATTTCAAGCCTGCGGTGTTCACGCTGGACCTGGGATGTGCACACGTGCAGACACACACGACACACAGACACATGCAGATGCAGAGATATGCTTCTAAGTGCACATACACACTTCCATGGAGCAGTCGTGCTGCATGGCAAACACACAGTGATGGTGTTTGTCATGTGGGAAGAGTTGAGTGCCTTTTTTCTTCAACCAGGGGGTTGGACTGCTCTGCACACATACACACCCACCCACCCACCCACCCACCCACCCAACCACACATAGTCAAAATCCCATAAATATTGTGGATTAGATAGACTTGAATTAACTCTTCCTGGGTAGTTATCTTTACCATAATCCAAGTCTTAATCCTAAAACGGAACCTTGTGGGGACTTGTGTTTTGTATTTTCAAATAAGGCAAATTCCCACACAAGTGACCATGTGCAAAGATGTATGTTCCTATCACAAGACTATTACACACACAGAGACTCACACACAGACCTAAATGATGAGAAACACACACTGTTTAGTGTAAAGGGGGTACACACTCGAGGGGTCCTCATCACGTAACAAAAACCCTGCAATTGTTTGAATTATTTCCAAATATTAAGGGAGCAAATGTTTGTTTGCCATAACCACCCCCCCCAACATACTAGTGAGTGTTCCTCTCACGATACACACAGGCACACACACTCCCACCAGAGATATTTTTGTGTAATTTGTAATCCGAGTGTAGGTGCGTGTGTGTATATCAGACTGTTTACAAAGCCCTCTGACCCCGCTCTCTCATTGGCTCACATCTAAACTGAAACTGTCCGTCAACCAACGATCGATCGGCGCCAATGACGAGGTCGTTCATCTCTGTGCCCACCGGTGACCCCCGCCCATCCCACACCCTCTCTTCGCTGGTCCCTCCGTCCAGGGTAGCATCACAACGAGGCAGGCACGTGTAGACAATTCATCTCGATATACCTCAAATCTTTAATGTAAAGGTTAATGTAGTGAAACAATAATGACAATGTTTAGCAATGAGAGTGACGCTAAAGTCACAGCAAAATGATTGTTCCTTTTATTAAAAAAACATTTTTTTCTTTGAAGGAGCGTGTGCAGTATAAACTGTCTTATGGTTTGGCATCCTTTGACTTGTTTAATTTATTGTTCATGGGTTTGCACATCTTGTCCTTTTTGGAGCTACGAGAAAGAAAGAAAAAGAGGAGAAAAAAAGAGGGCATAAAGGAATAGATGCATAGGCAGGAAAGGACATGATACGTGATAGAAAAGCAGGGGGAGGAAGACATTGGAATGATACTCACTGAGAAAAATGTTAAGAATCAAGGTAAACATGACACATCAAGGGCACTACTTTCTGTTTTGCATCACTCTGGCTTATTTTGTGTTTGAAGATTGTCTCCTATGTGTGTTAAAGTGATTCCCATATTAAAAAAAAGAGAGAACCAACCAAAGCACCTCTGTCATTAGGGTTGGGCCGAGCGATTCTTTTATGCATGGATACTATATAAGTGTATATAAACTGCAGGATAAACTGTACCTCTACAGGTGGAGAAGAGGGGGAGAAACAAGAACAAAAACAACAACTGGGGTTTTGATTTCCATCCGATTAATCTTAATTTTGAGCACCGTGTCTTTTATGTGCTGTTTGTGTGTTTGTATAAAATACGTGTATTTGTACGTGTATCAGCTTCATCTCTGCATCTTTGTGTGGAATCGTCTTCACACTGTCTGTATATGCTCTTTGTTGCACAGGTGCGAGTGTGACTTTGTGCGTGAGTTTCTGTGTTTTGTTTCTGTACTCCAGCTCATCCGTTTTTAATCTGAAGTCGATCGGCCTGGGTGTTTGTCTGCTGTGGGAGCCTGCACAGGCGTAAACAAACAGACGGCCGGCGGCTGAAATACGGCTTCTTCCACTGCATCAAAATGGCGTCATTTGCTTTTTCCCTCAGACAGATCTCAGAGCCGTGGTAGACCCAGTGTCGATGTTCTCTCCCTCTTCCCTTACCAATCAATCAATCAGAACCAAGTGTCTTTGTGATGGTAGAAGACAATCAATTTCAAATAGAGCAGAGACAAGAAAAAAAGATGAGGTGGGTGGGGGGGGGACGAGAGAGAGAAGTAGAGTGATGGAAGAGGGCGTAGAAACTGACTGGACAGGAGCGATGGGAGGGAAGGAGGAAGGATGGCTCTCTGAGAAATCAGTGCATGTGTGTGTGCGTGTGTGTGTGTGTGTGTGGTCACCTTTGACCTCTGCAGAGTGACCTTTGCGGTGGGGGCTGAGGCACCCAGGACCGTCCCCTGACTACGATGGAGGCGGCGGTGGTGCTGAGGGAGGGATCTGACTTGTTAAGTGGACATCCAATCGAAGATGTTGATCAAATGCCTGCACACATATGCACAGTCTGCACACATGCACGCACACACACACACACACACACACACATACATACATGCACCCACGCTCTCTTTCTCACACAACACAGCCAAAATTCCAATCCTGTCAGGAACTACCTTGACTTGAATTTCCAGGATACTTTACCATAATTCAAGTCCAACCTGAACCTTGTGGGGACATGTGGGCCCCACATTGTGACCACTTACACACACGTGCTCACACACACATACACACACACACACACACACACACAGTGGTCGCGAGGAGAGCCTTTCTTCTGATCTTCATCTCTCGGTAACACCGTGTAAGTCTGTCAGTAGCGCTGCCTTCGAGGACTGGAGTAATAACTGGAACAAATAATACACCAAGTGAAAACCAGTGTGGGTAAATTGTGTGTTTTGACGAAAACAAATAAAGAAACGAACAATTGGCTGACTGGCTTTTCCTTTCCTGCGTGATGGTGTCTTAGTTTGGTGCACTGCTGCCATCTGCTGGTGTACAATAAAAACCTGCCTGGACTATTTAGGTGCAACTCCTGCCAGATCCAAGGAAGTCGACAGCACCAGTGCCAAATGCTAAGGAAATGCAATAAATAATGCTGAAATGAGAATTTCTGGGCTATATAACTATATAACTAGCTAAATGGTTAAATCTATCACTGAAATGTGAACTAAAATCACTAACATAAATTGTGCTGCTTGACTTTTTCAGCTGTCAGCCATTTTGATGCACGACAGCAGGCTACTGTCAAGTTTTCCTTCCTAAAAGTAGCATACTGTTATGGCCTGCCACCTAAGGGTTATAACATACTGTTATGTTGGGAAAGTTCTATTGTGCTTGTGCGAACATATGTAAAATTTTCTGATGGTTTTATATTTATTTATAATCAGTAATCATTGGAGAAACAACATTCACATTATGAATGTTTTAGTTGCGTGCTGGTGAGTATATTTGACTGCTTTGCATTAAAATCTTTTTTTTTGGAGGGGGGTTTGGATGTTGCAAACAGGTGACGAGAAGAGACACGAGACGCTTTTGACAGAGTCACATCATGCTTTTATGACGAAAAGGAGTTCATTTACAAGACAGACAGTATATAAAACAGACATTGAAATAAAAAAAGAACTCATGTGTTTTATTGACAAGTACATTACTGTCTCATCTGCCGCTCTGAGACCAAGCAGCCATGGGACTGAGCAAAACATGGGTGATCCCTGGACAAAAGAAGCAGCCATTAAATCCTATATTACTATACCTACACTATTTACAGTTCAACAGTCATTTTCCTCTGTCAGACATGGCAAGGAAGTCCACAGATTAGATGACGTGATATGGCTAAGAGATCTAATATGTACAGTTTCTGTTCCTCACATCCAAGGATCCACAAATCACCGTGCAAAATAGAAATCCTATAATTCAGGTACAACCAGATGTTCTTGAGTCCAAGATTTGTTGTATAACAGTCTCTGATATGAGCCAGTCATAAGCTGTAATGAATGATCAAATCCCACCATTCAAACAAAGCTGAGCAGCTTGTCTTCGTTGTAGCTCTGTGTTTGATCGGAGAACTCGGCACTCATTCCTAGGTTTCAGAAGCTCGTCTACCACAAACAAATATCCATTCATGTAAAAACTGAGGCTTACTGATCAACAAAAAAAATGTTTCACGAGGTCGGTGCCTGGTTGATTAAGAGAGGGAGAGAAAGGATAGAAGGAGAAGAGAGAGAAAGAGATAGAAAGAAAGAGAGTACAGGTTTAACCTAGCCAAATTTGAGACATTAACTTCAATAATTCCCATTAGAGGACTCCAGCAAACACAGAGCTACACCAACAGCAGCTTCCTCTGAGGAGCTAAGAGAGCGTAACGTCAGCTCAGACCTGGGGGAGAGACACAAAGTCGAATCCTGGCACCATCTCGTTCTGAAAAGAGGAAAAGAGAGATCCTCTTCAAAGCTAATGTGGAAACCTAGGAATGAGCGCCAACCAGGTCTGTAAGAGCTCGCTACGCCTCGTGCTACTCCAGAGGGATTGTGGGAGAGTGACAAGGTTCAAGATAGATCAATGAAAGTATGCCATTAATAATCCTATCCCCATACAGCATTGATCAGTCCCACCATCCTGCTTGGAATACCAATCGCTTCATCTACAGCACACGCATCTGAGCAGATCCTCTGCATGTCTGTGTAGATATGTGTAAAAGTACAATCATCTCAAGTAAACAAATGCGTCTTTTGTGAGATGCACGCTCTGCTTAAATCTTCAGGTGGGTAATTGCCCCTTGGCTTTCATTTTCTAACACTTATGGTCTCACAAGTTTTCACAGCAATTTTTTTTTGTTTCAACCAGTCCCATGGCCAGCAACAATGGCACCCATTAGCTCGCCATACAAGTGTAGGTGAGAGTTTGGCAAGACCAATCACTGTATACAAAAGGCATGCATAGATTAAACCTGCTAAGACCACAAGAAAGAAAGTTAGCTTTTTTTTTTCTCCAGAGAGGGACTGCTCCGAGCCGGCTGGTGGACCAGCTCTCAGTCATGTACAGAGAAAGATCAATGTCGTTTTATTACGGTTGGTTATTGTTTATTGTGAAGGTGGCGTGACTGGAGGGGGAGAGTTTGTCTCTAATCTACAGACGGCGTCCCTGCAAACCAGATCAAAACTGCTGATTTGATCAGACGGAGGCCTCTATCAAACAACGCCCCAACACTCGACGAGACGAGTTCATGCTATGGCTATAAGAAAATCAGCAGAGCACTGACTTATGGAGCTAACAGTCAATTTACTCTCCTCAGTGTTTCACTGTGTGACACCCAAAGCTGCTTTTTATTTATTTTCTCACTGCTTTTAACGCTGGCGCACCAGCCTCAGCAGTGTGGTCCCGGTTGCTGCTGTTACTCGCTCTGACCACCTGGGGTCGGTATTGTCGCACAGAAAAGGGGGGTAGAGGAAACGATCTGGTCAAGGTTAAGATGAAGCAGTTGTCCGTCCAAGGTGCTCTCAAAGGTGCTTCAGCGACGCTCTGTCTCGTGTCCAATTAAGCCGCAATATCACGAATGATAGGCTACGACTGTTTGCTTCATTACCGCAATCAATCAGAGAAAAATGCCACATGGAATAAAAAGCTAAAATAAGCAAATATTATTAATAGGAGATGCTCATCTGAGGCCTGTTGTGGAAGTGGGACTAATAAGCCAAGTAATCACTCAATCAGCCACGCTCGCTTCTCCGTCATCCCATTAACTGCCGCTCTCAGCTCTGATGATGCACCTCGAGTCTGCTCCAATCACAACAGCAGCTGCGAGATCCAGGGTAAAAAGATGGATCCACTTAGGCTAATACGGAGCGGGAAATGACTGCAGAAATTCAGTCGTAAAAGGTGAGACTCTCTCTTGGCCCGGTAGCGGGCCGACCATGGCCGACTCTTAACGGGAGGAATGAAATGGAAACAGAGGAACGGTTTCAGATCGGGCTGGTGGCGACGCCGGGATTATTTGTGTCTCAGGGTCTGTCTTATTTTTGGTCGGCGTCTTTGAAGAGTCCCCCCCCCCCACCTCCCCCGCCGAAGGTGCTCTAATAGCGAGGTCGCTGCCGCTGTTGTAAATGGGGCGTCTAGACTACAGTACAGCTACCCCAGGCAAGGACGAAGCGGAGGAGGGAGCTGGGGGGGGTTGTATGTGTGTGTGTGTGTGTGTGTGTGTGTGTGTGGGGAGGGGGGGGGTTGTCGTTCAGCCTACTTTCTCAAGTATGGCAGCGGAGGAGATGAATCAAGCTCGGCTTCCCAGGCGTCCACAAACACAGAGACTCTGACAGCTTGGCCGCCAAGCTGAGCGTACAGGCAATGTTTGCATTGTTGTTTTTGTTTTGAAATTGTTTTGGCAGAGCGTCATTTTCATCTCGACAAAAAAAACGTTGCTGAAGCCTTTGATAGTCGGAGAAGATGTAATCTGGATGAGGAAGTGGGGGGGGGCAGGGGGGGATTCTTTTGGAGAGCGTTTATCATGAAGTGAAATGTGTTATTCCAGCTTTCAAGGACCTACGAGGGTTGGATAAATACAAGCGTGTTTTCAACCCTGACCAACAGTCATTTTTCAGTGAATGGACTGCTTTAGTGCTACTCCTTGTCAAAATGACTCAGTGTACCACAGTAGGCAGAAGGTGAGTGCAGGCTCATAGTCATGGTAAAACAACAACAACCCACCCCCCCCACCCCCCTTTTCTACATTTGTAACTTTTGACAAGATATCACCAGAGAAAATACATACAATACAGTCCATGGGTTTTCACATCCAGAGAAAGATCCCAGAGTGGCACTGTGCAGAGCGGGAACGTTCCAGCAATGGTTCTTCAGGAATGAGTGGGGCATGAAATGGAAACCAGTGTCTGTTTTTATTTTAGGGAACCTGGGTCACCCCTTCCATCTTTCCAACCTCTGCTCCGTGTTCGATGACATCACCGGGAGCAAGAAATCATAACACGACGACATTAACTCACTGACCACACAGTACACGTGTCTACTACCACACAACCATACTCCGGCCTAATACTGTGAACAGGGACAACGGGGGTCGGAAATGTTAATAAGACGGGGGGGCAGCAGGGAGGGAGGGAGGGAGGTGAAGAAGAGGAGAGGGAGAAGAAGATAATAATAAAAATGAAACACACCCTCATCTACGCTTACATCTGTGATTGATGTTTACACAAGAACAGCATCGACAATCACTAAAGACATTCTCACTGTCTTCTAAACCTAGTTTTTTCACTGAGAGATACAGGGTGATGGAAAAACGAAAGGGTCGGCGTGGGGAGAGGAGACGTCCGTGAAGGCGGCGTTCTGTTCTCAACACACACACAGAGAAAGAAAATGGCCACTGACGCTGTTTAAAGTCGGTGTGAGGAGAAAAAAAATCAGGGCAATTTGTTCATCTATTCTCATTCGGCCTCATGAAACTTTAACAGCTGTTCAGTTATTCATCCTGACACAGAAGCTCGAGTTTCATCATCCGCCACAAGGGACGAAAATTGGGTTTGCAAGATTTATTTCGCAAAAGTTTTTTTTTTCTTTTTAGTTTTTTTTTTTTTCTTACCTGGAGAAAATGATTTCCTAATCGTAATTTTCCTTTTCGTTACCGGGTTGGCAACGAAAAGGTTTACGTGACCACTGTGAATAAAGCAATTAGCGCTTCAGAATGAGGTTTTAGTTTTAGTGTGAACACAGCGGCTTAAACATGATCGAACCCTGTTATTCCAAGCTTCTTACTAGTCACCGCCCAGAAAACATCAACGGGGCTGGATAACGTATGCTCTATTTGACAGTGATGTGTAAACCTGTCGCCCCCAGTTACTGTAGGACTGCACTGGTCACTCACTGATTGTTTGTATTTGCAAAATTTCTGAGTGACCTCTCATTGAAGATGACAACAAACCCTACTCTAACCAATATTATTTGACTTGTTGGGATGAATGCTGCAATTTGCAGAGTTTTGCAGAAATATATTTAAAAATGGTATTAATCCATATTTCCTTAAAGTGTCAGGTGAGAAGTGTGGATTTTTGCACCACCTCCTCTGTTTAAGCAATTTATAGCTCCAATACTTAGGTAAACAGCCAGATTCAAGACACTAGCAGTAGTGACCTATCAACATCGGAAAGTTCTTGAGAACCAGTGATGTGTAAATTGATCACAAGGGAAAAATCTGTAAGTTATCGCTGGCTGATCAATACCAGCCAGCTATGTAAAGAGAAAAACCCGCCAGAGCATCACAGGCTGTAACACTGATGCAGGAATGACCTTTTCAAGGGCCAAACAACATGTCTATGTCAGGTCTTTGTTAAAATGGAAAGTGTGGACAGGCCTATGGCTTTGGGGAATGCCGTATACATCTTGGTAAAATAAAGTAAAATATTAGAATGTAGTATATGTAGTATAGTATACTATATGTTTTTGGTTTAATGGTTTGTGAAACCACACCAAGATCAAATCAGTTGTCTAATCATATCATATCATATCATATCATATCATATCATATCATATCATATCATATCATATCATATCATATCATACCATATCATATCATATCATATCATATCATATCATATCATATCATATCATATCATATCATATCATATCATATCATATCATATCATATCATATCATATCATATCATAGCAAGTTTTCTACTTCACTGGGCACTTTGCTGTGAATTTTGCTCCACCTGGCTGTGATTGTGTATGTATCTGTATGGGAGAAGATACTAGGTGTTGAGAACAGAACGGCCCTTCACAGAGGACAAGGAACTCGAAAGCCGTAAACGGCTGAAAGGTCACGGAGAACAACAACTGAGGAAATAAAAACGGAGGACAAACAAGAAGTAACAGAACACGTCAAAAAAAGATTTTTGTTGTTATTATCATTTTTTTTTCACTTTTAGAAATCACAGTACTACTCTCCACTATACGTACGATGCACATGGCGTGGGTAGGGTTAACACGACTTCATTTACATTTTGAATCCTCGGTCTCCAGCCAGGGACCCCTCCCGAAGGAGGACCCAGTGGGGGATGTGGGGGAGTGGGGGCGAGAGGGGGGATGCACTGGGCTAGGGGGGCAGAGACATTCGCACACCGACCGTGTCGGAGGCAGACAGAGAGCACTCACAGCCTCACACTCGCTTCATCGAGCTCGTATGTTAATCCGTGTTTGTCGTCGTTCCTCCTATCATACCAGATAACCTTGATGAGATTTTTACCTAAGTGTCTATGCGTGCGCGTGTGTGTCATGGAGTGTGACTTTACGCAAGACGAGCAGATGGTCCGGTGATCGTCATGGCAGCTTGTGGGATGGCAGTACCAATAACTGTAATCACATAACCGAGCCACGCACGTGACGTTAGGAACAAACGACCTACACGCTCTATGGCTTCGCTTCATCTCTCTAGAATTTTTCTCGGGGAGACAGACTCTAGGCTTTATGGCTCTACGTACAGTATTGCTGGAATGTTTGACAGAGTCGGTATGCGTGGCTTCACTCTCTCTGTGGGGAAATATTCTGCCTTTTCCTGAGAAAACCCGACGATGCGTGCGCTTTAACCGCCACTAGGATGAGCCTGCGTGTTCGTGTCCCTGTGAGGACGGCTGTGCGTGTGCGTGGCTGCGTGTCCTCTGCCTTCCTCCGAGTGTGACCCAGCCCTCCAGGCTGCTCCCCCCTGGCAGCGCTGGGAGGGCCGGGCGTCCACCAGGGCAGCAGAGAGCAGGGGGGGGCAGCGGGTCAGAGCGCCATCAGGGGCTGTTGATGTTGGGCCGAGGAAGAGGAGGTCACACCGACCTCTCTCTACCACCCTCGCATCGCTTGGATCGTGCCCAGAAACCTCCTGTGGCCACAGGACCCGCTGCCCCCTCTCTGCTCTCCCTTGTGCTGGTTGCCATGGTTACCGTGTCGGCCCGCGTCCGACGGGCTTGACTTCCTAACCAAACCCTCCGGGCCACGGGCGGCCACGGCAGCTCTCGGCCGGTGCGCTCGTCCCAAACTCACACAGCTTACGTTGTCGCAAATTCCCACAAAGAAGAAGAAGGGGCCGAATCGTGTCTCTTTTGTCTCGCTGTCTTTTATATAATTGATCCAAATCCGTCACTCCTTATCATACGTAACCATCAGGACGTCATGCGACATCCATTAAGCTTAAGCTCATTGGAGCAAATGGCATATGATCATGCTAATGCGGTGTGTGTGTGTGACCCTGTTGAACCTGCCTCACTGTTCAGCCGTGGTCAGGATAGATAAAAGTGGCCATTAAAATGTTGCATAGAAAAACATATTCAAGCTTAAATTTCAGAAAAAAAAAATGTTTTATTCAATAGGGAGAACTTACAACTTAACTTACTAGCTGCGTTTCTACATGCATGATTCTTAACAAGGCAGACTTTAGAGGAGCGTAGCTACAAATTCTATAAATGGATGGTAGCCGGGTCTCCAAGCACGACATTCATTTCAAAGTCCCCGGCTGTGCCGAACACAGCCAGGGGAAATTTAAATGAAAACGGAAATTTATTTCATTTTCTCATTCATGTATCCCGGAGACAGGACTACCAGTAGCCCACAGCCAATAATCATGCCAATTTCCAAAACTTATCTCCTTTAATTCTTAACTCTATTATTACTTATCAAGCGTGGATGCTCAGCGATTCATTCCAATTTACGTATACTGCAATTTCTCACAGCATCCATCACACATGCTTTTCACCACAAGCTGAATGAAACCACTGAGGGGCAGAGAGATCAGGGTCGTTCTGTTTTCACCGAATCGAGTCGCGGCTCCACGTTTTTGCTTTTTGTTTTCTTTCTTTTTGGTGGGTGTTCAATTTTGAGCGGAGCCATAGACGGTAAACTTTTAAACACCGTTTTGAAACTTCTTTGTGAGTCAGTGGCTGTGTGCGTTTGCGTGTGTCACACACACGTCAGTGGGACGTGCTCATGCCTCCCCCGAGGGACCCCTGGCTGCGTTGTTTCATATCATTTTCATGTTGAACTTCCTGGTCCCTCCCGAGGAAGTTCCGGTGGCGGGCTCAGATTTCCGGAAGGAGTACTCCACTGTGAAGTTGTTCTTGCGTTGGCCGCGTCCCCGGCTCCACACGAACAACAGCAGGAAACAGAAGAGGACCACCCCCAGGAAGGTGATGCAACCCATCGCCGTGGAGACCAGGATGGTGGTCAGGTCCAAGGTGAACTTGAGGAAAACGCGCGTGCTGTTCAGGTTGGTGTCGTTGAAGAAGTCGCCGCTGTACAGCGAGCGGTTCAGGAAGAAGGCCGAGGCGGCGTCCAGCGGCTGCCCGCGCACCGTCAGCGTGGCGAAGTAGGTGTCGTTGCCGCCGGCGTTGCTGGCGATGCAGATGTACGTCCCGCTGTCGGTGAGCTGGGCGTAGCGGATCTCCAGGGTGCCGCTGGGCAGGACGGTGATGCGGCCCGAGCTCTTGGCCGTGATCCTGCGGCGCTGCGGGGAGATCCAGACGATGGCGGGAACGGGCTCTCCCTCGGCCCGGCACAGGAAGCTCACCGGCTGGCCCTCACGAGCCACGACCTGCGGGAGGAGCAGGAGAGGAGCACAGGGACTAATCACTGCAGTCAGACAAAAAAGAAAAGACCTCTGAAGTTTCACAACGACTGATTCATCCTAGCTGGCAAAGTGAAACTATGGCTGCCAGAACCAACATCTACTGGATTCATTAACTATATAAAGTGTAAAAAGCAGTGAAAAATGATGAGGCTTGTCATATAAATGCTCTTCCATGAAAACAAATCAAACTTAAGAATTTAAGATCAGAAAATGAAAACCTGATTTAAATATACTTTTTAATCACTGAAAAACTAATGCGTGATTATTTATCAGTTGACTATTAGTCAGTGAATTGATTAGATGCTGCAGCTCCACCACTGACTGTTTATTCCGCTGACATGTTAGGAATAAAAGAGGCAGAGGGTGGAGTCCTAGTGAATAATTCACACTGTTTTGTGCCGTCCTCTCTTGTCACTGGGTGCCTCGCAGAATCAGTGATTCTCGTCTGCTTCACTGCCGCCGGTGCTTCCGGGTGTTTTGCAGTCGGTGTTTCATCTCGAAATGAATCTCAATATCCATGGCAGTTATGTTTTTACTCTATTTCAGTACCTCTACACATAACCTATATGTCATTGTGAAACAGGTCTCCCTGAAGGAGCTCTGTGCATACAAAACTACTTGAATAGTCGCTGAAACCGTTAAAGCAAAGTATAACAGTACAGTGTGATATACTTGAGCCTGCCGCTCGGGGTATACTTCATTGACAAATCATGCTGGTTACCTGCTGCATTTTACGGTTGCGTATCTTAGGTTTCTGGCATGTGAAGTGATCGAAGAGTGCTGAATCGGTGAAGGCGCTGAGGCTGACCCCCTGCACCTCCACCGGCCCCGCACACACCGGCACTCTGCCGTCAAAGTTGAGGGTCTTGCGCCTCTGCAGGATCCACAACAGACGGCAGTCACACATCAGGGGGTTCCCGTCCACTCTGAGGGTCTCCAGGCTGTTGACAGAGTGGAAGGAGCCCTCTTCTAGGGTCTGCAGGTCGTTGGAGGAGAAGTTGAGCACCCGAATCTGCCGGAGGCCTCCCAGGGCGTGGGGCTCCACCGTCACCAGCCCCGTGCTGACCATGATGAGCTCCTTCAGCCGCAGCAGGTCCTTGAAGGCCCAGGGCTCCAGTGTGGTGATGGGGTTGTAGGACAGGTTGAGGTGGGTGAGGTGCACCAGGTTCTTGAAGGAGGCGGAGGGGACGGAGGTGATGTTGGTGTTGGTGATGGAGAGCCAGTGGAGGTCCAGGCCCTGGAAGCTGAGCGGGGAGATGTATTCCAGGTAGGGCCAGTGGTCGATGTCCAGACCCCGCAGGTTGGTGAGCTTGCGGAAGTTCTGGTCCTCCAGGGCGATGATGCTGAGGTGACGGAGGCGGAGGGTGATCAGGCTGCGCAGGTAAGACAGAGTCTGTCCGGAGATGGATGTCAGGTTGCAGCGCTCTATCGTGAGATCCTCCAGCCCCAGCAGCCCTGAGAAAGCCTACAGATTAAGAGGTTTAAGATGCGTCATTCAATTCATTTCATGCCGGCGGAAATGCGTAATCTGCTGAAATGGATGCTCACATCATAGTAAAGATAAATGCTGAGAGATTGAGCCAGAGCCATGACAGCCATGACAGCCATTTGACACTATGATGGATGAATGGGAAAAGTAGCAGACCCATGGGAGTGGGTTCCATCTGAAACACCACTTGTCATGCATGTAAATGTACTTATATGAAGCCAAATCACGATGCTTTCTGAAGAGAGAGTGCTCTGGCAGGTGTTTGGAGGAGAACTATTTACTGTTTATGTACAATAAGATGTCCTTGGAGTGAGAAAGGTTGGGAGGAATGAGCCATGTTTAAAAGTAATGCTTTATTTGGCCTAGAAATTGAAACAATAGGAAACGTGAAGCGTGGTGACAAAGTGTGGTGACAAGGACTTCAGGATGTGATAACATGGAAACAGGATATGTCCCTGTAGATAATTCACATAAAACCAGCTCAATTCATGTGTGAGTGGGAGAAATTAGATCAAAAGTATTAACGCCTGACCTTCACAGCACTGGTAGTTTTTATTACCTTTTAATGAACCCAGTCGGAGCTTTCTCCCTTTTTTCCTTCAGTATTTCATGTAGAGTACGTGGAGCAATGTGGTTTATTTAAAACTACGTCCACTCTGGTTTTAGATCAGTTCCACCCCCATCATAGTCACGATACAGACGAGATGCTGCTGAACTTACCTTGTGGGATATGTAAACCAGGTCGTTGTCTCCCACCTCCAGATGCTTCAGGCTCTTGAGATCCTGGAAGGTGTAGTCCAGTAAAATCACCATCTTGTTCTCGCTCAGGTCCAGGCTGGTCAGATTGCCCAGCTTGGCGAAGGCTCCCATGGGCACCAGCTTGAGCTGGTTCCCCCTCAGCTTCAGCACTTTAAGACTCTGGAGGGTGGCGAAGGCATTGGGCTCTAAAGTGGCGATAAGGTTCTCGCTGAGGTCCACCTCCTCGAGCCGCGGGTAGGGTGCCAGGTCGCCCGCTTTCACCCACCGGAGCCGGTTCCTGCTGAGGTCCAGGAGCCGTGTCTCGGTGGGGATGCCCTCCGGGATGTTGGTGAGCCTCCGCCGCTGGCACGACACCGACCTCAGCTGAGCCGAGCACTCGCACCGAGGCGGACAGGCCTGGCTACTCCCCGGCAGCGTCAGGGTTATCATGGCCACCAGAGAGGCACCCAGCGCCCACCGCCACACCTTCAGCCATGGCACTAAGGCACGCCCACCAGGGCCAGGAGAGCTGGTCATGGCCCTGGTCCTCCGACTCCTTGCCTGTCGCAGGCAGGGTCAGTGCGCCACACGCCTGCAAGACAACAAGAGGGAGGACGTGACATTTAATAATTTATGAGATGCCTGCATCCAAAGCGATTACTGTTCAATACATTTTTACATGTTTCTGAGAGGTCTCTGACAGGGGGTAGCAGTTGGATAAGGTTGAGGATTAGGTAGGGGTCCTGATACTGAGTAGGAGAAAAGAACAGGGATAAGAGATTCAATAACTGGAATAAAATCCAAATTGGAAATGCTTAGGTATAACAGAGGTGTGTGGGTTTGTTTTGGTTTCACTGACTGTGCTCACTAACTCACTGCTCTGGAGGAATGCAAAGACCGTTCTCCTTGTTTACATTAATATATGAAGGTTACTGGTAGGAGATTATGTCTGCTATGTCAAATAATATATATTATTTACCAGTCAATTGTTGACCTTGGCCAGTGCAGCGATGTTTACACACCGCACATTAGAGGTTCTGCAGGCCTCCACAGCAACACAGGTAATGAGCACTGGACCGAGGATAATGAGGGTCAGGGTTTGTTTGCACAGCTAATTTCAACAGTGAGGCAAACACTCAGCATGCACAATCATAATCTGATTATTTTCAAAATGAACCCGCTCCTTTTTTTGTCGGCCTGGGTCTGAACATATGATGAGGGAAACATGTTTAGCGGTGACAACAATCATCCGTTGTTGACATACAACAGATTTTGTTGTGTCAACCAGTGGAAGTCATTTCCATCTTACATTATAATACAATTAAAAGACCTGGCGGACATTTTGTGAACAAAGAGCAGATGGAAGAAGAAAAGGCACCCGAGCTACAGCGAGCTATAATACACCAGAGCAACAACATGGTGGAGCAGGTCAGACAGAGTGCCAGGATCAGACAAACCATTGTGGAGACAACAACATGACGCTGGCTCCAACCGCTGGAAGACAGAGGTCAAAGATGTGAACGAACACTGTGACAAGACGCTGGCCTGCCTGAGAGGCTGAGTGGTGTCTGGCCAGAGAAGAGGAGGAGGAGGAGGCAGCCGGCGAGCTCAGATCTGCGTGGGTGGAAGCTGCCTCCAATCGAGCCACAGCTCTGAGGAATGAGGCTCAGTCACCGGTCATACTGGCAGCTGTGGAAGCAGAGATTGGCCCCGCTCGACCGCCTAGAAGAGCAGGCTAACCACGGCCAGGTGGAGTGGAAACCCAGACTCCATTGTGGAAGATCAGAGAGCTGCTGGATGGTGGAGCGGTGATGTCACAAAGACAGCCACATGGAAGAAGAGATCAAGCTCCCGGTGGAGGAAAACACACAGCTGCAGGTTTGACACCTTGGCACATCTTTTCCAGTGGGAAGAAATCATTTCTGGATCACAACAGATTGTTTCGGGCTCAGCCTTTGTCGGAGAGAAGACAGAAAACAGCAAATGGTGCACGCTTTTTAGGCGCTCTCTGCCATGACTGACAAGGACAGGGAAAAGATGAAGAAAGAGGAAGTAAAGGAGGAAGAGACAGAGACAGAGAAAGGAAGAGGAAAAGATAGCAAAAGATGGAGCCTGAAAATAGAGACAAAGCAGATGGTAGTTTTACTGTCATGGAAGTCCTGATTGAAGTTTTACATTTCATTCAAATGCATCAGTTTCAATTGATTAAATGAAAAAAGGCACAGAGCTTTTACGCATTGATTTTAATGTACTTGTAGATTACATTTTGAGTACAGTCTAGCGCTACGTGCCTTTTTGAAGGTGAAAGGAGGAAGAGAGTATGCTGCAGCTTACATGTATTGAATGTAACCAGGCTGCACTGCCATTAAAGCAGCTGGTCAATTACCCAGGCACACTTCAGTTCCAGGTCCATTTGGGCCAGCACTTTGCCCAAGCGCCACTAAAAAAAAGCCAAAGTCTTAATGGGTGAACTGTACCAATCATGCATATTGAGGTCATGCAATAAATTGTTTTTACGACTGCTGCTCACTTATCTACTGATTACTGCTCGCTCATTTATTTATCACCGCTGCTCATTTATTTTTAGCTGCTGCTGCTGATATTTTATGTCGAGCCGTGTGTTGTTTCCCCTTTTTCATCTCGTTGGCCACAAGGAGTTGCACTTGGTTGGCGCAGATGTGCAATGACAACTTGATTTGATTTGACACGCTCTCACTCAGCCACACACACAAAACATCCTATCAATTAAACTGGATGCACACTGTCCAATAAAGATACAGATACAGATACTTCCTCTCTGCACATATAGTTTTAAAACTCGGCCAAAGATAATATCCTCAAATCTCCTCAACACACTGCTCAGAAACTTGGATGTCAGCGTTTCGCCACGTTCTCCCCATGGTGGTCTCTGAATCCTGTCACTGCCGATCTCACTCGTATCTCTAGGTACCCACCATCCAGGTAGAGAGAGCAGCAGCTGCAGGAGGTGGCTCTTGTGTCGAGAAATGCACACAGTTGAGCAGCTCAGTCAGTCCGAGTGTATAATCATCTGAACTGTCCACGAAAACCTTGGACCCCTCCAGAGTTGGAGGTCGTATAAAAGGTAGGAGAGGTAGGAGAGAGGTAGGAGAGTGTGAAGCCAAGGATAGGAACGTTCTCACACACTAACATTAACAGACTCTCCACCAGGGATGCCTCTTCATAGGATGAGCCATCTGCACAGCTGGCTGTTAGGTGTCAAGAGATGTGTGACTTCGAGAGATGTGTGAGATGTGTGACTTGATTAATTCAGGATGTTTGCGGTCCCTGGGAGATTGAGGCAAGTAAAACAAGAGGCAGTATACTCAAGACATGAGCCAAAATATTTACCTGCATGGCTGTGAGTGCGATCAATACAGAGGTAATTGAAACTCTAGATACATCAGGCTTCACTAACACTCTTCTGCATCTGCTTGCTATAAGAGGACGTGCAAAGTAAATCTGTTTGGACAGACGAGCAAACTCTATCAGCACACCTGTTGCACTCACTCCAGACGTGGTCCAACATTGATTCAACTTGGAGAGGTGAGTTGCAGAGAACTTACCCTCCCCTACGCTTCTCACGTGGGTGGTTGGACTGAGAGGACCCAGAGGAATCCTTCCCACAGAAACTACCCTGAGAGTGGCGGCCATCAGCATTGAGAGGCCACTCGTACCTGTAGCTACTGGCCTGAGCTCATTCTCCAGCCACTTGTTTGACTCAGAGAGCGAGCGTCCTCTCAGACAAACCCTGACAAAGCTTCTGGAGCAAATGGAGAAAGCATTATCTCGCAACACTACAGCCAAGGAAGAGGAGGCCGGCCACTCAGCTGGGGAGGAATGATTGAAGTCACACAGGTGTCTGTGTGGGACTTCTATACTTACTTTCTACCAATGAGATATTTATGAGGTTAATGCATAGATATATTTTTCGGTTCGAAATGTCTGCCATGAGACGGCTGGCTAATGCTTTCTAAGCACCGCAGTGGAAGTGTTACTCATGTACATGACTGTTCATAAGTACAAATGAGTGATGTGACATTTCCGTTAATGCTTGTACTGTCAAAACTCCCAGGATTATTAAACTTGCGGGTAACACTGATGCATTCAGAGTCAAAATGTGCCAAAGACGTCAGCACCAGCTCTTCGCGTCTTTGCCCACTAGAAGAGATAATCGGGAGACTGAAAAAAGGAGAAGAAAAGAACAAGAATGACTGCACACATGATACCAGACTCTAACACTGACCATCCCCGAAAGTCATGAAAATTACATCCCCGCAGCTGTGAATTATCCATGCCCCTTGCAGTTTAAGCAGTATCCTACAGGAAGCGGCGGATATTTGAGACATATCATGATACGGCATTAGAACGAAACTGATGTAGGGCCCATTACTGCATCATGCATCATAGAGGAGACTTTAGATAATTTGTCCTCTCACTAATTCATCCGCGACTTCAGATGAGGAAGTGGGACAGCGTCTTGTTTCGGCTGAACTCATGCATGTTGCATCTCCTCGGCTCTCCTCGCAGCTCAGAGACCGTCTGCTCCATTTTGACAAAAACAATGAATTTATTATTGCCACGCATAAACACAGAGCCGGCTCCTCAACAGCCACACCGTGCCTGACGCCCTGCCTATGAAATGTGTGTGTTTTTTAGTTGTTTTTTTTTACTTTTTTGGAATCGCCGCACGCAGGAGTCAGAGCATGTGTTTGATCAGGTATGTGCTGAAACCCCCGAGCGCGTAGGACGTGGCATTTCGCTGGCCATGAATTAAAAATCGTTTTGCCCCCCCCCCCCCCCCCCGCCCCCCCCTTGCAAGATGAGATGAATCACTTGTGCTTTAACATTCCCTCAGGCAACCTGTCATCTCTCCCACACGCTGTTCTCAACTCGGAGACGGTCGAAGAGCACCTGGCATTGGGTCTGGAACGCAACTCGTGTGTCCATCTAATTTGCAGGATGACTTCTGCGGGAAAATGCTGATGAGCTCAAGAAAGTAGAGGCAGTTTCCTCCGCCCCCTCGAGCCCCTCAGATGGTAACTCTTGGCTATCTTTCTGCGTGTACGTAAGAGAGAATATATCACCACCACCTGGGAGTTAGGTTGAGATCCACTCTGAAGCCTGGCAGCCGAGGGATGTATGTGGCTTGATCTGTGCTTAATGGGCAGTGGGCAGAGGGCAGAGTCACACAGTTAAAAGAGCCAAGACCGAAAAAAGGAGCCAATTTTTTGCTGCGAGATTCGCCTGGAGTCTCTTTCTAGCAAGTTGGATTTAGAAACCAGCCTCTTGAACGCCTAATCACGTCTGACTGTTTCAATGCGCTGGCATCAATGGGATCAAACAGGATGAAATGGGATTTAAGCTAAATTTAAATGACGGCAGACATAAATTCCTTGCACACATGCGCGGCGCTCCCATACTTTCACACATGATCTCTCACACACAAACCGCAGTAAAACCCCCTCCAGAGATGCGTCTCATCCCCTAAGCCTCAGGACGGATAAGTCCCGGAATTTTTTTGACAGGCCCGGGAAAACACTCTGTTTACAGATCGCGTATCCGAAGGATCTGGTCGAAATCTGGCACAATTTCCTTTTTCGCTGTGAGACAAAACGTCCGGGCGCGGAGAGGCTGGCAAACCGCTCGCACGCAGGCTGACCCAGTTCTCGGCGGCGAGGGCGGGCGGCCTGGCGCTGTGGACCAGCAGCAGCTCGCCATGGCCGCAACAACACCGCGGCAGACACCCCGGCGTCCCGGCGGAACGCCGCCCGGGAGAGAGCTGGGGAGGGAAAAAAAACAAACACGGGCATACAGATGTTCGGAAATAACGAGCTACTCGTAAGGCGAAATCAAACAAAATCAACATCTGTGGCCACGGTACCCCCCCCCCCCACCTCCCCATGAGATCACGTTTGCCCCCCCCTCCCCCGCTCTGACTTGATGACTCACTGCTCTCGCACCTCCGGCAATGACTCGGTGGAAGTGATGTCGGTCACTGTGTGGGCCGGCTCAGCACTTTAGAGCCGCGTCAAAACTCAGACGATCAAGTTTCTGTTAGGTTTTGCAGACATTTGTCTGCTGCATGTCCCCCAGAGGAAGAACCCTGTTTAATTAGGTGATTCCCAACTTTTTCCGTAGTTCCTGCATATTCCCTCCTTGTCTTCAGCACATCTCCTGGACAGATTCGCACTAAGCTCTGTGCAGATTTTCAGGGGACCCAGGTCGACAATTTCAGCAGATTCAGCAGATGGAGTTATGGGAAATGTGGCACAAACAGCTCTATATTCATAGTGCCCTATGGATGATTTACAAAGCCTTTTATCCTCCGACCTTTCTCCAAGCTGTTTCCTCAGTCATAACATCGGCTGATCACATCTTTGGTTTATTTTTAATGACCTCTAAAGTACGAAGTTTCCAGCCGCAGCCATACTTTTGCTCGATGCTGGTTCTCACATATTAGTACATGCTGAAATATAAAACATTAACCATTAACTTTAATCTAGTGACGTAGAATGGTTGAATGGAGCATTTGTCCTTGTTCTCTGGTCGAAACATAGAAATAATGGTTTCATCCAAAATGCCTGAGACACAAACTTAGGAGCCTCACTTTTTTAGGGGTGATCTGTTTCATGCTTATTTGGCAACCATGCATAGGCTTTATGCTTATTGGCTGTCTTGCCTGCCTCTCATATGAGCTTAGCTACTTTTGCCAGAACTAAGTGGTGATGCAGCTATGAAAGAAGTGCACATCTCATCTCATATATATGAACCAGAAGCTCAATTCACGCTTGTATGAAGGCAGGTGCATGCAAACCGCCAACCAAATGAGAAATGATTTAATGACATTTTTAGCCAGCTATCTATGGCAAAGAGTAGACCTCTGGCTCACCCGATAAGCATCACAATTACACCTTAATCATGATGATGAGCATGTTAACATTAGAACTTAGCTCATAGCTCACAGCACTGCTTTGATACTGTGATACTGTGGGTGTGAGTGGAATCCAGTGCACATCTGTTCGGCTCTTCGGCCGCCTGATGGATGCAACCTGTCTCCACACCCCTCGTGAGAGTCATCCCACGGGTCAGTGGCGGAGTCGCAGCATGAATCAATGAACTGACACCGCCGAGGCAGACAAAGTCCTCACTGCCGGAGCCAAGGACGGGCAGGGAGCCTCAAAACACACACACACGCACACACAGGTCATCAAACACGTGGGCCCCAAGGAGTCGGCGAATCATCCGGTGAGCTGGCATGTAAACCCACCTCTACTCTCAAGGCAAATACAGAGGACTGCTTGTCCACTTCTGTGGCAGTTCTAGGTTTTCTCTGCAGCCTGTGGATCTACTCTCACATTCTGCAGAATGTGAGAGATATATGAGATACGTGAGGTCACTCGGTTACAGCAAGGTCCTCCAGCTGGACTGCTGACACACAGTAGGTAGCGCCCATGTCCACGCTACAAGTTGTAAATTAACATTAGCCAGATGTTCAGGCAACAGCTGTGGCAAATCCCTCGACCGTGCATGTTGGGTTCTGCCACCGGCCCAAGGCCTGAGAAGAATGAGGGGAAAATCATCCTGGAAGCTAAAAATAACAAACTTTTAGAAACTGACCTAATGAGCAGATGTTGTGGGAACAACATCCCCGTCCAATCGTACATTCATCATCAGTATGCATAGGCACACCTCAGCTGACCCGGACCAGATGTCTCCTACATCTTCAAGACAGCCTGATTAAAAAAACATGTTGCCAAAAGAAGGGAAGAAAAAAAAAACCTGATTCTTCCCAAATACCCAGGGAGGAGCAATAAGGCTGTGGTCATTGTCTGGTGTTATTTGTGAGGCAGTGTGGCAGTGTGTCTGACTGTAAATAGGTCATCCATGTTGACTGGTTGCTTTTATAAGCCTTTATATTTGGCCAGCAGAGCGTGGATCTCCTCAACCCCAGTATCTCTCCATCCTGAGCTTTGCCTGCTTTCCTCTCTCTCTCTCTCTATCTGTTCTATTATACACATACACATACAGTACACACTCAATAAAAATCTCTCAAAGAGACACGATTTGGCGTCAGGGCTGTTGGAGCAGCCGAGCAGTCAGCGGGCTATCAGAGGGAGCGCTTCACATTTTATTGTTGCAAACAAACCGAAGTGCAGACTTGACACATTCTTACTTTTCATGGGAAAGCTGACAGTTTGTACTTTCTGCTACTAAGTAGTTATAAGTCCAATATTAAATCTGTGCTTAGTCACTCCATTTTAAGCCCAAGTCAAGTGTGGAGTACAGCTTATTAGCTCTCTGCTACGGCTGCACCGGAGGGGTGAAGAGAAGGGGAGGGGAGTGGGGGGGGGGGGCGTAAACGTCAGGAGGGAAGACAACTCTGGTAAATTTGCTCCAGGCTGAGATTTATGATTTCATTAAAAGGTGGAAAATCTCAGTTTGGTCATTCGAATCTCCAAGTGCTTCCAAGTGAGCAACTTTCTCTGGATAAATCTGAAAAGTCAAATCGAGTTCAATCCCGTCTCGTCTAATCAGTCTTAGGATTTGCGGTGCCCACGCTGTGAGAGCAAAACTAAACAGCGACAACAAAGGAAAACTGTCATCACGACATAATTAGGCAGAACAGAAACGGAGGAGCCCTAGGTGGAGGCGTACGAGCTCGGCGACGAGGTGGACCGTGCCCGGAGTGGGAACAAAAAAGACAAAAAAACATGACAAGCAAAGTAAAGCAGAAGAGCGAACACAGGGGAGGATGAAAACACGGGGTCTACGCCCACCATTTGTTTGTCACGTCCATCCTGGGCCAGTCGTGAATCCGTCTCTGAGTTTGCGAGTGAGGGACGATACTCACGCCCAGCGTCACGCCGTCCCACTGTCGCTGCGTGCTCCTCCTCCTCCTCTGAGGAGCCTGAGTCACCGAGGCAGCCAGTGTGAACTGATGGAGGCCGACAAGCTGCCCGGTTCGACCTTCGGCTGATTAAAGGCACAAAAAAAGAAAAGAAACCCAGACCTCTGACTCGGCCGTGTTTCGAATGCCTCTCTGCTGTTTGGGCAACAGTTGAACGAGGCCAAACTTGGGCAACAAGTAGCGCGGTCTACTGCAGCATCCGGCCCTCCGGGCTCTGACATCACTCCAGCTGCAGCATACTCCTTCTGCCTCCGGGAAGGCATCTAAAATGATGAACTGAGATGTAAAATGTGTTTATCTGGCATTTGCTGGCGGGTTAGAAAAAACAAAAACAAAGAAAGTAAATGCAGTCGTGCAACAGATTTGCAGATCTGCAGCTTGTGAACCTGCGTTAAGATTTCAGACTGTCAAACCCTTCCCCTCGTCTGCAAATCTAAAGCAGTTAGACTCCAGAGTTTTTCTTTACAGTAACCACAGATTAAATGACAGTTTGCAAACAGTGCATCTGCAGCTCCCTTTAGCTCTACGCAGCTTTATTGTGCGAGTGTCAGCTCCTTGTTTTGCTCTTCAGCAACCTGACTCTTTTGGTCCTAACTAGTTCTCATTGTGCTGCGTTTGGCCACAACAGGAAGAGTCTTTTTTTTGTGTGTGTGTGTGTGTGTGTGTGTGTGTGAAAACCTCTAAAAACTGCAGACAGACATCATTAGCGAGCCGCTACTAGCCGGAGAACACAGAGGAGCTTTTGGCAACTAAAGATCCAGATATTTCTCCCAGGAGTTGTTAGTGACCAAACACAGAGCTAAGGGGGCGAAAACTGGACTCAGAGGAACAGCGTGACTCAATTTACTGCTTAAGTTGCTGGATATGTTAAGAAACGAGCATTTTGTAAAGAGTCCAATGCAGCGATCCGAGGCTAGGCTGCAGCAGCTAGAAGAATAAAAGTGTTCCAGCGAGTCTCATCACTAAAGGATGCTAAAAATGTGCAGGATGCATGTTTATAAAGTGTATTTATGAGCAGCAAACGCTTTTAAGTTGGTGGAGGGACTGGAAACCCGATGAAAGAGACGTTCAAACAAGAATCAAACTGACGTTTCTTTTGCATTCAATCATTTCTGTGTCTGCTTTAATGTATGACAGCCATTGAAGTCTCCTTTTATCAGGACTTCTCGGATTTCTTCTAAGTTTTTTTTGTTTCAGTTGGAGTACTTTTGTGATTTGTAAACCGCTATTTGTGTGTTGTGTGGGATATAGCAGGATGTTTAGAGTAAAGAAGGTACTGGTTAAACCCTGGCTTCTGATGAGCTGGTCCCACTCTAAAAGGTTGTGATGTCGCCAGTGTCACAGGATCAGGTTTTTGTCCAACTCCAGTGGTTTATTTTTTAACCTTTTTGCAGTGATGCATCTTTGAACATCACTGTGATAGATGAGAGCATGATCACAGATTCTTCATCCACCCATTATCATACCTGCACAGGTCGCTAGACCGCCATAGTACATGCACACACACACAATTCACACTGATATTATGAAGTGGCTTATAAAACAGTTCTTCGTTGTAAATTCTTAGAAATTTGCCAATCTTGAGCCTAGGTCTCTCCTTTCCTCCCTCTCTCTCACTCAAAGATGCACAAGCTCTCACCATCACTGCATGCGTGTACACTAAGAAGACGGGTGCTGAGCTGAAGATGCAAGGTAACATATCCACAATGTCAGACTCAATCCTCTCAAACTTTCTAGTCCTGACACCGAGAGTCTGCAGCACAGCTACAGGCTTACAGCACACACACACATGCACACGCCTAAGCAAACACACACTTCATCACCCTCTGGAGAGGCATCAGCCCTCTGCTGATGACTGTCTCTCGTATGGAGGATGATGTTTCCCAAAACGAGAGACGCTTTCTGACTCAGGCAGCCTCTCACTGTACCGTTTTGCCTCCAACCAGGTGCCCCCCCTCCCAAAAATACTTCATAGGCCTCTGTGATTTCGTCTGAGCCGGCTGGGTGCACGTCTGCGTGTTTCCTGAGCAGCAGAGCCAGGTAAGACGCTGGAAGTTAGTTAGCGAAAAGTGGCGCAGGCTTCAGAAAAACCCCAAAAAAACGCCAGCCTCCAGCCTCGGTTCTGAAGCGGCATCAAAGTCAGTCAAAATCACGCTGAAACCCAACACGAGTGGAGGACGCACACGGTGGATCAGGAACAATGCCTGACAGCCACAGAGGAGCAGCGCACAACAAAGCAAAAGTTAAAACAGGCTCAGATGAAAAAAAAAACAAAAACCCACAAGACAAATAAAAAGGTAAAAACATTTTTAAAAAAAAGGGAAAGTGCTGCTTGTTCATTAAGGAGGAGAGAATCTCTCTACCCCCCCCCCCCCCCCACCGTCCTCGAATGACTTCCTCAACCACCGGCACATTCCCCCGTAAACAGGAAGCTACTTTCATCCCGCTAAAAATAGTTTTCACATCGGAGTGACTGTTTGTTCAACAACAACACCAACACACATACATATACATGCATACCTCAACACACACACACAAACACACAACAAACACTAGAAATGTCCCTGCATTCAGACAGGGGCTGTCTGGGTTGGTGTGTGGGTAGGAAGTAGACAACATTAAGTGGATTAGAAGGCAGACGAGCCCAAAAGGTCGTTTCATCCGTGTGTGTGTGTGTGTGTGTGTGTGTGTGTGTGTGTTTTTACTTTGAACCTCAGCAGGGCTGAGCCCTCAGTGAGGGGCAGAGGGCACTGCGGGGAGTCGGACGGGGCGGCTGCTGTTTGGTCCGTATCACTTTCACCAGCAGGTGCAGCAGAAGTAGCTGGGAGTGATTAGCGGCGAGCAGCAAATCCATAAAACAAAGAGAGGCGGCCGATCGATGGACATCCTCCTCCAAAGCCCCGCACGGCGAGAACGCTCCCACCTCACACCCAGGGAACCGCAGGAGAGGCTGTCGGTCCGGGCTTGTCGGAGTGAAAGATCAAAGGCTTTTTGAGACCTGCCTTTTGTAAATTCAATCTGAAACTTCTCTCCGAGCCTCTCGGACCTCTCTTGTACAAATTGAACAGAGTTGGGAGCTTCGGAGCACGCAGTGCACCAGACGCCCCCGTCGATGGAGCATGTCTTCTTTCACTGTCTGTTTATCTGTTTGTTGGCAGGAAACCTACAGCTCCAGACTTGGCTTGGCTCAAGGCTGGACCGCAGAACTGGTGGTACATACTGGTTTCCAATTATTCAAGCGGGATCTATTCACTGGTGGTCAGGCATGTTGGAGCACGTCTGCAGATTTTCCTTCTATTACTATTTCTGGCCGGAGAGAGCAGAGACAGTCTAGAAGAGACTGTTTCTATTCATAAAGACGCTGCAGTGATTCTCAGAAAGGCTGATATATTGGTGTTATATTGGTGATCTATCTGGGGAGTCAAACCCAGATCCTTCAGTGCTAACCACCAAGCTACCATACTGCCTAATACACATTCATTGTGTTAATAATTCCATTCCCAAAGGTTCATGAACCTGGCCTCAGGTAGAACAAACTGGACTTGTGCTACGAAATGTGATTAAATGAATGAATTCATGAATTAACAAAGTGTGTGAATGCAAATCCGAAACTTGAAAAATGAAAAACAAACTTGAAACCAACAATTTCAAACAATTAGGAGACGGGATCTTGGCTTTCTCTTTGCGTGTCTGTGCCGTTGACAGCTTCACTTTGTTGTTTTCAGAATCCGATGCGCGCTCGCTCGGTATCGGGATCAAGCTGTTCTCGCCGTCCTTGTTCAGCGGGGGAAAATGTTGCATCAAATGTGTCACTGGGAACATGCATATTGAGAGGGATGGAGTATGTTTACTTCACTTCTTTGATGTCTCGTGCTGGTTTGATTTTGCTCCCCTTCAATACTGTCTAATGAACAAAAGTACTGCGCAGTCTGGGACATCAAAATCTGTGACAAACATCAATGAAATGTGTGTGTGTGTGTGTGTGTGTGTGTGTGTGTGTGTGTGTGTGTGTGTGTGGGCATGTTTCAATCCTCTGAGGCGATCGAACCAGTACATCAGCTTTTCTCTGCTGTAATTATTTTGCTTTGTGTTCACTGCAAATGAGAGAGGAAAGTCTGTGAGAGCCTCCGGTAAATCCTCAACCTGTGGAGACGGGGGACCACGTCTTCTGTCGATACTCGAAACAGAAAAGTAGTCCCATCACAAAACTGAGCGCTTGTTTGTTCTCAGAGCCTAAACTCTCAGAGCCGCTGATTGTTCAACCTTTATCTGGTAATCCCAGCGTGACATCTGCAGTTCTCCAAACGGCCACTGGAGGCTGCAACGATAGATCTCGGTCCTCACAGACCCGCACATTAACGTGTCCACGTTTACAGATGAAATAAACATAAGGCCTGGCACTAAAAGCCAAAGTATTCTCTATGTAAATGACAACTGCCCACTGGGAATCCTCTCAACCCTTTTAATTATCCACCCCAGCATTGAGGCATGCGTTATCTACAGTAGCTCTACCCCCTCGGCACCTGTTTGCCCATTTTTGGATATGCAGGACATATCAGACAGCACTAAAATGACAGCCGCCGCCTCTGAGCTCTGCAGTAGCTCCTCGCAAGCCCATGGGTGACATCACATCCAGAGTGCATCCATGTTTTATACGGGCTGTGATGCAACACCCCCTCTTCCTGCCTTTGTCTTTGTCTCCTCTGTTTTTTGTTTTTTTTTTTAATTTCTGGGTGTAATCTGACAGCTGAAGAGACTCCTGTGTCTGACAGTCGTGATAAATATGCACAGAGGGATGTGGGATTAAAGGGAAAAACAAAACACTCGAGCGCCCAATGAATCACTTCCGATGTTGCTTGTTCTCTTCAAAAGTAGAGCAAACAAATCTATGAGTTTATCTATAGCCAGCCCGCGCGGCAATCTTCGTTAAACTTCACTACTTAAAGTGCTGAGGCTGTTCAAAATGTCAGCTGTGGGTGGATAAGAAGTTTGATCTCGCCACGGGACTAAAGGCAGAAGAAAAGGGAAATTATTTTGAGAGGCAGCTTGGATTTGTCACATTTCCCACTCAATTAAGATGTTTTATAACAAACGTGAACCTCACAGGCAGCACTGCGTCTCAGGGAATAGCGAGAGTCCCCATATATTCCCAGCGTCTGTGCTGGTTTTCACTCTGGTCTCATAAGTTCAGAGACATGTCTCTTTAGGCCGACCGGAGACTCTAAATCGCCCCTACTGTAGGTGGGGGTTAAATAACCGATCTGAGCAGGTTAGTATTTACTCTGTCCATCTGAACCTGTCAAAAAGGCAACATTTCATAAACAGAGAGCGCTGACATTCAGCGAACATGGGTCCTTTTGTTTTACTCGAAGGCCTGGCACATTTAATTAGCGGCAGCTACTCTGATGACTCTCACATCCCGCAGTGTTTTGACCCGCTTTCTCTGGCTCCAACCTGAGCACATGGCTACACATACTGAGAGCACAGACACATGAAGAGCTGCGGGAATGCACACAAACACACACACAGCATGCTCCGCACTCAAACACACACAAACACACACACGCACAAGCTGATACATACAGCGTAGTAAACAAACAACTGAAGGAAATCCAGCTCATTAGATTGGTAACCTCGCCTTGCGGCCATATGATCCCTGCTCAGGTGTTAGGTCTTGTTCTCAGTCGCACATCCTGATTTAAGCATGTGACATCACTCTTTCCGATGCGGTCACGTGATCTGGAGGTTCAGGGGCCACGCCGTTGCGGCGTGGTGGTCGTTTTGGCTTCGTCGGCAGACATTGCCGGAATGCCAGAGCTAAAAGGGGAACAGGTTGGTTTACATCCCAACAAAAGTCGCCCACACACCACCACTAAACTTAGGTCCGTTCAAACACCGACATACATTCGCTTATGTCAGAGGCAGCTCTGACTCACAGACTCCTGGACGAGCTCCGGAGAAAAATCCTGAAAAGTGAATCAGAAGAACTTCATTGCACATCACACGATGACGGAAATGGGTCTTGCACATGTCTGACAATGGAGCAAAGCGCATTAATGGGTCCCAGAGAGAGATTTCAATCCTCACACATTTTAAGCATATTCATCTGCACTCAGCAGCTATGGCAGTGTCTCTACAAGTCTGGGCATGCTCTCCAGGATGGGACTTTGCCTCATTAGTGAGCCGCTACAGAGCCCAGTGCCTCATATCGGAAGATGTACCAAATCACCTTTTTTCCTCTTGGTGCGGATCTGAGCAAAGTCGCTGTGATGTATTGAAAGGCACGCGTGACACGTTGCTATATGTGTGCGCTTTACTTTTATTTTTTTGAGGGGGGGGTGGGGTGGGGGACATTGAAGCGCTCGCTCTGCAGATCAGAGGTTTGGGCACATGCCAGCTGGTAGGCAGATAGAAGACTTACAAGTCATTAAGTCTGGGACGTGCACGACTGAAGCTACACAAAGCTGCTCAGATTGTGCCTGTGCGTGCGCACCCCAATAAGCCTGTGTTTACATGGCTTTTTAATAGTGTATTGAGGAAAAGCATTTAGTGTGGCAATTGTTTATCCTGGGGTGTAATTAACCAGCAAGTGCAACGCTTATTACACTATTAGCAAGGGTGCAAGGGAGTTAGGACGAGCGGGGAGATAAAAATCGTTTAATCAAACTTGACCCGTCTGGGGGAAAAAGCAGAGACTTCCACACATGAAGACACCAATCATTTTGAGCGACACGCAGCATGACAAGTGAGCGAGCAGCCTGGAATTAGTCCTGCCCTTCGGGGATCTGTGGCCTTATTACTGGTGTGGACTGAGATGACTCATTAATTATCTCACACATGCTGCCCCAACGCTACGAGCGGCGCAGCGCGACGTTCCCCAAATATTTACCTGTCTTATGTGCACCCAACGGCGCGGCATGGTGCGGGTCACGCTGAGACACGAGGCCGCGCGAAACAGACGGATCTTCGTTATGCAAACCGCTCGGGATGACTTTGCTTCAGACGGGATGCGAGGGGAGTTCATCTGCGGCGCATCATTTGAACCCCTGAAGGCTAATGACTGCCCTGGATGGCAAAATGGTGGGGCAATCCCAGAGGCTGGTCATTGGGAAGTGAGCTCACGTCTCCTCCTCAGCGCCAACCGAGCAGCTGCGTATTGCAATGATAGCCCGGCGATTGTTGCGAAGATAAACATTTCCCTGGAGACGTCTCACCTGAAAGGCAGCGGCCCCCTTTTCTCACCCGGCACGGCGCAGTGTGTTTATTTATGAGCACGCGTGCGCGTTTACGTCCCTTTGGAATCAAGAAGAGAAGAGAAATTAATTCAATTCTCCAGCTCGTTAGATTGGTAAAAAAAAACAGACAAACAAACGGGGGAATTGAAAATCTTGACAGCTGATGCCTCCTCAATAAACCGTCGCAAACAAGACGGGTGCAGGAGGAAGTGGGATGAAAAGAAATCCTGGGCAGACAATTGAAATGGATTGGCGTGAAGCGGCATAATATGGCCACAGTGTGAGCGATGGATGGCTGTGGGTACCAGGGGAAAGAGGGTGATGGACATGGAGGAGAGGGGAGAAATCACTGTAATGGATGAAACAGGAGGACGGCGATGGGGAGGGGGGGCCTGGGATAAGAAGGACACTCTGTCTCTCTCTGTCACTAATGATGGAGGAAGGTCAAAGCTATTCCACAGTTGAGAGAATCTAATGATGCAAATTGAGCCTGACACTCAGTCAGATGCCTCCAGAGCGGTGGAGGAATCCTGATGTTGCCCGAAAACACACAGAGACTGGGGGCGCAAATGTAGTATTTAAATACCCTGCATTTTTTCTTCTCTTTAAAAGACGCGTCGGTGGCATTTTACGGAGCGAAAAGGCCACGTCTGTCCACAGAAGGAGAATTTGCACAACCGAACGCACGCGGGCCCGACTCGCTGGTTGGAATACATATGGGTCTGTGTGGCAAGTAAACAGCGAGAGAAGAAATGAGTTTGGAGGGAGAAAGAAGGGGGGAAGGGGGAAGAGTGACAGCTTTCCTTCCCTGGCCTTTGAAGAGCAGGAATGCATAATAGCATGGAAATGCACAGAGCGCCGACCTCGAATATATAACGTGATTGCGAATGGGAGCTAAACAACATCACCCTGCTGCAACATTTTCATTTTGCTCTGCCATGCAATTTGTTAGAAAAAATAAAAGAGAAACGCACAGATATGGAATGTGCAATGGCATTAAATTAGCTCCTGCACGTACACCGTGCTTTCACACTGTGCCGGTTGGCTGTAAATAAACCATGCGGCTTAGAAGGATGTTCATGTACAGTGGAAATGCACGGCATAGGTACAAGGATGGAGGAGAGCATTGCATATGCATACATGACAGGGATGTTGACGCTAGGGTAATTGCATGGCTTCGTGGATAATAGTGACCCTGTTAGCCCGGGAGCTTATTGGCTGCCTGGTCCTCTGATTCTGGTGGCGCGACCAATGGGAGCCGTCTCTACGGTTTCAGATGTGGGGATGAAGGGGCTGAAAGGAAGGGGGGAAGTGTGTGTGTGTGTGTGGGGGGGGGGGGGCGCAGAGTGAAATAGAGGTGATGGCGGAAAAAAAACGTGACGTGGGGAAGGGAGAAAAATGGAGAGTGACAAGGATGGAGATGCGGAATAAAAGAAAGCAAGGGGATGTGGAGGAGAGAGGCAAATCCTTTGTGCGGAGGAAACAAAGGCGACAATCCCCGAGCACTGATAAAAATGTTCAGCTTGTGGTTGTACAACACCAGCCGAAAGCACATGTGTATGTGTGTGTGTGTTTTTTTACTGCTCAAGACTGTGTGTGTGTGTGTGTGTGTGTGTGAGAGAGGGAGAGGATGGTGCTTCACCGGACATCCAGTGATCATCGCACTTGGATCCTCTTCTCACCATGAAATCCCAGAGGAGGATATACAACCACCCCATACACAAACCTGCCCTGGTACACACATGACTGCACGCACACACGGCTGTGAAGCTCTGTAAACACTCCAGAGCAGAGTGTGAAAAGAACGTGAACATTGTGATGAAGAACCAGAGAGAGGGAGACAGCGAGATCACAGGGGAGGAAGTTTCTGGAAAGGTCGTGAAAGCCTTTGAACAAATAAATGAAGGAGGACTGAGAGGAGGGGACCAAGAGGGAGAGACGGCTTGGACAAAGTTTTGGGTGAAGGACAGGTGGCCGGGCATTTGACTCAGAAGGGATTTGGTGATTGACAGCCGACTGTCATAGTGACCGCAACAGCATCCAGCTTGTCCAAGTCTGCAGCACATTTGCATAATCACTTATTTTTAGACCCCAGAATGAGGTGGCATTACTAAAAAGCCCTCTGACTATAAAACACCTGAAATCTCCAATCTCCACTTCTTCGTTTTTTTTTACCCCCCATTTTAAATCTTTATTGTGACTCGAAAGCCTGAAGATGACAGGAGACAACTGTTCCAGCCACAGCAGACGTTAAACAAACTCCCAGTGAGGAAGCGACTGATGTTGTGAGGTCTGTGCCTGTAAACATTTCACATGACGGGCTTTTGAAAGATCTGGCTTTGTCCTTTAAGATGCTTTATGTTCGGCTTCTGTCTGCGTGAAACAACTGAAATGAAAGAAACTTCAAATCATATAAAGTCACAACAGGAGTGTCTGACATCCAGAGCAGCTCAAGAACATTGACTGCTTTCAAAGTCAATCTGCCTTTAACCGTGAACTATTCATCCATCCATTACCTTAGCCACGTTGTACCTTAACAGTGGGAGCCTATCTCCATCTCACATCCTGGACAGGTCACTTATCCATCACATGTCTTTGACCCTCACACACACCTGAGGGACTCAGGTATGTGGAGGACACGCAAACCCCACACAGAGAGTACCATAGCATCCAGGACTCCAATTCACCCCGATATGAACTTGTCCTTCCTTTTCGAGAACAGGACAGAAGAGGAGGCAGAAGCTTCAACTTCAGTGCATTTGACTTTAAATACACAGACCCAAGCACTGGCATGATGTAATTGCCGCCCTGATCACATTACTGATAACTGATGGTGACATTCATCCTCTGGTACATCCTCCTCTGCTCGGGAAGAATTGGCTACAGCTGGAGGAATGTCATTATCCTAAAGCCGGATAAGAGAAAACCCTTTGCTACTGATTCATCAAACACCCCACCCCCCCAAAAAAAGCATCTGTGGAGCGAGTGATGGCAGACACGCTTCCCTGAGAGAATATTAGAGCAGTCAGGGTCCTTGAGCTCTCAGAGGAAGCTCTAGGACTGTGGCGCCGAAGACGCACAGCGATGATGGGAGCTCTCCCCTGGGAGCATCCGGTTAAAATTCAAGGACTCTCTCTGCGTCTCTCATTTTTACTCCCTCTAATGCTCATCGCGCTCCCTCCCTCCCTCCCTCTCTCTCTCTCCCTCTCTCCCTCGCTCGCTCGCTCTCAGCGAGGTCACGGCTGAAAAGTTTCAATGATGCCTCGGGAGGCCGAGAATAATCATCCAAGTGTGCATCTGCGTCTATGTGTGTGTCTCCAAGCGCATGATTGACCTTATGTGCGCACGGGGCTTGTGCGTCTGTGTCTTTGTCTGCGTGCGGGGATCGTATATGGACCTGTAGGTGTTTGACCGCTCCGTGGCCTCTGCCCAAGCCTCGCAAGGTTATCGTTCCCTCGCTATCAGGTCACTGAGCCCTGTCTCCACCCAGACGCGCTCTGTGATATGAGGCGATAAGTGCCTCGGCCTCACAGCACGTGCTCTACGTTCCTCTTTAGAATTTCTAAAAAGGCAGAGGCAGAGGAGCCGGTTCTGCGGTATTTGATCGCTAAAAACTGCAATTCCGAAGATCAAGAACGAGCGCTCGGTGCGGGGATGAATGGCTGTCTTTCAGGGAGGAAGCTGGTGAAATGCCGCGTGTTACGCCATCAAAGCCGTTCAGCGGGAACGCGTGAGAACATCCGTAATCACCACTTACGCGCTGATGAATGAAATTCGGGATTGAGAGCCGCGGCGACAACAAAAATAGTGTAAGCGCAGCCGAGCGAAGACACGACGCGCACCAACATCGGGACTTCGTCTAATTTCCCCTTTTACCTGTTGCCAAGTAACGCGGCTTAACCAAACACTTAGCGCCTGTCCTCCATGGGTAGGAAGGTCGCTGGGCAGCCTCCTGCAGCCTGCATGTCAAGACATACATCGCTAGATCATGAATGTGTGAATGGGAGTGAATGGGTGAAAGCCCTTTGAGTGGTCATTAAGACTAGAAGTGCCAGTCCATTTACCATTCACCACTTAGTGAATAAGGGCCAATGTTTACTCGCACATGCTTAATTAAGGGTAGTGTTACCACGCGATGAATAAGCGCAAAACATTTTCTAAGTAGAGTGTTGAATTGTGTCTCTCCTGGCTTTCCATACCATGTAGGTGTGAGAGAACAAAGATGACTCCATCTTACAGGAGCAGCCCCAGCCTCTCGGTCCCTCCCAAGGACACGAGACAGAGAAGACGCCTCTCTATCTGCGTCTTACATCGGGTTAACTGGTGGGGGGAAGTAGCGGGAGCAAGAAGGGATGGAGAAGAAAGAGCGAGCGCTGCGGGAAAGGCGCTGACAGCTCGCCGTGCGAAAATAGCCCCAATAGCGCGGCTCCAAAATAATTCCCTTTCTCTTCCTGATCCCAACTTCCAGCGCAGTGGCTGAATTATTCATTCAAGACCAATGACATGCAGAGACAGGGACAAAGAGTCATTGCTCTATTTTGATTCGCATAATAAATTCATGACTCGATGTTTTAAAAGGAGAGAAGAGTAGACGGATGAGTGTGAGCGAGGTCAGGGTGTGAGGTGAGAAGCCGGGATGAAACTGGAAGGAGCCGCGGGAGGGAAACAGGGGATCGAGGGAATGGAGGCTCTCAGACAGAGAGAGGTGCAAAGGCTTTGGATGTAAATACATTAAAGGGGATTCTCTGTCAAAACCCACATGCATGAACTGACAGCTGTGAGGATCCAGTTCTAACAGGTCAGTATCTCTTTCAAGATGCTGCATCTCTATTCCGAGTGAAGGACTACATATTCAGTTTCTTCTCAATGCAAAAAGGGAATCGCAGAATGCACCGGGACAATTCCTTCAAGTCATTCTCTTTCCTACACAGTTTCTCTTCACTATGTACTATATGAACGAGGCACCTGCAGAAATGAGATCAGACTCATCCACTCTCTCACCCAGCAGTCTGCTGGAGTCCCTGTGGGGAGAACATGACCGGGCTTTGAACCAAGAACTTTCTCGCTGGGAGGCGAAGGCGCTATCCAGCAAACTGCCACGACAGCTCCCATCAACTCAATCTCACAAAATAAGTTCGAACATGCGAGTGCACGTTAGGCTTTAATGAAGTGTTTCTTGTTTGGTTTTCGTGGGAGGAATGACGTTTCGAAGGATTTTTTTGGGGGGTTTTTTTGGGAAACGCTGTAGGAGAAGGGGCAGGGTGCATGCCTTAATGGGGACAGTCAGTGCAGCAGCGGGCAGAGAGCGCGCTACCAGCTAATCAACGGAGTACGAAGCAAGAAGACAAACAAGACGAGAGGAGAGGCAACACGCCACGGGCCTTTGTCCTTCCTGAACACACACTCTAACAAGCTGCTCAAACACACTGAGTCAGGGGACGCGGCCAGTCACGCAAGAACGCGAAGCCGATGGAAAACTTCTGTTTTTCCCTTTTCTGTTCCGTGCGCCTTTAGTTCGGCTCTCCTCCTCTGAGTTTTCCAGAGATGGAGCCTCTCCGCCCGTGAGCCGTTCCCTCACACTCAAGACGATTTACCCCCGGTGCCTCGCTAAAGGGCGGCAAGTTTCAGACCAATTTAAAAGCCGGTGAAAAGCACGCGGGGTCTGCGCGCAGCGAGGCGCGTGATTCGCCCGAGCTTTGTTGTGTAAACGAGATAGGAAGCCAAGCAGAGAGCGGTTTCGTTTTCCGAAAGGGCGGCTAACCTTTAGCTCGGCGAGCGCCTTAAGAGATAATGCATACGTTAGCATGGTGACACGAGGTGGCTTTTTTGTTACATGTGACACATATAAAGGACAAAGCGGCACATATGTGCTGGCATCCCCAAGTGACTTCCACATGCCCGTAGTCCTGCAGGGAGGGTGACGCACATGTGTGCCGCTGAGTGTGTGTGTGTGTGTGTGTATACACACACCAATGGTGAACAGTCCCCAGGCCTCTGCAAGCCTGTTTGTGTAGCAGCGAGGCAGAAGTAATGTCTGAATCTGTGCTCGCTCAGAGCAAAATGTATGTGTGTGTGTGTGCATCACTGTGTATGTGTGTGTGTGTGTGTGTGTGTGAGAGGGAGAGCAGAATGGGGGTCAGCACTGAAGGACATTACGGAAAATCTGTCCATCTACGTTCACCCAAACAAATAAGTCGGACAGCAGTGAGGGGGGATGGACAATGCACAGTCTGATTACAACCGCAGGAAGCTCAACCCTGGCAACAGCTCCTCCAAGCATCCGTTACGTTACAGCCTTTGCATGGGCTATGACGTCCATTTCATTGTTTTGGTCACTTGTTCAAAAGATTAAAAAAAAAACAGAAAATCAAGTAATTTACTTGCCAGTTGTGCACAAATGAGCTCATAGGAATTCCTGTGCACTGTTAAACAAACAAATACCAAAGCCCTGAAATGTATCATTGTATTCAGTGGAAAAATAAAATGAACACTATCTGAAGAAAGAATATCACTGCTGGCCTGAATAGCAATGAAATACAGGAAGGCTGTAAACCTCAATAAATGAAAGACAGAGGATATATGAAGGATAGAGAAAAACTATTATTTTTGGCCAGAGATCATTTGTCTTCCACATTACAGTAGCTACCCATCCATCCATCCATCCATCCAACCATCCATCATCTTACCTGCTTTGTACCCAACGCTGTCGCAGTGACTGTGAGAGGAAACTGAATACCCGGGAAAATCTCAGCCAGACACAGGGATACCAGGCAAGCTCCACAGAGAAAAGTCTTTGGAACCGACCGGAAGTTGAACCTTTCTTGCAGCGAGGTAACAGTGCTAACCACACAACCACCATGCCACTCCAACACCATCTAGAAGCATTTTTACCAGGGTTCATCTGTTTAATAAGCCCACATGGCGCCGCTTCGGTCCCATTAGCAATTTAAGATATTCGTGCTAATATTAACATCTATTCCCATTTGAGTTCCCCTGTCTCCTGTGCACACACTCTGATCTGTGTTGGTTACATGGAGAACGGGGTCCGGGCCAGCGTCCGGGCTGTCACTCTCGGTGCGATGGTAAATGACCGGAGTGTCAAAAACTCACAGCAACAGATGGTGCTGTCACCTCGGCAGTCAGTGGCTCTACGCTGCAGCAAATCACAGCACGGTCTGACGAACCCGGCCTCTGTCAAGCACGCACACACACAGTGCTCGAATCACAGAAACGCTTAGTGCAAAAGAAATTAACATCATGCCCCCGGTTATTCAACTGTTTCTGTGTCTGTTTGAAAAGAAGTGATATTCATGGGTATTTTTAGCGCCTGCCTACACATACAAACAGCATTGTCAGTCTGAACCAAAAGACTCACTCCCCCGGAGAACACTAATGTGGTGCCTTTGTGTGTTGTTTTTGGTAATGACAGCCATATATTTCAATCCTCGGCTATAAAAAAAACAAACAAACATGAATTCCACTTGAACCCATATGCACTTTCACAGTTACTTCAGCCGCTACTTAAACGTCACTTTGGCCCTGAATACCATAACAGTGTAGCGTGGAGGGCGACGGGGGGGGAGCGCAGAGAGCAGTGTTCAAGAAATGATACTTGAATCATTAAAATCCAATCTGCGAAGCCGGGCCACGGCACTCCATCATGGCCATCAGCTGAGCCCGCCTCTCCACGTCCCAGGAAAACACGGCTTGTATTGTGCCAGAACAAACCGCGGGATCAGAGGAGAAATCAATAGCAATACAGCATTCATTAACGGAGTCCTTACGGATCAGAGAGTCGTTCATCTACTCAGCAACGCAGATGAAAGAGTGGAAGGGAGTGATGGGAGTGGAGGGGGGGGGGGTTGCCGAGGAGAAAAGTGAAGCGTACAACTGAGACTGATTGACCTTATGTGTGTGGAGAACACGCTCGACAGACGCACGCACACACACACACACACACTTCGATAGTGCTTGTGCCTAGAAGTCATGCCGTTTAAGTTAATGAACAAGGCACCCCCCTGCCCCAAGGGCCTGTTCTGCAGATGGCATTAGATTGTAACACGCACACATGCGCACACACACACACACTCTCTCATGGATGAAACGACACAAACAGAGGTGGAAAAGAAGAGTGGGGAAAGTCGAGATGCATCCTGTGGGTGCTCTAATCATGTGAGTTGCATTATTAAAAGGTAAGGTAATACTGTTTAACCTGCATTAACATTCAATTAACAGAAGCAGATACGGGCACGGGTTTCACACATACACACACACACACACACACATACATACACACACACACACACACACACACACACACACACACACACACACACTCACACAGATGGTAATCCCATCGACCTGCATTAACATCTGAGGAGGGACGGGAAGCACAGGTGAGCAGAGCCACAAACTTCATGACCCACATGAACATTTAATGAAGTCTGAGAAACACAAGTGCTTAATTCAAGCAGGGCAGATAATGTGACACACACACACACACACACACACACACACACACACACACACACACTCTTTGCAACAGGTGATGAGAGGCCAAGACCATGAGCAAACATTTTCATCAGCCCATCTTAAATTCACTTTCACAGATAACACTGAAAATAATCACAGATTATCTTTCTCCAACTCTATCAAGCTTCCTCTCTATGTTACGCGTTGGAAATGAGATTTTCTATAAATAGCCACCCTCTGTTGACACAGGACCAACACAGAAGATAAAGTGAAAAGGTCAAAACCACGGACCAGTGAGCAATCAGAAAAGAATTAAGGAGAATATTCACGTCTGACACCCAACTTCCTCCTTGAACCGAGGCGAGGTTGAAACCACTGAACAAAAGCTTTGATTTGAGACTGAGATTGAGATCAGCCTCTATGCTTTTGGCCACTTTGAAATAGTGATGGTCGAGGGTTTATGAAGTGGAGCGGGAGGCGTTCCAAACTCATAATCAGTCTAAGTTATCATTCCTCGATTAGACATAATGGGAAGAAAACACAGCAAACACAAGTCATAAAGTGGATGACGATCTTTTAAAAGCACTTAAAGATCCATTCATTCTTAAAGCGTGAAGCTGTTCTCTAATGCTGACAGAACATCAACAAACCGCGCATTGTCGATTGATTTACAATACTATCACCGGCAGCAGCGTGCGAGAAGACGTCCCGCCTCGGTGTTTCCGACACAAATTGCACAAATTCATTTCGGCCCCGGTTGCTTGATTGCGGCTACGACTCCCATTAAGGCCAGCGGGCGGGCGGGCGGTCTGGCTGCGTGGCCGGTCTGCGTCGCTCCAAAAACAACACGTCTCCTCGGCCGAGGTCGTAAATGTTAGCGATCGGGTCGTTTCCGCGCCGTCGACTCCTGCCGGGGTGAGCGAGGCAGGCGCGTGTTCGAGGATTAGCTGGAAGGTCAATAAAGCGCCGGTCTGCTGCGAGAGGCGAATTAAGCCAGCGCCTCCTCACGGCTGCGATGACGACGAAGACGATGATGACGATGATGATGGCTGCTGGCGGAGAGTCACATTAAGCGGCCGTAATGGGATGTGGCGAAAAGCTGTGACACTGAACCAGAAACCTTATTAGGAAGGAGAGAGGTGAGAGGCTTCGCAACGACGACTGTGAACGAGTCTGGTTTTGTTTTCCGAAAAAGAAGTTTGACATAGAAATGTTTTGACAATCATGTTTTAAATCTGCGCTCGACAGGCGATTACGTTTTGAACGACAAAATGCAAGGCGAGGATTTGGTGTTTCACGGCAGGTTTGTTTTTTTGCTATTTGAAAGGAAAGAGTCAGAGTCAATTTGAGACTTTATCCAAGAGATTGAGAGAGTGACTCTGGGGACTGTTGTGCCGCGCTAAATAATGAAGCGGCGCTAAATGCTAATTCATCGTGAGCATTAGATGTGTCAGACTCAGGCAGCTGAGAGAGAGAGAGAGAGAGAGAGAGAGAGAGAGAGAGAGAGAGAGGTGGAGAGTAGAGGTGAAGAAGGCTGACGGACACATGGACACAGTGGACGCGTCAGAACCAACTACAACAGGAGGCCCGGGGGTCACGGCTGAGAAAGTGCGGTCAGGGAAAGTAAATTAAGAGAACGCGAAATGGAAAGTGAAAGGCCGGGATGGAGAAAACAGGGATCGTGTGCGAGAGGATAATTTATCCAGGGGGCGTGAGTGAGAGGAGGAAGAGTGGAGGAAGAGTGGAGGAAGGTCGGGAGGTTGTAGAAGAGCTGGGAGGAGGCTGCAGGGGGAGGCGCAGGCCCCCGGCTGCTGGTTGTTTGCCCCTGAGACAGAGGTGCGCTTGTTCATCACTGTCTTGGATCGAGCCTCTCATCTTAGAGTGTGGACGTGCAGCAACACACACACACACACCCTCATGATGTTTTGCTGAATGATACTGGAAGCAAGGATGTTAAATTTAGTTTTGCGAGGGCTCCCTGATGCAACAACAAGACTCTGTACTGTAACTTCATTTTAATAAAGGTTTCGCTGTTTAACAGTTTCTATGTGTGTGTGTGTGCATGTGTGTGTGTGCCTTATGTCTTGATAGCTGTGAATATTGTGTCTTTGTCCATAAGCACACCTCCATCATGCTCCAGCAATCTAATAGCAGCAATCCTCCACGCAGGACATCTGTAAAACCCTTGGTGCATCTCTCAAGGTCAACCATTATCCTCACACAAACACACACACACACACACACACACACACACACACACTACACACACACACGCTCTCTTGGGCACACACCGAGATCAAAAGCTCCTTCAACACGCCCACACAACCCTGGTCACCTTCCAAATCAAATCCTCTCTCCACGAAGCCAATCATCGCCCCTTGTCTTCTCTCTCACACCAGCTCCTCCAGGAGCAACATCACCCCACCCCCAACTCCCCTCGCCTCCCTCCTGCAGCTTTCACCGAACGTGTGTTTCACCAACTCCTGTGTCTCCTGAACTCAGTGCTTCGCTGAGGGTTTCTCTCCTAACAGCTCTTACACCCCCGGTGTCTTATTCTAAAAGCTTTGACCACGAAGCAAAACAATTTTCATTTGTTGTCTGACAGGGCCGGATTCACAGGCGCTCAAATGATCAAAGGGCTTTCTGAAGACAAAGAACAATGGGAAAGTGTTTGTGCTCTTTGGACTGCAGGCTTAGCTGCTGTAGATTTTTTTTTTAACAAAGCTGGGTTAGAAACTCATCTGTGTGGGAAAATGAAAGCCAATTGTAGGCTTTTTGTCCAAATTGTCTATTCTGTCTGTGACATCCAGATGAATCACATGTTCGCACATATCACCAAATTACACAATAAATGGCATCAATGGTGTACTTTAACACATGGCCCACATAACATTTGGAGACAAGACCTTCATTGTTACTGGAGGTTAAATCTGTTTTCACTCAGGTTAGTGATTTAGCTAGCTAGCTAGCCAGGCAAGGAGCTAGTTAGTACATTAGTAAAATACATTTAAAAATCAGTCTTTTTCACATGAACAGGGGTGACTGTGAAGCCCCATGGAGGCAACACAACAAGTGTGATATTTCTATGTCAAATGTCTGAACATTGCAGTGGCTTGTATCGCCAGCCAGCAGCATCATTAGCCTTCATTTAGGGACTGTTTAGGGATTTCGGGGGTTTAAATCACTTGGATTTATGATGCGCTAAAACAATTTAAGTCCCATTTTCGCTCCCCTTTTAACTCCTTTTCCGAACTTTATCGACTCCTGAGAAACAGATTGGGTCCTTTGGTTGCTAAATGCTCTGCTGTGTACGTCAGGTAGTTGCTAATTATGTCTGTCTGCCATTTGGCGCGGAGCAGGTAGTGAGCTCAATTTATCAGAGCCGTTTCACAGGAAAACAGCTGCCCCGCTGCGTCTGGAAAGAGGGTTAATGAGAAACCAAAACAGTCAAGCAAATGGGCCATAAAACCAAAGCAGCAATCTATCGATTCGGGTGATAAACTCTTTTTGTTTGTCACTTCAACCTCCTCCCCATTACTCAACGTCACTGGATACATTTTTCATATGACATCTTGAACAGAATATCTTCACACATCTGTCGGATAAATGCTGTTTACCTCTATTAGTTTGGCTGGTACCATAAAAGGTTGAGCTCTTCAGATAATGTGGACGCTGTTATCTTAACCAGTCTGTTTATCTGCGAGCCTGTGAATCCTGGTCCTTTAGATTTTGTGGTTGGGTGTGTACAACAAGGTTTAATGGTCGCAGCTATTAAGTTTGGTTACTTGGGAACAACGTAATAACCAAAAACCCGGCGAAGAAAATCACCCAAATAACGCTTATAATGAGCTGAAAAGTGCCTTTGAAGATGTGCAGCAGAAAGCTTTTATGAATAAATCAAACAGATTGGGTTTCCAGTGGCGATCTGCGCTCCCTCTCTCTCTCTCTCTCTCTCTCCCTCGTCGCTGCTTCACCTTTCCTCACTTTGCAGCTGTGCCCAAGAAGAAGAGAAAAAAAGGACATCAGCAAACAGCAGCTGTCAACACCTAAGGACCAAACGCTTTCACCTACATTCTTCCATTATCCTCTCACTCTGTCTCTCTCTGCTCCTCTGACTTACGATCTTATTCCATTATCACCCAAGTCTTCTTTTATTTCATTTCATGTCTCTGTTCCAATCTTACTCCTGTTAATTATGTCCTCTTCATCTTCTGCTTCTCCGCAGTGATCCTACATGGTCTAATTTCCCCTTGTTTCTGAGACTCCATCTGTCTCCATCACACCGCCGCCCAAGCCAGGCAGCAGAAAGGAGAGTGATGCTATGCTTCAGGTGTCACTGGTAAGTGCATGTGCTGCAAATATGTGTGTATTTGTAGCGTCCCTATACCTGACGTATGAGGAAATCCATCTATTATTACTGCTCTGTACCTTAACAGAGTTGCAGGGGTCTGATGGAGTCTAACTTCAGTGCACAAAGGGCAAAAAGGCAGAGGCAGTCCCTGGAGAGAGGTCAGTCCATCAGAGGCAACACACACACACACATACACACACACACACACACACAGACACACACACACACACACACACACACACACTAAAGGGTTTTCAGTGAATCTCAGTGCATGTTTTTTGGACTTGTTTTCTTTTTGCTGATGTGTTGTTGAGGTGTTTTTGGATCCCTCGGTCTGACCGGGATTCGTCTTGGAGATCTTGTGAGTGAGCTGGTGACAGTACCATTCATAGTAACACGGTGTCACCCCAGTCTGTGGAGATGAGGTTGAAAAGCAGGGAGTTTTGACACGGAGAGGAGCGTCGGGGAGGTTTCGTGGTGATTTCTGAGGTGGAGTGTCAGATTGAGGGCAAGTCTCTCTCAGACACCGACAGCACTTTAGCCCATATGTTGACAGGGATCTGCCCCCAGCTGTGGGGCAAGATCTTTTTTTATATCTTGTTTTGTTTTGCGTCTGAGACGTCGGGATTGCGTACAGCGATAAAGTTGGAAACCCAAACAAGTTAATTAGGAGCAGGAAATAATGAGCTGCCTGCATGATTAGAGGCATAATTCTCCAGCACACTGAAAAGCTCTCCCAGCCATTTCCTATTTCCGCGTCTCTTCTGGATCCACTGAATGGGAGCGCATGAAGTCGGCCACAGTGCTCGGGCTTGGCAGAGGTCACGCCGGCTCAAGTGACCAAAGCGAAACGGCCGTGAAATCCTCGCCCATCGCTCACTTTGATTGTGGGAAAAGCAGACAGGGAACTAGCCGGCCGTGGTGTCCGGAGGGGCAGAGTCAGGTAAAGGTAATTGCTTTGTAAGAGAATGAAACAGGAGATAGGATCGGGGAGGAAAGGGAGAGAGGTGACAGCCTATAATTGGAAAGGGAGAAGGACGGAAGATGGTGGAAAAGGAGGAAGCGAGCTAGAGAGAGAGAGAGAGAGAGAGAGAGAGAGAAGGAGAGGGAGATAGATGGGGGCTGGCTGATTTACCTCATGCAAACCTGCTGTCATAAGCCATATGCACTCTGCCACCGCGTGACATAACACACATGGCCCCGCATGTCAAGTTACCGCACATGACAGCGTGGTATGGGTGAGCAGAGCTAAACATGTCTCCCAGCAGAGCGCACAAACAACTCAGCCTCAGCTTCTCCCAGCTGCCCCACAACTTATCCCGGCCGATCTTTCAACCTTTTCGTTTTTTTGTTTTTTTGGCCGCACACTGCGCGCGCGCAAACAACAAATAACTACGAGCGCCGCTAATGTAATGAGAGCGAGAGTGTTGCGGTGAGAGTGGATGTGATTAGAGATCAGCGTTTAATTTGTCCCACCGACGTGGAACATGACAGCAGTCCTGCGGCGGGGCTTTATTTACATGCGTCAGTCTCAACAGGCTGCGAGAGCCTCGGCGAGGTGCCACTAGCGCCGCGCAACAATGTTGCACACAAGGCGTGGATGGCGAGAGCAGACAACCGGGCGCGCACGCACATAGTCTCTCCTCCTCGTCCTCCGTCCTTCGCTGCGAGTTTACCGGGGGCAAGTAGGGAGACTTGTCAGGCTGGGTAGTCGTCAACGCTTAAGATCTGCAAACGGGCACTGTTGCATTTCCGCCGCTCCTGTGCTCCGCGGGTGAAAAAGGCAGAAAAACACAGGAGGCACAAAAAACAAAAGATGCACATGTGTGGTGTGAGTGTGTCAAGAGTGAGCGCACGTACCCAGGACTGAAGTGTGGTCCCTGTTGCCTCCTCATCTGTCCAGCTGTGTGCGTATGTGAATCTCTTCTCCCGTCAGGGTGCAGACCCTGCCCGCCGGGTGCCAGCCCTCTGCTCGGCGGGTCGCCCTCACTTTGTCTCTGTCTCACTCTGAGACCCTGGCATCAGCACCTGGGCCAGACCTGCCTCTCATCACCACCCCCCCCACCCCCAACACACCTCGCCCCCTCTCTCTGTGAGCGCCCTCTTCCTCTCTCTCTCTCTCTCTCTCTCCGCCCGTCTGCCGACAGGCTGGTGTGCCGCCGCCTCCTCCTCTCGCTCCTTGTTGGTTGTTGTCCCACAGAATGAAACGATCCAGGCGCTCGTGTGAGATCCTCCTCCCCCCCTCCGTCAGGCTGCGCTCCTCAGCGGCTCCGGGAGCCCTCCATCTCCCCCGGAGCGGGATGTGGGATTGTGGGAAAGGAGAGGGAGGATGGGAGAGGAGCGTGCTGTTGCTGTAGCTGTTGCCTCTGCCTCCTCCAGTATGAGCGCCTCTCTCTCGCTTGGCATGCTTTTCATCTCTCTCTCTCTCTCTCTCTCTCTCTCTGCTCTCACGCTCTCTCTCTTTGTATCTCCCCCTCCCCTCTCTCTACCCAGTCGCTGTCTATCTGCTGCTGCTCCAGCTGTTTGGATTCACTATTCAGTGTGCTGCAGGGTGCATGGCTGAGGGAGTCTCTCTAAACAACCAGGCAGGAAGAAAAGCGAAGACGGGCGAAAAAATAGGAGAAAGAAGAATAACTGTATTCTGAGCCTGAAAGAGGAAAGTGAGATATAATGATTAAAAGAAGTTGTAGAGGAGAATGAATACGAAGGACTGAAATTCGGCAAATGGAATGGGATGGCACTACTTATATGTATATTACACATGTCAATGCTAACACATGGATATTTGGAGGACACAACTTTGAAAACATGTTTAGAGGTGATGCAGGGAAGACAGTTTTTCGTTTTGGTTTTGCATTTCATGACGCGAGTTAAACACCTTTTATGCCAGGGACAGAGTATTTGTTCATCCAGATGGTGAGAAAAGTGTTTGAGGATTCTGGGCAGACCTCCAGAACAGCAATAAGTGTTGTTAAACTTTAAACCTTCTGGGTTTAAGAAAGATTGCAGAGGATTTAGCTTTCAGAAAAACAGAAGACGGGCTGTGTGACTCGAATATAATGACAGTACATCAGACACTTCTGGGCTGAAGAGAGCAAACAAAAAAGAAAAAAAAAAGAATATGAATACCAATTCTCAACTAATGAGTGTATTAAGAGTGACTTTGCCTTATCTACTTAAGTAGCAAAGCCCTTCTAACCTCAGTGTGGGAAATGGATCTACTCCCACTGATGCTTTCAGGCGTAACAGGCAGTACTTCCACATCAAAATGTGTCAAAACTACAAGATCGATGTTAGAAACTTCAGAGTCGTGCACTGACATTATTCCAAATATTCTGCACGACGTCCACACGCCTAGAGACCAAAATCAAAGCTGGGGTCTGAGGTCACCCATCAAATGCAAAATTTTCTGAGAGAGAAACAAATGTGACAAAATAACTACAAATCTCTCTCCCTCAGTGAAGGTAAATGGATTGTAATCAGCTATGGATGTTGTTTAAAGGCCGCGTGTGATATCCAGAGCACTCTATTAGCCGTAAACTGAATTCAACATCCATAGGTACGTTTTTTTATTACTATCACCTTACAGCGGGAGCGACATTGTTTTTCAAGGAGTTGTACGTCCTGGCAGCTGGGCTCATTGCAAATTCAAGAACCCACAGCGGTGACCTGGATGAAGGAGAACCTCCGCAGACGCTGTCTCTCGTAGGCTACAATGAGTTGGTAGCATCTACACAGGGGTGCGGCCATATTGTGCATCAAATTACACCCCAGTGTTTGTGATATTATTATAAGTTTTACTGTACAAGAGGATTTAGGTTCTGAAAATTACTCTTTGGGGATGTAATTCTTGCAGTGGGTTTGTTTGGTTTAATCACTTCCCCCGTTTCGCCTGAAGCATAAAGAGAAAGAGAGAGAGAGAGAGAGAGAGAGAGAGAGAGAGAGAGAGAGAGAGAGAGAGAGAGAGAGAAAATAGACATTTTTATTGTTCGGTCCTGTTGCCTTGTCAGGGTGAATCAGATCACAGTGTGCTGAGGTTGAAACACACACACACACACACACACACACACACACACACACACACACACACACAGGGAGCAGCACGCTCCTCTAGCCTGACTGGCTGCCCCCGAGGTCAGTTAACAGCTCATCGCAGGAAAGGAGAAGTCTGGCCTGCGACCCTGAGGCCAGGGGCCAGGCATGTCATGATGCCTGGTGAAGGCTGAGTCCAGCAGCACCTAGCAGTCCATCCTCGGAGCCAGCCGGACCAGCCCACACACACACACACACACACACACACACACACACACACACACACACACACACACACACACACACACACACACACACACCTTAACATATATGACGTGTTCGCTCTGCTTGAGAATGACAGCATATCATTCACTCATTCTCACTTATGCGTCATGCACTATGACTTGTCTGACTTTTCTCTGTAGGGTGTCTACTCAAGCAGTTACGTTAAATTCAGCATCAAAGAGCTAATAATGACAGTCTATTCAAGATGTGTTCATGCATGCATACCTCGGATATCGAAATGGAAGTGGATCGAAATGCATATGAGTGGCAGGCAAGACAGCCAATCAATGTAAAGCCTGAATGAGGTTGCCAGATAAGCATGAGATAGCGCCAGATCTGTGTGGAAATTGACTGTGATATTCCCTCATCAGAGACTTGGATTTTAAAAAACAGCAGTTATTGCTCCGTAGCTTCCATAGTTAGCACCAGAGCACATAGATCAAAGACTCCATCCGACCATTGGAGACTGTGACATCAGGGACCTGACACCTGAAGCAGCCACATGGAATCCGGCCGTGTGCTTCCTTCCTGTCTCGCTGTCTGCCGGCCCAGCCGAGAGCCGTCTCTCCTCAGCTCCGAAGCCTCCGGACTCACGTGTCGCGCGCTCTGCATGTACAGTACCGTATCACATGCGCCACGCGTCAGTCAAAACCATAATGTCAGCGTCACAGTAACACAAGATGAAAAGTCAGGGGAGCACCGAAGCCTCCGCACCACATGTCTCACACACACGCACACACACACTGTTCCGTATTTAACACACGGGAATAGAAAGTGAGACGAGCGTGGGAGGGCGTCTTATAGTTCATACGATACTTATCGATCATTAGCAGCCTGCGCAGGGTCGCCTTTCCTTAATGAACCTGTGACTACCGCCTCCCTGAATGTGTGACAGCTTGAGGTTAATGTTGGCGTGTTGGAGAGATAACCGTTTTGTTTTGTATTCTTTTTTGTTGTTGTGTTTACTCTCATTATATTTGATGCTCTTGCTCATCAGCAGTAACACAGAGCCATCGCGGGGATCAGCGTCGCCTCATTGCCTCGAACCGAGGAGCGGGACTCAGTGGCACACAATCACACTCCTGTCAATTAGAGGTGTTTCATCTGCGGATAAATCCACTGCGGCAGCCAGCAGCGTGACCCCCGCTGGATTAGGGCCGCTCTTATCTGACGACGGTGGAACCGGCGCGCTCAGAGTGAGAGGGACGTGTCGAGCCGACGCGTCTGTGCCAGTTCTCCACTCTAAGAGAAAACTTTTAAATTGTTCGGCTGCGGATCGATCCCAAGAGGGCAGGTGCTGGCGATGGATTATGCGACCCTAAACAGATCTCAGAGGCTGGGCTATTCTGCTCTGCAACCGTTTTTTTTCTCTTTTTCTCCCTGAATTATTTTGACATTATTGAATAAATGCCGTCCGACTGAAACGCCAGGTAGCAGGTGGTGCTTCTACTCGGCTGGTTGCTTTATGAACAACCATCCCACTGTGCAGATGCCTGAACGGACTTGACTACCAGACGACAATGTAACCTAGGTTATAGGGATGATATTGAATACAAAAAGGAAAAAGAGATAAAAATAGAATTTTTTTTCTTTAAAATTCTGGTAATAGGTAAAGCAGTTTATTAGGAAAAGCCTTTCTAAGAAAGGCTTAACATTTCTAAATGCGGATAGTATTTTGTTTAAATTTTATATATTTGTACTTTTATTTTGTGTACCAAAGGAAGTAATAGTGGAAAGGAAAGAAAAAGAGAGAGGAGGAGTTGCTGCAGAGGGCAGCATAGAGTGACTTCCATGATTTCAGGGTTAGCCAATCAGGGAGACCCTATGAGTCAGGTGATCAGGTCCGGTAGCCACGCCCCGTTTCCTTTTCCGGGAGAACGGCAATGTGCGCGATTGTGACTCCGGGTGTGTCTGATCAATATGATATAATCTTCTATGATCCATTGGTAAGTTGTAAAAATAAGGTTTTGGACGGAGTTCTATTCATTCTTTCTGATGTTAAACGTTGGTTAATAGATGTATTGTTGATGTTTAGATTTTTGAAGCACTGTGAGACCGGATGGTTTTCACACCGATCTAGCGAGGGTTCGCGCTGGAAAAACGCGTATCTAGCTGATCACTCGGTGAGTGAACATTCAGTTACTTGATGCACTAGTATCAATATCCACTTAGTTCATTTAGTGTCAGGGATATTTTTCTAAACTATTGTTGACTAAATAAGTTGAGAAGATGAGACTGTTGTGTGAGACTGTGTGCTTGTGGTGATTAAAGAGGTAAATGTTTAGTGCAGTTTCTCATGGTTACCGGTGCTGAGGGAGACGATTAAGCACATTTAGCTCTAATGCCTTTAAATTGCCATAAGTTTCACTGGATTGAATGTAATACTTGTATGTCCTGTAAGATGTATAATTTGTTGTTAATGTAACTGTAAATGTACGGAAGTCTAATTTGATCAACATAATGCAAAGGAGTGTTATGGATTTGTGATAATTTGGATCTCCTTTGACCTCTTTGTAGGTCAGGTTTTTTTTTTTTTTTTTTTTTTTCTCTCTTTCTTTTTGTTTCTTCTTTCTTGTTCTGTGATTTTGAATGAGATCCCAGCCACACTTCATCATCCAGCGGGGAGCTTCCAGTTGGGATGGAGTGAGGTTCCACAGCTAGTCCAGATCCCAAGATCCTAAGAATCCCAGCGTGAGCTGGTGGCGAGCTACAGTGAAACCACGGAGATTGAGCTCAGTTGTTGAAGAATTCATCCACCTTTCCTCACGGACAGTGTGGTAGGAAAAAACGGAAACAACACACTTGATACACAGATCAGAAGAAACACGGGCCCCAACGATATATATTTGAAAAGAAAAAGGGTTTATTTGCCGGCTTTGTTATTTTTTGTATCTGTCTTATAAATGCCATGTCGTATGTTTATTGTGTATTAATTAATAATAATTAGCCATATAAAACTTCTCTCATTGTTGTTTTCCTTGTTTATTATTATTAGGGCTCTTGGTAACATGGTCTTCTGATACTGGTCCATTTCTATACATTTTCCATTTCTATACATTTTCTATTTCTATACATTCTTTTACTTACCTGTACTCTGCATACTAAACTGCAAAAGGGTTACAGATTTGGCGAGCTAGCCAGGAGAGCCCAGTTGAAAGTGTAATTGTCTAAGTTGTTTTATGTGTACAAGTTGCTACTATTAAAACTAGATTTCTCGAAAATTAAATAGACATATCAGATACGGCAAAATGGAAGTAGTAATGCGGGATTCCATTGAAATCCCCTGCTCTGTAGTGGTTAGTGGGTTAACTGAGAGAGATGGTGATGATGAAGTATCTAACCACCTTCAGAAATATGGTTCGATTAATCGTTTTTTCCGAATAGATGATCCCAAATCAGACTTTCACAGACACATCATTGTAGAGTTCACACATAGCACTGCTATGGAAGCCTTAGAGCCCCTGTTGCCTCTTAAGCTTCAGAGCTCTACCCAGACGAATGTGGTATATGAAGTGGTGAGCTTAGCAAGTGTTTATACATTAGATGCCCGAAAAAAGGCTACCAAAGCATATATGGAACAGTTGTGTGACCTTGCCAAGCTGAGTGGGACATCTGTAGAGCAGATGCTGGACGAAGAGCTGGCGCATCTGGTGTTGACTGCAGCTCGCACCTTGCCTTCTTCTCCTCGTCCTCACTTAGGACCCTCACTGAAGGAGAGCCCACTCACCCAGGTCCAACCACTTGAACAGGAAAATATCTCACCCTTTTTGTGCCCTGATTCTGTCGACTCTTCTGATCTTGAAGCTAGGAAAGCTTCTCATGATGAAGTTCTGACTCAAACCTCAGCGATTTTCACAAAAAACCTGACCGAGTTAACCTTGTCTCCGACTTCTTCTGCTGACCCCGGTGCCACAACCCAGTCCACCATTGATGTGAATCCCCAAAGCATCCAGCGAGTGGTGGTTGAACACGTGGTCCGCAGCAGTGAAAGCCCAGTGCATCTCGCTACCATAGGTAGGCTTCGAGCTTTCTCAGGGCGATGTCCCAGACCCAACAACGAAGTAGATTACGACACATGGCGTACCAGTGTTGAAGTCCTTATGAAAGATCCCTCAGTATCTAAGTCACATTGTACACATCGCATCCTAGACAGTCTCCTTCCTCCTGCTTCGGAGATGACTAAGCATCTTGGCCCGCAGGCTGAACTTTCGGTCTATTTAGAACTACTGGACTCCGCCTATGGAGCGGTTGAAGATGGAGATGAACTCTATGCCAGATTTATGAGCACACTTCAAAATGATGGCGAGAAGCCATCTGCTTTTCTGCAGAGGTTGCATGTGGCTCTGAGCACAACCATGAAACGTGGAGGTGTGTCCTCTCATGACTTTGACCAGCAACTTTTAAAGCAGTTCTGCCGTGGTTGTTGGGAAAATGCTTTAATAATCGATCTTCAGCTTGAACAAAGGAAGAGGAATCCACCATCTTTTGCAGAGCTGTTGCTGCTACTAAGGACAGAAGAGGATAAAAAGGCGGCCAAAATGAGCCGCATGAAGCAACATTTGGGCTGCAGCAAGCCTGCTAATATTTCCAATAGACAGCGTGTCATGTCTCATCTACAAACGGCTCATGCTACAACTGATTATGACAATCACAACGAAGTTGAGACACTCAGGAAACAAGTAGCAGATCTTAGTGCCCAACTTAACAGCATGATGAATGAGAATCGGAAACCGCCTAAACAGAAAGTGAAATCTTGTGCTTCTAGTGCCAAAGCTGAGGCTCACTCCATGAAAAAAAACAGGAACAAGTCAGCAGGATCCCACTGTCAAGATGAGCAGCAAGCCACGCCCTTGGTACTGTTTCCAGTGTGGGGAGGATGGCCATATCGTCTCAGCATGTGACAATGAGCCAAATCCTTCACTCGTGGCAGCAAAGAAAAAACGGCTGAGAGAAAAGCAGGCTGCATGGGAATCCTCAAATTCACCTGGTGAGCAGGCACATTTAAACTAATATCTACTTCCATAGAGGGACATATGGGAGTGACACCTGATAAATCTAGTCCCACCTCTGAGAAAACTTCCTGGAAGAGAGCTCCAACTAAGAGGAAGCCCAATACACTTCCTCATGGCCTCGTGGGAACTAAAACCACTGCTCAGGTAAATATCGCGGGAAAAGACATTAGTTGTCTTTTAGATACAGGTTCGCAGGTTACCACTGTGCCCCAGTCTTTTCATGAGCAGCACCTTTCAGATCTGACCATTCATCCTTTAGGCGATCTTCTTGAAGTGGAGGGTGCAAACGGCCAAATAGTTCCCTACTTAGGATACATTGAACTCTCTCTTACATTTTCTAAAGACTTCGTAGGGGCTGACATTGAAGTCCATACTTTAGCATTAGTTATTCCCCATCTCCGATCTGCAGTTCATGAACAGGTGCTTATTGGCACAAATACTTTAGATGCCTTGTATGCTGCCGTGCAAAATGATCCGAATCTCTCTTCCTTTCAGCCATTGCCTTATGGCTATAGAGCTGTCCTTAAGATCTTGCAGCTGCGTATGAACAGTTCTACCATAGGTAATCTGGGCTGGGTCAAGTTGGTTGGAAAGACCACCGAAGTGGTTCCAGCAGGACGAACAGTGGTTCTAGAAGGCATGGTTAACGTTTCTAGTGCTCATTCTGATAAGCATGTCATCATTGAACAGCCATCAGCCTCTTGTTTACCCAGCGGCCTACTGGTCACGACTAGCTTGGTCAGCTTACCAACAAAATCACCTTGTCACCTGCCGGTTGTGCTGAAAAATGGAACGGAACATGATATTACAATTCCACCCAAGACAATATTGGCAGATGTTAATGCCATTGTGAGGGTGTTACACAAAGAACAATTAATGGAGAAATCAATCCCTCCTGATGTGCGAACTGAGTCCCCTCAAACGACAAAACTGAGTTTTGATTTTGGAGACTCACCTTTACCCCCTGAGTGGAGGGAACGGGTAACAAACATGTTAAATTCTATGCCAGACGTCTTTTCCCATCATGACCTGGATTTTGGACACACAGACAAGGTCAAACACCATATCAGGCTTAATGATGAAACACCTTTCAAGTTCAGACCGCGTCCAATACACCCTCATGATGTGGATGCAGTGAGAAAACACCTTCAGGAGCTCCTTGATTCAGGAGTTATTCGAGAGTCTGAGTCTCCATTCGCATCTCCTATTGTTGTTGTCAGAAAGAAGGATGGTTCAGTTCGTCTTTGTGTAGACTTCAGGAAGTTGAACGTTCAGACAATTAAGGATGCTTATGCTCTCCCAAAGCTTGAGGAAGCCTTCTCTGCCCTGGCTGGATCGAAGTGGTTCTCAGTTCTGGACCTCAAGTCAGGCTATTATCAGATCGAAATGGAAGAAGCAGATAAGCAAAAGACAGCATTTGTGTGCCCGTTAGGATTTTGGGAGTTTAACAGGATGCCCCAGGGTATAACAAACGCGCCGTCAACATTTCAACGATTGATGGAGAAGTGCGTGGGAGAGATGAACCTTAAAGAGGTGTTAGTGTTCATTGATGACCTGATCATCTTTTCATCTTCCTTGGAGGAGCACGAGCAACGCCTGAAACGTGTTTTGCAACGACTGAAGGAATACGGATTGAAGTTGGCGCCGGGGAAGTGTAAATTTTTTCAGACCTCGGTAAGATATCTCGGGCATGTAGTTTCTGAAAGAGGTGTAGAAACAGACCCAGAGAAGGTAAAGGCCCTGACAACGTGGCCAATCCCCACCAAACTTAAGGAACTTCAGTCTTTTTTAGGCTTCACAGGGTATTACAGAAGGTTTATTCAGGGGTATTCTCAGGTTGTCAAGCCCCTAACAGAATTAACCTCTGGTTATCCACCCCTGAGGAAGGGAAACAGGAAATCAAAGAAAGTCACAGACCGAGAGTACTATAACCCAAAAGAGCCTTTTCATCAAAGATGGACATCTCAGTGTCAGGAAGCATTCGACCTGATAATTCAGAAGTTGACGTCAGCTCCAGTTTTGGGCTTTGCAGACCCTCAGCTTCCATACATTCTGCATACAGATGCCAGCACCATTGGTTTAGGGGCTGCGCTGTACCAAGTTCAGGATGGCCATCCGAGAGTTATAGCATTTGCTAGCAGAGGGCTCTCAAAGAGTGAAATGAAGTACCCTGCCCATAAACTTGAGTTTCTGGCCCTGAAGTGGGCAGTTACGGAAAAATTTTCGGATTACTTATATGGCACAGAATTCACAGTGGTCACAGATAGTAATCCGTTAACGTATCTTTTAACCTCAGCCAAGCTAGACGCTACAGGGTATCGTTGGCTGTCCAGCTTGTCGACCTTTTCCTTCCGGCTTCAGTACCGGGCTGGAAAGCAAAACTTGGATGCCGATGCCTTATCTCGCCGTTCTCATGGCCCACCAGAAGATGACCCCGCATCACTAAAAGAGAGTGAGAGGATCCGTCAATTCACTTTGTGTCATCTGAGTGATGTTGAAACACCCCACACTGTTCCTCAGGAGGTCATTCAGGCTATCTGTGAGCGACATTTGGTCAGCTGTGTAGGGAGGGGCCAGGCTGAAAGCTCCAGCCCTGGGTTCACCCTTGTTGAGTCTCTTTCTCATCAGCCCACAGCCATTCCAGACTGCTTTCAGGAGGAGCAGGTGGAGGGGTTTCCATTTGTGCCATCATTTTCTGAAGAGGAATTAAGGGAGAAGCAGAGGTTAGATCCTGCAGTTAATGAAGTGATAATTCAAATGGAGACTGGTAAAACTCCGCCCCCGACCCTAAAAGCAGAGCTGCCTGAGCTTCCTTTGCTACTGCGTGAGCTCAATAGGTTGCACTTGAGGAATGGAGTCCTCTATCGACAGCGGCAAGACGGACCTGATATCACATATCAGTTGGTGCTCCCTGAGGAGTTAAGAGCAACAGTCCTGCAGAGTCTCCACAATGACATGGGTCATTTAGGAGTCGAACGGACAGTCGATCTACTAAGAGCCAGATTCTACTGGCCAAAAATGTACCTGGCTGTTGAAAAACTGATCAAGACCTGTGAGCGATGTGTCCGCCGTAAAACTCTTCCTGAGAAGGCCGCTCCATTGGTCAACATAAAGACATATCGGCCCTTGGAACTTTTGTGTATTGACTTTTTATCATTGGAGCCAGATCGATCCAACACAAAGGATGTATTGGTCATCACCGATCATTTCACTAAGTATGCTCTAGCCATACCAACTCCAAACCAGCGAGCCCGTACGGTTGCAAAATGCCTTTGGGATAACTTCATCGTGCATTATGGTTTCCCAGAGAGACTGCTCAGCGACCAGGGCCCAGACTTTGAGTCACACACCATCAGAGAACTATGTGAGATGGCTGGGATTAAAAAAGTGCATACTACCCCATACCATCCCAGAGGAAATCCAGTTGAGAGGTTCAATCGGACTCTCCTCCAAATGCTCGGGACATTGAGTCAACCTGACAAACTGCATTGGAAAGATTTTGTGAAACCACTTGTGCATGCCTATAATTGCACCAAAAACGATACAACTGGATTCTCCCCGTACGAACTGATGTTTGGGAGACAACCCAGGCTCCCCATTGATTTAGCCTTTGGGCTGCCCGCCAACACGGGTGAGATCTCTCATTCCCAGTACATCAAAGACCTCAAATGCCGCCTGGAGCAGAGCTATAGGATAGCCACCTCTAATGCACAGAAAAGTGCAGATCGAAATAAGACCCGGTTTGACAGACAAGTTGTAGAGTCATCTTTGGAAGTGGGTGATAGGGTCCTTGTTCGAAATGTCAAAGTGCGTGGAAAACATAAACTAGCAAACAAGTGGGAGGACGATGTTTACATTGTTCTCAGGAAAGCGGGTGATATGCCTGTTTATGTAGTGAAACCTGAGGGCAAAGATGGGCCAGTGCGCACCCTACATCGTGACCTGCTTCTCCCTTGTGGTTTTCTGTCTGCAAGTCTGACCAGCGAACAGGTCAACCCACCCCTGGTCCAAAGACGTAGGACGAGACAATGTCCTACCACTGACAGTGAGGTAGAGAAGGAAAGCTCGGATTCTGAATTTGAAACTATTCAGATGTTTTCCCCCTTCCAAGAACCAAGTCTTGAAGTCCATGAGACGTACGTGTTGAGGAATCCTCCATGTGCTATCAGGCAGCCAAATGATCTGGACGTGTCATCTGCTCCAGTTCTCTCTGATTCTCCGGCATCCAAGCTCCCTACTGAGGACAGAGATGAGCTATCCCAGCAGAACCAACCCGATCAAGTCGAGCCCCCTGAACACATACAAGAAACACACCAGACTGGAAGTGACTTACCTGGACATGAAGGTCCTGTAGGAGAAGGGAACTTACCCGATAATGACATTCAGCCATGTAATGTCCACAATGAACAGTTTCCTTTGCTTTCTGTGTCCAGGAGTAGAGAGGAGATAAATGGGAATGGAGAAACTGAAGAGGAAGGGGAGAATGATGTAAATGTAACAGAAACAGAGAGTAAAGAGGAAACTGAGGAAGAAACACAGATGGCCACCTCTGTCAGGAGATCAGAGAGGACAAGACAGCCGACAAAACGACTTGAATATGCTGAACTTGGAAATCCCTTGGTCACAGTGGTTAAATCATTCTTTCATGGACTAACCACAGCACTGGCCGATGTTTTGAATGAAGAGAAGAACCCTGTATACCCCCCTGACCTGCCCGTTCAGATTAACTATATCTGACTGCTACCATGTACAGGGACGTACATAAATTCAGGAAGGGAGGGTGTAACCTAGGTTATAGGGATGATATTGAATACAAAAAGGAAAAAGAGATAAAAATAGAATTTTTTTTCTTTAAAATTCTGGTAATAGGTAAAGCAGTTTATTAGGAAAAGCCTTTCTAAGAAAGGCTTAACATTTCTAAATGCGGATAGTATTTTGTTTAAATTTTATATATTTGTACTTTTATTTTGTGTACCAAAGGAAGTAATAGTGGAAAGGAAAGAAAAAGAGAGAGGAGGAGTTGCTGCAGAGGGCAGCATAGAGTGACTTCCATGATTTCAGGGTTAGCCAATCAGGGAGACCCTATGAGTCAGGTGATCAGGTCCGGTAGCCACGCCCCGTTTCCTTTTCCGGGAGAACGGCAATGTGCGCGATTGTGACTCCGGGTGTGTCTGATCAATATGATATAATCTTCTATGATCCATTGGTAAGTTGTAAAAATAAGGTTTTGGACGGAGTTCTATTCATTCTTTCTGATGTTAAACGTTGGTTAATAGATGTATTGTTGATGTTTAGATTTTTGAAGCACTGTGAGACCGGATGGTTTTCACACCGATCTAGCGAGGGTTCGCGCTGGAAAAAACGCGTATCTAGCTGATCACTCGGTGAGTGAACATTCAGTTACTTGATGCACTAGTATCAATATCCACTTAGTTCATTTAGTGTCAGGGATATTTTTCTAAACTATTGTTGACTAAATAAGTTGAGAAGATGAGACTGTTGTGTGAGACTGTGTGCTTGTGGTGATTAAAGAGGTAAATGTTTAGTGCAGTTTCTCATGGTTACCGGTGCTGAGGGAGACGATTAAGCACATTTAGCTCTAATGCCTTTAAATTGCCATAAGTTTCACTGGATTGAATGTAATACTTGTATGTCCTGTAAGATGTATAATTTGTTGTTAATGTAACTGTAAATGTACGGAAGTCTAATTTGATCAACATAATGCAAAGGAGTGTTATGGATTTGTGATAATTTGGATCTCCTTTGACCTCTTTGTAGGTCAGGTTTTTTTTTTTTTTTTTTTTTTTCTCTCTTTCTTTTTGTTTCTTCTTTCTTGTTCTGTGATTTTGAATGAGATCCCAGCCACACTTCATCATCCAGCGGGGAGCTTCCAGTTGGGATGGAGTGAGGTTCCACAGCTAGTCCAGATCCCAAGATCCTAAGAATCCCAGCGTGAGCTGGTGGCGAGCTACAGTGAAACCACGGAGATTGAGCTCAGTTGTTGAAGAATTCATCCACCTTTCCTCACGGACAGTGTGGTAGGAAAAAACGGAAACAACACACTTGATACACAGATCAGAAGAAACACGGGCCCCAACGATATATATTTGAAAAGAAAAAGGGTTTATTTGCCGGCTTTGTTATTTTTTGTATCTGTCTTATAAATGCCATGTCGTATGTTTATTGTGTATTAATTAATAATAATTAGCCATATAAAACTTCTCTCATTGTTGTTTTCCTTGTTTATTATTATTAGGGCTCTTGGTAACATGGTCTTCTGATACTGGTCCATTTCTATACATTTTCCATTTCTATACATTTTCTATTTCTATACATTCTTTTACTTACCTGTACTCTGCATACTAAACTGCAAAAGGGTTACAACAACAGCACGGATTTACAGTCCTATTGGCTTATAACAATAAATTGTCCCAAATCCTTTCAGATCACAGAAAGCCCGGCTTTCTTATACCACGTCTTCTGCTTCAAGGTCACGAAGACATTTCCATTTCTCAGCTCCACAGGCGACTCTGGTGTGTTTGGTGGTTCGGCTTTGGATGATGGCAAAGATATCTTTGTGGCCGTGCGAGCGGCTGAACGCACGAGATGTCTTCACAGCGGGGGCAAAAATGTGAAGTTCGCGGCATCAAATGTAAAAATTTAGCACCAGCGTGGGTCGCACACAACAGCCAAGCAGTCAGTCTTTTCTTGAAGCCGCACTTTTGGGAGGACTTCCATTTGCAGTGACATTTAGGACAGAATAGGATGACATTTGAATTGGAGGTCTATGTGGGACGCGGGTCACACATAAATGTATCAGATGTCTTGGGCTGAATATAGCCGGAACTAGCGGCTACAAATCATACTGTTTGAGAGTCTAATGAGTAGAAACCGCTTAACATATTCATCAAGAATCCAATTTCCTCATTCTGAGGAGACAAATGAAATAAAATGATGGAGAAACTGAATTTGGCTTCACCTGTGCAGCTAATTCCCGCTCTCATTTAGGTTGTCCCTGTCATCCTACGCTTAAGTACTTCTGCTTATGTAAATCGGTTCTATAATAAGAGGAACTTCTCGGCGATGAAACAGGAAATTTGATTTAAATGTGCATGCATTATGGATGTCCTTCTAGTCATGGCCTCGGCGCTTCCCATCCGCCGCTGTGTCATGCAGCTAATCACCGCCTTGTTCGCTGCTGTTGTGCTTGGCACAAACTTCTCCGCACTTCAGCCCGGACCGGAGTCCGACGGCGCACAGCCAAGTGGAATTACATCGCTGACCGCCGTCACACTCGCAAAAATACCACACACTTCTCGTATGACCTGAGCTATTTCCCAGCGGGTAACTCGACACTAAGGGAGGGAGATCTCGGAAACTCCAAAACATAAAGCCATTCTGTGCTAAAAATGTATGCGAGTAATTCATGTGTCACTCAGAACTCTGAGCAATGTCGGGGGATGTTAAGAGGATATTAGGATGGAGGATAGAGGCAGCATCGGAGCAAGGAGAAACTTCTCAGAGCAATGAAAGAACTCACACAAGATGAAAATGACTCGAGTGATCATTAGCAGCTAAGCAAAGCGAGCGGCGGGTAAAATTACGTACGTCCGACAAATATAATTACATGTGTCCTTAAGCGCTGGTCTTTATTAAGCAGAATAGATCATTAATAGGCTCCAGCAGACCCCTGTGACAGCGGGGGAGATAATGGATGGATGGATGGATTTAACACAGCATCAGCTAAAATATTATACGTCAGTGTCAGGGTGTAATGCAATAAAAAAAATAACGCAGTGGTTTACAGCATTTCAAATTACATATGCGTAATACTGCAACCGTTACACCAATAGTTACTCAAGTTACAATGGAGCATTTAACCTGAAGATAAATGGTATTTTAATTCATTCATTATACTGATGTAGTGCAGGTGAGAGTGTAGGAGCCATGATAAAGCTATGTTACATCTTATTATTACAAACAGCAACCAAAACAGTGTGGTAACATTAACATAGAGCTACAATGAGCTGAAATAAACTACACATTTAGAGTACCTAGTCACACTTCTGATATATTGTTACAGTGACCCAAACTGGTAAGAAAAGCAATACTCACACTGAATATTGTCAGTATTCGGAAGACCTTTTTCCTCCTTGTCTGGTAATGTAACTGAGAAGCACTGGTTAGACCAGAAGTCCACAGCACCTTCAGACTGTCAATAAAATACATTCCCTTTTTTTTACTTTGACCTTTGACAGAGGTCTGCCTCGGGTGCAAAACACAAGCAAGTGGAACAAACAAATTAAATAAAAACTTCTATGTCCATTAGCTCTGTAACTATTTTTTACAATTAACTTTCCTTCTCTTTGGCTTTGAGAGAGGCATTTTGAAACGGGCGGTTACCTTAGCTTAGCTTAGCTTAGCTTAGCCTAGCTTACGTTAGCCCTGTGCCGTAGTGATTAACCTGCATTTCTGCGATCCATATAAAAAAAACATGCATGCACATTTATTGTATTATACAAAATATTATTGTACTAAAGTATCACATTATTGCTTGTATTATTATCCAATCCCTTTTACTTTGCTTTCACTATGTAATCACCTTGTATGTATTGTATGGCATTGCATTGCGTCATATTGTGTTGTTTTGATATGACACCTGTATTATAAAAGCATTATTATCCTCATCTACATGTTTTTACTTTCTTTTGTCCTTTTGTCTGTTTGGGGCGCAGTGCATTGAAATTTCTCTGTGCTACCACAGACTTGTAACGCTTCATCTGATCAAGGAAGTCTGGACTGTGTCCAACATGTGTTACACCGTGGCTGTGTTAGCAGGGGATCTCTGAAATCAGAAAATTAGATCTGTACTCGGATATATCAAATCCTGCTGACGTCCTGCCTCGCATTTGTTTTTGTTCTGCACTCCATATAATGTTTCTGACAGATAATGTGACAGGTGTTCTTGTGCGATGACAATAACACTATCTGGGGTGAGTCACCGTTGGCAGCAGTTTCGAAACACAATTCTGGCTCCGACAATTTCTTAGTGAGTCGTAAATTGATACTACGACTGGAATATGAATGCATGGATTCAGCTCAGTAATATTTACCTTTCTGTCAAACAGATTTAATGTTAATTAAGATGTTTGTTTATTGCTGGTTGATTTCGCAATTCCCCTGTTGGTGGGGCTCAGACAGAAACACTTATCTGTGTCTGACAATAATAAAGTGACTGGCCTGCAGCTCAGCCTGTGGTCTCAGAAGGAGCAGCTTATTCACCACTGACTCTATACCTCAGCCGCCCATGACATGCCAGGTAATAACTTTGTCTGGTGCAGCCCCCCAAGTAAATGGATTTACAAAAAAAAAAAAGAAGGAAAAGAAAAACTTTTTGACCTCTCTTGTGCCGTGCGAGAGACTAGAGAGGGACAAAGTGCTTCTCCCTCTCTCCATCTTGTTTTTTTAGCTGTTTGGCTGAGGCAGAGAGATCACTGATGATGCATTTATTAGTAATGGCATTAGGGTAGGAGGAGAGAGCAGTTGCTAACTATGTTGGCAACACATAGTTCTCATCTCTCCTGCTGCCTTTTTGTGTGTATGTGTGTGTGTGTGTTTCAGAGAGTCTGAGAGTCTTATCAGTGGAAACAGACCTGGACGTGAGCAGGGTGGCGAGCAGGAGGAGGATGTGGAGGAGGAGTTGGGAGAGAGGGTGGTTGGGGGATGGGGTGGGGGTAGAAAAGCAACAGTGAAATTGAAGGATAAGAAATGGAACATGAGACAGGAAGCAGGAGACAGACAGTTAGGTGATAGACATGTAGGGTATCGCAGAGGTGTAGTGCGTTGTGTAAGGAGGGAGTGTGAGATAACAAAAAACTAAAAAAGGAGAGTGGAAAAGGAAAGGGCTGCAAATGTGACGTGATCCGGATGGAGAGCGGGAGCAGAGGGAGGCACAGGAAAGAAGGAGACAACAGAAGTTGGGTGAGGCAGAAGATGCCTAAAAGGTGATAAGGAAGACTGAGCAGCTGAGCGAAGATGGGCTTCAGAAATGAGGTTTTTGATGGACTGATCATCTGTGCAGGTGCCCTGGGGCTGGGCAGATGTCGCTAATCTCTCAGTTTTGGCTCAGAATACGGCCATGCTGGGTTAGTTTGACCTCAGGGCAATAATATATGCAGCTGCCAGCACACTCTGACTCTGGATGCATCGATGGTTGCATAAAAATATATGCAAAATGAGTCTCATTTGTCCTTTTTGTTGCTTACTGAAGTGCCCTCAGAGGTGCTTGAAATTACAGGAAATATCCCCCAGGAGGAATTTAATTTTAATGTAATCCCTCCAGTGCAGTATGCATCCACATCAATGGCACTTCGCATCCCATAAAATGAATGCTTGACGTGTTACAGTTTATGATTTCATGTCCAGGGTGTTTAAATCCATGCACACTTAATCCAGAGTCCACTAAAAGTGTTTGTATCAATTTATAAGAAAGATACATTAATAGCCCACAAGCTGTATACCATTTGTGAAATACAAATGTCATGCATGGGATAGTTGTATGGCATCATAGTGCTGCAAGATGCTGTTGTTTCAATAAGCTCCTCACCAAGTATGTGAGCTGTGCTCTCTGGGAGTGACTTGTTAGAAGCTCGCCCACTGGTTGCACATCTCCTACACTGTAAACAGACACACAATAGACAATCAGAGGCAAGGATGGCATACACATTTTCACTGGGGGATAAGAAAATATGGTATCAGGTCTTGCCTGTATCAAAAACAGAGAAAGCCTGATTAGTTTTAATGAGAGCGAACTGCATGTTCCTGGAGAAACTTTCAAAGCAGTTCAGAGATCCAAACCTCGAGGTTTAGACGTCCAGAGGATTCACAAATTCATCTAATTATACATTGCTATTTCATAGTGTTTTCCATTGCCAAGTTTCTACTTTTTCCATGCCAGGCTGTTACACGCTGTCCCTGCTGGTTATTGTGCTATTCATCACTTTTGCAAGATGAAACTTGTTTTCCACCGAACTAAATAGGACAAAGGCTGCACGTGGCCTTTAGCTGTGGAGATGTTTCACTGTGTCCTTTTCGAGTGTGTGTTGTCCAGAGATCTGAGTTATATCTTTGCTGCGAGATATTTCAGCCTCGGCACAGGGCTTACACAGAGCTTCAGTGCGGGCGGGATTGCGGCTCCACATGCTGTGAGGTGTTTCTCTGCTCTGCTTTACCTCCACAGGAGCAGCTCAGTCACACCGACCAGCAGCCACTAGCAGTGAAAACTCTCTGAACTGTATGGAAATCTTCCGCATGGCACACACTCACTGTGTGAGTTTCTCTGTGATGCCATAAGAGGGAAGAGGGCATTTTCAGTGTTTTGCCCTGCAAACACTCTGTAGCCATCCAGAGCCCAGAGGCCACTCACAAACACACATATCCTCGGTCAGAAGCCACAGCGGGTAGCGAGCTCCGGCATGTGTGATGTCCAACTGGAGGCCTGGATATAATAAGAGGAGAGGAGATTGGGGGATGAAAAGAACTGTCAAAAGTATTTTAAAAGTAAGTGAGACACATAAGAGGGGTGGAGATACAGTACATTTTAGGGGAGATTGATAGCAAAGCAGAAAAAGAGATTAAGAGTAATCATATCTGGAAGGGAAAGACAGCGTGTGCCTGGCTGAAAGCTGGAGATAGCAAAAATGAGGGATTGTTTATGTGTGCCTCTGCGTGAAAATGGAAACAACCCTGCGAGGTGGAGAGAGATGGAGTGAGAGTGGGAATTAAGAGATATGGAGATATGACAGGAGAGGCCTTGCAAAAATCAATACAGCATCGACTGGAGAGAGATTAAGTGGATTGAGGGAGAATTGGGGCAGAGGAGGAGAGAGTGAACGGTGACAATAGAGCTGGAGGAAGGGTAAAGGAGAGAGAGGGTGATAAGGAGAAAAAGAGAGAGTGATGATTATAAGAGAGAGCAAGATGATGTGAGAGAAGCTGTTGTTTGTCCTCGGGCTGCTCTCTTCAAGGAAGGACAAGGATGTGGGGGTGGTTAGCAACATTTACTGACACAAACTGTGAGCATGTGAGCATGTGTGCGCGTGTGCGCGTGCTCAGCTTTCACAGCAACCAGCCACCAATAACATTATATAAGAATAATCAAAACAGAAGAAACCATGGCAACTGGAATCCAACAGCCACTCGCTCACACATGGAGGTAACATGCAAGATTAGATGTGACAGTGCAATTACGGCCGCTCTTTTCAGATATCAAAGAAATCTGTTTCTATTAATGTTCGTTTTTTTAGGGGGGTGGGGGTGGGGGGGTTACGATGAGGTGAAAAGAGATTGCAACCTAACAGGGATGCGGTGTTATCGTGCCTCTGCAGACCTCACCGGTCTAGGTCAGAGAAATTCCTGACGGGAGCCCAGACGGTGACGAGCAAAGCCTCTGAGAGGGCAGCGTATTTTGGGCCCGAAACAGAGGCATGATAGACAAAAGATTGGAGCGTGTGGGTCACCGCCCCACATGATTCCCTCGCTTCCAAAACTCAGGCACGAGCCTCGAGCGGCTGTCTGGATCCCCAGCTTAGGAGAAGATGAGGGGGATAAATGAGGTAGCTCCAGAGAATGTCGATTCTCCAGCCACGGCTTAAAAGCTCATTTACATCTGTTTCACGCTCGCACATTGCTAAACTGGGCCCTCGATGGCCTAAATACCAGTTAGCCCACCTGTCTTTACCCCTAGACCCTCAGACCAATTTCACCACACGTCTGCAGCCTGTTGTTGAGAGACAGTGGTGATGGTGTAAGTGCACTGCACTCACAGGAGAAAAGACCTGAGTTAGTCAAGATTATTGATGGACGAAGTGTTTCATTTTAGTCTAGAGGGTGAGCAGCAATCACATAAACTAAACACACTGATGTATGACAACATTTGTCGGGAAAATAAATGAATTAACTTTCTGAGCTCATCAATTTATCACGGTAGCAGCTTCTGATCAACATCTATCAAAAACTAGACTTGTGACCAAGACAAAAAACTCTTGGGGGGGATGTGAAAAATACATGCTCCAGGTTTCACCCCTACTGAATAAACAGCTGATACTTCAATCCAGACCATGAAAAGTCACAGATGATCGAACTCTATCATTCTTCGGAGACTCTAAATTTCATGGCAATCCAGTCCGATAGATGTTCAGATGTTTCAGCGCCGAGCAAACGGACTGGCAGACACATTCCTATTGCACGCACTGGATGAGCTGAAAATCATAATTGCTTGGAGCCGTGGGTGTGAGATTGCCTGTCTTTATGTGCCGTGACAGACGGCAACCTGCGCGGGGTGGACGCTGCCTGGCGCCCACTGAGAGCCGGGACGTGCTCCAGCCTCCTGTGGCCTGTGGAGAAGCAGGGCCGGATCACCGCATGTCCGAGGCTTCATGGTTAACCCCACCTATTAACAAACAACACCTCGATCGAAACCCGAGGGTCTGACAGGGGCCGATGTACTGAACACTGTTTCACATGTTCGGCACCATCACCTCTGCTGCGGCAGAGCACCGCCAGACGACATGCTGTAATGAAATGCTTGGCTGCTACTAAGAATTTGACTATAACCCATATGGCCTGGAGCGACTATGTGATGGAATACTGCATGAGCCACGGTGACAGATGCCCCGTTATTGACTCTGAATGGAAACTGTTGCTTCGTGGGGCGGATACTCTATGCCTCCTGTTTGTTCCCATCATATTCTCGAAAACAATGCTTTATCAGCAGGTGGTGTTGAGATGCAGGCAATCAGCCATGAACCCACCGGCAGCCTACCCACACACTTATTTCCATTCACAGCAACTTTTTTGGAGTCAATGAGGTATTACATATCTCAAACCAGAGAGACGAGGCAGCGGAAATGAACTCTAGATTAATTCTCTCTTGGGTCCACATGTGTCCGTGCTTCTGAAATATAAACACATCAGACAGCAGTCGGCTCCTTGTCCTGCTGCAGGGGCCCTGGGCGAGTTTCAGCTCTGACACTAAAGTTTTAATTACAGCATAAAAGGCCTCAGTGAGTCGGAGAACAGGCTCGTTTTTTTTTTTTTTTTCAAAGTGCAATTTCCTTATTTCAGCGAGAGCGCCTTCAGGTCCCTGCTGGACTTCTGACCATTAAAGCCAGGAAGAAAATCAAGAAGAGGTCTGAAGCTAAAAGAGCCTCTAAATCTCTTACATTGTTAGAGGCAAGAAAAAGCTAGTGGCCTCATCTGTCCTCCAGTGATCTTTAATGATACACTGTTCCTTCAAAAACACAGTTATTCACTTAAGTTTCTCACAGACTGAGTAGTTGTACCACTTCAACACACAGATAGATAGATAGATAGATAGATAGATAGATAGATAGATAGATAGATAGATAGATAGATAGATAGATAGATAGATAGATAGATAGATAGATAGATAGATAGATAGATAGATAGATAGATAGATAGATAGATAGATAGATAGATAGATAGATAGATAGATAGATGTTAACTATTATTGCTGTGACCTCTACATTATTTTGTTAATCTACTGTTTTAATCTGATGATTCAAAATTTTTACAAACCTCTTGAGACAGTTTTCAGAAGTTGTGCCAAAATGCATGTCTCCTATAATTACATTTAGATATTTTATTTTTGTTCTCGCTCGCAGCGCGACTCAGGGCACGGCAATGTCTGAAAGTCAATTGTTGTCTCATGAGAGATGAAGACTCCGAAGACAGCGTTTCTGTGCATTTTCATCCTGTGCCATCAACAGGATCTCATTCGAAATATCGTAACAACTCTTGGAATGATTACTGCGCAGTTGGCTTCAGACCCCCTTCAGCCCTTCTCAGGATGACATGCATTAGCTCTGATGAGCTCTGACATTTCATCATCAGGTTCACATTTCTTCTCATCTCTTTCTGACCAAAAAAACTTGTGAGGACCAAAAGACAGACCACATTGAGGAGCAGGCCACATTGAGGAGCAGGCTTGACTATACTTTGTTATTGTGTATACTTTGTTGTTGTTTGTTAGTTAGTTATACTGAGAAGAAAAAACAAAGAAAAATACAGAAAAACCAAAGTTCATATTTAAATCTGTGTCCTGTGTTGGTCAATAACACAAAGGCAATCTATTGCCTTTATAGGTTTGATTATATACTGTGATACTATGTGATAATGAAGTGTTTGCTGCACAGTCACCCTCCCTCCTCTGTTGTGATACAGATCTCACTGGTTGAAAAGATCCCACACTTTTCTTCCACACACTTTTTACTCACAAAAAACCCACATGCAAGGCACAATCTTTCATGTGCATATCCATCCTTTTTCTGTTCTGCATAATATCGCCAAAGAGACGGGAGCGGAGCCTGCAGATAAGTCTGTGTACGCGCTGGCTGGAGATGAAATGAAAGAAAGATGAGTCAATTAATGGGAAGCAACAAGAATAATGCCTTTTGACATGTGGAATGAAGTGTGAGGATCACATATTGTCAGTGCAGGCAGCCAAACACAAAAACACAATTACTGTGGCTGTGCACCTCTGCAGTGTGTTACATCCACGCCGGTGTGCCGGTACATGTGTTTACGCCTCGTGTCTGATGATCTTTGAAAATGGTTTGTGACGCGTGGAAGGCCAGAGGACACAACACCCATATCATATTGGTTGCTCCTCATATTAGATTCCCTTGTTTTCTTTTCTGTCATGTGACAAGAGACGTTCTCATACCTGAAGGCTGCTCTCACCTTCCTGTTATTGTAGAGTTTCATTTTCTCACCACATCGATCTGACTTAGACCACAGATGTGGAGGAGGAACAGAGAGAGAGAGAGGGAGAGAGAGAGAGAGAAGGAAAGGGAGAGAGTTGTTGATTTTCTTTGAGTCTGAGTGTGGAAGCATTATCTGCTTTTTAGAGGGTGTTGTTGTTCAGAAGCAGCCGGCTAGAGAGCCCTGCCTGCTGTACCTAATCGGAACTGAGAGCGTGACGCCCTGATTAAAAACCCAATGAAAGCTCTCTCTCTCTGACACACACACACACACACACACACACACACACCACTCCTCCTATGTGTGTTTGCTCTGAAATCACCAGCTCTCTCGGTACTCTTTGCTACTGCTCCGATGGGAGTGCATTACTTTGGAGGTGCACGGGGAAAAATCAGTGCTATATCACAAATAAATTAAAGCCGAATCATTATGTGTGGGTGCGTTCGGCGGGCTGGAAAGAATGGATTTCACATGCGAGGAGCCGTGCCTGGGGAAAGCAGGCCGATAGGCTGTGAAAAATCAACATTTGAATGGAAAGTCAGAATCTCCGAGTCCGCAGATGGAAATCTGGACTGGAACGCCCCCCGAAGACAGATTTCCAATTCCAACGAACTTCTTAAACACAAACATCGAAATCCAAGATGGCTACATCATCGAGTGTATGCTTGAGGGAAAAAGCTGCTTAATAGCACCTCGGTCTTATCTGTGGCTCATTAAATCAGTCACAAACACGGTTGTCTAACTTCTACTTCTGAACATAATGATTCAGTGTTCGTATGTAACCACATCATTTAATATACTACTATCCTTGTCATCCTGAGGGCTTTCATCTTGTTTTTCCGACTTGTGTTACTGGACACATTACTGGGCAGAAACACAAACATGCACTAGTCCAGGATAGTTCCACTTCAATCATTTCTCAACCTCCTAAAGAAAAGGATCTGATGTGCTGTGACTGCAGAGCTATAGGAGGATGCCCGGAAAAGAAGGAACTGTATGAGACTTGGCATCAATCAAAGGGAAGATGCAAGAAACTGTTCAGTTGTTACACTTCTGGCTCATTAAATCCAATTAATATCAAGCATAACCTTGAGGCTCTTCGAATCAGCGCACAGCACTCAGATGATCTTGCCAAAATGTGACAAACAACCGCAGCATTCAGCCAACTCATCTCTCATGTCCATTCATCTTCTCAACTAGCTTTATACCCATTGGTGATTGGACTGATTGAAATTTTACACATAAGAGGAGAAAATACGTCTTACCAAAATGGTTTACTTTGGCTGAAAGCTGTGTATACATAAGGACCAGAGTGGTTATTAGCTCTTTTCTTGTCCTCACAACCACTGAAGGTGTTTTACAGCACGGGCCATATTTATCACCCCACACACACTCTCAATGAATTGGTGGCAGAGGCAATGATATATGGTCCACCTTCTCATCCAGGAGCTTTAATCACTCACACACACTCACACTGATGACACGGCATCGGGGGTGGGTCTCGGGTTCAGTATCATGCCCAGGGACACTTCGACACTTGGGACCTTTGATATGTGGAGGCGCACGCTACCTCAGGGTTTCATGAAATATGTTGTAAAGGCCTTAAAAGGGAGATTCTGGAGGTCAGGATGAGACAATTACGGATCCATTAAACAGAGTGTTACCAGAATACTTTTTACTCGATGTCCATAAAAACATTGGCGGCTTTTACAGGATTTATTGGGAGGATTCCAGTTTGAAAATGAAGCACGTCAGTGAGACCTCCCTGAATGAATCAAAATTGAACAAACACACACACCCACGCTCTCTCACACACACACACACACACTCTCTCACACGCACACAGTGATGAATATAGTAACTACCTCCAGCAGCCCGATAGCAAGGGACTAGGCGATTATTAATCTTTCACCTTCATCACTCGGCTTCCTCTCTCCACCTCTCTCTGTCTGGGCATATTCCTACATCCCCACTCTAACCTTTCCTTCTCTGCCCTCCTCTCACATCTGCAGCTCTTAACCCCGTGGTCATGAGCACCGAGTGCTTATGTATGCATAAGAGGAGAATGGGGAGGGAGAGGAAGAATTTTAATTAATTTCCATGTCTGTATCTTCCTCCATCCACCTGCTCTACAGTCGTAGCAGGCTGAATGTAATCTGGAGTCAAGCCAAGTCACCATGACGGGAGAATTGCAATTATTTCTTGAGCGGCCTTATCGCACCTCGTAACCACATCCGCGCGCTCGACTTCTCTCTTTTAAAACCTTCATCCAGGTACCGAGAGCTAAGCACAGATCCACTTCTCGGTCAGAGCTTGAGCATCAACTTCCACGGGTAAATAAATTCTCCTCTCTGCGTTTACCTGAGTGCTAAAACCCCCGATTAACTACTTCACAAGCCCGGTAGCTGCAGCCGCCAGGAACTGAAGGACGATGTGTTGCTCTGAGGTATTATTACAGTAGGTCAATGTCAAATCAGACTTCTTTAATCTATGTGCGTATGTTTTGATGTTTTTCTATTTATGGTAAATTACTTGCTTGATAAAATTGAAACAGATTTGTTTTGATAAGACGGCAAACTGTGAATTTGGCTTCTTTTTTGAAAACGTTCATCCATCGTCGCACACACGTTGAACACAACACTCTATGTAGGCCTTTCTTCAGCTCACATGGGGCAGGGCATTGCAGGGATCACACACTATTTTTAATCTTGCACCCAAACCTTGGAGTAGTTTAGAGTTTCCAATTGATCTTCAGCTAATTGCCAGGCATGGCTCGAGCTGTGGAGTGGGCTGTCTGTCCTCTGATTCACATACACAATGGATAAAATAAAACCTGCCACTACCAGTGTCCATGGGAATTATTTACTTGTACCACTTGCATCCAGTGCAAACAGTCAGTGCCATTGTAAGAAGTCCCAGCATGGCTAACAGGTAGCAAGGCAGCGAGTGAGGTGGTTGTGCAGAGCATCTAATTTTCTCATTTCATAATATGTGCTGATTTAATAATAAGCTAAGCTAATGATATTTCATCACTATTTTTGGATTAAGATTCAACATAAAGTATTTCAGTCCACATCATGTTTCCCTTGAAACTCTTAATGCTGACTGTGTGCTCTGTGTGAAGTATTTCACAGGAGACAGGTCTCAGATCTTCATTCACTTAGTAAATTAGATGAAACATCAAGCTGTCTGGGAGACAGACATAAACGTTTATAACAGACAGGCTACAAACATGTGAAACATCTGCTGTTGATGCAAAAGTTGAGCTATTCCTCCGATTAACTCTGCCGCCTACACTTTCCAAACAGTGCGAGCTTTCTCTCACCTTTCCTCCTCTACAGCAGCCATATAGAGAATTATCATTGCAATAAAAAACAAACACATACAGGTAAAGACTTGAAGCGACTTCCTCTTTGCTCCCGCCCCACTTCCTGTCCTTGTCTTGCCTTTGCCCCCCGAGGCTATCTGCATAAGGGGAGAGGAGACGGCACATTAATCATTAGCGGTACTACTTAGAAGTCCCCTGATACTCCCTGAAACACACACCCACCCACGCACCCACGCACATACACAAACATTTAAGATACTAAACCTCACACACCCTCGAGCCCTCTGAGCCCGCAGAAAAGCAGCCCAGTCTCACGCTGTTAAAGCACTCGGGGCATCGCACAGGGTTTAGAAAAGGAGGGCTTAGAGCCAGGTTGGAGGAGGTCATGGAGAAGGGCACAGGGGGATGGAGCAGAGGGAGCAGAAAAGATCCTGGAAAGCAGGAAAGTGAAAGGTGAGGATGGGAGCAGGAGAGGGGGAGATTAACTGGCCTGAAAGGGGGAGGTCTAAATGAGAATATATAACACACGAGGCAGAAGAGGATTGACAAGTGAGTGGGTAGGAGTGAAGGGAAAATGGAGGCTTTGGCAGAAATACAGTACGGCATTGGTGGCAGAATTAGAGTCCATTGGAGACGCGATGGCGGGAGAGCACAGAAAATGAAAGGATTGTGCAAAGAGGATCAGAAAAGAAGGAAGGTGGGAGACTGATGAGCCTTTTGGTGGTTACCTCCATTCACCTCAGGCTGAGAAAAAAAAAAAAAAAAAAAACACATCCATGAGAAAGAGCAAGAGAAACACACCCACATGCCTGCTCTTTCCCCTCGGTTGCTGTCACACACACTTTGCAACATGCACACACGAGGTGGGATGTTGATCCCTTGAACCTTGGCTCCAACATGGAGCCGCAGCTTCTCTCTCGCCCTGTCCTCAGCTCTGTGACTGCGGTGAAATCAGGCCTGAAACGCGGAGAGATTATTCCAGCACACTGCAGGTTATTGCACCAGAACCACGCTCTGCTGCAGATATATCCACCGAAGAGGCTACAGGCCCTCGCCACTTGCCTCGCCGTCGCTTCCTCTTTCGTACTGATTTCATATGAAGATTTTGGAGCAGAAGACTAATGCTCGGTGACTGGGGCCCACACAGTAAGAATACAGTAAACCTACAGCCGGCATACCTTTCCACAAACAGAGACAGGTGGTCACAGCTGGTACGTTGCGCATTTGAATGCTCCATGAACTCACTGATGTGATGATATAATGTAAGGCACCATTATGTGTTTCTATGGACTTTAAATAGCCTGCTGCAGCCTCGCGGTGCAGCTACGGTATGTACGGCCTCTAGGAGAACTCATATGAGGAGAATTTAAGTATGTCTGATAACACTGTGCCATAAACAGGCTCCGCTGTGATTCAGTATTACACATCCAATGTCTGGGGATTCAAGAGCGACATATTAATAATAGAATAGTCAGAATTAAATCAGCTAATTAGTTAACCGCTCATGGCCACGTCTTTCAAAATCATAACACAGCCTTTTTTGTTTTGCATTATAAACTCTGTAAGCCCAAGTAGGATAACCCTGGTGACATCACAACAACATTGTCATGGTTATATAACACAGAAACTCGACAAAGCTTCCTCCAGAGCCACAGGAAAAAAAAGCTTGATAGCAATAATCATACAGCCCGGTCTCCTCCTATAGAGATGCGATAGACGCGCCAATCCATGTAACAATAGTGCATCAGGGCGATAGATTGTCACTCAGGATAAAAGGAAGCAAAAATCACTGTATTGGTCACACAGGAGAGCAGGGTTGGATTCCCGTGTGCTAGTGAAGAACATTTCATTCAAGTGAAGCTATGATGTTTTCCATGGTGGCTCAGTGTGTCAGTGGTTAGCACTCTTGTGAGAAGATTCCCATGTCAGACCCACGTGACAAAACTGGTAAGATAATGGATGTTTTCTTAAACCAGACGAAAAGATATTACATCTATACCAAATCAGCGAATCTTGAAATGTTTAAGCACAACCGCCACATATTTCATCTTTATGAGTGTGTTCTTGAGTACAGTGTGAGACAGACTTATTTTTACACCTTGAGGATGCAAAACATGCCTCAGATAGAGTTGAGTGATGAGATTTACTGGGCTGAATCATGACCAGGATACTGACATTGACAAATTGTTGGTGCGTATCAACATGGAATAAATCATCTCCATTGCTCCACCTCCATTGCTGAGCAGATTTTGTGCTGCAGGATCGGCTCTCACAGTTCAGCATGCCTATGTCTTCTTCCTCTTGTGTGTGTGTGTGTGTGTGTGTGTGTGTGTGTGTGTGTGTGTGTGTGTGTGTGTGTGTTTGCACCAGGCGGGATTCACTTTCCAGCAATGCCAGTGTATCACCAGGCTATTACAACTGACAGAGGCAACAAAAGCTGTTGTCCTTTCAGGTTCCTTCATGTGTATTTTTTTGTGTGTCATCACTGTATGTGTGTGTGTGCGTGTGCAGGGGTTCATAAACGTTTCTGCATGTGAAAGCAATGATGTGTGCAATGATGCATGGCCCTCGCCTCGCCTGTGCAGGACATAATAAGCCAATCACCACGGCTGATAGTGAGGGGTGAGTGATGAGAGCCGTATCGCCCGGCGGAGAATGAAACTGAGGGGGATAGATGATGATGATGAGTGTGTGTGTGTGTGTGTGTGTGTGTGTGTGTGTGTGTGTGTGAGTCCTAGATGCGGGCTTGGCTGCTTTTTTTCAGATGTGACCACCTAACACCTGAGACCGAGGCCACAGCGGCGCAGGGAGCCACAGCTGACACGGGCCTCATTGTTACAGAGAGAGAGAGATGGAGAGAGAGAGAGAGAGAGAGAGAGAGAGAGAGAGAGAGCGGCGGCGAGCAAGCCTTGGCCAAGCAACAGCAGAGAGGCAAACAGTCGGCATCACATCTGCAGAGAGGACGAAAGCTCTGGCACGAGTAGGACTGAAGTCTGAGCCGTGTTTACTTCCACAGCGTGCGCCTACTATCCTGTGATGTATTTAAAAATTAACAAGCACTTGGTCAAGCGTCATGACATTTCACGCATACAAAAAGAGAACATTGATAAACGAGCCTCAAGTTTGCATTAATTACTGCGCTCCAACGGCACCGAGATAATAAATGGTAGTGTTATTTCTATTATGGCACCTGGCGCCAGTCTCCCATGGAAGCGGTCTTGGAATATTATTAGGAGGCGTCCATTGATCACTTCCTTATCTCCAGCTGCAGGTCCGCAGACGCGCAAACACAATCACACAGACGTGTCATTATAAATACAATGTACAAGCAGCCTGTCAGACCTCTCCCTCATCTATTGATTGTTGTTTTTACCCCGCAGCTCCCCCTGTTGCACTTGGCTGTACATCTGGCAACCTGAATTACTGTAAATGCCAGATGCTCTCACATAAAGCAACAACTCCAGGAGAAAAACGCCTCATGAATAATCACCAAAATTCCCGGATGATCTGTGATGGCATTATAGGGTCACAATCATGCAAATGGGAGGGTTAATCATAGAAGACAGCTGAAAATCCTGCACAACCAGTCACACATGCAACAGAGTAAACTCAGCTGAGCAGGGGCTGAACATTTGGTCCTTGTTTCCTGGATGTCACTGCTGGTTGCTGTAGCTTTTAGAAATCTGTGCACAGGCATGTAAACCGTGCATATACACTCCACACTGCACACAGGCAAGAAGTCATCAGTGTCAGGTGCCAGCAAAAACCCTCGAAAGGCAAAACAATCACATATGTGAGGCTGTGTGTGAAATCACAGGGGTTAGTCTGAGTGCCTGCAGTGGTGAGATAAACAAAAAGCCTGCCCATTTGTCTCTTTGTGTGTGTGTGTGTATGTGTATGTGTGTGTATGTATGTGTGTGTGTGTGCCTGTGCGCATCTGAATCTGCGCTCTGCCTCCCATGCAGGACAACACAAGCCTAAAGGAGACCAGGGCCACAGTTTAGTTCAATAGCCGAATATTTACTCCTTTTGCCTCCATATTTCTCCTATCTGCTGCTTTTCTTCATTTCTCGGCCCACAAAAACAACAATTGACACCCCGTATAAAGCAAGAAGAAGGGGAGCGAAAAAAAACCCATTCAAACAGTGCCCAAGCAAATCGATTTGGTATTCTTGTTATAATATCATAATGAGAGCTCTCTGGCTTAACAACCGACAGGCGAGTAGTGCACTTGCAAGGTTTTTGCTCACTTACTTACATTTTTATGAGGTTAGTGCAAAAATAACATGGTGTTGTCAGTGAAAAATATACCCTAATTATTACTTATAGCAGAGGTGCAGAGTTTGTCTGGTCTGTCGTACATCAATTCTTACATGCTCTTCAGACAAAAAAAAGAAGAAAAACAAGCATTCGGGGGTTTGATCAGAGAGGTTTCTTTGCAGTTTTTAATGTCATTTTGCCCAAGCTCCTGCTGCATTTGATTGCATTTTTTATAAGCAGTCACAGACCAGAGCATCCAGCAGTCTAATGTAACACCATCGTAGCATAATGGCTTGAGCATTTGCACAGAGGAGATTGTATTGTTTGGTTGTGGGTGGTAGAAAATTACCTGGAAAATTATTAGTTGTTATGTGCCTCCACAATGGGAAAGGCTGCCCCAGGGACTAGGAAGTACAGCACAATGGGAACATTGGTCTGTACAATGTCTGTAACTTCGGGACCGGCCCTTGTACATATGGTACAGGAGGTTTTGTGGGTGGTTGTTGCAGCATGGAAATATTCTAATTTTAGATTAGTGAAAGCAATTTATTTCTTTTTGCTTGTGCAAAAGGAAAAAAAAAGCTTGTTTGGTCAATATTCCTCAACACATTAATACAATGAATGACAGATGAGTGAACAACCTCGTAGGAGGATGACAGGCATTATTAACAGAAGAAAACATTACATTAGAGGACTACGATCTGCAGATAAAACACAAAGAACACCGCGCTCAAGGTAATGTCCATCCACCTAAGAACTGGTGGCACCATAACCTGGAGAGCTGGCCGGTCACTCAAAGGACACATATTCACTCTCACTTTCACACCTAGAGGTAGTTTAATGCCTTCAATCCACCCAAACATTAGCAATTTCATACTATTGGAGTCAACTGGAGTACAAGGAGAAAACCCATGCAGATATAGGCTGAAACCACCAATACAGAGAAGCCCTCAGTCCGACTGAGATTGGGACCTTCTTGTTGGCTCGGTGAAAGGTTCAGTTATTGAAAATGAAAGTCTAAACAGGTTACTGGAAGTTCAGAGGACTTACACAGCTTCTTGGTTTTGTTACACAGCAGCAGTAGTTTGAGCCACACAGTACAATTTTAGACAGCGCTGTCTGCCACAGGTTGGTGGTTGCATTGAGCAGCTGCTCGAGGGCAGAGAAGTCAGAATTCAGAGTCACTGACTACATCAAATAAATCAAGGATAGGAGGGGTCTTCAGAAAAGAGGTTTATAATGTGTTAACTGCTAAATGAATGTTAATGAATACTGGTTGAACTTGAGAAAAGTTCATAACCAGCCATTTTTGGCATCTTTTTTTTTTCCTTAGAACTGTCGGCCCTGTTGGTTGCACCCTGGGTACCAAAAGAAGTGTCCCCATCCCTCTTTGTTTCCAACTTCTGTCAGCCCTGCATCTTCTTTCATCACGGGGACAATGTCTGAGTCTAATAAATCATTCACTAAATCTATGCCAAAAAAACATAAAAAGTAGACTGTGCAAGACTGTGCTTTGAACTTTGGGATCCATTTTTTGAAAGAAAAGTAAGTTGTGCATGTGTGAAGTGGGAGTCGGAGGGAAGGAGTGCATGCGGCAGTGATAGAGGTGGGATGAGAGAGCGCATGTGTGTGTTTTTCTGCTTTGATCTCTCTTGCCATTATCCACTTTTGCCGGCGGTCAAGTGTGCAGCTGTCATGGCCCCCCGTGAAACGGGGAGACAGACAGAAAGAGGGGTTCCTGTTGAGCGAGGGTCTGCGACGAGTCCTCATCACTGTCACTGCGCTGTTCAGCTTATGTAAGCAGGAGGACGGGGAGGGAGGGAGCGAGGGAGGGAGGGAAGGCACGGAAGACAATGAGCAGAGAAAAGAGAAAGTCAGAGAAGAAATAAAGTGGCAGGCAGGCGGCGAGAGCAAGAGAGGGAGATGGAGAGCGACGGGGAGAGAGCTGTCATCATAAAGAGTCTGACTCATTCCTACTGTTCTGGATATAGCGCTGAGCTGAGAGGCATGTAGCTAATGTACAACAGCTCAAGAACAATTACAGTCCTTCAAACTAGGATTAGTCTCATAATGTGTGAGGGAACGGGCCAGTGTGTCGGAAAACTATATGGAGCAGGATCTCAGTTTACACTGAAACATGCCACCAAAGTTACTGTGCTCCTCGGGATGATGTTGAGACATGAGTTTTAATCGATGTACCTCTAAATCAGACTTTTTGTCACAGAAATAGAGAAAAATGTTATTTTCTGTCTGTACAGAACTGGGCTGCAGCAACAAATAACAATGCGTCTACACCATTTCGCTCTTGATTTGTAGTCTTGAGAAAACAGATCAATGCAGATCTCCTGCAGTCTGGATGTCTTCACAGGATCCATACAGGAGAGCTGTATGTGGGAACACCTAACAGCACCAGCGCCGGTCAGATATATAATTTATATTCTGTCATATTCACCCTGCCATTGTGTCTGTAGTTATCCGCAGAGGCAGTTAAGGGCCTCTGCTTGGCATGTTCCTCCTCTGTAAGTGCCTCCAGAAAGGACTGGCTGTGAAAGGCGCAGTCAAATAGCTGTAATTATCTACAATCAGTTGACAACCAGGGGCCGGCTGAAAGGCTGCTCACACACCAACACGGCGGAGGGAGAGAGACGTGGAGGGGGGAAAATATCTTGGGGAAAAGAAAAGAAAATGGTAGCGTTGTCAGTTTCAAAAATCCGCCAGAGAGGTTGTGAACAGCATGTCGAGATCTCAAATGACGCTGCGGATGGGAATACTAATCAGAGCAGAAAACGACAACAGGACTCACTCGTGTCTCTAAAGCCCTGCATGTGTAACACGTTGCCGAGCTACAAATTTATCTCTCCTTGCCTTGGTTTGTCAGCTTGTCTTTATTTCTGAATAAGCAGTCGGTGAATTTCATTTATATAGGACATGGATCAGATGCCACATCCTAAAATACCTAAAATAGACAAGATGTGAAAAAATGAAAAAAAAAGAAAGAATAAAAAGAGCAATGGGATGTGTGGATGTGGATTGAGATTTTAAGTGAATGTTGTCATTCTCATCACATGGGCACACAGTAGAAAATAGTGTTTAGCGGTTAGCACTGTCACATCATAGCAACAAGATACCTGGTTCAAATCCCAGTCAGACCGAGAGACTTTCCGTATGGAGTTTGCATTAAACTCACCTTTTCAGTATGGATTTTCCCCAAATTTTCCCACAGTCACAAATATGCATATCTAGGTTAACTGAAGGCTCTGATTTGCAACAAAGAGTTATGTGAGAGTGTGCATGTGTATAAAGTGGGTCAAGAAAAAGAAAGGATGAAGCTCAGCAGGATCAGCAACGTGGCTTTATTTCGGCACTTTTTGTATTATCGACTGTATTTGATTCGAGATTTCCCAGAACCCACTTGGTTCCACTCTTATGTCTACAGCCTTAATTAAACAGTAATTTTCTGCTACTTTGGTAAATTACTGAAGTCGAGAGACAAGAATGGCTGCTTGCGCAGGATATTTTGTGACTTTTTGCCCCACGGCTACTTACTTATCTTGCTCCAAAAGCCTGAGAGGATTATAATCCTAATGCACAGGTTGAACAGTGTCAGTGATGGCTCAGACGGGCAGAGAGAAACAAAGTGCATGTGGGCTCCTTGACGAGGCAGTGACGGAGGCTGATGGATGGGTAAGTAGCGGGTTTGGGACGTTGTCACGCAGCAGTCACTCCTCTTAACAACCACCGTGTGAGCAAGATAGCAAACAGGGGGGCGACTTTCGTCTCTGCACGATGAAACTGATTTCCCCAGGAGTGAGAGAGAGAGATGTAACTGTGCCGTTGTTTAGGATCCTGTGAAGGAAATATCTCGACTGAACGTCAGAGAAGATAAGAGGGAACAAACACTAAGCAGAGGAGTTGATTGCATGAGATAATCAGATTTGTATGCTTTTCATTTTGCCTCTCCTTCCCCGGGTGTGTGTTCAATTATTTATCAGGCTTTGCAAAACAAAAGTAGGACCCCTCCTCTTTTTCCCCTCATCTCTCACTCCATCTTCCCGTCTGACTCTCAGCGCGTGCAAATGAGAGATTCATCTGAAACTGATTAGCAGTTTCACTGATTCATTACGAGTCTGCAGCAGGTATGTGTGTGCGTTTGTGCGTGTAAGTGGGGGAGTCCTTGAAAGTATTTAGCCCGCTACTGGGAGATCGTGAAAATGTTGAAAAACAAGATGTGTGAGTTTGGGAGTGAACACTGCATGTGCCCGGTGATGGACTGGAGATGTGTCCGGGGTGTATTCATGAGTTATTCTTCTTGCACTACTATATTTCTGTTATACATTTCTACTGCAGTGCACTTCCAGAGGAATTATTATGCTTTGAGATTTGTGAATTATTGTGTATCATCATAGATTAGCAGAAGACCTTATTGGTTCACACCCATGGCTGCCCTGCAAGACAACGTAACTGTTAAAATAAAACATTAGCTCCACATTCACCAGCTACTACATTAAGGTGATGTCCACTATATTATTCTTAAATGGGCCATTCTGCTTGATGAATGCAGGGCTTTCTCTTCATAGCATGTCTTCAGAGAGGCATAACTACTTTTACTGAAATTAAAGGGCTAAATACATCTTCCACAACTGTTCGCATGGGCCCTGTGACTCTTCCAGGTGTCGATAACATGGCGGAGACCGGGCGGCGGCGATAATAAATCACGCTCCTCCTCGGCGCGTGAGTTCTCACATTAGCGGTCACCTGCAGACGCACACACATGTTCCCGTGCTGGAGCGCTAGGGCCGGAGCAGAAGCTGTGAAGCACTGGCGTGGAACCGCAGCCGTGGAGCCCGATGCAGAAAGGCTGAGCAGCCCCAGATGAATAGATGGTAATTAATACACATAGCTCCCAGGAGACCGCAGCACAATCTCAGGGCAAATTACCCTTTGAATGAAACGGCGAACAGATACAATGAGAGACAGCGCGCGGAGATGCGGTGGGGAGGGAGGCTTGTACATGTTAAGGCCAGACGAATCTCGGGTGTTTGACTGTGAAAATGAAGTGGCTCATTTCTTAACAAAGGAGCTCATCACACATACATACCTCCTCTTAAGAAGTAAATATAAAAGCATAAATGTCACCTAGCTGTGGAAGGTTGAGGTGTGGAAGAAAAAGTTTTCAAGGTGATGACAAAACAAGAGATGAAAAAAGTGAAGTAAGTGAACAAAAAAGATATTAGTGTCATAACACCTTGGGATCAAAGTCACAACACGATAGACCACAGACTCTGTAGTGCAGGGACTTAATATTCATGATCAAACACTACCAATTGGATTTCCCTTGCCTTTTAAGAAATCCAATATCTCTATCCAATTACTCTTCTTTGCTCCTCAGCCCTCTCATCTTCTCCCAATCTCCAGTAGTCTCATGCCATAATGACGAAACAAGGCCTCAACGCAATTGCAGGAAAAGATCAATGGGAGGAAAGGGAGAGTCTGCAAATGATGAAAATCTTTCCCCTCAATCTCCTTCCCTGCGCCAGAGTCCTCCACCAGTGCGTCAGCATCTCACCCTGGCTGCTCTCTCAGACGAATCTCGCTGGACGTTAGACCTCTGCCTCGCCCGTCCAGGCAACGGGTTAGAGAGGGACAGATTATCACATTGTTTGGACATTTGAGCATGAGTCTGCCCGAGGGAACGGTCCGGATTTGTGTTCTGCCGAGTACTCGGCAGGACTCAAAAACTCACGATCTGGTCAGTTACATGTTGTGGTTTCCAAAAGATAAAAGGCTGAGTGAGCCGCCTGAAGAGATACGGGGCGGCACGCACAGTCCCACAGTGGCTCCGAGAGAACTTGAAGGCTTTGGTTGGAGATTCAAAGTGAAAGGCGAGCGGCTCCGAGACATATGACTGAATCCTGGTGGATCCAGTGTCATTCCTCTTCAAACGCAGGTTTTTACACCGTCAGCACATCTGAGCCGCAGCATGTTTAACACACAGGCACATCCGCGCTGGAAGGCAGGCAAGCCGTCTTGTGAGACTTTCTGACAAACGAGTGGCGTTTGATCATTCGCCCCGACAGCTGCTTGTTTTGTCCGTAAAAACAATCTTTTACAGGCAATTTGAATGAAGGGATGAAGTTAATGAAGCGATACGAATGCTCGAAAAGATTTACAGTTTAAAATCTATTCAGCAGGAGGGAGGGGGAAAAAAAAAGATAAATGGGCTCAGGCAATACTACATATCCAGCCTAAAGTCTCTATGGGGAGTTGCCCTGCTGGCTCAGCAGTGTAACAGGAAGAGAAACACTTGTCAGTGTCTGTGAAAGGCCTTGATTTAGTCTCACAGCACTCACACATCATTTATGCAAAACACTTCCTTTCACCGATATATGTATATTATGTAAATATGGTATGAATTAACTATATAAATATTCTGCGTTCCCCATTCAAACATCAACACACCTCGTACGTAATTAATTGGAAGTGCTGAGGCAGCTCCATCGAGGATGGAGCACGGCACTCCAGTACGAGATGAGAGGAGGAGTTACAGGCTGGACGGCCATATTTATAAACCCCCTGGCTGGGGGAGTACACGTTAACACATGAAGCGCCATTAGCATTTTGATCAGGATGTGGAAGTGTTATTTTAGCAGTTAGCGCTCCCACAGGACACGTCTCCCTTTAATATCATGTCTTGAATTGAACTCCCAGGGGTCGAATAAAGTTCCTCCAATTGAGCCGAACGTCACGATGCGATGCGAATGCTGAATTTTTGTCACTTGATACTGAACCGAAGAAGGAGCGAGCCTCCTGGAGCGCTTCAGAAAAGTTTCTCTTTAGCGTGACAGCTAACCGCTACTGACAGGTTCTGTCATAGAAAGCTGCCAGCGTCCCAGCCGCCCACATGATTGACTGACGGACACACATGGGGACAAATCAGTGTTTCATTCGGATGCTTTGTGCTTGATTTGTTTATAAATCATGTTAATTACAAGTGGGGCAGAAGATGATTAACATTTATGAGTTGATGAGTATAATATGGAAATTGCTTTAAAGGTGACCTAGAATGGAGTGGAGTATTGGGACTTGTTCTCTAGTGTTAACATAGAAGCTATGGAGCATTGGTCTCATCATATTTTACAAGCCCTTTCAAAGTCCTATTTTTGGTGTTGAAATACCATGATGTTTTTCTGCACAGATCTGGCATCCCTTCGTGTGTATCTAGCAACCACATATAGACTTTACGGCCGTCTTGCTTGCAAATCTCAAATTACGTCTTGTGACTTCATGTACTTTTCCTCCGAAGGAACTCTAACTGGAGGATGTTTTCAGGTGTGTTTTTGTTGTATAAGTCATTAGTGTTACATGTTCAGAAAAAGGAGAAAACAAAGACACGGTGTGCTCAGACAGGAGCAGCAGAGGGTGTGAAGTGAGCGAGGAGTGAGATGGAGGTTGGACAGTAGTCAGTTCCCTCCTCTGGAGACCTGAGCGAGGGGTCGAGGACTGGTCAGATCCAAAACCAGAAGCCGAAAAAGTCGGAAAAAGAAGAAAACCACCACTGCGAGACCCCGTGAAGTCGATACACTTTTTGCATCACTAAACAGGTTCTGTTGGTCAAGAGCACATAATAGTTGAATAGTTCAGTTATCTGAACACCTCTGACTGCAAAAGCTGTTACAAATGGACAGATGCTGACATCATACTACTGATAGAAATGTGCAGTCTCTTTCCACTAAAGCTTTCACCGTGTTGCACTTGGTGGTTCACATGAACAGTTGTGTGAAAAATGGAAAGTGGTTGCTTAAAAAAAGGCTTTCTTACCTCTTTGACACAAGCAAATGGTGTGTGAATTTTGGAGTCTGCATAATACTGACATCGGGAAAGTGTGAGGAGATGTGCTTTTCTACACTGTGGTGTGAAGGATAGGTGAAAGATTTCATGCCTGGACACAATATTTTCCAGTAATAGCTTTTGTACAGAAATACTGCTTGTGCTTTCTTTGCACAGATTGCAAATTAAAATACAGTAATTAATTCCAATATTAATTCAAGTCCCCGTAAGTCATTCGAGCCTGTGAGCTCCTGACAGACTACATAGTTAATATTGTTTCACGCTCCACCATACTCCTCAGTGAAGGAGGGCATAGAGCAACTCCCCACTGGGTTCTGGGCAGTCTCCGTCCTCAGTCCTCTCAGCGTAGTCCTCATTATGCAAGGACGAACGGGGACAGGAAGCGTCATCTGGTTTACATCTCTCCGGTGCTTGAATATGGAGCGTAGATGTCTGCGGGCAATGTTTGCCCACCTTACTGGGCACGATGTGTCCACAGTCGGGCTTGTGTTGCCCTTGAAATGTTCTTCAAGACTCTGGCCCAAATTCTGCAGAGTTTCACTTTTCGTTCTACCTCAACGTGTGCTGAGAATAAGGAGGTCTTGGATAGCATAGGAGAATAGGCTGGGCATCTGCAGGCTTGGGTGAATAGTAATTAATTTGTCCTAATCAAATGCCCTATCCAATCAGAGCTGTTGACACAGATGATGCACTCCAACTAGTGGTGAAAGTGCATCCTTGGGATTAATAAGAACTGACAAATCAGCGGGGTGAGAGTGTGCATTTGGTCAATTAAGTCTGCAGACAAGCCCATTATCAGCATGGGTAACACTAAATGTACTCATGATACCATTTTAATGTTAAGTGCTCTGTGTAATGGAAGATGAGATACTCCATCATACGGACAGACATAACGGGGCATTCTAGATATATGTACACAGCACCTCACCTCACCTCTGGAAGTAGACTGTAACCATGTCACTGGAATTTACTCTAATATCCATCCATTCATTATCGCTACGTGTTTTTGAAAATAAATAGGTTTGTTGGAGTTATTTGTCATGGTTTTATTCAAATAAAAAATAGGACAATCATATTAAGTGATGGCTTGCGCTAGTTTTTGCATATTACGTCATGGGATGCAGCTCCGGGTACCATGTGGGACTGTAGCATCCCCTTTGCTCAGCTCACACATGCCAAAGGTCGCAGAGCTTACGACCGATTCAAAGCGATTACCAACGGGGTTTAGCAATGTGCGATTCAGCTAAAATTGGGCCCGAGTCCCGGCAAAGGTATGAGTCATCGACATCGCCACAAGTCTGTTTACCAACACTTCCTTTTGACTCCCACATGAAGCTGGCCTGCAACCACCTCACCCTGATACAACCCCATCATCTTTACATCTGTTTACACCGTCTCTCGTCGGTGGCCTCCATATCATGGTAGGTGGGAGAATTTGCCTGACAGCTCCTCACACTCACACTCGCACTGAACCACGCGGTACAGTAACGTGCATGTGCCTCACGGGTGTGACAAGATTGCAGAAAGCCGTGCCGGGGCAACATTAGGGATCCAGCGTGATCAAACCAAACGGTTGACAGTGTGGCCATGTGCGTCTACAGAGCCTGATATAGAGGGTGTGGCTGATGTTCAGCTCATGAAAGGGAAGTGTGTCAGCCCTGCTGTTAATCTGCTTGGCAGCTTGTGCCTGACTGACTTCAGACCAGCCACACGGTGTCTTTCTAGTGCAGTGGCGCTCTCTGCTGGTGAGACAGAAAAGTGTCCACATAACCCCCAAATCTTCAGAGGAAAGGGGGAAAGCATGCCCAAATTAAAAGCCTTACTGTACTTTACCTCTATGATTTTCGTCAATTTTAATTAACAGCTGTTGTCCCATTTTCCAAATAAAAAAATCTGCAGGATTGGTAAGCTGTACCTACGTCCATGCCAAAATAAAGAAAGCTTTCCAACACTGTGCAGAGCTTTCCAAAGCTCGATGTAACCTGTGGCCTCCTTCCCTTTTGAAACCCCTCCAGGGATCTGACAGCTGTACTGTGCATGTTAATGTCAATGCTGGCTCAGTCAACGCTCAATTCTTTTTCTTTTTTCATTCTGTGGCACCTGTGCTCGGCTGTCAGCTCAGAGTGTGACTCTGCTGACATCCCTGCAGAGGAACAACAGGCTGTGTGACAAAGGTTCTCACAGCGCTGCCCGAGGGAGCACTGATGTCGAGGCAGGTAGGTCAGCTCTTTATTTCAGATAGGGGTCAAAGGTCCTACTCATCGATGAAGGTGCTGGCCAGGGATCTAATGGCAACATCGGTCCCTTTTATGTTTCTGTATTTATGTGGAGCGTGTATCCATCTGTCCCTCCGGTGGCAATGCTTCATCTATTTATAGGGCTGCTAGGACATTAGCTCAATGTCTGTGTAGAAATGTCATGTAAGACACAAGGGCCTTGCAGCATTCATCTGTAAATGTGAAGGTCAGGAAACTGCCTCGATTTTATTCACAAACTGGAGGCGCTGACCTTTTACTTGTGTCATTTCACGCAGCCAAAATGAAACGCTGATGAGACAAAGGAAATGACTCCTCTGCCATAGTACAAAGTGAAGAATACTGATAAGCTATGCTGCTCTGACATTGCGATCTACCGAATCCCTGTGTTTGTGGAAGGTAACAGCAGGCGAGGAAAGCATAGCTAATAATCCGACCAGACTGCGGTAAAGCTAATGTATTCAGGAGAAATCTGCTCAAACCTTTTTAAACAGTCAATATGCAGCTGCTTCCACCGTGTTCCCTCTTCTCCCTCTCTCTCTCTCTCTCTCTCTCTATAACACTCAGGGAAGGGATGGAAGAAAGCTATGAGACATTTGAAGAGGAGTTAGGGCCACCAAGAGCAGATCCTCCTCCACAGAAGCCTGTTCGACAGATCCGGAGACCAGGTGGCAACACAAACACACACGCACACAAACACAGAGAGAATCTGTAATGCCCCCGCATAAAAAGCCCTCATCCATTGTAAATACATCGTACGGCTCTATAAATACTTGGGAGCAGCAGCACAGTCAGCCACAGAAATCCGACACCCGGTCAAAGGCAACACGGTGATAATGCAACGCTCCGCCATGCTGGATGACTTGGTGGGTGTAATAAGTGTCAGCCTCTCCAGACAAACAGAAACCTCCTTGTAGGAGACGTCAGTCCAGAGTGGGAGAATATAGCTGAACTTGCCAGCAGTTCTGGCCCAAAGTGAAAGCAATTTGTACCGCCCCTCCTCCTACAGTCCAGCAGGAGGCAAGTCCTAATGACTTTGGTGACCACTTGACTTTAACGCCACCATGAAGGGACATTTTAAAGTGAAATCTCTGCAACTAATGGACGGAGCATAGAGGAAGTTTCAGGAAAGATTATTTTACTCTGTTCATTTAATATCCATCGGACCACACCAATTTGGCTTTTCTTTGTGCTTTAAGGTGTGATAACATCCCTGCAAATCTCTTGAAACCACATATTGGCAGGAGGTTTGCTTAGCACGTGGTAGCATGGTCGTGATGTTAGCGTTTAGTTTAACAGGATTAGCTACCATAGCGGCATCTCTGCCAGTCTGGCACAGTGCACTTGTAGTTTGTGTAATGAGGGACTAATAAAATGAGGCATATGTCAGCTAATAAAAGTGTATGGATACACAATTTATCATATTCACATAGATAAATAAATCCAGATTGAGAGCCTGGCCAGGCTTCTGTTTGTCATTTGTAGTTTATGTTAACATCCTGCCATAAATCTCCATCTGTCTGTTTCAGAAATGTACACCCCGAGGAAAGTCAGAGAGGTTAGTTGGAAATCAACCAGCATGAGTGAGTTTTCACTGTGCTCACATCCTTAATATATATGTTTTTACTTGTGTGATTACATACTTGTCTCCATCAGGAAGTGGCTGCAGTTCCACAGCAACCAAGAGCAGAACCCCGGACGGCACCGAGGGAACCCAGCCTCCCCAGAGCTAGTGAGCCATCCCCATCTCTGCCAGCACTTGTCAGCTTGTAATATTTACTGGCATTAATGGATTACAGATAAAGCATTCCGCCCCGCCTCCTGTATTTCTTGCAGCATCTCTGCAGAAAGCCATGTCCATCCAAAACCTGTGCCAAATCGAAACGCCGTGGGAGAACGTCACCCTCAACCGCTGTCTGTTTGTGGCCATCACCATCCTGGTGCTCACCTCGGGCTTTCAGAGGCTTCACGGCAAGTAGAGCAGCAAATCAAAAGCAGCACCACCGTCATCAAATGACATGCCTGCTGTGTCTGAGTGGTCTCTGTCAAAAAACAACAACACAGAAACGCTGCGCGGTCAGGGGAGGGTCGAGGAAGAGGAGGACGATGTTGGAGTGACAGTGAGACGACCAGGTGCCTTACGACACAGAGGACAACCACCAGAGGTGACAGACAGGCAGAAACTTTATTGATATTAGGGGAGGTTCCATCAAGAGCTGTCACCATGCTATTATCTCTCATACTTTTTCCTCCAAAACTGTATAAGTCCTGGTTCCAGGATGGTGCTAGACCAGGTGCTTTTCCACTGCTCAAGGTCTGTGTCATTATGCCACTGTATGCGTCATTGCTCCCGGCCTGTCCCAGAGGACTCAGTCCAGGCTATCAAAATGCAGATTTATCTCTGTGACAGAGGACTCTTGTTCTCGATGTTCTTTTTAGGTCCCTGTAGTCTTTCTTTGGCTTCTTTGGCTAGTTATTAGCGGCTTCTCTTGCATAGTGAGAAAAAAATAGTGGTCACACCTGGGGGCAAATTGGTCTTCAATTCACCTGAACATGCATGTTTTTAACTGTGAGGGAAAACAGAAATGGGTAAAACATGCAAACCCCACAAAGAAAGGCCCTCGATCTGAGCGGGATTCAAACCAGGCTGCTTCTTACTGTGAGATGACAGTCATGCAATTCTAAGAAAAACAGCAATCCATACAGTCCATATCGTTTGCTTTCTTCCTTCTAGCCCGAGCCATCCCTGTGGGACATTATGTTCTGGTGGCTACCAGACCTCGATGATGAAGATGACGATGAGGAAGACGAAGATGACGATGAAGGAGTCAAAAGGGGAAAGCCAAAGGCGAAGAAAGGCGCTGCCTCACGAGCACTAAGAGGCCTCAGAAACAAGCCACTGCCAGACAAAAAACTGATGAAGCAAAGAGAGGGGAAATTGAAGGAGAGGCGAGCCAAGAAGGGCCGGGATGATGAAGAGATCAAAGGCAAGAAGGAACAAGATGAAACAGAGGAGCCCGGAGACGCGGAAGACGAAGAGGAGGAAGGAAATGAAGAGACTGTGCCCAAGAAGAGCAAAAAGACGGAGGGACAGAAGGCGAAGAAAAAGTCTCAGAAGGGATGAAGTCATTTTTTTAACCTCAGGCAGGTTGCTGCGCTTGTTGAGCGGCTTCCATCTCATCTGATTTACTAAAAGGTGACACCATTTCCTCCATCAAATCTCTGCCACTGAGATTAAAAACATATTGTGAGCTTCGGGTTTAATGACTGAACACCAACAATGTCTGTGTGTTTCAGCGTTTTATGGCTTTGCTAAGCAGGAGTGATTTTGGGGCTTTGAGTTGCCTGAAGGGCATTTGCATTTTCATTGACCGTTTTGTTTTAAACTTGAATATGATCACTTGATTCTAGACCTATAGCACCTGTAATAAACTGCTTTAAAACAAAAACTGGAGGTCAGTAACTCCTTTCTCTGCAAAAACACACTTTGACGCAAATGCTTTTCTCCACAGAATTTAATTACAAAAAACATCATCTTAAAAGAAAGAGCCATTTTCAATCATAGCTCCACATCCAGACGTTACGCATTTATACAAAACAGTGTGGTCCTGTGGGCTGCCCTACACGTTTACAGACACAAAACAAAAGGTATAAAAACCTGCTAAATGCCACTGACAGACATTTGTAGAAATAAAACCCAATGTCCCTCCAGTAACTACAGGGAGGTGAATACTGTAGACAGGCAGGGCAGCACGACTGGACACCATGAAAGAAAAACCCATAATATGCTGGTAAGGGATCAATTATTGGATAGGCCCATGCCATCAGGAGGAGGTGGCCTCATTGGCATGGGGGGCATGGGCATCTGAGGGGGCATGTGAGGAGGGCCTGGGGCCCCGGGCGGGAGGGGGGGGACTGGCATGCCTCCCGGCGGGGGAGGGGGCATAGAATCACCGGGGCGAGGTCCGACACCGGTCATGAGTGGAGGAGGGCGCTTCAGACCCACAGGGGGTGGTGGCCCACTGGACTGGGGAATGGCCTTCTCCATCTTGAAGTGGAACTGCAGGAAGAACTGTGCGACGAGAGAACATAGAACACATGTTAAAGACACAGTCCCATTTTTTCCCCCATTCCCATTCTCGAACTGCAAACCCAGGATGACTTTGTGTCATCAGCTCAGTAGTACCTGTTTAGTCTCTCTGTTCCAGTGGGTCCAGAAGCGGTTCTCCGCTTTATCGATTTCTCTACTGGGGACCTAAAAGAGCGCACATGTCAGTCAGGGCAAGACACAGGGAATAGTGTTATCGACAACACAACAGAAGTGCAGCCCCCGCCCACCTTGAAGGCAATGGTCTCATATGGCTCTGCAGCCATAAGCAGGTACTGCCAGCGACGGTCAGGGGGCTCAATACGTTGCTCGTAGGCAGACATGAACCGATGCCTGGGACCGATTCCTTCTGCAATCTCTGGGTAGTCGATCTGGTGAGCAGAGAAATGAAAAGCAACTACTTTACAGGTTTGTTTCTGAATACAAAAGAAACCAGAAAAAACAGTCAGCAGTAGTGAAACCAAATAGCATTCAAAGGCCAGAGTAAACCACTGAATTCAACAACCATGACTTACCTTATAGCCAACTATGCTAATGGAACTTCAATGTTAATTTACTTTCACTAAAAAAAACCCTAAACGCAAACAAATAAGACAACAAATCACAGCAAAGTGTTTCCATACAGACGGACTAACCTGGAAAAGTAAAGACTGCTGGCCAGTCTCTGGGTCCCTCTGTTTGGTCACTATGAGAAAAAAAGAAACGGTAAGAGACATTTGTACCGAAACCATTTTCAGCTAAATAAGAGCTCTGTTATATGACCACGCAGTCAAATTACCTTTGTAACCTGGTCGACCAATCTTGACAAACTTCTTGACCTCGACCTTTACTTTTGCTGGGGCTGGCTGAGCAGGAGCCTCTTTTGCCTCCTTGGCCGCTCTCCGCGCTCTGCAAAAAAAAAAAAAGGTTCAGTTATGAGTTGAAAAAACGTAAAACCTAAAGGACAAAACAAAGGCAGTAGGTATTTTAGATAAAGTGCAGACTTACAAATTGGTCTGATGCTTCTTTCCTTGTGTATGAGCCAGATAGCTGCCCTGTGATACAAAGGATAACTGATTTGTAATTTCTCTGTTTCAGAAAAAGAGTTTTTGGCAGTTTCACTGTTCACCTCCTCACCTCATTGTTGTGAAGTGTCAAGCAGAGTTTGCACTCATATGATCCTAAGTGATTCTTCATGAAATAGGGGTCTTTGTTGATGTCGATGGTCTCCAGGGCCAGCTGACGTAACCGCTCTCTGCGATCGCGGTTACTCTCAGAGGCAGAGGCCACCCCTCCACTCCCCGTCTTTCCTCCAGCCCGATGCTGGAAATCCATCTTGGCAGGCTTATGGGTTCAGTCACTCAGAAACCCACACCTGGCACCACTGGACAGGCACACTATGTAGATCCACCCTGTGACAAGGCGAAAACAAGCATGTCAAAGAAAACATATAACAAGAGCAATATCTACTGTCCATGGACAGTATTTCTGACCCCCATCTGGTTTTTCCTTCCATCTTAATGACATTCCTGTGTCATACAGGATGAATATACCTCCAATGATGGTACAAAGATGAAAAAAAAGCTACATGTAGCAGTTTTCGGCTGATAGCAGGCAATGTGAATGTGATACACTTCCAACATGGAACAACAAACCAACAATCTTAGACATTTCTGACATCTTACAACATCACATACACAAGTTCAATTACATTATTTTCGCTACCAAATAATGAAACTAAATTTAAAGGCACCCATCAAGTACAGAAAATAAAGGTAGATTCTCTACCTGACACCTCCACTGTGTCTCAGTGTTTCAGACACATTTCATTAACTACTGTTGCTGGAGCAGTATTTCATGCATCTTACAACCACACATTGACTTCGCTAACCCATTTCAAATTCATTTATACGTCTTATTTAGTTAAAACATTACATATGGAAAGTGCGCCACACCAGTACGTTCGAATACATCCTAGAAGTTCTACTATCTCAGTCCCAACAAACCCAAACTGGTTAGCATGCCGCAACACAAGCTAACTGCTGAATGCATTATGTCCATGCTAATGCTAAGCTAATGGTGATTCAGACTAAATCTTCACCGAAACTGGATCACACGACCGAGAAAACGCAATTGCGCTGAAGTGTGTGATTCGAGATCCGTTGGCTATTAACGAAAAGCTGGATATACCAAAGGAAATTACATAAACACTAAACTTTAAAACAAACACTCACCGGCTCTACAACGTTTATACCGTGCAGGCGGAACTCATACTGCGCATGCGCACATTGCACCACTTCTTCGGGTTCGGGTGAGAAGCATCCAACTTCCGGTTTGTTCCGCCACCTCGTGGACTGATGCCGAGCTGGTCCAGGCTTTCATACATAAACTTGCTAATGAAGATTCATCATTCATTTATTATTCACTTTGTGAATAACTCATAAAACAGATCTTGTGATACAACTACTTATTTATTTGCAAATATATTTTTCTCAAAAACAGTAACAGTAAAATAGGCATAATCATCGAATCATGCTTTAAACTTCACATTCAACTCACATAATTCACAAGATAGCTCAGATTAGTGGCCCCATATTCAGATTCGGTGAACTTTATTTATTCCTGTTCAGCAATTGCGGTAACCTAAACTGTAACATTTCAAGGAGTCGTAATCAAACACAGAGCAGTCTAGCTCATAAAACAACGTGTGTTAACGTGGAAAGCAAATCTTTCAGTTTGTCCTTATTAATGAGCACATTATCATTTGACCTTATTTTCGTTATTAATGTGCACGTTATAAATTCAAGCAAAATCTCTGAAGAGAATATGAAAACAACCGTGCACTCACAATCTAATGAATAGTTGATTATGCATTAGATACATAATCTAATGCATAATAATTAATTACTGGATATAACTAATATTAGTAATAATTATAATTAATATTAATATATGTTAAATATATATGACAAAAGAAGACTTAACTTTTTTTGCCATGTATGTTTGTATGTACTGTAGTACCTGTACGTAAGTAGGTGAAAGACACTCGTGATTCTTCTGCGAGGAATTTAGTTTGCCACGGGGTTGCTATAATACGATGGCAATCGTACCAATGCTATAAATACACACAAAAAAGGATACAGACACATAAGAACACATAAAACACTAGCTATACCTCGCAATTTGCTTGGTTTGATCCTCACCGGCTACCGTACTATCGCCAGGCAGGAGTGTCTCGAGCTGCCAACCAGTGTGTGTGTGTGTGTGTGTGTGTGTGTGTGTCTGTGTGTCCGGTGTGTTTGAAGGAGAGCCCAAGACACCGTCCTACTACAGAAATGACCAAATACACACCGTCGCATTTAGAGAGCACCGGACACCAACACGGTGGCGTGTAGGTTCTCACAGACGAGCCTTTAACCGTCGTAGATTTCCGCCTTCGGTGTTTTTTTCCGCCTGGGGTGATGTCTGTGCAGGAGTGAAAGTGTCGCTGTGTCCTGAGCTCAGCGGCCCGTGTCCGGCTCCGTGATGCGCTTCAACGAGAAGGAGCTGGTCTGTCTGAGCAGACAGCCCTCGGAGAAAGCAGCCGAGCTGGGGATGAGAGGACCCAAGAAAGGGGACGGTGAGACTGTCTCCCTCTACTACGACTTCCGCTTCAGTATCGTAAATGTCCGAATGGTCAGCTCTGCTGTCTGCGAGTCGTTTTATTTTCTGTTTGATGTCACGCAGTTGTGAAGAAGAGGCTGGTGAAACTGGTCGTTAACTTCCTCTTTTATTTCCGGACTGATGAGGAAGAGGTGAGTGGAGTCAATAATTGAACACCTGCTTACTCTGCAGTTATTCACACAGTCTTCCCCGCGGTCTCACCTCATGACCTCTACCTTAACCATGAATCCCAATAAAGACTTTTTTTGTTGTTTATTTCAATTATTCCTCAGCCAATTGGAGCTTTGTTGCTGGAGCAGTGCCGAGTGGAGAAGGAGGACAGTCAGACCTTCTCCATCAGTGAGTCACACATTTCACTGACACACACACACACACTGCAGAGACATGAATCGTGGTCTTTGTTTAAGTTCATTGCCTATGACCTTGAGTGCCAGGCGTTTATCCACTCATCCATTATCTTACCCAAAGTTATTCCCAAAGTTAGGGTACGATACGCCGTGGTCAGGTCACAAATCCCTCAAAGGATACACACACACACCATTCACTCCATCTCTCATAGTGGCAGCTCACAGTAAGTCACCCAGGTACTGCCTCACAGCTCAGTTCTATTTCCACCCAGCAGGGCCAAGCTCTATTTGCGGCAAATGGAGTTTGCCGTCTCTCATTCCACAAATTTATGGTTATGGAAACCTCCCAGACAAGGCAGGGATTATCTGTTTACATACTCTGCTATTTAGCATCGTCCGTGTCTGACTGTGTCCGTGTGTTTCTCCTTGCAGCCTTTCTGGACGAAGCAGAGAGGAAGTACTTGTTTGAGTGTGACTCTGAGGTGCAGTGCGACGAGTGGATGGATGCCATTATCAAGGCCAGGTAGGACCGAATGTTTTCCATCATAGGAACAGACACTGAGGCATTTGTTGTATGGCATGTTGGCACAGAAATATTTCAAATTTTATAGTGCATGTTCAGTCAGATTCTGTTTCCATCTCCATTTGATGTGTTGCAGTTTAGATCCTGATCATTAATTAGCATTTCTGACTAAATCTTGATCGTTGGTCTCAATCTGTAGACAACAATGGTTTAAAATGCACAACATGTTGTACGTCTGTGGAGATTCTCATTCATCCAGGTCATGGTATCCAATGTTCAGTTTAGTCGAGCAACTGGACTTCTTTCTGGGGTTTGAAGACGTTTCGTCCTTCATCCGAAGGGCTTCTTCAGTTCTGGTTGGTTTGGGGGGAAGCCAGGATTTAAACTCTCCGGAAGTGGGTGGGACTGTGGATATGGGCCATTCCCCTCGTTATGTGACAAAAGGGGTCACATGAGTGAGCATTAGCACGTTAATACCTGTGGCAGTGAATGGTCACAAGATGGGCCATTGACACCTGTGGCGGTGAAGCCACACCCCCTCATCAAGTGACGAGATGGGGCCATTAACGTGTTAATGGCTCTTCCACTACATCAACTAGTGTCAATGTGTGAAGGGTTGGGGTTGAATGGGTCCTCATGATCACAGGGTCCAGAGGGTGTTAACTGCTGTGATGTTGATGAGCAGTTGAATTTCCTGGGGTGGGATCTCAAGGCAGAGTGGTATGTGGCAGACAAGCGATGACGCAGGCCTCCTCCTCTGTTTAGAGTGGGTCTTTCCAAATGAGTGTAGATGGCCTCCTTTACTCCTCTCTCAAACCATCTATCCTCCTTGTCCAAAATGTGCACATCAGTGTCTTTAAAGGAGTGTCCTTTCTCCTTTGTGTGTATGTAGACCGCTGACTGTGGTCCTGTTGTAGCTGATCTCCTGTGTTGGTACATGCGTTTGTGGAGCGGTTGTGTGGTCTCTCCAATGTATAGGTCCGGGCATTCCTCGCTGCACTGTACTGCATAGACCACATTGTTGAGTTTTTCTTTTGGAGTTTTGTCCTTAGGGTGAACCAGTCTCTGTCTGAGGGTGTTTCCTGGCTTGAAATAAACTGGGATGTTGTGTTTGTGGAAGATTCTCCTTAGTTTCTCTGATAATCCGGATAGATATGGAACCACCATGTGTTTCCTTCGGTTCCCTGTATCTGTGCTGGTTTCACTATTCTGTCCGTTCCTCCTTTTGATAAAGGTCCAGTTGGGGTAGCCACAGGTTCTCAGTGCTTGTCTGATGTGTGTGTGCTCCTTTTCTTTCCCTTCTGTTTTAGATGGGATGCTCTCTGCTCTGTGTTGCAGGGTCCTGATGACGCTGAGTTTGTGTTCCAGGGGGTGATGGGAGTCAAAGAGGAGATATTGGTCCGTGTGTGTAGGTTTCCTGTAGACCTCAGTGACTAGATTCCCCTCCTCCTCTGCGATGACTTTGCAGTCTAGGAAAGGTAGTTTTCCATCAGCCATGTCTTCCCTGGTGAACTTGATGTAGTTGTTGACTGAGTTGATGTGTTTGGTAAAAGCCTCCACTTCCTGGCTTCTAATTTTGCACCATGTGTCGTCCACGTATCTAAACCAGTGGCTGGGTTTGGTTCCTTTGAAAGAAACCAACGCTTGGTTTTCTACTTCCTCCATGTAGAGGTTGGCCACAATGGGTGACACGGGCGAGCCCATAGCGCAGCCGTGTTTTTGTCTATAGAAATCACCGTTGTATTTGAAATAGGTGGTGGTGAGGCAGAGTTCCAGGAGTGTGCAGATCTGGTCCACTGTGAGGTTGGTTCTGGTGTCCAAGGAGTTGTCCTGTAGTAGTCTGGTTCTGACTGTCTCCGTGGCCTCTGTGGTGGGGGTGCAGGTGAACAAGGAGGTGAAAACTACCTTTCCTAGACTGCAAAGTCATCGCAGAGGAGGAGGGGAATCTAGTCACTGAGGTCTACAGGAAACCTACACACACGGACCAATATCTCCTCTTTGACTCCCATCACCCCCTGGAACACAAACTCAGCGTCATCAGGACCCTGCAACACAGAGCAGAGAGCATCCCATCTAAAACAGAAGGGAAAGAAAAGGAGCACACACACATCAGACAAGCACTGAGAACCTGTGGCTACCCCAACTGGACCTTTATCAAAAGGAGGAACGGACAGAATAGTGAAACCAGCACAGATACAGGGAACCGAAGGAAACACATGGTGGTTCCATATCTATCCGGATTATCAGAGAAACTAAGGAGAATCTTCCACAAACACAACATCCCAGTTTATTTCAAGCCAGGAAACACCCTCAGACAGAGACTGGTTCACCCTAAGGACAAAACTCCAAAAGAAAAACTCAACAATGTGGTCTATGCAGTACAGTGCAGCGAGGAATGCCCGGACCTATACATTGGAGAGACCACACAACCGCTCCACAAACGCATGTACCAACACAGGAGATCAGCTACAACAGGACCACAGTCAGCGGTCTACATACACACAAAGGAGAAAGGACACTCCTTTAAAGACACTGATGTGCACATTTTGGACAAGGAGGATAGATGGTTTGAGAGAGGAGTAAAGGAGGCCATCTACACTCATTTGGAAAGACCCACTCTAAACAGAGGAGGAGGCCTGCGTCATCGCTTGTCTGCCACATACCACTCTGCCTTGAGATCCCACCCCAGGAAATTCAACTGCTCATCAACATCACAGCAGTTAACACCCTCTGGACCCTGTGATCATGAGGACCCATTCAACCCCAACCCTTCACACATTGACACTAGTTGATGTAGTGGAAGAGCCATTAACACGTTAATGGCCCCATCTCGTCACTTGATGAGGGGGTGTGGCTTCACCGCCACAGGTGTCAATGGCCCATCTTGTGACCATTCACTGCCACAGGTATTAACGTGCTAATGCTCACTCATGTGACCCCTTTTGTCACATAACGAGGGGAATGGCCCATATCCACAGTCCCACCCACTTCCGGAGAGTTTAAATCCTGGCTTCCCCCCAAACCAACCAGAACTGAAGAAGCCCTTCGGATGAAGGACGAAACGTCTTCAAACCCCAGAAAGAAGTCCAGTTGCTCGACTAAACTGAACATTGGATACCATGACCTGGATGAATGAGAATCTCCACAGACGTATTACCTTGCATTTTGGGAGGAACACCCTCAACCTGGTGCGGGAATATGAAAGGATCTCAAGGAAAGTAGCAGACTACAGGAACCACCTCCGCTTCAACCTCAGATGCAGGAAAGATGGACTGATCCCAAAAAGCTTACGAACCAAGTCCACAGTCAGAGGCCACAGAGCGGAACAAATTCTACACAGAGCACAGAAACAACTCCTCAATGAACGGATCAGACAAATCAACTTCACCATAGACGCACTGAAGGACAAGGTTAACCTGATTCTTCAACAGCTTACAGCACTTCTCCCCCAGGACAGCTTACAAGAAGTAGTCATTTTCGTGCAGAGAGCACAAATGGCACAGCACACCAAAGGCAAAGAAAGGCAATATAAGAAATTCAGCACCTTACAAGGCAGACCACACAGGGACTTTTCCTCCTCCACCCCACCAGAACAGGAAAGGGTAGAGACAACATCTTCCAAATGGGTTAAGAACCTGTCAGACCGAGACCTCACCAAACCGGAAAAGGATATACTAGCAAAAGGACTCAATTTTGCTGTTTCACCCACCCAGCTACCCACAGTGGACGTCATTACAGCCACGGAGGCGTCCATATGGCGAAACAAGATTCCTCACAGTGAAGCAGAAGAAATCAGGATGAAGGTTTCAGCAGCACTTAAAAGTACAAAGATGCCACCGCCCAACCTCACTCACGAGGAAAGAAAAGCACTGACATCCTTAAGCAGGGACAAAAACATCACCATTCTACCAGCCGACAAAGGAAGATGCACGGTAGTGCTAAACACAACTGAGTATCATTCCAAGATGAACACTCTACTCAGCGACTCCAACACCTACGAAAAACTCAAAAGAGACCCAACCAGCAAATACAAGAAAAGGATAGTGGACTGCATACTAGCCTGGAAAAAGGACAAAACCATTGATGAACGCACTTACTGGAGAATACACCCCGGTGACTCCATCCCATGCATATATGGTCTACCTAAGATCCACAAAGACGGTGCTCCTCTCAGACCCATCGTGAGCAGCATCAACTCGGTCACCTACAACATCGCCAAACTCCTGGCTACCATTCTAGGACCCCTGGTGGGACACAGCCCTCACCACATCCACAACTCCACGGACTTCACCAATAAAATCAAGAACTTAAAAATGGACCCAGATGAAACTATGGTGTCATTTGATGTCACCTCCTTGTTCACCTGCATCCCCACCACAGAGGCCACGGAGACAGTCAGAACCAGACTACTACAGGACAACTCCTTGGACACCAGAACCAACCTCACAGTGGACCAGATCTGCACACTCCTGGAACTCTGCCTCACCACCACCTATTTCAAATACAACGGTGATTTCTATAGACAAAAACACGGCTGCGCTATGGGCTCGCCCGTGTCACCCATTGTGGCCAACCTCTACATGGAGGAAGTAGAAAACCAAGCGTTGGTTTCTTTCAAAGGAACCAAACCCAGCCACTGGTTTAGATACGTGGACGACACATGGTGCAAAATTAGAAGCCAGGAAGTGGAGGCTTTTACCAAACACATCAACTCAGTCAACAACTACATCAAGTTCACCAGGGAAGACATGGCTGATGGAAAACTACCTTTCCTAGACTGCAAAGTCATCGCAGAGGAGGAGGGGAATCTAGTCACTGAGGTCTACAGGAAACCTACACACACGGACCAATATCTCCTCTTTGACTCCCATCACCCCCTGGAACACAAACTCAGCGTCATCAGGACCCTGCAACACAGAGCAGAGAGCATCCCATCTAAAACAGAAGGGAAAGAAAAGGAGCACACACACATCAGACAAGCACTGAGAACCTGTGGCTACCCCAACTGGACCTTTATCAAAAGGAGGAACGGACAGAATAGTGAAACCAGCACAGATACAGGGAACCGAAGGAAACACATGGTGGTTCCATATCTATCCGGATTATCAGAGAAACTAAGGAGAATCTTCCACAAACACAACATCCCAGTTTATTTCAAGCCAGGAAACACCCTCAGACAGAGACTGGTTCACCCTAAGGACAAAACTCCAAAAGAAAAACTCAACAATGTGGTCTATGCAGTACAGTGCAGCGAGGAATGCCCGGACCTATACATTGGAGAGACCACACAACCGCTCCACAAACGCATGTACCAACACAGGAGATCAGCTACAACAGGACCACAGTCAGCGGTCTACATACACACAAAGGAGAAAGGACACTCCTTTAAAGACACTGATGTGCACATTTTGGACAAGGAGGATAGATGGTTTGAGAGAGGAGTAAAGGAGGCCATCTACACTCATTTGGAAAGACCCACTCTAAACAGAGGAGGAGGCCTGCGTCATCGCTTGTCTGCCACATACCACTCTGCCTTGAGATCCCACCCCAGGAAATTCAACTGCTCATCAACATCACAGCAGTTAACACCCTCTGGACCCTGTGATCATGAGGACCCATTCAACCCCAACCCTTCACACATTGACACTAGTTGATGTAGTGGAAGAGCCATTAACACGTTAATGGCCCCATCTCGTCACTTGATGAGGGGGTGTGGCTTCACCGCCACAGGTGTCAATGGCCCATCTTGTGACCATTCACTGCCACAGGTATTAACGTGCTAATGCTCACTCATGTGACCCCTTTTGTCACATAACGAGGGGAATGGCCCATATCCACAGTCCCACCCACTTCCGGAGAGTTTAAATCCTGGCTTCCCCCCAAACCAACCAGAACTGAAGAAGCCCTTCGGATGAAGGACGAAACGTCTTCAAACCCCAGAAAGAAGTCCAGTTGCTCGACTAAACTGAACATTGGACAACATGTTGTAGATATTGCAATTTTATTCTGTTATACTCCTCAGTGATTTACTTCACTTTACAGTTTGGACATTTTGTAAATACTGACAGCACATTCAACTCTTGTTCATAAAGTCACAACATTGTGTCCCTTGTAACTCAGTCGCAAAGTCACAAATCTGAATTTTGTTTGGCTCTGACACGTGTTAATATGTTGTGAAATGTGCGAGCGATTTGTTTTCACTTCCACTAATCCACTCATGTGGTGGACACCATTACAAATGAATGATGTAGCTGTCACACTGTCAGCTTTGTGACTCGGGTTGGACGGTTTCCAACTGACCCATCAATAATTCACCTTGTCCTGTGTCATGGTTTACTGGGAAAACCACAATTTGCTCGCATGCAGTGATTTAAGAGATCGGGTTATACATTTGTCAAGTCTTCTACCATTATGTACTTGGATGATCTGGTATCAGCATGTCAAGGAAATTAATATTTAACCCATCATGCAACCGTCATTTTACTTACTGTTGTGTTTTTGCTGTGGTCTCCCATAATGTGTATAATGTTTTTATTATTATATTGTTATGCTCCCCCCTCCCCACATGTCTAATATATTCGTTATATCATATCTTGCAGTTATGAGTACATGAGGAAGAATCTGATATTCTATCGTACTGAAATTCACAGGCTCACGGGCAAGGTAAGACCCTTCAAAGCTGCGTGTTAATACACTCGACGCCCCACAGATGGAGCTTCTGTCCAACACACTGGGATTTTCATGGTGCCTCTCAGTGCCATGCTCGATACCCTGAAATGCACACTGTCCGCAATATGTGCTGTGGTTATCAAATCCCAGTTTTGGATGCTCTAACAAGCACCAATGGATTCGGTTCATGTTTATGTTTTCTTGGGCAGAATGTGAGTTTCTTCGCACTCACCCAGTAACTTTAGATGCCACTGCATCTATCAAACCCCGTGCCTCATTCCTCATTTGCTCCATTTAAGATCCCAGTGGAAACATCGGCTGGGGACCAAATTGTCAGGTGACTGAGTTTAAGCCACAGCTTACATGAGCTTGCTGCACTTACAGAGTCAGCAAATATGTGTCAGCATCTCAGCCGACATGCTAGTTTGTTTTATTTGTCTCGGTATTGGATCAATGTCCAATTTCTTTGTTCAAATAACTGATGGTAAATCAGCCACCTTTGTTTCCCAAGGAATGCCAAGCAAACGTAGCAACGGTAACTCAGGACTTAACAATCGCCCAATTAAATTCCACTCACATAACTGTTTCAGTGCCGTTAGAAGCGTCGAACATCCTAAAACCCTCACCAAATCGATTCTAAACTATCTGCCTGAGTAGACTCCTGTAGGGTTAAAGTCTGTTTTTTGTGATTGCGCTTCAATAAAGGAGAGCTTGCACACTGAGCCTTTGTTTTCTCACTCATCATGTGCTCTCTCCCCACAGGACCCCTTGGAGCAGTATGGTATATCAGATGAGACGCGCTTCCAGGTCAGCAACGGCCTGCAGCTTATGTCTAGAGATACCTCCTCCCTGTAGACCGGCTTCCTCCACACGTACCGTCTTTTCATTTTAGTTCACCCTGCCATTCCAACATTCAGTCCTGACTGATTCGAGAACGATGGCATGTCCTCAAGCATGCACGCTTTTTTTAGAATGTGTTTAACATAGCTCCAGGTTTATGCTGAGGTCCTCCAACGGATGTGGTCACAGGGTATTAATGTGACACGAGATGTCTTTCAATCATCCAAGCCAACATGGGCTGTGGAAAACTTGACCGTGGTTCATTTTTGGTTTAGGGGATTTTAACATGCTATTTTGAGACATTGCCTGGATTAATTAGGTGTCTGTATAAAGGCCTTTTCTACTGTGTTCAGATAAAGTACTTTTAGAAAATGTGATTTTTTTATGGTCTTCTGAGTGTTCTTTGTGTGGTACAGTGGCAGCTGTGACTTGCTTCCAGAACTTTAAGTAATATGGTCAAGACTTTGTTTCACAAGAATCTGCTCTGGACATGAGAGCATTATAAACCAACATAAATCATGTTTTTTTCAAAGAGGCCTCAGATAATTAGATGTCCTGCCCAATTGAGAAAACCCTTGGCAGTCTTTACTGTCCTGATGTGAACTGCATGGGCCTCCTTGCCTGCTAAGTTGAGCCACATGTTTTACTCCACTTTTGCCTATGTGAAAAAAAAAGTTTATATACTCATCATCTAGCCTATTTAGACTATTTAGTTTTAAAAACTATACTTTTGCACATAACTGGGTGTTGAGGGTTTTTTTATTATTAGAATTTCAATAATTTACTTGAACCTGCTGTATCTTTTCTGTAGCACTTTTTATCAGATTCCTTTAGCTATTATCAGCTGTTGGACCATGTTGGGATGCCAGGCTCTTCACTCACAGCAACTTCTGTATCAGTGTTGTTATGAGGAGAGTTTCACTGTGGGACAGTGCTGTATCCTGCATATTGGTAAAATGTTTATTTCAGTGGTCTATATGTACAAAACAGACAAGATATGTTATTGAATGTGTTTTTTCAATCTTTGCACTTAGAATTGTTCAGCTGGTTTTTACCTGTGTTAGATTATATTTGTTTCACTGGCATTTCATTCTCTTTCTTTCCTTTTATATTTACTAATAAACCAATAAAAAATATACTGTAAATCGTTTTGGCTTCTGTTCATTGCAATGAATGTGTTTGTGGTCAGAATGTTCAGCAGGCGGTTGTACTGTTGCTACTCAGCAAGAAATTCGTCTTGTAAACATATATTCTGGTCAGACAAGGGCAGTTTACATTTTCACCTGAGTGGTCTGTTCTTCCCTGAGTGTGCGTGCGTGTGCGTGTGTGTGTGTGTGTGTGTGTGTGTGTGTGTGTGTGTGTGTGTGTGTGTGTGTGTGTCCTGTGATCGACTGGTTGGACTCATTGTTAATTCAGCTGCACATGTGTACTGGAGATAGGCACCAGTTGGTCCAAAGCCAGTAATATTGGAGGTCTCAACTTCTCTCACTCTGGGACCCACATTTCCCCATGGTCATTAAGTCATGACCCACTTGTATAGAATTCAAACCAAGCAAGTGTTTTATTTTTGTTTTTTTTTCAATTTTGGTGGTTTCATGCTCTCATTTGCCAGCACTTCACCACATACAACACACTGGGGTCTCTGCCCCTTATTATCCTCAATTTATATGAGAATCCACACTTTAAATAATCCTGGTCAAATGTACACTTTGCCATCTTACTGTAACTCGTAACTCCTCACAAACTTGAAGTGAGCGTCAATCAAATTGTAGTTACCATGGTTACCACGCCTCAGCGGCTGAGACCTGACGTGCTTTTCAAAATAAGTTAATTTTCAAAATAAAAGACCAAAATATCCAATATCAGATTATTTACTTTTTTTAACAAGCTGTCCGTTACCCATCCAGAACAGGTCCGCAACCCGTTTTTGGGTCGCCACTCACCAGTTCAGATGACATTGATGTCTGTTCATTCAGCCATTAATGCAAACTGTTGTGCTTCAGAAGATGGAGATACTTCGACTGATCATTCGAGGATGAAAAGTGCGGTGCATGTGGCTGAGAGCCCATTGTTTGACTGGATCACGTTTCCCTGGCAACGCAATTTGTGTGATTCAAAATCAGTGACGTCACGCCTACCCGTGATGCATTGCGAGCCTAAATTGAACACTGGGCTAAGAAAACACTTACATCTTACATTCTAATTTTATGCTGAAAGGGGAATATAATAACACGCATTCTCTGGATTTGGCAGCGCAAAGGGAGGTACTTCAACGGCGCGTAACGGGAAAAGTTCACCGGGGCACGGTAGGTGGTAAATGGAGTGAGGACTGTGGACAAACAATGTTGCTAATGCGTTAGCTCCTCGGCTAGCGTACTTTACGTTGGATCAGCAGCTAAGCTGGCGTTAGCTTTGGGCTTACTGTACCACATAAAGGATAATGAATTGTATGGGGTTATAGTACATGTTAGTGTTGTAGCGTTGCGATGACTTCTCCGTGATAATGCGACACCGGAATGTGAGGTGGTTCGCCTCGCCTCAAAGCGAAACGTCGGCAGTGAAGGAGATTGTGAGTGTTAGTAGCTGATAATGTTCACTGGAACTGGTGTCACTACTGTTTACTAGCCGTTCTACCCGATGTTTTCGGCTCCACACCACAGATATAGAGTCACAATTATCTGGGATATCCTTCTCTCTTGTTCTTTGTTTCTTCGTGTTAATACCCGCAATAATATATTTCTGCCCAGCAAATTTCACAACAATGATTCGTGATTTACTGTAACGTCCCACCCATCATTGTCTTGTGAAATACTCCACGAGATGAACTTAAATGCTATTTTCGCCATCATACTGTTAAATCTGTGGCCTTTTAAAATAATAATGTATCGATACCGGAATCCTGATATTGTCAGGTCCTCAGTGCTGATTAGATTATACATATACACACACGGCTCTCTCCAACAAACAAGTACTCTGTTAATTTGAAAACCCACAACAATGCTTTCTAGGTTTTGATCTAAATATGAACCAAACATGATTTCCTCCTTCATGTTAATAGCTGCTACTTTTCATCTGATTCGTGCTGCTTTGAAAATAATGTATGCAAATACAAAAAGCCTGAGAGGGTATTTTGATAATGGAAAATGTTTAAATATTACCAAGTTGCTGATAAACAGCGGTCCTGGTTTATTTGATTTCTAGTCCCTGTAATAAGAAATTAGACAAAACATGCAAAATTATGGGAGCCACATTTTAGGATCCAGGAACTGATTATTTTTCGGGATAGTTTTGATGAGTCTTTGATGTGTTTGCAGGCGTCATGGATCAGGACTATGAGTGCAGGCTGCTCAGACAGATCAACATTCAAAATGAGAACGCCAGCCCCATTGTAAGTAAACAATGCACACACGCTTAGTTTTTGCCTAATCTGTTGTGTGTATACATACAGGAGCTGTGATCCCTCTTAGAATAATACTTCCATCAAATATGATCTAATTTCCATCTCGTCCAGGCTTTGTTTGTTGACTTGTGTGAGTGCACCGATTGTTCATACAGATTTCCCTGATTGTAACACCATGCTATCTGAGCCCCTCCCTGAGAGCATTGTCTACTAGCAAAGCTTCTTGTGACGGGCGGAGAGGGTGTTACTCTCAGCGTGTGGGATGAATGAGCTGTTCAACAGACCAGTTGCTCTCATTTGACGATGCCACATGTGTGGTGCCGTCGCAAGACCTTTACCAACCAAATGGCTCAGTTCTGTGAATGTGGCCGTCTGCTCTTAACAGTTCAAACAAGTGCACCATCTGCCTCCCAAATTCTCTCCCCGCTCTGTTGTCATTTCCCAAATCGCTCTCCAAGGCCCCCAGTTAGAAAATGCTCTCTCCTCTCGTGTGTCGTGCAGAAAGCTGTTGAAGCGGTGCGAGCTCTGACACCCACCAGCTCCCCCCTGTCCTCCCCGAGCAAGCATGGCGATCGCTTCATTCCCTCCCGGGCCGGAGCCAACTGGAGTGTCAACTTCCACCGCATCAATGTAAGTGTGCCACGACACTCTCCCGACTTCACTGTCAAAAGAACAGTGTCGGCTATGGCTATAGTGAAAGGTCTGACAAGCGCTTTCTTTGCTTTGAGTCACTGTTGATATGATCACTTATTAATCCCTTTATCCGTTGCAGGAAATTGAAAAATCACATAATCAGAATAGGAAAACCAAAGACGGCACAACTGACAATAATAAAGGTAATCTGTTCACCTTTACACCATGGGACTGGAGATGGGAAAACAGTTTTCTGTTCATTTTTCATGGACAAATCACTTTGATGTGTCTAATATAATATAGAGCACTATAGTACATGTAGTATAATGCTATATAGTATGTAAAAGAGTGATAACATGGGCAGCATTTCCTCAATCAGAGTAATGTATTGATCCATGGAGGCAAAGGCAGTTCTTTTAAGAATAGAAATGTAACACAATAGAAAAGCAAGTCAAATGAAAAGAATGATCTAAATAATTGCTTGTGGAAACTACATAGAGTTCAGTTGTAATTATACACCCGTTTATACTGTTGTGTCGATGTTGCAGTCTGTATTGGCTGCACATATCGTCAGCTGATGAGTGAGACCAAACAAAATGATGATGGCGCAGGTATCATCATCATCAAGTCAAAGATGTATGTCCAGGTGTTCCTGCAGGGGTCTGAAGAGGTTTCATGCTGGCAGGCCAGGCGATTCCTGATTTGAGGCTGGTACTCTGATACTCTGTTGGCCCTGCAGTATATTGCACAGAGCAGAGTTAACTGTATCCCTGCATTTGTAGACGTTCTCGTCCATTGTCCCCTATGATCCCTCCTTATGTCAATCTTCTCTGGTCAACCTGGATTGTTTGACCTTCTCTTGTTTACCAAAGCCAGCCGGGTCCATGGAAGCCGACGATAAGAACCAAACAAAGCTTAGTGGAAAAAAAACTCGGCCCCACCTTAACGACGTGAAAGAGAGAGACAAGAAATTCCGCCGGGGACGCGCTGTTTGAACTTAATCATTTCGATATCCTGGTTTGATTTCCCCTCTGTCCGCCCCCAGCCGACGGCCTGGCTTACTCAGCTCTGCTGAAGAACGAGCTGCTCGGAGCGGGCATCGAGAAAGTCCAGGATCCCCAGTCAGAGGACCGCCGTCTGCAGCCCTCCACCCCTGCCAAGAGGAGCCTTTTCAGTGTAAATGGGGTTAACATGGCCAGAACCTGTGCCAAGTTGTTGTGAGTCCCTCTTGCATCACTAATGATTTTATCTGCCACTCGTAGTATTCTTTAAGTGCGAAGAGGGCGCTGCCAGAAGAGGATGGAAACACGGTCTCTCCGTACTCCCTCTCGCCCGTCAGTAGCAACAGGTAAAATGCTCTCGTTGTCATTCCTCGAATGCTACCGGCACCTCTTGGGAGAAAGCGCATTGTGCCCTGAACAAATTGTGTCGCGCATTGCAGCCAGAAACTGCTCCGGTCGCCTAGGAAACCGACACGCAAAATATCCAAGATTCCTTTCAAAGTCCTGGACGCGCCCGAGCTCCAGGACGACTTCTACCTCAACCTCGTAGACTGGTCCTCTCTGAATGTGCTCAGTGTTGGACTCGGCACCTGTGTCTACCTGTGGAGTGCCTGCACCAGCCAGGTATGTGTGAGTGTGTGTGTGTGATCCATTATTTGAGTGCAGTAAGACAAAGAAGCATCCAGCAGAGGTCCTCACTGCGGGTAAAAATAATCAACAGATGTTTATGATTCTCTGCTGATTATACAGTCCTTATCCCAGAACTCGGGAATTGTAATTTGTAACACCTTCAGATCAGATGCATCAGACACAATTGACCCCTTCCTCCTTGTCTTGTTAGGTGACGCGTCTGTGTGACCTCTCTGTGGAAGGAGACTCTGTGACGTCAGTGGGCTGGTCAGAGAGGGTGGGTTTCTGTCATCTTGCCCGTTTTCTGTCATTTGTTTTTCTTTTACCTTCTGTACTCCCTGGAAGCCACTTTCCTCTCCAACTGTCCTCTCTGTTTTCAGGGGAACCTGGTGGCGGTGGGAACTCACAAAGGCTACGTGCAGATCTGGGACGCAGCGGCAGGGAAGAAGCTCTCCGTGCTTGAGGGACACACGGCCCGAGTCGGTGAGTGGACGTTTTGACAGCTCGACGGCATCGATCCGTTGCTGCTCGGTTGCTGAGCGACACGTCTGGCGCGTGGCCGGTGAATCACCTCGCCCTCCATCCGCCTCGCCTCCTGTGCTGCCAGGTGCCTTGGCGTGGAACGCCGACCAGCTGTCGTCCGGGAGCCGCGACCGGGTGATCCTGCAGCGCGACATCAGGGCGCCGCCCCTCCAGTCGGAGCGCCGTCTCCAAGGGCACCGGCAGGAGGTCTGCGGCCTCAAGTGGAGCACGGACCACCAGCTGCTGGCCTCGGGTGGAAACGACAACAAGGTATGCGCGGCCGGATTTCACCGCTCGGCCCCAGAGCTGCGCTCCTCCGCCCTCTGACCCCTCTCCGTCCTCTGACCCCTCTCCGTCCTCTGCAGCTCCTGGTGTGGAACCACTCGAGCGTCCTGCCGGTGCAGCAGTACACCGAGCACCTGGCTGCGGTCAAGGCCATCGCCTGGTCCCCGCACCAGCACGGCCTGCTGGCCTCCGGAGGCGGCACCGCCGACCGCTGCATCCGCTTCTGGAACACGCTGACCGGCCAGCCGCTGCAGTGCACCGACACCGGCTCCCAGGTCTGCAACCTGGCCTGGTCCAAGCACACCAACGAGCTGGTGGGTCCCCACGGAGAGCCTTGTCTGCACTTTGACCTTTCCTTCCGATCCTCGAGCTAAACTAGGCCGGGCTAAATGCATCCGCCCGCTCCTGAAACCAAATATTGTGTTTGCTTCCTGCAGGTCAGCACGCACGGTTATTCCCAGAACCAGATCCTGGTGTGGAAGTACCCCTCCCTCACTCAAGTGGCCAAGCTCACAGGACATTCCTACAGAGTGCTCTACCTGGTCAGTACCCCCCCCCCCCCCCCCCCCCCCCACCCCCCCCACCCCCCCCCACCCCACCCTCCACCATTCATTTAAACCAGAAGCAAAAACAACAACTGGGCGGGAGAAACACACACACGCACACAACAAAAACATGTGCTTTTAGTCCTTCCAGGTATTCCGATTTATTTAGACATTCATGTTAATAACTGAAAATGAGGCCAGACCATTAAAATTCCTGGATGTTTTTAGTAAAGTGCTCCTCGATGGAGCGAATTATGCAGCACCCGCGGTCACCTCCTGCTCTGCGAGCGAGCGAGTGAGCGACAGCACAGCCACCCACACTGCATGCCAGCGCAGCCCCGTCCCGCTCCCTGCGACTACATGCTGTCTCCGCTCTCTGATCCCTCTGATCGCGTGTTTCCGTGCAGGCCATGTCCCCGGACGGAGAGGCCATCGTGACCGGAGCCGGGGACGAGACCCTGCGCTTCTGGAACGTCTTCAGCAAAATGAGGTCCACCAAGGTACCGGAGCCCTTCAGGTTCAGGCGCGTGCGTGCGTGCGTCTGCGCTGTCCGTGTGTGTGTGTGTGTGTGTAACCGGCTCTGTCCCTCTCCAGGAGTCCGTGTCCGTGCTGAACCTCTTCACCAGGATCCGGTAATCGGCACAGCTCCGTTCTGAGGAGGGAAGGTGCTGCCAGCTCTGCATTAATCACTGTAACCGTGGCCCCATCTTTGAGTATTCACCTCAGCGGTCCACAGAGGGGGCCCCCCCCCACACACCCCCCCCCCCCCCCCCCCCTCCCTCGACCGCCCCTCGTCCTTTAGCCGAGCTGCAGCCGGGAGCTGGAGCCGCGCGCAGTCTGGGGAGATGCGAACACGCACGCACACAGTATTCACCTCCTCCTGAGCGACGGGGCCACTGCCGCCCGCAGCAGGCTGAAGACCTCCGGCGAGAGTTTTGTTTACAGACTAAATTTTGTGCTTACCTGCCAAATGTCGAGTTTGTCCTTTTAATTGTTTATTTATTTTGCTGATTCCTCTTCATTTTTGTCCGTTTCGTTTTACTCTTTTTTTTAATTTCACGTTTGCAACACCTTCGTCGTGGTGTGTTCGCGTCGGAGGACGAGTCTTCCTTCCCTCCGTCCGTCTGTGTGTGTGCGTGCGTGTGTGTGTGTGTGCGCGTGTGTGTGTAACTGCGGGCGTTTGGTCTTATCTGTGGAGTGCGTTTGTTTGCCTTTGTTTTGGGATTGCAGTGAAAATGCGAGCTCGTGCTGTTTTACAGAGAAAATTATGTTTGAAGGACAGCGATGGCGCGTCTCCTCACGAGATCCTCTTTCGGGATCCATTAATGGTGCGCGCGATCGATCCACTTTTAAAGCCAGACCAGCTGTCATTATAAGCAGTATTGTCCTGTTCAGTGATGAGGAAGGCGTTGTGATGGCACCCTCCAAGATGAATGAATACTGCATGCCACTGCTTTTGCTCGCTACAGGAACTCGCGTAAGAACTGGGAGAAAACAATATAACTAACGTTTCTTTTTTTTTCCCTCATTTGTCTCATGCAAATTGGAAACGGGGAGCGAAGTTAAAAACACAATATTTGGTCAATCAGTGTAGCTTGTAACTAAAGCGCATTTGGGATTAAATGAGAGTGGAATGCAGTTTCTGCTTCATGCTTTCTCCGCTAACGTATTCAAGCTCGGGGCACTTGTCTTTCGCCATCTCACACCAGTTCTGTTTTGAGCAGTTGTGCTTTTATACCTGTTTTTTTTTTTTAATCTGACTTCATATCCTCTTTAACACTTTCTCCCAATTTACTTTTTACCTCCCCCCTCCCGCCCCCTCCTCCCGCTCTTTGAATGTGTGTCTCAGCCTGCGTGCCACATTTAAATCATTGTTATTTATTTGTGTTGTGTACAAAACCTCTTGCGACGAAGGGCATGTTTGTTCGTCGACGGACGTCACCCGAAGGGAAGCCGACTGCGAAACGTCACGAAGGGTCCCTCTGACGCCACTCCAAATATCCAGATGATGCTGCCAACTTGAATCACAGAACGAATGTTACAAAAGAGTAATATTTCTGTACTGATAGTCAACAATTAAAACGAAAATCATATCTTCTATCACCGTTTGTTGCTCTTTTATTGACACATGATTGGAGGGGAGACACTTCCTACATCTTTCCAGCCAGTGATTATGATGTAATCCGAACCTCACAGCGCAATGATTTGTTATTGATTCTGATAGCTATGATAGATTCATCCGATAAAGCTTTATCTGTGTGATGTATGGGGGGAAATCTTTAGCAAAACCAGCTTCTCATGCTCATTCTGAGTAAGACAACTACTATTTGGCTCACTTCCAAAGGGAGAAAATGACCTCAAAGGTCACGACAAGCTGGATCCGGCTCATCCTTGCATGCGTTCCAGTGGCAGCCTGTCCAGACTCACAGTGAACACCAGAGGGTGCCATCCCGAGTTGTCCTGATTGTTTCCCTGCTCCCACCACACCCACACAACCTCAGCCCTGTTACCTAGAAGGTGAGATTCAGATATAACGCTCGCTGGGAAGAAAAAACAAACAAAAAATCCCGACGATTATTTGGAGTCGCCTTCGTGAGCGAATACAACAGAGGTTAAACATCCAGCTGACAGCGTATCTGCTGCTGTCTCCCTATCACCTCACACGCTTGGGTTTTCTTTTCAGAACGACAGCTTTGAACGGGCAGAAAACACCCCGTGGCCTCACCTTGTTCCCTGGAAGTCTGCAAATTTTCATCATATTACCAGTCCAGCCCACACACGCATAGTTTTGACCCAGAGCATGAAAAATAATGAATGTTCACCGCCTCCCAAAGCTCCCACACCTCTGCTCGTGCCCCGTGGCCTACACAAACTCACTCGTACACATTTAAACAGCAAATGGATTTTTATCGTCGTAAACAACAGCTGAAGGGCCTGAACACATGGAGGGGGAGAGGAAAAAAAAGAGAGAGGGATCTTAAACGACTCCGCTGCTGTGCTTTTTTGCAGGGGATTTGCAGACAGGAATCAGACAATGGCTAAGAGGGAACCTGCCACTGAAACCTGACACCTAGACAAGGACCTCTGCTCATTTAGTGCCTGCGAATTAAAAGTCATGAAGGTCAGGGACTGTACGCCGACGCCGCTCGGCTCCCCCCTTCTCCCTATTTGAATGTCATCTAAATAACATGTCTATTATGGTGTGTTAGAAAAATCATCTGAATGGGGGCTCGGTTCAGCTCAGCCTCGGCGGCTCATCTGCAGCTCTCGGCGGGCAGATGTTAACATTAAGCCCTCAAAGCGGAGGGAGAGTCGAAGGGGGACCGCTAATATGCGTAATCCTACCTCCTGATGTTTCTATGAAGAGGCGCGGAGTGTGATGTTCATTATACCGGTGAAGCCTCACGGCACAGCGAGCAGGAGCTTGCCCCAGGTTCCTCCCTAAGCCTGACTCTTGAGTTGCATTGACAACGCGGTCCTGCAGGGATATCAAAGGAACATGGCTTTTGTGACGGCTAATGGCTGCTGCCAGCCAGCCAGCCTCCTTTTTGGTCATTTTATCAGAGGGAACAGCACACGCAGAGGGTCACTCGTGTGCCTTATTTACAAAAAAAAAAAAAGGCACCAGTCCCCCCCCACCACCACCACCACCACCACCACCAACCCCCATCCTCTGGCAGCACCTTTGCATTCATACAACAGGATGGAGGTGGCTGTTTTTCCACAGCCTGTAAACTGCCAGCGGAAATGGGAAACGCTTCAAAAGCCCGTGGAGAGAAAAATAAGGAGATGGTTAAGAATATGTCTCTGTGTTATTGCTTTTAAAAAGCATCAGCGTCAGCCCCTGTTGCTTCGCCGCCATGTTTCATGCTTTTCGGTCCTTGTTTGACCTTAATGTGAAATCGCTCTATTCTTTTCCTGCTGCCATCTTGTCCAGATCTGAAGGACGGTTACAAGACAGCAGCAATGGTAAAACAATAAGCAAACCGGCAATGTAAAGATCTGAGTGTCCGATTGTCTTGGGGCTTTCAAGGATTCTGGTGAAATGTCACACACCAGCCCTGAAAGCAGCAGGAAATGTCCCTGTCATGGGGTCCTTATTATTTAGTGTTTCCCCGGAGATGAACTGACAGACTGCCCTTAATTTGCGCCCTGCTGTGTGGACCGCTCAAATGAAACGATTTGTATGAAATACGCGGGCTCCCATCTTAGTGCTGAACAAACCCCCTCTCCCGGCACATCATTATACAGCGAATTTCTTATAGCATTATTGTAAAATGTCAGAGAGGGATTCGGTGATATGAGGAGAATTTCACTGTTTTCGATTTGTGTAACATATGGCGCATGCTTTCTGCACCTTTCTAGCTTTTCAGAGCTAGCTCTCAGGTTGAAAAAGTGCATCTGGTTAGGAAAGATGAAAAATCTTTTTAATAACCCAGCATAGACACTCTTCTTATACTTGTAAAATCCATTACTGTGATTTCTGATTTAGTCCACGAGGAAATAAGGCTCTCGACGTTGGAGCCTTGTCATGACTGACGTGTCTATGCAACACTATATGGACAATGCGGCCTGTGTCTCTTGAGTGGTAGACTACAATGGTCTCCTCTTTTTAAGTGGGTTCACACTGCTGAGCCTACGCCTGGGTATTGTGGAGGAGAGTCCGGCTTTCAGTTGAACCCAAGATGCGAGAAGAACAATGAGGTTTTGGTCTTTGTTGTGCAACACTGGGCCAGCTCTTCACTCACATGAGGAGGAGTGCGCTCAATTAGTCTACATGTGCTTTGTGGATCCATAGAAGGTCTATGACCATGTCCATCTGTGCTTCAGAAATACGGGGTGGATGGCCCACTGCTATGGGCTGATCAAGCTCTATATTCTCAGAGTCAGACTGGTTCATATTGCCAGTAGTAAGAAAGACTCGTTATCAGCTGGGGCTGCCAAGGCTGCCCTTTATCATAACATAGCCATGTGTGTAACGGATATATAATGGTTCAAATTGGAGCCCCACACCACCAGAGGACAGGAGTTGCAGACAGTAATCATCCGTTCACTTCCTTGACTGTTGTGAATGTAAGACTATGACACCTTGTATTTGCCATGGTTATAAATGGGGAAAAAAACAGTAACATCAATTTTGTTTTTTCCTCAACAAATTAGAAATTCAACTTCACAATTATTATACCTGTCCTAATGAAAACAGACACTACTGTTACTACAGACACTAGGATGCACGGCAATGAGCACCGACAGTTACTCAATCCGGTGAGTGTGTGGACACAAAGAGGTGAAAGGTCTCATCCAGGCTTTTATTTGTCAAGTGGGAGGGGCTTCTGCCACTATGCCACCTGGTCTTGTTGTAAGGTACTGTTATGCAGTGAAAGAAACAGTTTCAAACAAAGTGGCCACAGGACTCTGTTTCAGCTCTTTGCAGATGATACATTCCTCTTAGCATCATCAGGCAGTGGACATTTTGCACCTGGTGTGAAGTAGCCTGGATGAGAATGGGCATCTGTAAAACGGTGTCTACTCTGGTCAGGGGAAAGTTCCTCAGCCAAGGTGAAGACTTAATATATCCCTAGGGTCTTGTCTTGTGGGAATAGAGCAGGTGATTGACAGATGGATTGGGCAGCACCAATGTGGATGTGGCGACATACTAGTCCATTGTGGTGAATACAGAGATGAACTGTAAGGCAAAGCTCTCAACTTACCTGTCTATCTATCAATCCACACCTATGGCCATAAACTGTGAGAAAACAATGAGATCATGAATCCGTGCAGCTGAAGTTTGTTCTATCTGCAGGAGTGAGGAGCTCAAACATCTGAGAGGAACTCCTGACTGACCTGAGATGCTGCAGTTCTGTGTTCATCACTGTACTGGAGCAAACACCCTGCAACATCAATCCCCAAACCTAAACACATTGTGTATTTGAATTACTGTGTTGTGCCTACAACTGCTATTATACCATTAAGGAGGGCAAAAACAATGAGTAACTCTAATTTAACTGTTATGTCATGTGAAGATAGCGCTAATGCTGAAATGACTTGCAGTGATTATCTCCCAACCCACATTTACATTTTCAGGCTGGAGTTTCTGTAGCGGCACTCTGTTAAATTCACACCATCTCCAGGATGTGCCTCACCTTACAAAACATCTCTTTTTTATTTTTTAAAAAAGTCTCGACACATCGTATATATACTCTCTGGTATAGATTATGGTTTGTGGGGGTAATAACATCCTTCAGGAACGCTGTCCGCATCTGGGGTTGTATTAACAGCTGTCATTTTATGTTTTATGTACTCACCCGTTATCTTATCTGCTTTGTGTCCCAACAGTGTCACAAACGTCTGCTGGTGTGCACTGGGTGACTGCAGGAAATACACCCTGCGCAGGTCACCAGTCGACCACACCATTCACCGCCACACGAGGGGCAATGTAGAGTCTCCAATCAGCATAAACATGAATGGCTTTTTTTTTGTTGGATGGAAACCGGAGGAGTCACAGAAAACCCATGCATACATGAAAACCGCTCACAGAAAGACCTGCAATCCGACCCTGGAGTCGAAAACCCGGGTGTCTTTTTGTTGTTGAGGCGCCAGTGCTAACCACAAAATCCACACCGTGGCACCGATTTGTTTGTTTTATTAATCCATCCACCCATTATCTAAATTGATTTGTACCAAAGGGGGTCTGCTGGAGGCTGTCTTCAGAGGGGTGAAGGCAGTGAAGGTTCTAGTCCATCACAGGGTGCACAGCCCACCTCACCCTCACTCTCACACCTGAGGGCAATTTAGAGCAGAAATACATCAGCTATGCTAAACCACCCCCACCCCCCACTGTGTCTGTGTGTGTGTGCGTGTGTGCGTGCGTGATGTTGACAACATGCTATGGCAACGCAGCTATGCATCTGTGGCTGTACGACCGTTGTCGTTATTTTTCCACGTTATACATGTCTGATGAATGTCAATCAGCTTTTGAAAACACCGACTGTGGTAGAAGTTGCTCTTTCTCTCTCTCTCTCTCTCTCGCTCTCTCTCTCTCTCTCTCTCTCTCTCTTTCTCTCGCTGTCTAAGCGCGTGTGTAAATTGTTTTCAGCCCAGTTGTAGGCTATTCCGAGGCAATTAATTTCTACCGTTTTGCAATTTCCACAGCCCTCAGGTATGCATCACCCCCCACTTGTTGTTTCCATTACCAATTAATTGGACGCATAATCATGATCTTGCAGTTCGGCTTTAATTCAATTACATCTTTGCTCCTCGGCACAGACTGTTGCTACTGCTGCTCAGGTGTGAAGTCTCTCACGCGCTCCGGAGACGCGTGATTTTTTTTTTTTATTTATTTTTTTTTTGCACGAGACGTTTCCTCCCTTTCGCATTCGGACGCAAGCGAAGGTGAGAGAGACCTGGCCCGGGTCAATCGCTCGATCCTCGAACGCCTCGTTATACGCCTGTAGCCGTAGTATTGTACACAGTGTGACCGCTGGTGGGTCTGGGCCGCACCCTGAACAAGGTCTGAGGGGGAAAAAAGGGAAAAAGTCAGAGTCGCTCCTGCGCGCAGCCGTCAGCGCGCACACGGACTCCGCCTCCTCGCCGTCTCCTCCGATGTATATAAACACGCTGATCCATCTTCCCCCAGCCTACCCAGTAACATCCGAGATGGAGGACTCCGGTCCGGCTTGATTTCAGCGGAAAAGGAAGAAAGCGGAGGGAGAGAGTGAGGGAAGGAGCAGCATCTCCTGCAGGGCGCGCATCTTCATCACCTGTTGTCTGGTGAGTGAGCTCCTCCACCCTGTGGACGCGGTGCCTCTGCACGATGTCCATGTCTTTGCAATGTTTGTAACCTCTATCAACACCATGCATCTTCCCTCCCCCGTTTTCCGTTTTTGCGACCCAGGATTGGAAATCTGGAGCCTTCGAGCGATTAAAAAAAAAAAGATCAAATCAACAAAATGACCCCCCCCCCTTCCAACCCCCTCGTCTTTTCCTCTCTGCGTCGCCTGGGGAGGGGGGAAATGTTGATTATGTCGTCATGTTGCTTCGATTTGAGGAAGGAGAAGGAGGAAAGGGAGAATTTGCGGACTTTGAATGAGGAGCGCTGCAAATATGAGAGGGTTTTTTCTTATATATGGCGTTATAACCTAACGAGAGAAAACTTCGGTGCAGCAACAGGTGGCATGTGTTTTTTTTTTTCCTGTTTTTTTTCCGAGGCTGGAGTCGAGGAGAGATGCTGAGGAAGGAAGAGCAGGAGGAAGAGGAGGAGGAGGAGGAGGAGGACGTGTAGGGCGTCATTCAGCAGCGAGACGCTGGACAGCTCCCTCTGCTCCTCAGCCGGAACCAATAAGTCCTTTTCGAGGCTTTATTTTATTATTTTTCTCGCATTAATGTTTGCACGTGTGCCCTGATGTGAACGCAGGCTGATATTCAGCAGTCAGACGTGTGTTTGGACACAGATTGTGAGGTGATCAGCCTGTAGGAGGAAGGGGAGCAGCAACAGCAGCAGCAGGTTGTTGTTTTTATATCAATACTACATTAAAATGACTCCAGAGCACATTTTCTGGGATTTCCTCTTGGTCTGCTCAGCTTTCCTTGTTTTTTTTTTCTCTCTCTCTCTCTTTAGTCTCCATCCTCCTTCTCCTTGCTTCCTCTATTCCTCCCTTCCTTCCTCTCAAACTGTCCCCCTCTTGCCACCCAACCCCCCACACCACCCTCCTCCCCCTTCCACTGATTCCCAGTCTTGTTGCATAGCTACCAGCTCAGAAACATACTGGAGATGCAGGACAATCTGTCTGCCCACCCCCCACCCATACCCCCACCTCCCCCACTTACCGGGAAAACACAAATCAGTGGTGTTGACGCTCGCTTCATTTTCTCAGCCTGAATAGGGTGTAAATGCAAACTGTGCACAGCTTCTTCCTCTTTTCTTTCTGTTGCATCGCATACGGTGAGCGGCGTTTATTCCAAGTGCTGTGCTGTGATCCTGTCTCTTCCTCCCCTCCTCCTCCTCCTCCTCCTCCTGTCTCCTGCTTTTGAGAGAAGCTGAAAGGTTGGCATTACAACAACAAAGGGAGGATGGAATGTCAACGGGCTTCAGAGAGAAATGGGGTTGAGGGAAACACGGAGATGGGAATTGGGTGTAGTGTTTCCATCCCTCAACATCAAAAGTTCACAAACTGCCAACACAGTGTCCCAATGCTCTTGCATCAGCACACAGCCAGACATACCCTACACCTCCACGCAGGTGACGATGCAAAATGTGCTTCAAGTCCAGCTCAGTGGATGAGGACCATGAGGTTTTTACATGATTGTCTTTTTTTTTTTTTTTTCTTCTTCCTGTGATTCCAGATTGAAGCGGCAGGTGTGGAGCTCCTCTGCAGAAATCAAAAGTGTTGGTAGTGCTGAGTGGAAGACTAGTGATTTTGTTGTGACATTGATCTAAGAACAACAAGACCCAGTCTGCCTCTCTGCATAAGCAGTGCTCTTCACTCCACGTCGCTCCCATAACCTGCAGCGGCTCTCCAAACCTGGAGCCGGGCTCTCAAAATCACAGGCTGTTCACGTTCCAGCGCTGCCTTCGAGTTTTCCTGTTTATCCAGCTGCGACAGTGACATTAAAAAAAAACATGCACTTAAAATGTTCTGATTCATCCCTGCCTGTGTGCCCTCTGCGGTATAGGCTTAATGCTCAGCGATGTTAATTACTGGCAAAATTGCAATCAGAAGCATCGTTTTAGTGGTGAATCACGTACAACGAAAACTGCCCCAAAAACCTCAGGGAAATACTGTAATAACGGCATACAGCGGTACGCTTTGTACCGAACAAAGGGAAATAACCAGCCATTAGTCACTCAGCGCCTCTCCAACTGTTGACTCCACGCTTCACTTCTGTACACTATGAAAATGCAATTATTAATCTGAATGTTCACTTACCGATCTCACCCCCAGACCCTCATACTGGTGAAATAAAACCTGAATGCAAACCTTGCACGTGTATTTCTGCATTTTTTACCTCAGCGGCTGAATTATTGACACTCTGTTAGTGATGGTAGTATGTGAAGACTGCTCCAGGAAATAACTGATCTGGGTGGATGAGAATTCACATTTTTTTGCCATTTATTCTTGTGTCTGCATGGATTTCCTCCACGTTCCCCAGTTTTCCCCCAAAAACATGCATGTTTAGGTGGATTGGAAACTCTAAATTGCTCTAAGAGTGTGAGAGTGTGTGGGGTGCGCGTGACCTGTCCAAGGTGTATTCCCTGCTTTTACCCCAGGTGTGCCGGGATAGGCTCCAGGAAATCCCTGTTACACAGTTAAGATAGTGAGCGGGCAAGAAAATGGATGGATGCCATTTTGAGTGACGAATCAAACAAAAATGATCGTTATCTGTGGCCGTATATAGAAGGAGATCCCCTGAAAGCATAACAAAGTCGGCCTGCGGTCAGAAAGCCAGCACTCTACTACGGGCGACACTTAGAGCTCTCAGATGACTTCCACTCATCAATACGAGGGGTCTTAATCTCTCTGCGGACTCAGCGGCCGCCTCTCTCGCTGTAATGGAGGACAAGCACTCGATCCCGGGAGTGCCTCGCCACTTTCCCTCGGTGCGTGTCAGTTTTTGAGGCCGCGCGCGAGTGGAGAGCGGTAGTCAATTTTCCCTGCTGCAGGGCGGCAAGTGTTAACAATGTCACAGGGCCGACAGCGGAGGCAGTCGCGCTGATTAGTGAAGTAAGTGCCGGGAGGCTGACCCGGCTCTCTGTGACTAACGCGCTGCTGTTCGGCGTGAACTGGCTGGTCGCACTGGGCGCCCATTAGGCCCGGTCAAGATCAGGGCATGAGTCACACGGACGCCATATCCGCCACCTTCTCGTTTCGGTTGCTTTTCATCGTTTTTTTTGCAGAAGTTTCTTTTTTTTTTTGGTCAGTGTATGAAGTAGGAGCAGGTGGTCCCTGAGTTTTAATTAAAACCACCCCCCCAAAAAAACCAAGCAAATATGAGAGAGCTGCAGTGTCACACCACAATCACGCACCTGGAGAAGTGCGATGGATCCCGCTCTGCTCGCCGGCTCCGGGAGCTGTATTCACATGGATGACAAAGAAGAAGAAATAAAGGATGCACACTGACAATTAAAGGATTCCAGATTGCTGCTCAAAAAAGCGGTGAAGGTCTGAATGCATATTTCTGAAAAGGGAAAACTGGGTGAAACTGGACTGAATGAAAATAATGAAAAAAGCTTGGGGGCTACAGATGGAAAAAAAAAATCAGAAAACATATGCAGCTTGGTTTAAAAAAAAAAAATGTTGTTACCAGGATACCTGCATGAGCCACCAAATGGGAAGCTCATTTATTTTCTGCATGACACGCAAAGTCAAATGCTCGTCTTATTATTGGGGAAATCATCAGATAAGAGAAACAACAGCGACACGATTTGCCACCTAAGAAACCAACATGTAACTTTCAGTGATGAATCATCTTTATCTGACATGGAAAAAACAAAACAGAAGCCATCACGCTTCCACCACCTGTTAACGATGATCTTGGACGATGCTTACAACTGCTTCCACTCAGAAATGGCAACGTTTTAATTAAGAATGCATCGGAGGCAGGTCTCATTCACGCTGCTCTCCATGTAGGTCTCCAGATTGGCAGCATGCTGCTTTTTCATATATAGAAAAAAAAACAGGGACTGGCTGGCGTTGCTAAGCAACACAAAAGAGTCGAGTGCGTTTGTTTATCGGCCAATAAGAGTGCAGACAAAGTTTCAAGGTTTCAGAGGAAGGTCCTGCAATAATGTAACTCACGGGGAGAGGGAAAAAAAAACCAGGTGACCGCCGTCTAAGAACAACCGAGGGTATAAATAGTGCTATGAAAGAGTCGAGCGAGGCTTAATCCTGTTGAGCAAAGACTCATTTACCGCGGGTTTCAACATGACAAACTAACCCAACGTCTCATTTTCCTCCGTGAGAGACACTCCGAAAACTCTAAACAGGCTGCATCCAGCGCGCTCCGTTTTGTTTGTACACTGGCTCCATTTGTCCTCCATTGAGCATCAAAGCCGACGCGACCTTGTGAGGAGAGATGCGTTCACCGTGGGAGATGCTTTGCAATCTGCTGCCGAGAGTCCAGGCAGAGCGAGAGAGAGAGAGAGAGAGAGAAAACGGTAGAAAAATAGCGAGGGATGTGCAAAACGGAGTTCACAACAGGTGACAAACTGCGCTAGACACGTCGTCGAGGGCGAACAGACCCTAACCCTACCTGCCATCCGGCCTGGAGCGACGGTATGCCAACTGTCGCCCCACTGTCTGCACTGGCACCCGTCGGTGGCACCCCGGCACCTCTGTGGGGGGCCGTAGGGGAGGGAGAGGCCGCCAGCAGCCAGCGCCTGGCTACGTGTGTGCTCACGCTCGACATCAAACCGGCCCTGACGTTTTTGCGATGAGGAGACAGAGACCGGCAAGCAACAATCCGAGGGGCATCCGTTATAGCCTGTTGTCGAGGATAAATAATTTACCAATGGCCCAACCTCTGCTGTCATTAGCAACCGCCGAAGCCCAGCGGACGCAGCATTTTTGAATAGCCCTCGAGTAAGATTTGCAAAGTAATCGAGAAGGGTTATGATAATGTTTAGCTCAGGCAGAGAGAATCTGCCGCTGGACTTTAAATACAAGAGTCTAATCAGGAATCTGATTAAAATGGGCGGGGAAAAAAAGCAGAGGCAGCAGAACTAGAGGGGATATAAATCGAATCAAAGTCTATCCTCTTAGTTAATTCACTTTTCAAAGAGAAATGTAAGATTTGTTAAGGATTGATTCACCGTTGCAACCAGGTCTTTGTCACTGGAGGAGGCCACAGTGGTCCAGCGGATGCAACAAACACTGGAGAGGGACTAGAGGGTCGAGAGGGTCTAGAGGGTGGAGAGGGTCTGGCGGAGGCCGTCCCAGCATTCACAGGGTTAAGCCAGACAGCTGGCCCAACACACACCATTCGCTCTGGCACCTGGGGGCAGCTCAGAGTCTCCAGTCCACCTAACCATGCACGGTTTTGGACTGTGGGAGGAGACCGGGAGTATCTGGAGAAAACCCTTTCAGACACAGAGAGAACGTGCAAGGCTCTGCCTGACCCCGTCACCTTCCCTCTGGCACTTCAACGTACTCTGCATCAAATCAACTCTATTAGCTCCATCGGTCACATTATTATCCTCCTGCAAATTCATCTCAACTTCTATGAGAACACTTCTCATCTAGCGCCACCGTCTGAGAAAGAAGCGATTTATTACTGAATACGTCGTCTAGGTTACTGGGTCACCGAGCCCCTCCAAACAATGCCACGGCTCTTAATTAAGGAGGAGACAAATGATTCGAGCTCAGCGGCTTAAATTTAAGATGAACCCCGGACGTGCCCCATCCTCTCGTCTAGCATCGAGGTCTAACCGCCTCTTGCCGACTCCAGCTCGTGCCGCCACGCCTTTGTTAAACACCACCCCAGGGACGTCTGTCCAAAGACACACTCACAGCCCACCTGCAGGCTGTGGCTTCACGACTGTGACCAAGTTTCTCTGTTGTTTTTGATCACAATATACCATTTCTGGGTTAGGTGAAAGCAGAATTGGTTTGATTAAAAGAAGAACATCTGAAAGTTGAGCGTGAGTGCTTTAAAGAAGAATAGTTTGGAGCTCAAGCTGTCTGTGAAGAGGTATTTGGTCTTTGTATTGAGAGAGGTCAAGGAGAAATGTTCCCTCTGGGATTGAAGGCGGATTTCGCATTTTTGACAGAGTTTTGTGAGTGAATGGGCCATTTGTGCCACCTCATCAGCTGTTTGGAGGATGTGAGCTGGAGGGCACAGGGGCCAAGAACTGCATCACGGCGCTTTACACTAAAATAAACACGTTTCTCCTTTCTCCAAAGGCTGGAGTGGCCTGCCTGGGTCAGGGAGGAGTCCCCCACATCGAGAGCTGGGCTACAAGGCAAAGCTCTCCGTGTCTACCTTCCACACAGTGGAAAGCAGAAGGGAGCATAAACAATTCATCGAGAATGGCTCATATTAAATAAATGATTCAATAAATGCTCCGCACTTACCGCACGATTTTCTTTTTTATGTGATTAAAGGAAATGTCAAGTGCAATTCATTACACAATAAGCGGATGAGAGAATCAATTTCAGGCAGAAGTCTTTATGTTCATAAAAATGTCTCAGATTATATTTACAGAAACAAAACATATTTAGGGTCACAATAAACAATATTTAGAGGCCTGAATAGAGCGTCACATTCAGTTTTTTTTTGGCAAATAATTAAGACCATTAGTCCAAAATACTTAAAAATCTTGGCGGCCAATTTGAACTACATAAAGAGTGTGTAGCACAAACACCATTTAACAACTCGACATCAACATCAAGTCTTTTTTTTCTTCCTATAATAGAATGTAGAAAACTTGCAGTTTGATGAGGAAACGGAACAAAAAGTAGAGAGCATGACTTTCAGAGTAATCAGTTTGGTTTTGTTTGTTTGTGTTTTTTTTTTTAGTTTTTAACCGATGTAGTGAGATAGTCAAGTCTCGTCAACTCCTACACACTCGGAACGGAAATCAGAGCTCTGTGACGGTAAGAACAGCACACGGGTCAAACGAATATCACTTCTATATTCAACAAACTGAGGCCTAGCCAGTGACACACATGAAGCACAGCAGACAGTTTAGCCAGATATTCCAGATGAAATAAATAGCACAGGCGTATAAAAGTGAAATGAAACGGGGGAGCAAATCACAGAGGTCAAGGTAAGAAAGCTGAATCTGTCTTAGTCGGATGCGTTGCTTACAAAAAGTATGAACTGGGAGCTTGAGAGGTGCACTTTACAAGAGTGACTGAACCAAAACGAACACCTAGCTCCATTTCCTGTGCTGGGGCTATACAACCGGCCCACCACCTGCTTTATTTACACTGAAGATGACCACATGGTCACACATTAGTCAACTTAGAACTCAGGATCATTAACCAATGACTTAATGCGAGAGTGAGCGGAGCCCCTTGGGGCTTTTTCAAAACATAAAAATAAAAGCTTTTGATCTTCGGCACATTGCCTCCAACCGGAGGAGAAAAACAACAAAAACTGAAATCCGTAACACTTTGAACAGGGAGCGACCGGCCGGCTGGGAGGCGAGCCTCGGGATGGAACCGGACAGTCTGTACTAGGTGGTCTTCACCAGGTCGTAGACGTGGATGTGGACGTCGTCGTCATACTTGATGTAGTAGACGGTGGGCTTCGCCGGGACCTGGTAGATGACCAGGCCCGTCCTCTTCAGGCCGTTGTCTGTGACGTACTCCACCTGTTTACCCACAAGGCTCTCTGGCTCCTCGCCCGGCTTCCTGTCTGCCGGCAGCAGGTGTTTGTTCTCTGGGTGGTGGAGAGAATAACAACCCGACAGTCAGACCACAGAGCGCTGGGACATTCCTCTAGCATTCTGCCACGGCTTAAACATTTGTGAAATGACTTAGGACGGCTTCAAGTCGAACCTTCACCCTGTCAACCTGCGTGTTATATATTCTCCAAGGAGGGTTGAGCCCAAAAATGTGCACGTTTAGGATGATGTGTGTGTGTGTGTGTGTGTGTGAGCATGTGTGTGTGAGAGAGTGAGTGGTGTGTGTGTGCTGTGATGGACTGCTCTGTCTTCTCCGACCAGGTCCAGCTGTTTTTGACTCAACGCTCCCCAGAAAGCCCGACCTGGCTGGTGGAGATGCCTATAGGGTAACGCGCTCTCTCACTACTGCAGCGAGCAGAGGCTCACTGGGAAGTCAGCAGAGACGCTGGAGGAGCGTTTTCCAGTGCTGACTATGTAAATGCGTTCCGCTCCCTTCCTCCCACCCTTCCCAGGAGCGTCTGAGACACGGAGCAGCGATTGTCTCACGCACACGCACACACCGCTGCAACGCACCCGATTCAGGCAGGACGCGCAGGTCTCCGTCCTTGTAGTCGTCCCACAGCTGGTACATGTACAGCACGGGGTCCTTCTCGTAGGTGATGTAGTACCAGTGGGTCATGATGGGGGCCCGGGACAGCACCATGCCCCGCCACTCGTTTTTCTCGCCGTCCTCCTTCTCGAACAGATGCTCCACGGCTCGGCCCACCAGCTCCTCCGCCCCGGGAGGCACCTTGATCTTATTGTTCACTGCAGGAACAGAGGACTTTCATAAGCCTGTTCACTTTACAGCTCCCCCGCCGCGCCTTACCCTACGACATCACATTGTGAATATTTCTCATCTCGTAACGCTGACGAGGCGCCAATAAAAAACCCCCAGAAACTCGCGACCACTTTGGCTCTCTATCAGCTTCAGATCGGCTTCCCGGAGACAGACACTTTAATACGGGCCAATTTAAAAACTGATTCGAGTTAGAGCTGTAATTTATTCGTCTCGCCGATAAAAAAAAAAAAGTCCAATATTGATTGAGCTAAAATGTTCACACTATCGGTGCCATCGTCTCGTGTCAGAGCCGGCCTTATTCATAGGCAAACGATATTCTGTGGTATCGTACTGACAGGGCACATGGTGGTGAGGCTCACTGGTGCTGCTGCAGACTGTCAGACTAAGGCCCGTTCTGCCTGGACTTTGCATGTTCTCCATGTGTCTGCGTAGATGCTCCAGATTCTTCCAACAGTCCAAAAACACACATTTAGGGTGAGAGTGAATAGCATGTACTGTATGTGTCCTGTGCTTCCCTGCCTTCGCCTCATGTGCGCGGATGATGGACTCCTGCAGACTGGGTTGGATGGACGGTTGGATGGACGTAACCTGCATTTACTTTAATTTATTCAAGTTTAAGGACCTACTTTAACATCTGTTACCCATAGCAGTAACTACAAACAGAGGGATAATTGGGTGTTCAGCATTAGCAACAATAGGCACCACACTAGAAAAACATCCATTCATCCATCCATCCATCAATCCATCGTCACACCCACTTTGTATCCAAAGGCGTTGGGTGTTGGCGGAGGCTGGGATGACACCCTGGACAGGTCTCCAGTCTGCAGCATTTAGAGTATCCAATCGACTAAAACAAGCATGTTTTTGGACTGTGGGAAGCAATCGGTACATAGAAAGACCCCTGACTGCAAACTGGCAAATGTCTTGGGGCGAGACGACAGGACCATTCAGATCTCTTTCATTGCAAGGGATGGAGTCTAACCTAGGAGTGTAGCAGCGCACGCAGTCAAAACACTGAACTCTGAAGTGCACTCACCGACTTTCTCTGTCAACACCTGCAGGTTGGACACCCGGCTGTCTTTGAAGAGCTCGATGCCGTACACACAATCAAAGCCGTCGTATTTGACCATGTAGAGGGAGCTGTTCACCGTCAGCCGCTCCAGGACGGTGCCTTTCCATTTGGTCACGTTGCCCTTCTCCCTCCAGGTGTGCTGGATCCGGCGGCCCAGCAGGTTGTCCGGGTCTGGGCTCAGGGTCGACGCCGAGCTCTCGCTCAGCTCTCCACTGCTGCGCTTCCTGCCAGGCAGGGCAGAGGCTCGGCGTCAATCGTGAATCCAAAGCAAGGTCACAGGCTACTCGATCGATAAAAGCATCGGCATGTTTGCTTCTGACAGGGGAGAAATCAGATTAGGTGTTGCTGTGACTTCAGCAAGCATCCAAGAGGCTAATAAAGGTGCAGAAAACAAAAACGCTGTGCAACGCTGTTATAAACTTATATTCTCTCATTTCATGCTACAGCTTCTCCCATTTCTGTCATGCCGAGACATGTTCTTACTGATGGAAACTTGTTTTAGTGCCTTCGAGCGCCCCATTACTAACGTGAAGATGGCTGGGGTTTGCAATGCTTGGTAAACTGATCATTATAAACAATGTTCATTCTCACCTCCACGCATGAAAGCATTCATTCTCACACTCGCATCTGCCCCCAAATGTCCCTAAAATGACCTAAGCATGCATGTTTTTAGACTGGGGGGAGTAACTATAGAAAAACTATGCAGGGAAGATGATGCAAGATGAACACCTCACTTCTTCTGCTATGATCACACATTATTTCATATTATCACACAAAGGCCAAAGCCAGTGTGACAGACTGGAGACCTGTCAGGTATGCATTCCCTGTCTAGGGACAGGTACAGGTACAAATCCGGTAAAATGAAGGATGGCCGGATGAGCCCAAATAAACACGTTATGTGGAAAACATCAGTGAGCATTGGGAGATGTTTGATCCGGGTTTATGCACAGTGGCCTAGAGATGAGGCAGCTGGGTTGGTTCAGTTTCGTTTCCAGGGAACGCTTCCTGTGGCGTCAATCCACGCGCGTCCCCGCCAAGCACAATGTAACAATCACCATTACAACGGGTTTCATCTGATAGACCTACCTGCCCCGTTTCTTTGACATGTTTCCATAAATTCACCCAACCCTGCGAGACACAACATTGTCCAGTTAGGGGAAGCAGAAAACACCATAAAGGCATGCACAAGTCCCGCCACTCTACCGTGATTAATATGCATGTAAAGGCAGTTTTTATCATGGTTAATGCGCTAAATAGAGACTCGTGTTTCCCTTTACACCCACTGACCTGAAGTCAGTCATGCAAATTCGCCGACAAACCCGCATTACCGGATGTAAACAACGTTACTGCGACAAGCCTGACAAGAGCTAATGCTAACTGGGGATAGCAGCACACGGGTCTGATGTTTACACAGCTCAGCCTATGGCTCATAAATGTACAACTTCGCCGACACAGGCTGAATAAATGCCGACGTGTCGAGTGTCGTCGGGGAAAACGAAGCTACCGAGAGGCTAAAATAGGAAACAAGCTGTGGCGGCCAGCGTTAAATGGACCCTTTGAGCCGGTGTTTTCACATAGATATGTCTTTAATGAGTATCACATCAGAGGCTTGCACCGCTGTATTTCTACACATAAGCTAGCCGAACAAAAGGAAATGCATCGCCATGGAAGCGCTGTTTTTTTTTCTTTTCAGACTGGCTCCAACCAAAACATATAAAATAAAGACTGACCACCAAGAAGCGGCTGATATTTTAAGTTTAATGTATACACACAACCGGCGGGAACCGGCAGATTAAAGTGTTTGCCCTACCTGATCAATAATTTCACATGTGTTTGTCTTTGCAGAGCAGATTCCACCACCTAACGCTGGGTTAGATACACGGAAACGAACCTCATAAGGACTACAACTTCCAGGCGTGACCTGCTGCTCCCAAAGCATTCTGGGAAATGAAGTACCTTATATTTACAATGAGAATGTGGTCACGTCCCCAAAGTCAAATTCAGATATATATGCAGTCCAGAACATTATAATATTAAAACAGCCTTACGTAAGTGTCAAATATAGTATAGTTGTATTCAGAGAATAAGCAATACAGGGAGGCGGAAAGTGGCTTACAACTACAATTCCCATCATGCCCCGGTTCACGGGTTTTTCCAACGACCACTATGACTCATCTCCTGAACAATAATATTCTCAATAAGTCAGATATAACGGGATGCGTTTAACGGGATGTGTCTGAGACATTCAATATACAAAGAAAGAGTTTTCTTTACAGCGAGTGTAAGGTTTTACATTTTATTCTTTACATGCACAAATGATTTCCGTATCTTTAAAATATGACACTTTTGTAATACTCGGTGATTGTGACATTAGATTATTTCCATAATAACACAGTAAAAAGAAAGAGAGATATCAGATATATGCCATTTGTCTGTATGTATTGAATTAGGCATGATACACGTGTGTATTGCCCTTGCCATTGCATCAACGATCGACCCATCAACCCACGTTTTTACACTTTGTGTAAACACTGTCAGGACATTTGACTCGCTATCTTATCTATAAATACTCCTACTCATTGCACTACACTTGCTGCTGCATTCACCTCATTGTGAGCCCAATGCAAATTTCCACCTGTGTATGAACTGTCGTTATTCTTTATAACTCTTTTATTATTCTTGTGTTTTTTTTTGTAGGACACATTAACTTGCCTTTGTTTTAAGTATCTTGTTTAATCTAAAAAAAGATCACTAGATCCTTTTTAAAGTAGCACATGTTATTGAGTTTTAAAATCATGAATATGTGGTACATTTGCATGAAGCATAATCTACACCTTCAAGGCATTCCTACATACTCTCTATAACGAGTGCATTGACGCTGTGATGAGGTGTAACAGAGAGGGAGAAGCGGAACCTCCCGAAGTGCTAATTTCCACCACAAGATGTCATACCTAACACAAGCTCCACGCCTCTGGGTCCTCTCAGTCATGACGGACTGGACAGTGTGGAGAGGGGAGTGATGCAGTACCCTTGGGTGCCTGTCTGACAGCTTTTTCAGGGTGAAAGCGTTTTGGCTTTATCTTGTGCCAAACCACCTGTGTGTGTGTGTGTGTGTGTGACTCACCTATGATGCAGAGGCGAATCAAAGCACTGTGTAGACGCTGACCTCCTGTAAGAGCTTTTTACAGAACAATCAGCGGTAATCAGGTATACAAATCAGTGACTGGCCACTTGTGCCATTTAACAGCTTTGATTAATTTCATTCAACTTTGCTCTACTCTAATATATTTTATTTATCAAATGTCAGTGGAAAACTCGTACACCGAATATGTGCATATAGCAAACCATCTGTACATGTTATGGGCAAATAGAGCAGAAATAAAGATGCAATTAAATAACCACCCAGGAAGTTACATACCTGTCAGTGTCATGTAAACTATATGGTGATTATCTATTTGACACCAGTATTTTTAGGATTCATCCATCATCAACCACTTATCCAAAGTCGGGTTGAGTAGGGAGCCCCAGACTTTTTAGACTTGTTATATTCAAATTAGACAAGATTTCCAGTAAAAACAGAAATTATTAGCACCTTAATTTTTATACCTGGCTGTGTGGAAGCTCTCCAACAGCCTTTAAACCTTTATGTTAGGGAATAAAATTTGCTGGATCTGAAAAGAAGCAATAGAATGGGTGATAAAATAAGCAAAATATGCTCAATTAACCTCTTTAGTCTAAAATACAAGGCCTTACATTGTGATTGTTGAGTTCAATTCTCTCAGACTGGGATCGCATTTTGAAGCCCTCTGCAGTTGTGATTATGACGTACAAGTCTGTGGTGACAGAAATGTTGGCTCAGTGGATAGCTCTCACAGCAAGAAGGTCACAGGGTTTAAACCTGGTCAGACGGCCTTACCGCGTGGAATTGATATGTGTCTTGTGATTGAAATAATAATTGGGTTTTTCCCAGTTGTTGTGATTTGCCTCTACGGTCATGTTTAGGCTGAATGGAGGCGTGAGAGTGAAATGTGTATATGCCCTGTGATGAACTGGCAACCTGTCCGGGGGTGTATTTACTGTCTGCCTGTCTAATGCACAAAGCGGATAAAGTTTGTTTGGGTCTGTTCTGAATGGTAGGAGAACTTTTCCGCTTACGCAGGCAAGTAAAGCTATTCTAACTCGCTTTAACCTCACCTGTACTCAATCAGCCACTCTTCACTGCTCTGCGGTATTTTAGACCTTGTTACCTCTCAGCTTGATCTATGAATCAGATCATTTTAGCAGCAAAGACAAATCAGCTGCCTGAGTGGTTGCAGCCTGACTTTGCTCCTTGCGAGGATCAAATTATGGTTCTGGATGGAAACAGTTTGAGCGCGGACATTTCAGATCGGTCCGGTGCAGACGGAATCGCAGCGAGGTGTGAGTCAGTGCTGCAAAGCTGACAGCCTTTGTGAAGAAACCAGTGTTGTGTCGACACAAAGCTGTCCGGCATCCAAGGTTGACTCCTCTTGTCCTTGTTGTTGTCACAGCAACAGAAGACAGGCCTGGATGTCGGAGAATTCTTTTAACTTTTTTTTTTTTTAATTCCCATTTGTTACTTTTACTCCCATGATGCTCTACAGCGGGCGTCCAGTGAATCAGCGGAGGTCACTCAGTTTTCAGGACAATGGGAAGTGTATGGAGTGAGACTGCAACTCAGCACATTCCAAGAAGCCGTTGTTGCAGCTCTGCCACTTGGATCTGTCTCTCTGCAGCTACGAGCCCTCGAAATATGAATCCTTGTGTTTACTCGTCTCTGCCTGACACCCTCTGCTGCCTGTCTCTTGCAGGTTCCTCCTTCACTACCACCGTCTGAGGAGGGGGAGCCCAGAGCGGCCCTCTCTCCTGGGACCTCCATGAGAATACTGGCTCCAAAAATAGAGGTCTCCTCCTCGCCTCCCGACTCATCCGCTCTTCCAGGTATCTGTCGCTTCCATTCGAGTTGGCAGATAGAGGACGGACGTGCTCACGGATCATCCCGGCACAGAAACCATCAGCACCACGCTGAGGAGTGCTGCCGATGGTTTTTGTCAAGTATTGCAGGGAGATTGCATGGCAGACTTGTGAAGTCAACCCAAGGTTAAGTGTGTGTGTGTGTGTGTGTGTGTGGGTGGGTGGGTGGGTGGGTGGGTGTGTTGCTTTGTGTGTCTCCATTGATTAGATATCTCTATTATTAGCAACATCCCTATGCAACCTGAACTACAGGAGCCTTAAAGGGATTGCATATCATGGCTGTAGCATGCATACGTGTAGCCAAAATGAACTTGACTGTGATGTGTGTGTGTGTGTGTGTGTGTGTGTGTGTGTGTGTGTGTGTGTGTGTGTGTGTGTGTGAGAGAGAGAGAGAGGGGGAGAGAGTGTGAATAGGGTGTTGGAGCTAAAATTGGTGTGTTGCTGATAACTGTTTTCAGCTTTAATTAGCTGGGTTTCCATCTGGATCGCAGCTCACCTTTCCTCTCTGAAGACAAAACAGCAGATTGAAACACGTTTGACATGTCAGTCAAATTAGTATCTTAGCATGGAGACACAGTATCTCGGGTGTAATTGGGCTGCGAAGAGTTTAGTTAGATATAGTGGGGTCACAAGTTAAAGAACAACACATGGCTATGTGGGTTGGGCTTGCTGAAGGCTGTTCCTGTGTTTTCTTTCATGTTGAGATAAAAGCAATATCTCCCTTCTACACTCAAACTGATTCACGTGTTTGATTTTTGGAAATGGTCCCCCCCCCCCACACACACACTCCTTGGCCACATCGGTCCCTAGAGAAATGTCATCCTTGACGACACGTGAAACTACATTTCCACAGTCACTCTGTCAGCCTAATAAACTGAAATCCCCAAAGTCCAAATTCACTGTTCCTGGTGAGAGAATGAATCACCTCTGCATTGCCTGCGTATAATTTAATCTCTGGGTATGAGTGATGATGAAGTGCTGTATCGCCAGGTTGGCAGCTCTCCCTCAGGTGTTTCTCTCTTCCCTTGCTCAGTGTGTGCCTAGCTAACATATGAACATGCTTTACTTAGCCTCATCTCTCTCTCTCTCTCTCTCTATTTATCACAACTTCCCAGGACTGTCAGGACTTTTGTTGGATATGAACTCATTCACTGGTGCAGACAAACCAGTTTGTATTGAACACCCACTGCCTCTTTGGCAGACACCCAGGAGCGTTTTGCAGATAAGTATCTCATTATCATTATGGATTTTACTATTTAGATTTACAAGAAAGCAAAAAATATTAAACGCTAATAGGTCATTTAGCTCTAAATATGTATGTTTTATTTGAAAGTTCGGCCCACACAGTGTCTGGAGGAGGTAGCACCTCGTGCTATGAGTGCACTGTTTTTCTTTTTTATTATTTTGACAATCATTTCCTAACATCCAGTAATTTATTAGATGCTGCAGAGCATTCACAGCAAGTCTGTCCCTGGATGAATGTGAATTTGACGTCTTATTTCCTTGTTTTGACACCGCTATCGAAGTGATGATGTTGACTTTACAGCAGCGAATATGCCATCAGCTCCTAAACAACAGATTCAAAATGTGTCTCGCTTTGTCTTTTCCATTATTTCTGCAACCCGTGTAAGCCAGACATGAATCAGGGCTAATTGTTTCAGCCATGTCTGCCTGGGTTTCACGCTGGGTTAATCACAACAGATGTGATGTTAAGTAATTGAGTTAATTATCAAGTATTCTTAGTGTTCCTGAGACACAAAAACAAGCGGGCTCTCCTCGAGAGGAGGGACTGGTGCCACAGAGAGTGAATGGACTGCAGCAGAAATAACTTCTGCGATGAACCTCAGTCCTGAGTGCGGGGAGAAGTCGTAGCATCTGCCATGCAGCCCTCGACCGTCGCACTAAATGTTTCAATGCAATTATATCCAGCCGGTGTGATGATAAGTAAATCCTCTCATTAATTGGGTTTTAGGATTGTGTGGCTCGTGCTGTCACAGCTAATTGACCCCAAGAATGAGGTGGAGTACATCTGTCGTCGTTTGTGCACAGCTCTAATTAACACCACCAGCAGAACCAGAAAGCGATGCATTTGTGTGTATACGTCTGTGTGTGTGTGTGTGTGTGTGTGTGTGTGTGTGTGTGTGTATGTGAACGCGAGACATGGGATCTCTTGACCCCAATCAACCGTGGCAAACCATATTGGGGTTTAAAATGTAGCTCCTTCTATTCTACAGCCTACATGATAATGGTTTTCATGTCCTGTAATTACACTCACACTTGACAGTGTTTCATGCACAGCGTGCTGCTTTAGTACCTTATAGTAAAGGAAATACGACAAGAACTCAAGTTTCCCAGTCTTGTTTGTTTCAACACCATTGTTCAGGTAACTACTAGTCCTTACATATGCAACACACAGTGGTGGTTTGGAAATGTGTGTGCCACTCTTTGTGAGAGGCAGATCTTTATATAGGACTTTCCTTCCACTCAAACCACTTTACAGGCATAAGCAGCATTCAAGGACACTTCCACTTGCTGCAATGTTTGTTCAACATGATCAGTCACTTCTCCCACACCTGCGGTTTACCCTCTAGACTTCTCTGTTCATCCGTTAACTAGACTTTAAGCATTTTTAATTGCATCATTCGATCTAAAAATGTCAAAAGTGATTTAATTGATGGCAAGTTTTAAGCCGAGTCCCGGGTCCTGTGTCATCATAAATCTGTAATAATAACAATTAAGTTTCTTTTGCTTCCTGCAAAAAGTCTATAAACACAGCACTTGCATTTTATCACCATCTTATTTGCCTTTTTGCGCACTCAGCAGATAGAGAACGACATTATCATTCACTTGGTGTTGAGATTCTGGCCACTTGACAAGTTTAATATTCCCTCGAAGTTCAGTCCAACTTCTGAGGGAAACAAACAAATGCTGACTGTACCTTGAACTGCTGAAGGCTCCTCTGTGCTCACCGGTTGGTCACTCACTTTCTCCTCTACTTGGTGCTGAGTTCAGGTGGTGTTTTCATAGCTTTTTGAAAGCAACAGTCTGCTCTGTTTGGACACGATGTTCATATGGGGGATAATAAGGAAACTAGCAAACTAGGAAGGTTACAGACCCTGAGACTGGAATAATGGGTGAAAAGATGCATGGGACACAAGGATTTAATTTGTATTCATGTTTGTTTAGCTACTGAACATGTATGGCAATATTTAATGTTAACAGAGCCCTATTATAAACAGATTTGCTGCCTTGGCTTTGTTGAATGACAACAGTCTATTTCTTGTCGTATCTGTGCAGAAATCGACTGTAATATTTACACAGCAAAACCATATTGTAAAGAGGGCTTGGAAAATAGCATCCATGGTATATCTGATAATACCTATGTTCCTAGGACTCCAACCTAACGCCGGAGAATGAGGATAAATTGTCCATTCAATCACTCTAGGTCACTTTTAAAGTTAGAGTTCCAATTTAGCTCTAAAAGTAAAATGAAAAACTATGAAATTTATCAGCCGGTCCTGTTGTTTTCTCTATCAAGGTTCATTTCCTTGAACTGCTTCATTTACTTGTCGCTCCCATTCCAAGTGATGTAGCATTAACTTGGGCGAGGAAAGGGGGGGGTCGGCGCTCTGCTCAAGGACACTTCAGCAGGACTGTGTGTTATTGATGGCCAGGGGCTGTGGTGGAGACGTAATGTGACACCGTCTGCTTACGGGACAGCCTCGTTGGCCAAAACGCAGCCACCTCGGAGGCCGACAGCATCCCTCCCTCTGCTCCTGGCACGCTCAGAAATCATTCCAGCTTTATATTCCTGCCGCAGAGATAACAACACAACGCAGCCTTATTTATCGATCTCTTCCCCCCCGTCCAGAGGTGTCATTGCATCGTGTGTCGATCGCAGTTTGCTCAGATGAGTAACAGCGACGGTGCTCTCTGTAGTCTCTCCTGCTGGTGCCTGGACTTAGTGGACTCTCGATCTGTCTGCCCACGCTTCCTCTCTCTCCCCTTGTTCTTCAATCCTTTAATCTCTGCATAAACCCACTCTGACTTCATAGCCCTGAGTCATACTGTATCACATCAGACTCCTGTCCTCTACTTTTCTCACAGTGAATTTCCGTCTTGTCGCAGAGTTTCACCCCCCCCAACGCTGGTTGCCGATGCCATGCAGCAAGAGAAAATCTGACTCTGGTTTAGTGTCTGTTTGAGGCCTGTGAGCTGTGTACATCGCATGGGATGAGTGATGGACAGCCGACCCACGTGGGCCTCGTTTGCTGGCACAAGCATAGCAGTAAATACGTGGCAAAACAATAACCAAGCACACAAAGTAAAGTGCAGCAGGCTCCAAAGGCGCACGCTGAGATCACATCCAGGCTGTCATCGTGCTTGAGGTTCCTCGCTGAATCAGACCTGTAGGGGGCAGAGGTGAGCCAGAGCAAAGCTTCGTAGTTCAGTGTTTGTGAAGGATTTGTTGCATGAAATGTGTGTTTAATTTCGAGCTGGTAGAGCTCCTGTGTGTACTCAGCTAGATTACTTAAGTAATTGTACTTTGCTGCTTTACGCAAGCATCTAACGTTGCTTTAACTGCATCAGAAGTGGTTATCACAGTGAAACACATCATCGTTTGAGCTTCAGTCAGTTAGTGTCCTCCCCCCCCCCCCATCCAGCTGCTGTTGTTAGATAGTGACTGTTGGCAAATACTCTAAATATAATTCATCCCGACCAATCAAATAAATTTCAATTTATGGGGAGAAAGCAATTTGAAAAAAAAATTGCTTTCTGCCCACTGAGCAGTGTAATAGATAGGATTATCAAGCTTTGCCAATCACTGATTCGCACACACTAATTTCTGCTCCGGAGGGCTGCAGCTTTCCAGTAAGTGGAGCATGTGAGTCTGATTTCCTTACCAAGTCGTAGGTTTTTACGGATCAACATATGGAAAAGAGTTGCCCATCAGGGCAAATTCTCTCACATTGTGAACAAACAAACTGCAGACACGCGATGTTGTCGATATCCAAATGCCATCTGTGACCAGAGGCTGTGACTTCTAAAATGTCATTAAAGCTTCAACTTCCTTTTTCTCTCTTACTGGAACCCGTAACAACACGAGGCCCATTTGTGACGCAACGCTCAGCATAATTGGGATATGATGTCATGGCTACGTCACATGACTGCGAGGCCTCCAATCCACAGCTGTAGTTTTAAATAAACCGTTTTTTTTTTTTGCTTTTTTCACTGCGATGTGTTTTATGTTTTATGAGTCTGTGTGACGAAAGCCCGACAGCATTGCTGTGGAGTAACAATATGGCTCATCCTCTCTCGGCAACCATGGCTCTCTTGGGTTGTGTGAATGCGTAAGTGTGTGTTTGGTGGCGGCGGCGGTGGGCGAGGTGGCGGGGCAGGGACGAGCTGCGTGTCTTGGTGTGGAGCTTGTGGGTGAGGAGGAGACAGAAGGAGAAAGAGAGCCCGGTCGGCAGCTTTGCTCTTCCTGTGACTCAGCAATTTCAGAGACAAATTTTTGTAAATAATCCCCTCTTCTCATTTCTGCTCCCTTCACTCCTTATCCCCTTTGCTCTCTCTTTTTTTTTTTTTACTCTCCACCGCTGCCTCTTCCCTCCTCGCTCCCAATAATCATTTGTGTCTCATTACTTAATTGCTTTTGTATTTAAAAATAACATCTCATCATTGTAATGACTCTCAACTGGAGAAAAGAGGGACAGCAAATTTGAAAACTCATCATCACACATCCATTGTCTTCTTCCTGCTCCGTTTCTACAAAAACGATTGAGATGGGAAACATAATCTGGTGAAATAAAACAAAGAGAAAGGCAGTATTTAAATTCAGATCTTCAGTTGAATACCCATCGCTGACAGCCCTCATCTCCTTAGTGCAGAGAGAGAGAGAGAGAGAGAGAGAGAGAGAGAGAGAGAGAGAGAGAGAGAGAGAGAGAGAGAGAGAGAGAGAGACGTCAGTGGCACTTTGCTGAGAGCAAAGAGACGCAGGGACAGAAATAGAGCATACTGGGATATCTGAGGAGAGGAGGAGAAGGGAGAGGCCCTGGGTATTCTGCCATCCCAGATAACACGGACTCTCCAGCACGGTGGGGCGGAGGATGAACGCTGGCAGAGACAATGAGGAGCGTGCTCGGGGTCATGGGCTGAACTCGTGCTCTGTCTGTGGTCACAGCAGCGGTGGTCTGACGGAGGACAGAGAGAGAGAGGAGAGAGAGAGAGAGAGAGAGAGAGGAAGGAGGAGGAAATAAGCCTCCCTGACAACTCAATTAGATCAGGAAGAGCATCCACCAGATTCACAGGCCTCTGGAGGACGTGTGCCATGGGTGTGAAGACTAAAGGAGGATGTGAATCACTTGCCAAATTATGTTTTCAGCACATTCTTAGTTTGCAGAGTGGCTAGATACAAGTCTTATTATTTGACTGAAATCTGGTGGAGCTTCAATAATTAGTCAGATCGACACCAGGATCATACAGTATCGGCTTCTCATTTTTATATGTTTATTTACAGGAGACCTAGAATTGTACTTTTGACCCTTGACTGTAAGGTTTGGCGAAATATCACTGTATGCATTCCAGGTTTCCCCTCAGTGTCTGATTGGGATGGGATTAATATAGGACAAAGGCCGTTCTAGGTCCCTTCTCACATACTCATGCAGATCAGTTGAAGAAATACAATACCAGTGAATCGCATAATTCATAATTCAAAAGGCTCACTTTCCCCCGTTTGTAGGATATTTTCAAGCTAAAACACTTCTTCAGTCAACGTACTCCCACCGTTCAGTTCAATTATTCTATCCAGTGTGGGCATTCAAATAGTGAAAGGAAATGGTGGAGTACATGTTCCCCATCACTTTGTTACAAGACTTCTTTTTTTTTTCATGTCTCGACACTCCAGTTAATTAGTGAGGATTGTATTCTTTTCAGTGGCGCGTGGTTCTGCTCACCTCTCTCAAGCTACAGGTCACAGCTTGTAAACAGGAACGGTTGTTATGATTACACATTTGCGGTGTGGGGGAATGTCTTACTTGACAGGAACAAACCTCGACATGTTCAACAGTTCACAATTAAAAAGAGACTGGCACATGAATTCAAAATGCATCCAACTGGTACGTTGCCTCTTAAATGATCCTTCAATAAATGATAAGATGACTAAATCAGACACGCATCTCAGTGTTCATTCAAGACCCTGAATGTAGAAGTTACTGGATGAGTAATACAAACAAATTAGATTGACCTCAAGAGGTCCAAGTGTATGATCAGATGAGCATAAGATTTTTTTTTACCTCATTGGTTTAATATAATTGCTGGTGGGAGAAGCAATACAAGTCTGTACTTGCAATTAAAACTCCACTAGTATAATTTCATACTTTTGTATGATTCAATTTTTTTTGGCAAATTCCTCTCTCCTGTTTGAGGCTGTTAGTCAGACAATAAAAGAGGATAAATACTTCACATCATAGTGAGACATGGTCAAACACCAGACGTTCTCACGCGCAGCGCAGCCTCATTAGACGCTGGGCCGAGCCCGGAGCCTCTCCGTCCGTTTGGTCTTAGCAGGACTTGCTCGAGGTCTCTTTGTTCCCAGGTGAGCGAGAGCACTCGGGGTACAGCTAGGACCCTGGGGTGCTCTGCATGAAGGTGATGGATGCTGTTGGGGTTTCTCTATCCTCCTGACAATTAGGCCGTCACCGCTGCTCTCCACCCGGCACCCAACCCTGAGATGCCTCAGCACACAGTCATCAATCTCCCTCTAAGGCCACTTCACACGTGCTACTAGAGGATTATGGTTTGCTTTTTTTGCACAGAATGCTGGATTTCACTTGAAAATGCAAGACCCCAGTGTGGCATATTAGTGATTATAGTCACATCGCCAAATGCGATGACGGAGCAGAACGGACTGGCCCCTGGGCAGCAACAAAAAGCCTCAAGCAGCCGCAATTAAATAGCTCGGTTAAAGGGTCACAGCAACAAACAGTTTATCTTGTTTACTGTTTCTCCCTGTTCTCTGCCACTTTCTGTCTGTCTGCCCTCAGTCCCGTCATCTGAGCTCTTCATCTTCACACACACACACACATACACAATGAATCTGTGCATGAAATTGGGAAAACTGCCTTATGATTCTTGCAGACTGGATCTGTTCTCTGTCAACAAAAAAATCGCTGACCCCGGTTTTAAAGTATGAAACCATTTTGACCAAAGCCTGCATTAAGATTATAAAATGTACGCATAAACTGCCTTGACAACCCAAATTTCTCAACTGAACCATGGCAGTCGATTTGGTTTATTCTTATTCTTCAAATACATTATCTACATCCCTGCGACTTTACAAATGTTTTTTTCTGTATTTTCTTTATCTTAATACATCAGAAAACCTGATTTATTTCATCCGTGACATGGTAAATAAGTGACTCCATTAGGTATAAAGATTGCATGGTAATGGATGGATGGATGAACGGATGAATGTATTTGGGATGTGGGTGTGGTAGCACGTCATTGTTAAAAACAGACAGTCAGTATATCCATCCATGCATCCATTATCTTACCTGCTTTATACCTAACCAGTTTTGCAGGGGTCTGCTGGAGCCTATCTCCAGCACACATATGGTAAAGACAGAAAACACCCTCCGCCCAACAAGAAATCGAACCAGTTGAGAGGCCACAGTGCTTAACACTCACCACCCCGTCTGCCCCGATTTAACTCATCCTGTGTGGCTGCTGATCTTCCTCTCCAGTGCCTTTGTTGGGGCTTTGCTCTATTTCTTGGCACGTTGCTGCCACCACCTGTAGATCAGGGGAATAATGTGCGGCGTCTGGCAACATGTGTAGCGTTCCCTGCATCCTGGTACGAACATAAAAACAATCATCCGCGGTGTGAGAAACGCTGGAAAGCACCGCGGGGCGCCTCCAAATGTCACCGTCATATAACAGAGCACACATTAAGATCATTAACACGGGGCGGTAGTAGCTCAGGCGTGTGCCGTCACAAATGAATGTCTGAAAGGCTTTTTGCGATGAAGAGCCCCGCTCGGATGAGAATACTCCCGTCTTTTACCGTGTGTGTGTGTGTGTGTGTGTGTGTGTGTGTGTGTGTGTGTGTGTGTGTGAGAACGTGTCTGCTCTGATGAATAGCCGCGGTGTCACCGAGTGCAGACCTTGACAGAGCAGAACAGATGAGATGATTCAGAAACCAAAGCATTGTCCTGGCTCTCATCACTTCAGTCGGCGGGCCCAGAGCAAATATTATCGGAGGGAGCGGATGATGGAGTAAAACCACTGAGCGCCGGGCTCGGCTTCCTGTCGCAAAACAATCGCAGCTGAGAGAGCCTAAAGAACCCGGGGAGATTAAATGTTTTGCTAACGAAACCCAAAGCGCCACGAGGAGAGAGGAGAGGTCATCCGCCCGGAGATGTTTTTCATGAATCATATTTCCTGTGCTCCATATCGCCGGCATCTCGCCGGCTTTGCTTTACACTTCATCCTCTCCATTCCTCTCTCGGCCGGAGGGTTCATGGACGTTTCTGGGTCGTCTGTAATGGGAAGTGTTTAGCAGAGCAGATGCACCGAGTGCTGCTCAGGCCAGCTGCTCTCAGAGAGCCCAGCGGCCGCCCTTTCCAGCCCCCGCTCTCCCTCCTCTGCCTCCCCTCCCGTTTTCATCGCTTTTTTCTGTTTTGTTGTTTTTCGAGAGAAGGAAAAATACATCAGAAGTTCGGGAGGAAAAGTTGCTGAATTACCATTTTGTTTGGGAAACACTGTTCAGAGACTTTCTCAGGAAGCCACGTTGGAACAGTTCATGATTTATGTAAGACGCATGTACAGTAGGAGCGGCGTTCACTGCATGCAAGCAGTGACCTTGTTGCTACTGGTGCTTCCTCCTCTTCCTCCTCCACCTCCTCCTCCTCCTCCTCTTCCTCCTCCACCTCCTCCTCCTCCTCTCAAAAGACAGATTACTCATTGCATAATTTGTTGCTGTAAGCAGGAAAACAGCACTTGCATCACATATATTCTTGGCATGTCTCACTATTATTGTTTGTGTTGATTCATTTAGTCAAATAGGATGTTGGAATATTAAAAGGTTGATACAGAATTTCTATATAAGCACTGAAACATATATGTGGGCACTGTATATGTAATATCATTGAGAATCATAGTCATAATCATATAAAATAGTTCAAACTGAGCTTTGCCACATTGCGTTTGGTTTTAATTTCTAGTGATTGATTTGTTAAATAAATCACTGTGTACTAGAGCGATGGTGGAGATTGTATTTTTTTCACGTGCTAATCATAAATTCTTGTATTACAGGACAGCTTGAACACAGAGGGGAAAAATGTCTTTACCATTTCCTCCCTTTTGATGTATGCGTGCCATAAGTGTGCCGTTGAATGGCGGATGGAATTACGGTTTGGTCGGGGTCATGTGATTTATAGGCCATACGTCCTTGGATGAGGACCGTGCTGATCAGCCAGGGCGAAATCTCTCTTCTTGTCCGGCGACAAAAAACACAGCCAGAGAAAAGAAAATACGGGAAAACCCGCAGGGAACAAAGACAGAAGGACCAACAAATTAAATTGACTTTCTTCTTTGTTTTTTCGCTAATAAGATTACGTAGCTTCATGTGACCCTTCCCTCCTGTCTCTTCCTGTGTGTTTTTTCTCTTGATCATTTCAGCCTGACGCAATTCTCACTTCCTCTCCGGCCCACTGTCCAGCAACTGTGATGTGACTGAGGCTGCCTGCGGCTGTAAGATGCTTTACTGTATCTCTCTTTCTCTCTCTCTCTCTCCTCTCTCTCGCTGTGTCTTGCTCACTGACTCATTCATGGACTCAGAGCTCGGACCAAATGCTAATCCTGGCATTCACATTTGCTCTGTGTCCTCATGGGGAGACATGGGCAGCAGGCTGAGGGTTTGTGCCTGTGTGTTTATGCATCTTCTTTCCATACTTTAACACACAAACTCACACACTTACTCAAACACCTGCAAATGAAATCAACCGCTCCCGACCTTCTGACTTTAAGGATGAAAAATATACTCAGGAGGAACTCAGGGATGCTTTAGCCTCTTAGATAAATAAAGAAATAAAACGAAATGAAATGAGAAGTTTGAAAAGAGCAGTCATGGAGCAGTGTGAGGAAACTGGAGGTATATGGATGAACGGGGCGGGTGTGGGCGGGTGTGAGTGGGGGTGGTGGGGGTGAGGATGGCAGTAAGAAGCTAAATAAGCAAATTGCCCTCTGGAGGTAAACAGCCAGGGGGGTAGTGCAGGAGATGCTGATATGATTAATTGAAGTAGGACAGCCAGGGACACAGCAGAGGACCTGCACTGCAGTGGAAAGGAGGTAGAGGACAATCCTCAGCCATATACAGGATGAAACTATATACTCAGACTACATATAGCTTCACAACTTAGTGTAGTATCTGCCTACAGCCACTATCAGTACATTGCTTCCTCATTGAATTACAATGAAATAGACAGAGGGAAAGAGAGAGAGAGGAGGGACAAGAGAGTGTCAATAGAGCTGAAGAGAGAGAGAGCGAGAGAGAGAGAAAGAGAGAGAGAGAGGACACTATGTCACGTCAAGGTAAAAGTACATACACGCACTGCGGATGGCCTCACCCACATTCGTACCAGCCACATGTAGATGTGATAAGTCAACATGGACGGTATGAGGCTCTGTGTTGAAACCCTACCTTGCATGTAATTTTAATCTTTCTATCTCAGTGTGCCATGCATAATCACTGACGATCCAGACACTAGTGAGTGAGTGTGTGTGTGTGTGTGAGAGATGGAGAGAGAGAGAGAGAGAGGGAGAGAGAGAGAGAGTGTACCTCTGTGTGTGTAAGGGAAGGAAAGGAAAGGAAATAGACAAAGAGGGAACGGGTGGGTGCTGCTCCCAGGCTGCCAGAGGAGTGTGTCCTTGGACTGCCCTCATCTCTGACGCACACACCCACCCACCCTTTCTCACACACGCACACACACACACACACACACGCATGCATGCACACACACACACACACACACACACACACACAATTGTGTTTTCATTGCTTTTGGGGACATGACATTAATTTCCTTGAGACTTACTCATTACCACTCAGCCCAAAACTGAACCTGGGTTTTCGCTTGAAAATCTTTGGCCCTGCAAGGTGAGTCCCCATAATGTGTCTGTGTCAAAAGATCCATGTCCCCACAATGATTGCAGATGCACACACACACACACACACACACATACACTTGGTTCATTTACTCTCTCTTTCTCTTTCTGTGGGATATGAATACAAAACTAGGGCTTGCATGTGTATGCATGCACTCCTAGATACAGGAATAAACACACTTGCTGCTGTGGTGTGTGTGTCTACATACGCGCACACACACACACACACACAGTGCAAAGCTCTTAGACGGAGCTCAGACATCTCATCAGGGATGCAGCAGCGCTCCTGTCTGCAGAGAGGGGGGGTGGAGAGAGAGAAAGAGAGAGAGAGAGATCTCATCTAATATGAGGTAGAACAAGGGTGGAGGGGTTGCTGGCTGATTTACAAGGTTGAGGTGCGTTTGTGTGCACATGTTTGCAGCTACCGGCGAGAGATGTTAACACACACACACACACACACACACACACACTGCATCCGAATCATGGCAAACATCAAAGACAGCAATGAATAAAAGTCCACACGCGGAGATAAGTATGCCAATGCGCTCATCTTTTTATTGCACAACAATGTATCGTCTTTTTACGAACGCTTAAACGACATTGCCACTGACTGACAGACCAGCTTATTGAGAGAGACCAGGGTGTGGCTCTGTGTTCCCGGCCAGCAGAGGTGGTGGACAAGACAGCCTTTTAGACGCAGGCTCAAATCAGCCCCTCGCCCTCGTCGCCTGTTGCACGTCTCAGCCTGTAAGGACCGGACAGCGACACATCACCCCGGCTTCCTAAGCATCTCCCCGATCCTCTGAGATCAATTTGGAAGTGCCACGGCTCGGGCTGGGAGCTGATTTGTCCCCGGATTGTAGACATCAACTTAGACAGAGCTGGCGTTCTGAAATACCTTTTTGTTAAAGAGCAGAAGCCGAGCACAGCCTGAGATGGTTGCAGATTGGCCTCCAGAGATAGAGAGAGAGATAGACAGAGAGGGAGAAAGATAGAGAGAGATAGAGAGGACACATGCTGTGTCACATATCTGTGCTGTTGTCTACATGGTGCTGGTAAAGTGTGTCTGGATGCCCACACCGAGCTGCTCGTGCATGCTGTGGAATGCTACTAAGTCTAGGGATGTGCTAGAGTCATTTTGAGGAGCTTTACAGAGTTGTTATACATTTTCTTTTTTCGTTGTGTGTTTTATTTTTTATTCATTTTTTTAGAACTTGTGGAGTTTGTGACCGTGCAACACTTTCCAGCTTGTGCTGGTGTCTCTCTCAGCTTCACGTGGGTTTCGAACCCCTAAATGGCATCATATTCTCAAGTGGGACCAACATTATAGAAGGAAAGGCACAGGAACACACACACGCACACACAAACTCAAGCACACAATACACAGAGTCCTGAAGCAGAGAGAAGGCTTAGGTAAGCTAAGCAGGCTACAGTAGCTACGACACAAAGGTTTAACTGTTAGACTAAATAAAATAATTGTACAGTAGTTGGTACACAACAGTGTCTAGACTTGAAGGTCCCACTAAGAATCGTACACAGAACTCTGCTTAGATAAGAAAATACAAGCATGCACTCTGCTATTATCTGTCAAGGTAATTCAATCAGGTGTCGAGCTTGTGACTGCCGAGGCTCCTGAGCCAAATTCAGCCTTGGAAGGATTCGTTTTTCTTTTTTTTTTGTTATTATCATGGTAAACGCCAGATTAGTATGCGACCAGCGTCAGATTTTAAACGCCCGTGCAACCCGTGCAGAGCACGTGCACGGCCGAGTTTTCTTCCTGTCCTGATATTGTGTGGGCATCTCCACCGCGTCACTTCCTACATGCCGTTCCAGTTTTTGGCTCTGCGCAGCGAGCAGGTCATCTAAGCTAACGTCTAGACTGCCGATATCCACCAGAAGCCTGTCAGAGCTCACCCTCTCACTGTAGAAAATGTTTCTTGTACAGCAGGTTGTGGTAAAACACAACAATGTGCCCCGCATCTCTGTGTATACCATATGTACAGAACATGAAAGTACAGAGTACAGCGCGCATGGTGTTGGAAGGCTCAAACCAACAAAAATGTGCAATTTTGTGTTTCCCAAATCAGGGAAAATTATATATACTGACATTGTCATTTTAATTCAGCAATACTAGTTTTCATCTAATGTTTTTTTTGTTGTTTTTTTTTACATATATTGCAAGTTGAAAATAAAAACACCTATTTGCATTTTTACAGGCACATACATACCACAAAAATAGACTATGTGGAAACTAGATATACTAGGCACAAGGTATATACAGTCCATGTGCATGGGGCACATTGCAAAAACAATAAACCAAACAAAAATAAAAGAAACACCAATAAATCAAAGACACTTTTACAAACAAAAATAATACCCTGATTTGCTAACATATCAACACCAAGGCATTCAGTACCCTTAATATCTGGTACAGCAAGAATGAGAGGTTTGAAACTCAGATACTCTCAATAATTGTCAGTCAGTGTCAAACATGTATGAGGGATTTCAATCCCACTTCACAGCAAGGTCCAGAAGAAGAACCATTTAACAATCGCACTTTGAACCCCCGGTCATCAGGCAAATACAGCGCTATGTCACACACATACACACACACACACACACACACACACACACACACACACGCACACACACATGCCGACAGTGGCTGGGAGCCAGCTGAGCGAACACACTTGTGACACGGACACAAAACAGATAACTGACAGGAGTATGTGCTGTGCCAGGGCTGTATCAGCCTCATGGCTGAGGGTTGAAACAGAGTGGTTCTGATCAAAGTGTCTGCGATGCCATCCTTTGAGTGGGAGTGAGTTACACACTACAGTGTCTTACTGGATGGATGCAATGGAACAGAGACGGTGCCTGATATTGCCTGAAACATTAGCTCTTTAGCTCTCCTTCAATCTTGCTCTCACTGACTGTGGACTCATTCAAATAATATCAGCACAGTCCTGATAGCAGCTTTAATAGGGCAAACTCTGGTATTAGCACAAAGGAATAGGGAAGAGGACCAATTGATTGCACTGGAACAGCATTGAAGCACACAACATCTATTGACTCAAATCGACTCGGTTCATTCACAATCGCATTGGCATTTTGGCATGTACCTTTCTCATAGGAAAAAGGGAAAAAAAAAAGAAATACAAAATTCCTGTGTTGCTGATGGAGCAGGTTGCAGATCTGTGACCCAGGTATGACAGAGAACAGGGTTTAGTGCATGTTGCTGACCCAACAGAAAGAGTGGGATGTGTGGCTACTTCTACAGGTGTGGCAGGGTTTGCAAGCCATATAATGAAGCCCTTGGATAAAAACAATCACCGACACCTTGTTTAGGAGATTTGAACAGCTCTCTCTCTCGAGAAAAAGCGATCAAAACGAAACGGCAGCAGATTACAATCCAGAGGTAACGGCTCTATTAGATCCTCCTCGTTTTTGTAGGCCAATCAAAATTCAAGGGGAATCTTTCAGAATAGCTAAATCAACAAGTTGATTGTGAGTGGGGGGGGGATTAGTAGACAAGTCTACATAAATCAATGGAAAGCCACGCTGCAGCGATCAATACATCTCTCTGGAAAGGTAGCAAACCTGAGTGAAATGTCCATCGCATCGATTTTACAGTTTGGCTCTGGATCGATGCTCGGAGCTGAAAAAAGTTGGACGCGTGTTTGTTTAACACATTGAATCAGCTGCCTATTTTCCGTCCCAATTGGATTTGCTCGTCGTGTCCTTACAGTTTAACCAGATAATGGACGCGGGAGAAGCCCCGCAACCGTTTTAAGAGAATAGAGCATCGATTTTCATTTTGATTACAAGGTCGAAGTGCAACAGAAGGTGCTTAACTGAATGTCCTCAGCGCTCGCCGCGGAGCGAGGAGTTCAAAGTGGTTGCGACTCGCTCTCATTCACGCCACACTTCAATAAATGAACGCACAAGGAAAAGAACAAAACAAATGTATCCTCTCATGTTTGATCTCAGGCTAGGGTGTGAGGGAGCGGGACAGAGGGGAAGCACACGGGTTAAATACAGCAAGGTCGCACCCAGAGAAGCTTCGTTGAACCTAAAAAGATCGCAGACGCTCAGCAGCACATACAGCAATGCCCTCGAGCCCCTTGCATCATAAAAGCCTCTTCGAATCTCCGTCCCTTTATTTACATGGCAGTTTATATCTGATTAGCTGTCTTCCTTCTCGTATGGCATACATTCAGCAAGAGAAGGCCTTTAGGTTCAGCAGGATCAGAATATTTAGAGCGGACACGACCCAAGCCTCGTCCCCCAGAATTTGACCGATAGGATTGTTGGATCTGAACGACGCTGAGACATTCACAGGAGTTTGGGTCACACTGGGCACATAGAGACTTTGATATGGAGCAAAGAGTTTTTACAAGTGAGGCCCCATGTTGCCCACCTTGAACGCCCCTCCCCCCTACTCGTGTCACACTTTTTCATCTTCAAATGAGCTTTAAAGTGACGTTTTTTTTCTTGTTGTTGTTGTTTTTTTGAGGATCTGACTTGCTGAACTCAAAGCGTGAATTCCTCCTGTGACTCTAAACCAGTTTTGAGCAGTTTTTCCCATCCATTTTTACAAAACGAAATAAAAATGACACCGCACACCCTCTCATTCCTTCAAACATTTTTGGTTAAGGTAACGACATGGTCACTGGATTACAATACCTCAAGTGAAGCCACAATAGCTGCTGGATTCTTTAAGATTTCACATTAAAAATAGAACAAAAAAGGAAAAAGAAACAAGTTCACTTTCCTGTACAGCATATGTATAGATATTTATATTCATATATATTTATATATATAGGCGGGGTAGAGTATTGCAGAATTATATTGCATGTGTTAATCAATAAACCTAGACAAAAACAAGCAAGTATACAGTATGGGTTGTTCACAAATGTTTCCTCTCGATAAAGCTCAGATTATTTCACCTCCTTTGCCTTCAGGTTTACAATCAGTGCGCTGACCAAACAGCTGACCGCCTCCCAGATGTTTTGTGAAAAACAGCTCAGTGCCACTGTCAGCACGACATGCCAATCACGCCTGACGAAGCAGTGTAGAGAGTGTGTGAGTCCATTCTCCGAAAGCAGAACCGAAACGTACCGACAAACGCACGCACGCAAACTTACACCCACATATATGCATACACACAAACCAAATATATGGCTTCTAATGTTGAATCAAGGCAGTTAAATAAATGGCATTTTCTTCTATGTTTCTTTTTTAGTTGATACAGACACAACCAGACTTTGTGTTCAAGCTCAACTTTGGTTTGGGTAGATACAATGAATACAATATCCCTCCGTACTTTTTTCATCATCTATTTACACATCGATGTAAGATCGACCAGCGGTCTAAAACACTAATTTCACTACTATTTTAAACAATATGAAGAGCAATGTGTTCTTTTGCTACGACAGCTTATACGGAAAAATTACACTCAAAACACTTTTTGAACGCTTAAAATGTCATTGTCATTTGACCTCAAGTCCCTGATTTTTCATTTTTAAGTCCAGCTCCTGCTAGATTGCATTGCATGAATTCTACACAGTATGCAATAGTTACATTAATCGTACTTTTTCTTCATATCTTTACAGTAAAGACAGCGATATACAGTAGGTGTTTGGAAGCAGAGTGTAAGGGGTGATACTAAGACTAAAGGTGCTGGCACAGTAGACTAGACCAGTTCGACCTTATAGTTATACTAGTTTAATTGTATAGACTCCTCCTAGCCAACGTGTCGTCTCAAGACTGAGTTGCTCTTTTCCTTCTGCTGACACCAGCACACAGTGCATCCACGTCGAATGACTGCCGGCGCCGGCGGTAGCTGATTGGTCATTTAGCGGGCTGACAGATCAGCTGGACTGACCTAAAACAAACACGGTTCTCCTACAAAAAAGGCCTCTTTCCTGAACTCTACCAGGGTCACAAGTTGGAAGACAGCCGGGATCTGGCAGAGTCTAGCTCTGGAAGGCTGACAATGGAATCTTTCTTGGGCACTCCAGAGTCTGGAGGTCCTGATCCAGCAGCTGCTGCTACTGCCCCCATCCCGGCAGGTCCACCGGGAGGGGGTGTGGAGGCAAATGCCACCCTCTGTTGAGCCCCCGCCGGTCTCCCCACCCCCGAGGGCCCCGGCAGGCTGGGCTGCTGGGGCTGCTGGGGGCCGATGGAGTTGTTGGAGGTGTGGGTGGATGGCGGAGGGCTGGGGGCTGCGGAGGCAGCTTGCGGTGTTCCCTCCTGCGGGAGTGAAGGCTGGGAGGCGGACAGGGCCCGGGTATCCTGGCTCAGGCTACCCGCATGAAGGGAGTGGGTGCTCTTGTGCGAGGCAGGCCTCTGCTGGGTCTGTGTGGGACTGGGTACGTGGTGCTGTACTAGGGACAACTGGGAACCAGAGGGTCCTGCGCTCGCCATGTACTGGAAAGTCCGTCCTGAAGCTGCGAGGGGGCTCTGGACAGGGGGGCTGGAGATCGCGGATCCAAACGCCCCTCCGAACGCCTGCGGGGGTTGAGACTGAAGAGGGGACATGGAGACCGGACTGGACAGGTTCTGCATCACCTGGAACCTTCGCACCATACGGGGAGACTGCAGAGTCCCTGGACCCACCAGGGGGCTCGCCATCTGGGGACAGAAGCTCATGGCCACAGCCTGCTGCAGCGTGGCGATGGCCGAGCCCGACTGCGCCTGGCCGGGCGGGGCGAAGATACCGCCGATGGACGGCGTCATGGACATGGCCCGCGGCCGCTGCAGGTCCACCAGCTTCACCATCTCGCGGTCGTACTTGACGATCTCCTGGATCAGCTCGTTCTCCTGGTTGTTGAAGACCCCGGAGTTGAGATCGTGCTGCACCTTGTGCATCAGGATGGAGTTCTTTTTACCTGCGGGAAGGAAACGGAGTGATTAAAGATAAACAGAAATGAGAAAGGACGGGGCAGGGAGGACAAAAGAGATGGTGAAAAGCATAAATATATGGAAACAAGGGGAGTTGAAAAAAGGGGGGGAACAATATGAGTTAGATATAGCATGTGATGTCCTTCACACCAGGTACATCCTCTAGCAGAACAAGCCCTGAGGAAAATGGATGTGTCACCCTGTACTCCCATCTAGTGTTACAGTGTCCTGTGTCATTCTGAGGGAACAGCGCAGCTCGTTTTACTGCCTATTTCAACATTAATATTCTGGAAACATCACCTAAGCACAATATTGTTTCATTTTCTGTAAATGGAGTTCATTTCCCAGCTCTTCCTTTGCCAGAGACGATTCTCGTTTTCTGCTATTATTCTTCTTTTCTATTATTTTGCGTGTGCGTCACCTATGCGATCCAGGCGGTCGATGGCGACCGTCTCGAAGGCTCGCCTCATCATGGGATATTCCTCCAGCACCTCATTGAAGTGGTCGACAGACAGGGAGTAGAGCCGACAGTAAGTCTCCGCCCGCACGCTGGCTGTTCGCCGACCCCGCGTCAATAAGCAGATCTCTGAAACGTGGGAGGAAACGAGTCTGAAAGTATGAGGCTAAGAGCAACAATGCGATCGAAACCTCTCCGAGCCGCAAACGCCACCGTACCTCCAAAGTAAGAGCCGTCAGAGAGCTTCATTGCCAGAGTGCCTTTGGTGATGACGCTGCAGACCCCGTGCTGGATGAAGTACATCTTCTTCCCGATGGTCCCCTCTCTGATGATGTAGTCGTGGGGCTGGAAAACCTCAAAGCGCAGCTTGGTCAACATGGCCGTCACAAAGTTTGGCTCCGCGTTGGCAAACAGCGGCATGGACGCCACCAGCTTGCGACAGTTGAAGTTAACGATTTCCTGAGAAAAGGAAACACATTTTTTGGTGTGAAACCAAAGTACCAAGCTACATTTTTATAGTTGCCCAACTAGAAACTAAAGGCCCGAAACACAATATAATACATAAAGTACAAGTAGTATACTAAATGCTATGTTTGGATGTCGTGTGTCTTGTTATCTTACCTCTCTGAGAGGCTCGCTGAGTTCCCCCAAAATGCTCTCCTCATCAAACATCTTGCCCTGGTATCTGTGCTCATAATAGTCATGGATTTTCTGTCGGAAGTCTGCAGGCAATTTGTGGAAGGACATATACTGCTCCACTTGTTTGTACTGCGAGGGGACAGGATGGACAGAGATAATGTTCTGTTACCACGGAGCAAGTAATCATTTTGAAAGCATGGTGTATTTACAGTCTTTAGTTGTAAGGTCCCCGGTTAAACAGACCAAAACCAAATGCTCTACTATTAAAACACACATCATTGAGCCCCACTGTTGCTCTGGATAAATGGATGTTCCTTCATTATGATGAAACCATCCTGCTGCCGTTAAATACTCTCAGAAGAACCAAATGTGTATTTCTCCACCTATCAAAACAGTGCCCAACTAGGACAGTTATGAGCAGCATTTACGTGAATAAGCAGATCTGATTATGTGTCTCGGTGTTTTTACGTCCCTGTTCATATATTGTATAAATAAATTACAGAGATTTACTCTACAGACAAAGTCTGCACAAATCTTGTGCTTTTTTGCCTGTTTCCGCCTTGAGGCATCATTGTATCTTTTGTATATCCAGGAACAGATTTATTTGCTTATACCTACACTTAGCTGCCAGTCTAACACTTCAGCTCTGTGATTTATCGCTCCTCAAAGGTTATGTTCTTTGGACTGGAGCTGTTGTTGAGAGGTGCTGGTCCAAATTTATGGCTGTTCTTCGAGGCTGTAGTTTATGGTGCCGTCATCCTCCACTGTCTTCAGAGCTTTTTCTTGTTTTATTTTTCATATGGCAGAACGCTATAAACACAGACTACAGACCCCAAAGTGGGTACAGCTGATCCATGAAAACGAATGGGCTCTCTCTCTGTGACTGATGTTGTTTCAAGCCAGTCACCAAACGCAAACAACAAAACAGGAGAGAGCGGGCACATGTCCTTCAGCTGTCGACTGAAATGAACACACTCGCCCATTGATCAATGATACCTCGAAGTCAATCAGTGCCAGATCAATAGGAACTGAAGGGTCCAACATGGATACAACACAAACAATCAGCTTCTATTGTTGAGATATGCTAATCACAGTCCAAACACAGAGAAACCGAAAACTGTGTGGCAGGGCTGCAGAGGATGACAGATGTGGCGATAAAGAGAACGGACAGCAAACTGTGGAGACAAAAAAGGTTTCGCTTTGTACTTTGCTGTCAGAGTGTGTGCACTTTCAGCCACACACACACACACACACCGCTGTGGGCTCATAACTTTCAGGGACTCAGGATGTCATCATCCATGCCGCCTCAACCCCATCGACCCTAAAACGCTTCTGTGTGTGGGACGAACGCGGCGGAAACTGGCATCGAGAGACATCTGACAACATCTTCAGCCGGTTTACCCCGGCGCCCTGAGACCATCCCATCCCTGCTGGAGACAGTACAACAACAACAAAAGAGCCCCCCCCCCGCCTCCCCTCCCCATACCACACACACGCTGTTACAAGCTGTGGGTCCTCGAACAGCATCAAATAGACGCCTAATCGGAGATTGTTTGCTCTCTGAGTCTCCCAGCCTGGATCTCTGTTTCCAGAGGACAGACATATTTGGCAAACAAAGATTTCTGTTTGTGCGTTACTGGATGGTTGTGTATACAGGGAGAATCCTGCAGTACCAGGCAATGAAACCCCCCCCCCACCCCACCCCCCCACCCCACCCCAACTTTCCCGGCTTCATTACAGCAGCACACTGACTCATATTTTGAGCCAAAAAGCATCCCAGATAACCCATAATAATGTGATTCCAGCTCCCGAGATCACATAAGTAGGGTTTCATTAGCACAAGAAATTAAATTACCCTGAACTACAGAATCTATTTATAGTATTTACAGTTCAGTTTTAGGATATGTTGGTGCATGGCTGGATTTGTGGATTCACTGTGAAATAGCACATTTGGGGTTATTGTGTTTAAATTGGGGGTGTGCATGCGAGCAGACACTTGAGATGGCCAGAGTTGCTTTTTGCACACACTCTTCGCTGCAGATTCATGAGAGAGAAAGTAACAAGTGAACATGACCTTAAATAGACTAAGTGACTCAAAGGCATAAACAGATGCTTGGCATGTTCCCTTGAGCTGCTCTGCCAGGTTTGTACATCAGCCATCTGTGGTTCTTGCTTCTTGCTCTTTCAGACACTTTTTTGAGTTCGCTTTGGTCTTTAGCCAATAAATAACACAGTCAAGTGGATCAGTGTTTGTGAGGAAATATCACCCCGGTGCCTAGTCACACAACTGGGTTGTTGAACAATCCTCTTGAAGAGGGGTAATCATTTTTTGGTTAGATCGTTGGGTAAGGGTTCAGACAACACATTTCCAAGAAAAAAATATCCTGGATGACCACATGGTGGTTAGCGCTGCTGCCTCACATCTATTAATGTCTTGGTTTGAATCTCATCAGAACAAGGGTTTCTCCTTGTGGAGTTTGCATGTTTCCCTTTTTCTAGTTTCTTCCCACAGTCCAAAAGCATGTGTGGGTCGAGGTTAAGGTTGGTTGGAGAAGTTTACCCTAGGTGTGAGTGTGAAGGGTGTGTGTGTGCCCTGTGATGGGTCTACTTCCTGCCTCTGCCCCATGCTCATTCAGACACTTTAAGATACATAACAGGCAAGAAAATGGATGCAGGAAATGTCCGGAATTACTGTTGACAAGTCTTTTGATTACAAGTGACACTTTTGGTCACCTTGACCAAACACCATATCATTCAAGTTTTTCTTTGTTTGTTTTAATGTCCATCTCATATCAACCTTGTGATAACACTGAATAAGTCTCATCTCAGGGCATCTCTTGTTTAATACCTTGTTCATCATAACTCCACTAACGAGAGATGTGCTTCCAGGTTTAAGTGTGGAAAACGCTAAACATCGGCATCAGCGCTTACTGTGCGCATGTGGCACAGTCTCAGAGCAGCTCATGTGGCGGCAGCTGTGTGTCTGCGCACTTAAGGCAAAGAGTCTAATCCACAGCAAGCCGTCATAAGTTCCTCAGTACATAATGCTTCCATCTCACACGAGGAACAGTGGGTGGCGAGGGCCTAAAGCCTCATGGTGCCTTTTCGGTTTCAAATCCAGTGTGCTGGATTACAGAGCTGAAACAATCAAACAGACACTTTCTGCATGTAGGTTTACTGCCTCCCCAGAACGGCCCCATCCACATGTTGTATGTGTATGTGGAGGGGCTGCTACGCTGCCACCAGCACCACCACAGTCCCAGTATTACCATTCTTCCCAGGAAGAGCAGTGTGCATCTCTGACGGGTCCAATCACCCTTGCACTGATTCGCTCTGCCATTTAACATAAACATAAATAAACCAAAACATGCAACTTGTGAATTATTCAGCATCCACGCGAGGAAAAATGAAGTCTCCTCTGACGGTCTTGCACAACCCCTCAAAGTCTCACCTGCATGAGTGACTCTGCTCCCTGACATGTGCAGATGGAGCGAGGCCTGAAGAGATGACCCCGTGTCACAACTCTTTACCCGACGTGTCAGAGCGGACGCCGCAGCCGGTGTGGCTTTCGCTGAATGGGAGCGCTGATCGTGAACAAAGAGTAGGTGTGAGCTGGTCTGTCTGCCAGCGAGGGAAAACCTCACACTCCCCGCAGAGTGGCGGCGAGCAGGCAGCGGCGGTCCCACACGCCACTCGTCGCAGCGGATTGTGACTCAGCTAAGCCGGGGGTGAATGAGGCAGCAAAAGCCTATCTGATTGAACTTAGATGGTGGCATTTAATGACTTGACTTTGGAGCGCCGTGTCCCAGCGCGCCGTATCGATCATTGCCGGCCTGAACCTCGAATCTCCGACCGGTGTCACAGAGGAGAGGGGGAGCAGGCATCGGGCCGGTGCGTCAGAGCAGCCGCAGGGTGGAGGGGGGCTGACAAACGCCCAGAGGAGAGTGGGAGCGACATCCTTCCCCTGTCTGTCTTTGATGACAGCGTGCGCGACAGCAACACGCTCCGCTGACATGTTGTCATCTAAACTGCGGCTCTTTGGGGACTCTTTGCATTTACAGACTGTTTAGTCAGAGTTTTGTCTTTGACTTTGATTACGTTCTCCCCCTCGACACAGCCGCTGACACCTTCTTATCACCCCGCTTCTTCCATCTCACTCTCTGCTCATCTCATCTAGTTTAGTACTTTCTGTACTTTGCTTCATTCTCATTCTCTCCTTCGCCTCGGCTGCCCTTTTCCTCTTTCCTCATGCTTTTGGATTTCCTTTGATTTTGTGTCCTTCTCATCCTATCCATCCATCTTCCCATTATCTCATCCACTTTGTATCCAAACAGTGTAGCGGGGGTCTGTTTTTGCCAGTCACCGGTTCACTCAGTGCAAAGGCAGGGGATACAACCTGGACAGGTCACCAGTCTGTCACGCAACACGCACAAACACATACACCTATTGGCAATGGACCTTAGACGTGGCAAAAACATGCAAAAAAGGTCCTTTGCCCAATTGGATTCAAACAGCGATCTTCTTGCTGTGGGGTGACATTGCTAACCAATTATCTACCATGTTCAATCATCTCCTGCTCTTTCCTATCTTTTCTCCTCCTTTTACATTTCCTTATAATCTGCTCCTTTCATTAATATTCCTTTACCTTCCCTTTGTCTCCATCTCTTTCCTTTATTCCCTCGTTCATCCTCGCCCATTCTTTTCCTCCTCTTCCATCTCCCTCAATCATCCCACAACTCCTCTCCATTGGAAATTCTCGCAAACAGCCATGTGGATGTATAATTCAGTCACTTAATTCCCCGCAAAATCGCCTCATTATATTATGAAGCACATTCGCCAAAGAGAAGAGAATCAGATAGCGGTAAGTCAGAGCTTGTCTTGTAGCTCTCCAGTTCGGGGATGTGTACACAGGGAGGAGCAACTCACTGTGGGGTCCCGCACAGTACAAAGTCTCATCAAATGAAACGAGACTTCTAAGGACACACTGAAAATCCTGTAATTCACTCAAAGGGAGCGATGAGCAAAGGAGGCAGATAAGGGTTTATTCATCCGACACACTTTCTACCAGAGTGGCGAATATCGTTTGGCACAACTAAAGAGACCATTTTTGTTGTAGACGCTGGCACAGGAATCTCTTTGGCCACTGTGGTTGCACAGTCAGCCTGGTCTGGATAATGGGAGCGATCAGTGACAAGCAGCCTGGCTAAGAGAAGACAGATCACCGTTGTTGATGGTGGCAGCAGCACAAAGAGGGAGAGGAGGGTGAGGGTGAGGGTGAGGAGGAGGAGGGTGAGGAGGAGGAGCAGGAAGGGGGGAAGGTAGAAAACAATCTTGTATCCTGTCCTGTGCCACATCACGGCAGACAGCTCAGACTGCTGTCTGCTCTCTGTCTCGCTGACTTGGATTGGTCTCTAGACTGCCCTGTGAGGCCATTAGGATCTGATTAATGATGCAAAAGGTGTATCTGTGCAGAGTTATATGACCAGTCTACTGTCGGATGCTCGATTTGATCGCAGTATGTGATCTAGAGGGAAGCCCAGCTACTAAAAACTCAAAAGCATTTTCGTAGCCTGTCATGTCTCACTTAATTTTTTTCTCGTGATTTTGATGATGAGTTTGATGATGAGTTGTAAATTTGCAGATTTGTCCAGAAGATAATACAATGGGCCAACATTTTTTGAAATACTGACACTGACATAATGTGTCTGAAAACACAACCAGGTCAGTTTCCGGGCCCTGGTATTGTGCATGAGGGCTCGTTAGTGTTATTAGTGTCACCTGTGCTTTGTCTGCCGCGACTAATTCAAAATGTCTGAAATGGAAAACATTTATCCACAAATCAAGTAAATTGGATTCATGCTCAGAAGCAGCCCTGAAAGTCACGGCGAGTTCTCTGTCAACAGCACAGGGCTTCACTGCCATTACACATTTTCTCTCAGCCTGTGAGATGATTATGTGTGTCAAAGTACAGTCTTGATAAATGGGGGATGTGACAGTTTAATGACATGTATGCTTTCCCTGGTGTTTTCCTGGGTTTTTTTCTGGCTTATAAAACTAAACTTTGAGAAGAGACGAGTGTCAGTGTTCTCCCTGTGTCTGCATTGATTTTCTCTGGGTACTCCTACTGGGTTTCTTTCCATAATCCTAAAACATGCATGTTTAGGTCGCCTGGAGACTCTACATTGCCCCTGGTCTCTGTGTGTGTGTGTATGTGTGTGCGTGTGTGATGGACTAGCAGCCTGTGAAGAGTGCATTCCCTGTCTTTGTCCTATGTGCACTAGAAGATATTCTGCAGCAGAGCCCCATGGCACCATTAAGGTACAAAGCAGGTAAGTTAATGGATGTATGGATGAATGAATGGATGGACAGTCCAGTACCGTGGAAACATGCCCGCACGGACTTTGTGCTGCATTCATGTTGTGTTGTTCCTATATTTGCAATAGACTATCAGAACCACCATCCATTCAGCTCATACAATACACTGTGACTTCACTGTGTGCAACAGTTTTCCGTATATTGGTTTTCCACATAAATGGATGCTGGATTGAGGCCAGATCCTCAGGTAATCTCCTGAACCATCCTTGGGCAAGAAGATATTAAACCCCTAATGTGTTGTTGGTGTGTGAATGGTTAATGTTCATAATAACCAAGCAACACCTTGACACCAGCGTCTCAATGTGTGACTGTGGCTTGTGTTGTAAAAAAGTGTCTTGAATGGTTGTAAAGACAAGAAAAATACTGCAGGAACTGATTTGGCTCCTAAGAAATCTCTGCAAACACATAACAAGAGTAGAAATGTTGTACTGCTGTGTTAATGCAGGTTTGAATAATGCACAGTGTTCCTGCTTTTATTCATCATAATGCAGGGGTGCAGTATGAGAGCAGGTCTAAACCGGAAACACTGATGCAGGTGGGTGTGCGGGACCTTGAATTACATAAACATAAAATTTATGTTAAAATCCCAGGAGATTATGCACAGAAAGCCGAGGAAATGTACCGGTTTGGACTATAAACTTTAGCCTGAATTTATTGTGTACATTATTTTCAGAGCCTTAAAGCCGGCTTTAATGAGACTGCTTCTCTTATAAATTGTGCACTCTGCACCAAAGCTACGGGGCCAAATTCTCCCTAAATCTAACCAGCACGGATAGTAAGTCTGACATTACTGCTGCACTGAAATGGAAACCTCCACACAATGCAAGCTCAAGCCTCAGAGGGGCAGTAACAGACTGCCAGCAGACGTGTTTTGCTAACACTCTCCAAATGATAAAAATGTCACTCACAGTCATATCTGGAGGCGTGGCGAATCCACCAAGCACCACCGTCATCAGCCTCACTGGCATGGCTGGCACTTTTCTGCTCCTTGTGTGTGTGTGTGTGTGTGTGTGTGTGTGTGTGTGTGTGTGTGTGTGTGTGTGTGTGTGTGTGTATGTGTGTGTGTGTGTGTCTTTTTAACAAACACGACTTCAGCTCAAAAACTAATCCTCACAGAGCTCCAGAAAGAAAGAAAAAAAACTTAACAGCAGAAAAATGAAAATCTGACAACAACTGGTCACAACATTTAGAGGAAATGTACTTTCTTTGCCCTCAGCAGAAGAAAAAAAAGAACATCCTGAGATGAGGGTTAGGGTGCATTAGAAAATGTCTGAAGATGAGTGAACATACTGTATGTAGAGCAGAGAGCATTGTGAACTTGTTTCTAAAGGGAGCGCCTGCATTTCTCTGATGTCAGCTGGGTGAAAAAACTGTTTGAGGGTTGTACACACACTTAGATGTATACAACCTTAAACATTCATCCACCATAATCCAGTACCCGAACGGTTTGGGGTCTGTGTGCATACAGCCAGTCCGTCACAGAGCACATATACCTACAGTTAGAGCAATTTTGAGCCTCCGATCGGTATAAACATGCTGGATCTTCGTCTGGAGAACAAAGGCCCTCGATCTGAACAGGATCTGAACTTGGGACCTTCTCGCCGTGAAGCAACAACACCAACCACTCACCCGCCACATACCCAGCTCTTATATGAGTATGGTTAATTTATTCTGAGTGTGTGCGGAGCCAATCAAACATTACAAAAACTGCGGCTAGAAACTTTCGAGCACCAGCAGCAGGAAAAAGCCACGTCCCAGGCTGCTCATTTCGATGAGCCTGAGTGTGGAGGAAACCGTTGCTCGCAGGTGAATCACAACAGGTCTCTCTCTCTTTCTCTCTCTCTCTCTCACCCGCCGTTTAACTCCCATCGTCCCACACACAAAAGTCGGCACTTATCTTGCTGGATCCCTGTCTTCTAGACTGTTTATTGGACATGATTTATACCCAAGCGTCCGGCCCCATGGCTGAAACAAAGGCTCTACGGGGAGCTCTGCACGATGCTAGCCAGGCCCGGAGCTGAGAAAAACACTCAACTGAGCGATGTGAAATAGACGGCGTTCAAGTGTCTCGCAGTGCACCAGGACTTGTGTCGACAACAAGGCCCTCCCGTCTCCCACAGGTTTCCCCTCCCCCTCCCTGTGTGCTCCCTGTAGCAGACAGATAGCAGTAGCACTGCACCTCTCAAGGACAACCACCACCGCCACCGGAAAGAGGATAGAGAGAGAGAGAGAAAGGGGAAGGGAGCAAGAAGGGGATTGAAAGGGAGGGATGATGACAAAAGGGGAGACAGGAGGCGAGGCAGAAGATATTCAAGAGGTGGAGCGGAAGAGAGAAAACACAGGGTGAGATGAGAATAAAGAGGGCTGGTTAAAGACGCATAACAGATGAAACACAATGCAGGTAGAGTGAGAGCCAGAGAGTGAGTGATCAAGTAGAGGGAGAGAGAAAGACAGAGAGAGGCAGGGAGGCAGGGAGAGAGAGAGAGCGGCAGCCATGGTTGCTTACGTCACCTTCAGGATGACATTGGCAGGACACACAGGTCTGCTGCCTCATCAATTCTACTGCTGCCCAAGGGGACATCATATCACACACACACACACACACACACTCCCTCTTTATGTCTCCCTCTCTCACCCACATCAGCACTCCCCTCTGCATACACACACACACACACACACATAGGTCCAGCCCCTGGCGATGTGGCTCTACCTGGCCGAACACACCCGCAGCCTCTGATTGGCTGCTGAAAACCAGCAGCACTCCCCCTGCTCCCCAGCCGGCAAGACTCTGCTTGGATACAGAGAGGCTGCGCCGCTACCACCACAGGCCACTGCTGCAGCACCGCTCGGCCCGGGGGGGAGGGTGAGGGGTGATGGGTGTGTGTGTGTGTGGGGGGGGGGATCCGAGCTCAACGGAAACCGAGGGTTAAACAGCACCTGATGGCGTGTGATGAAGGTCACGAGAGCTGTGGCGTGACCTCGTGCCACACAAGCACTGTTGCACAGACACAGAGTGGAGTTGTCAGAGTGAAATGCTCTTTCTTCGCATTCAGACCGTTGAAGAACGGGGCGAGACGAGGAAACACTGGGATGTGTTTAATCGGTGGCAAATCGTGTAGAGGCAGCTGCAGCTGATGACTCACAAAGAGGAAAACTGACGCAGAGCTGTATCCCGGCTTTGATCGGCTGAGGGAATTTTTTATTTTTCATAACGTGACCGCTGACCAGTGGGGTCGGTCACACACGCGCGACGCGGCCGCCACACACGATCTGCAGCCCGTCCAGGTTTCTCTCCCCCGAAGCCTCCAGCTGCGAGCGAGCGAGCGGGATGACACATTTTAGAAATCTGCTTCGGTCCGTCGGTTATTCTGTTCAAATCCATTTCATCTGCCGTTAAAGATGTTAATCTTTAAATTCGCATCCAATTACTTAAAACAAACCACAGTAAGCGCCTGCCACTGCCGGCAAATAACTGTCACTCACATGAAAACTATGTACTGTGGGTGACGTCGACTGTAAATTTGTAGTGTGAATTTGTAGGATCAATACGTATAAGCGTGTATCAATAAAACCTCATTTTGACCATTTGTTTTGTGCAAATCTGTTTGAAATTATGGCCAAAAACAACTCCTTGTTTTATTTACATTTACCGTAATCACGCATCCATACAAACAAACAGAAGACTGAAATTTTCACATCCCAAGCAGCAAACAGAGCTGGAAGATGCTGATGCGGTTTGGAGTGAGATGATCTTAACGACCATAAACATTTAAAGTAACGATCTTATTTTCACTCTCGCTGTCTGCTCGTCACTCCGGCAGGAGCTGAAGTGGTTCACCTCTTATCTCATTTCATTTTATGCAGATTAAATGAAGGGGATACGATGTGTTGGATTGTAACTCATGTGCAGACGTGTACAGACACGTACAGCAAGACGATGTTTTCAGGCGTTGAGAACTACAGGACGGACTTAATTTAATGAAGCTGCTCACCTTTTCCTGATATTGCCGTCTAGAGGAGTCCAGGGACTGGATAAGAGCCGTCGCATGGCCAATAAAAACAGCATAGCAAGTAGCTCCTACAATCATACTCAGCATGGTGAGCCAGATATCTGACAGACTCTCCGGTGCCTGCCGGCCATAACCGATGCACAGCATGTGGCTCATTGCCTTGAACACGGCGAAGGAGTACAGCTCCGACCAGGTATCGTTCTGTGGAGAGAGAGAGAGAGAGAGAGAGAGAGAGACAGAGAGAGAGAGAGAGAGACAAACAAACAGGTGAATACATCAGTGTTACATAAAAAAAGAAAGGCAAGTTCTGAGAGAGAGTGGAGAGAGAGAGAGGAGGGAACCTGAAGAAAAGCTCTGGGGACGGCGGGGTCATAGAATAGCACTTACACAAATGAGAACTCCGGGGACAGAGTTGCATTAGGGAGACAGAGGGAGGAAGAGGAAACGACATCAGGGGGAATCCTTTGAGGCCTCATCAGTAAAGTAGAGACAGTTTGGAAATTATTTCCTTCGAGAGGAACGATAACGAGGGGTCATTAAATATGCCCTTTCAGAGCGGTGTGAGCAGGAATCTACTACAATCTGCCTTGTGTTGAGATTGTGGAGGAGACAAACTTGAGGTGGTCTTTAAGTCGACATCTTTAAGCCGTGTCGCCGGATCATTCTGAGAGCATCTGGACAACACCGGGAACTTCACTAAATGTCATTATACAGTGTCTTTCCACCTCAACTTTAAGCCAAAACTGCCTCCATCACCAAGGGAGCAAGAGCAAAGAGCCATCTGATTCTTCCGTCCAGCCGACTTCCTATGCATTCATTTCTTCCTTTCATTAGCACCAAGAGGTGACTGTGGTGACCTCCGCTGCTGCTGATGCCAATTAGCTCAAAGAAAAGACAAAAAAATGGGCCCCAGACCCGGTTTTTAGGAAGAAACCACAGAAACTATTGTCCCGTGCAATGTGCAATGCACTGTACTATTAAAGTTTCTAAAATGTAGCCAGTGTTATCAAAGTTAAAAACAGCATCCTGAAAACCTCTTAAAACCTGACTTCAAGAGCACAAAAATACATTTTCCATCATGACATCCGACACACAAACACACTACTCTAAATTTGTCTCGGGGTGCACAGAAGGTACAGCATGCACTCACATAGCAGCGCAAACAATATCCTCTTTATTTAGTGCTTATCACTAAAAGGAAGCATATGCGTTTCCTGTGATTTATAAGTAAATTCATCCTGTTCAATCCACGTCTCCTGTGGATCAAGAGCTTGTCAGTCATATCAACCAGGTAGAGGAATAAGAAGCAAATGTTTACTCAGCCAGTCCTGAAAAGTGTAAAAATGTTATTTAGTTTAGAGGTTAGGACAAAATAAAGCAAAAGTGAAGGTCACTGGGAATGTTGTAGCAAACATATAGCTCTTTTTTTTGCTTATCTTAATATAGGGAGTAGTAACCAGTAAAAATGCATCTGATTTGAATGATTAAATTGATCCACCGAAATGAAATACAAGTCAACAGAATACGTGAGGCAGCACGTGTCCTCCCTACAGAGGTCTGCCACTGATGATGCTAAAGGGCCACGCAGACGAAGACTGCTCCGTCATCGGCCGAGGAATCTGACGACTCCAAAAATAAATACAGCTCCACCAAGTGGGCTGAGGCTAAATGGTGTATGTGCAAACAGAGGGAGAAACAGTGGAGTGAAACAGATTGAATAATAGATGAACGATGAGCACTTTGATTCTGAAATAGCTCAGGCAAGAGAGAGAGAGAGAGAGAGAGAGAGAGAGAGAGAGAGAGAGAGAGAGAGAGAGAGAGAGAGAGAGAGAGAGAGAGAGAGAGGGAGAGACAGAGTCTATATTCTCATAAGTCGGTCCCCTCCAGAGAATCCTGTTTGGGAACTATCCGTCGCTCTGTTAGCGATCTCCGTCTCCATTAGCCACCTATAGTCGGCTCGAAGTTCGAAGTTCGAAGCTCAATAACGTCTTTAAGGTCTGTAAAGTGTGACATCCAGCGTCCTAAATCGCCTTTCTGTGCGGGCAGCTGTGACCTCGCCGTGCAGCGGGGCCTCATGTGTGTCTCACATGGACCCGGACATGAAGTTCACCTGCCAAACAGAGGGACTCGTCAGCTCTGTGCCTTCCAGAGGAGCAAACCAACCAGCTTTTGGCTCCGGAGATGTGTGGATTTTCAGAGAGGAGGCAATGAGTCGATAGTCACCCTAATGGCTCTGTGAGGCTCCGCAAAAAAAAAAAGTCCCAGATTTGAAAAAAAAAAGGGTCTTTGGTAACTTGTGTCAAAAATGTGCATGGCACAGTGACAAAATACACTCCTGTGAGAATTGAGAATTGAGAACATTTGTAGAGCAAAACACAGATGAGAATGATGAGAGTGGCATTAATTAAGAGAGGAACAAGGTCATTCTAATCCTAACACGTGTTTTTGTTGGAATAGTACAAATACTTTCAGGTGGCTGAAGAGAAATCACCAAAAATCATGCAAAATTATTTAAAAAGCCAGTGTTGGGGAGTATTAGTAATGGCATTGTGTAACTCAAATGCAATATGGCAATTGTAATGCAATATAGTTAAAATTTAAGAGCTAGTTAGTTAGAAGCTGGTAATTGGTTAAGTGTTATGTTAAGATTAATGGATTGCATTGAAAATTACACGAACATTAACATGAACTCTTTCCTATAAAGTTTGTTGTTGGAGATGCACAGATACAGTGAATAATCAAGGAATATGAAATGTACTCTCATAATCTTTCAACTACTTGTTTGGCAGATTTTGACTTTGTCGACAGTGTATGAATGAGAGCGAATGTTACCATTTTTACCACTTTTCATAATCTAACAGAGTAAGTGGCAAACTACATTTCATGGCCTGTATTCTGCATTGTTTAGCAGAAATATTTCACTCTGGTCCAAAGACGAGAACGAGCCGACCGCCATCTCTACTGTCCCTTTGCCACCAGCGTGACTTAAAATGAATAAAACACAAAGTGCGCCCAGGGACCCGCAGAAAAGCTGAACTTTTGCCCTCTTACCAGTCTCATCGGTCCACATCTGCCCGCACCGAGGGGCCAAAGACCCGCGGCTCTGTGTCGGGCTGATAGGCGCATGGAAGGGGTGGAAGACATGGCCGAGACGGAGTGAAGCAGATAACGCAGAATGAAGTTTTATCACTCTGAATGACCGGTCCGATGTGTGTCCGACGGCCGATAAGCCGGACAAATATGAAAAGATAATTGACACACGTGTCACAAAGCCTCCAGTCAGGCCCGTCACACACACAAACACACATACACACACACACACACACACGCACACACACACACACACACACACACACACACACGCACACACACACACACACCAGTTTAGTTTCCAACGGCTTATCTGAGTTTTCTGTACAGTCAGCTCTGTCTGCTGCTGCCTCCCTCTCTCTCTGTCTGTCTCTTCCTGTCTTTTCTTTCTTTCCTTTTGTTCTTTTTCCGCCTCGGTGAGTGTGTGTCCAATCTGCGGGATGCTGTTTGTGAATGCGGACGTCAAGGGTTCATTTCAAGGCCAAAATAATCGTCACAGTCAAAGTCGCGATCCGTGAAGGTGAGCACCGTGTGATAATTGCCTGCGGGAGATGGTTTGGATTGAAAACGTTTAAACCTAAATTCATGTTCATTTTAACCTAGGTGTAAATTGTTTGTTGTGATTGTTGAGTATCGGTTTGTCTCTTTTAACCCTTTACTCCACCCTCAGTTAACCCTACCATTGCTCCATAGCTCCATAACAGGAGAAAGTGGTATCGATCTTCTCATCTAAATGTTATCAATCACAATTATCAGATTGATTTTTTTCCCCAAACTTTTAGCCAGAATGACATCTATGATAATGTATCTATGATAATTAATAATGACTCCACTCCTACAGGGGAGCTTGAGATGTAATTCCATGAAATTAGGTGAATTATTACAAACACAAATTATAAAGAAATCTGATCATAGCAGTGCTCGTGGTACGAGCTAAACTCTGAAAACGCGACTTCCCACAATGCACCTTAATAGCGTAAATGCTTGATAATGCGGAGTCGTTCAGACTGCATGACCTCACTCTGGCTCGCCTCTGAGCGCAAAGCCGAGATAAGCCCGATGACATTATCAAGAGTTACTTTTTTAGGCTTGACAAAACTCCTCTCTCTGGAGTCACGGAAAACACTGCAATTTTCTCGGGCTGAGTGGTAATAATCTGATACTGACCTTCACAAGTCAAATTTGCATAGTCCCCCCTGTTTGTACACTAAACGTGTTAAGTCTGCGCAGGTGAGTTTCCACTGCTTTCGGAAAAGCTGCAGTAAGTAGCGACTGGCCTTCAGTTTTTCAGTCCCAGCCAACTAGAGTAGCAGCTTGCCTTTTATCTCATTTGTCAATCTTTGATGAAAATGTCCTCCAACTTCCGTCTCCACCCCTCTGGTTCCCCCAAGTTCCTTCCACCTGAACTCCTCTTACAAATGATTTCAAGCCAGATAGCAGTCACAAGTTGCTCAGCGGCAGCATTTGCACTTTTGCTTGAGTAGTTTTCAGCACAAGATGGTTTGAGTAATGCTTAAGTGCAGTGCTTCCTGCCTGAGTGCAGAATAGCTTGTCCTCAGCACAATGAGCTCCTTCAGAGCAAAAACACCTGGGCTCCTCCGGGACCGTGATAATCACATCCTTTTGTTTCCTCCTCGTCCAGGAAGCACCCAGCTCCTCGGCCATTTGCAGAGGTTAGAGAGGTGCCATCACTCTTTATGTTTATATGCTCTCACTTGTCTCGCTGAAATCAAATTTGCAACGTCCGAGGCAGACCTATAATACCTCTGGGTCAAACAAGGTGCGGTGAGTAAACAAAGTGATTTAACACTGGCTTATCTCCTCGCAGCGAGCAGACCCCAGTACTGTAAAGCCCCCTCTCGCTGCTGCTGGTGGCGGTGGTGGTGGGGGGGGGGGTATCATCAAATCAAAGAGACAGACGTCTGAGATGTGGTTACAGTAAGGGATGGCTGCACACAGAGTTGTAATTACAGCGTTGAAACTGTAGACCGCGTGTCTGTCAGTTAGCGCTGCCATCGCTGTTATTAGCCAGTCGCCTGGGTGCTCGGCTGACACGGCAATTTACACCGATTTCCAGAAATGAACAGATACGTTGGCTGTGTAAAGTTTAGTTTAGCTCAGGGTAAACCGGGGCTGTGAAAACATTCAGAACTTTAGAGTCCGGCTTCACTCATTTCATGAGTTGGGGTTTGTTTTGAAGTGGCTCCGCCCCCACAGGAGATGGACTGGGATGACAGGAATACAATACAGAGGGACTGCAGAATCAGGGGGTATTCAATCCAGCTGCTTGAAAAATAAATAATTGCATCATAACTTCTGAAAACCACTCCCAGCCGTATCTGCAGGCAGAACAAGGAGTAACATTGTTTTCAATTCATCCTCAAGGCTCAATCAAATCATGAAACTCTCCTGGAGATCACCAGATGGGATTAGAAATGTAGCAGCAAAGAAGCTCTGGAAGACCGTCTATCTCGTATTGTTTGGCAGCCATCTTAAAGACTTTTTATCCACAAAATGAATGTTATTATTGTAATTTTTTTGTAAGAAATTGACTCCTTTTCACTGTGATCCACTACTGAATACCTAAATAATAAACGTGTATTTATTTTAGTTTAAATGACTTTTATTTATTTAGATTTTAATTGAACTCCTGGACCCTGTTTGTTGTTGCCAAAATTCACCTCAACTCCAAGAGCTGAACTCTGCCACTCCCAGCTCAGTTCTGCCTTTTGTTCAGGCCTGACGTGAACAGGGTGGAGTTAATGGATGGAGTTGAGGTGCACTGCGGAGACAAACCCGCGTTCCCTGAGGTATCACAAGTTCAAGAGAACCCAATTACTGGTCGCTGGATGTCACCCAGAGTTAGGGAGTGTTTCTCGACACCCTCCATGGGTCCTGCCTGTGGGCTCCACACCAGCAGAGACACTGTAGGGTGCGAGGCTTGATGGATGGATGGCCCGGCTGTAACACAATGGCTAATGTTACAAGTTGTCAGCCGCTCGGTAGGGGGGCGGTCTCAGGTGGCTGCAGGCGGCCTGCACCAAGCCAGAGTGGCCCTTTGGTGCGGAAGTGACGGCTCTCTGGAGACGACTGTCTTTGATTATCTAGGGAGGAGCAATGGAGGAGTCAGTGGCCTGTCAACCCCAAACTTCATCATCCTGGACTTCACACTGCACACTGCGGATGGCTTTACTCCGCAGCGTCACGTACTGTGGAGCTGAAATATTCAAGCGTTCCTGAAGTTAAATTAGACCAAGGATGAAAAATGACTTTTGCCTTGGTTTGTTGAGCAAGAGACTATATCCAGCAAATGATGTAAGACGTAAGACAGGTCATCACAGCCTCGTTCGTGGATGTTAAGATGGCTGCTCCAGAAAAAAAAACAAAAACAAATCTGAGTGGAAAGGAAAGATGATGTAAAATATGGGCGTGACATAAAATGTACCACCAGCCGCCTCCAAAAGAGTTTGCATGAACCTGCCTGTTTAGATACACGAGTAAATGAAGGCATGCCCCTTGTTCATCCTCAATATGTGATTCCTCCTCTGATCCTGGCTTATTTATGAGGCTGGATGAGTACATGCTCTGTAACTGTATCATAGGACTGGCCTTGTAAATATCGAACGTGAGGCATGTCTGATTAAGACTGTGTTTCATAGCTTTTATGTTAACACCAAAGAAAAAGGCTACATTATACCAAACAATATGAAGCATATCTGAAATAAATAAACATATCGTGCAAATGAGCATTCTGATATAACATTCAAAGGTTGTTTTCATTCTCAACAATTCTGTAAATCACACCGTTAATTGATCTGTTTGATCTCTGTTATCCATCTAATCAAGCTCACAGCATCTCTTACATATACACCTTGTGTTGCCAATTTGCTTATAGTACTTATCAGTTGAATGTATTATATACAAGGATTCAGTGTTTTCCCTGCTTTGCTGAATTCAATATTGGGTATGCGTGTTTGTCTTTCACCGTAGAGCAAACAGTTAAAGGGTGAACACGATGGTACAGTTTTCAATAGTTTACAACATCAAAGACTGTGTGTGTGTGTGTGTGTGTGTGTGTGTGTGTGTGTGTGTTTGTGTGTGTGTGTGTGTGTGTGTGTGTGTGTGTGTGTGTGTGTGTGTGTGTGTGTGGACGTGGTTGCGGCCTGCCTCAGGGAGAGCAAACACACACCTGCTCTGGCTGAAGTCTCTCAGACTGCGCATTCTGCTTATCAAAACACCGTCATACATAAAGCTCACATGTTTTTCTTTTTCATTATCTGAGGCACCGCTGCAGTAATGGGATTGTACCTTGTGAATTTAAATGGCTTTTCAGATGAGTGATATGAATAGCTAATACCTCTTTCCCCTTTCCTCATCTTTTCTGCCAACATGGTGCAACTCATTAGTTTGGCTTCCTCGTCTGGGATCATGTCACAATCAGCTAATTGTGGTGAAATATTTCTCGAAGGCACTCTTCATCAATACAATAACGGGACCTCGAGTCAATATTGGATTAAATACGGTCCCGCTTTTCAGAATAGTGCCAGTAAATCTCAGTCTGACATGTTACGGACGAATTCCTTCCCTTTCACATGTATGAGGGAGGACATCCATTCTCAGCAAATCAGCTCCTGCTGTTGACTGAAATTACTGTTGTACGCCATTGCTTTCATCTAGGAAATCCTTCAAACCTGAAATTCACAAGTGGTAATGGCAGGCCCTGACAATGTCTGGAAGCGGGACCCAATCTGTTTAAAACTCCATTTGGACCCGTGCCTCACGTCTGGGTTAGCACGGTCTCCCCCTCAGTCAGTGAAAGGCTGGGCTGACAGGCAGACCTATAAACAACCAGCTTTTATCTCTCAGAGAGAGAAACGGCAACAAAGAGCCCAGCTGCCTGCCTATATTCCACCACCTTCCCTCTGTTTTCCCCTTTTATCTTTCCTGTCATCACCCCACCTCGCTGAGGAGGAGACACGGGGAGATCTAGAGGTGCGCTTAAATCTCTCCCTTTTTTCCCCTCGCAGGGGTCTCACGGTTATTTTCTGTGTCTGGCAGACAAGCTGAATACTAAGGCGGCGAGCAGGGGATGTGAACGTTTCTGATTTGTTTGTGAGGAAACACTGACTTTTCTTCCTGAATCAGCAAAGGCATAATTGCAGCAGACATCACTTAGGATAATAATGGTTTCCTGAAAACCGCTTACAAATTGGATCATATCGATTCCATTTCATAGTGTCTTTAACTACAACTGCTAACCTGGAACGCCCTTCATTTTCTTCTTTTTTTTGCCATGTTGGCAGCGAGGCTCCAGGGATGGAAAAGTCATTTAAACGTGAATTAAAATGACTTGGCTTTCACACAGATCTTAGTATTTTGCTCACAGCACAGATAAATTTGGGCTCAAAGAGCTGTTGGTGTAGCTGTAGACCCTGGGTATATCGTGCATTTTCATTTTTTCTACCCAGGCACTATCATATAAGAGACTAAATTACCAAATTTGTTACATTTTGCAGCAACAAAGAGCTGACAGGAATACAAACCAAATCTTGAAAACTGATTCAATAAGCAGCAAAGGTTCATAAACAGATTTAGGGCTTTTTATCTGATGGCGGCGTCCTCGCTAAAGCACTGGCGGTTCCCATTTCATTCCATCGTGATCACAATATATTGATTGACATTTCGTCAATATTTTCTGATGATGGTCAGAAACTTCAATCAATGCTCTGTGACCGACGACAGCTCCGTCCAAATCAAGCCAGACGTGAAAGATCCTGCTCCGGGGGTCACATGGGCAGGCTCGGTATGCACGGACGTGACTCCCTGACACTCACCTCCATCTTGTTGAGGGACACCCAGCAGTCCGAGGGGAACTCCTGCAGCATGGGGACCAGGAACTGGAGGCAGCCATCCCAGTGACACAGCAGCAGCATCATACCAATCAGGTTAAAGATCCGCATCACTGCACTGGCCAGGTCATAGGTCATGTGGAATATCTGAAAGCAGGAGAGCGAGGAGGCGTGGAGAGTTGAAACCGGGCGACATACACACGCTGGATTTGGACAGCAGCAGACATAAATAAATTTAACAGCAAATGCTTGAAATTCTGCTCCACGGACTCCTTTGAATCATACCCGAGCTTGATTAATGAGCAGGGGAGACAGGTTCCCATCAGTTCCAAATCAAACACAGCGGGAGCAGGCAAGACATTTGTTACGCAGATACATGACATCAATCAGAGGCTCAAACACGCACACTGACGCCAGCCGCACACACAAAACACTCACGCATGCCCGCAGGCGCCCCGATACACTAACAACACAGACAGACGTGCCAACACGGGAGAGTGATGGACAGGGACCATCATGATCCTTAACAACTGATAGTCTGTGTCGTCTCACACATCAATCATTCCCAGTCACCGGACAGTCACTTAGGCCAGTCATCTATCACCTGACTGACTTCCAGAAACATCTCTTTGTTCACAGTTCAAAGGCTGCGCTCGATGCCTCTATACGGTCTAGGTCTAGGTTAGAATTAGAGCGCCGGCCGTGGTACGACGCGGACGGTCTGGCGGAGTCTACGAGGGAGGAGAGAGAAGTGGGTCATCTGTTACTCAGTGCAGCTGAAGGAGAAGCGATACTCTGTGATGGCAATGATGAAGGATGAGACTGGACATGAATCACATGCGGCCATCTTTCTAAATGCCGCTTTAACCTTTGTGGGGTTTTCACTGTCAGGATTTATCAATCAGCGGCTGACAAAATACAGTCGTTTGTCCAGTGTTTTTCCACAGAGGATGGATGAGGGAGACCCACGTCGGTGCTGGCTGAAGGGCAGCTCAGAGAAACTTACGGGAGCTGAAAGCAGGACTCACGTTCGTGGATTTTCAAAATAAAGCGAGAAGTGGGCCATTCTGGTTTCAGTTTCTCACGCTCCACCACTTGTCCGCTCTCATTCTTCATGCATGCCAAGTATCGCTCCCCATCGCAGCGTGTGTGTGTGTGTGTCTTTCTGTGTGTCTGTATGTGCGTGTGTGAGGATCACATCATATCTTCAGAAATCCAATTATCCAAAGGTCAAGTTAGCAGCCGGGCCCCACTGCGCTGCTCACCACTGCAAAATGCCAACACCGGGCTGCCAATACTGGCATAAACGAAAAGTCGAGTGATCTCATGACTTCGTTGGACCTGCTGCCTCCCACGCTGCTCTCCTCCATTTGAAGAAGGAGTCTGATGAGAGATTGTTGCAGCCGCCGCGCCCTCCCAGCCCCATCGCACCATCGGCAGAGTGGATCCCTCGAAGAGTAAACAAAAGCTGAGTGGTTGGGAAGGGCAGGACTGTGGCTTTCCGCTCGGTTTATGAGAAACCAGGAATCTACCTAGCAACAGCAACCCGGTTTTCACATCCAAAATCCGTGCCCCGCAGGAAATGCCAGCTTATTTTACCTCCACAATCCCTTTAAATGAACAATTAGTGACATATATAATCACAGTGAACAGCCCCCCCAGTGCTGCACATTATCATCAGTCTCAACCCCACCTGCTCTTCCTCTGGCGCCTTAATTGATTAACTGTGTTTGCCCTGTTAATGGGGCTGCTTATTAGGCCGTCTGATGCCACCTGTGGGACTGCCGGGTCAGACAAAGAGGCAAAACGGGTGCGTGGATGTGAGAGCAACTGTGCATGTGTGTGTGTGTGTGTATGGGGAGGGTGGTGACAGCGACAGTAATTAGGATGCAAAGTTTGTTAACGCTCAAACATCCCGCTGACGTTCTACATTCCTCTCCAGGTGGCAGGTGAGAACATTAATATCGAGCCCCGAGGTGGATGAGAGCGGGCCGCTCGGAGCAGGCACACAAACAGATTGTGGGTTTGGTAACGAGCCAACATCAACATATTGGAGGCAAATCAGCGACCTTTTATCACAGGCTAGATTGGGTGTCCCTTCCTCTGCGGCTGAGGTGTGTGTGATTAGTGTGATATTTACACGCCTGTGATATGTGTGCTCTTACCTCTTCCCACTGGTGAATGTAGCGTATTAATCTGGAGAGCCTCAACAGCCTCAGGAGACTCAGGATCTTGGTAAAGCGGACGATCCTCAGGGCCCGAGCCGTCTTGTACACCTCTGAGTCGATCCCTTTCTCGACTATGAGGAATATGTAATCCACTGGGATGGAGGAGATAAAGTCCACAATGAACCATGTCTTTAGGTATTTCTTCTTGATGGTTTTAGGGTCCAAAATGATGTCTGAGTTGTCCTCGATGATGATTCCCGTGCGAAAGTTGAGCACCAGGTCCATGAGGAAGAAGGTGTCGGAGACCACGTTGAAGATGATCCAGGGCGTGGTGGTCTCGTCCTTGAAGAAGGTGATGCCCACGGGGATGATGATCAGGTTGCCCACCATAAACAGCAGCATTGTGAAATCCCAGTAGAACCTGTCAGGGGCGTGTGTGGGTGTGTGTGTTTGTGTGTGTGTGTGTGCGTGTTGAGGTGTGTTGACACCAGGAGGGGGAAAAAAGGAAGGGTGGGGTGGAGAGATGGGGACAAAAATAGAGTCAGATAAGAAAAGAGAGTTGCTGTGGAAAGCTGATAGACACAAGAGACTTCCTAAGTCGCGATGGAGGAGTGTAAACAAATTGCAGGAGCTGCACTTCGCCTGCCTGAGCATGCAGCATCTGCCCAACTTGCTCTTCTGTGCAATTTGTAGATATGTGATGCACATCTCATGCTCATAGAGTGAAAAAGATTATTGCACAGGGATGGCTGGAGATGGCTATTTCAGCTCTGTTGTAGGTCCTCCAGTTAATGAGGCGACTGACTCTCTGCAGGCAGCATTTTTTTTTAGGTTTAAATGATTAAGAAAGGTGGAAACTTCCCTTCTTAACCCTTCTGTTCTGTTGACATTAGCTTAACTCACACTTACCCCATGACTGAATGTGTAAAAATAAGTCCTGGGAACTATATTTGCAAAGACCGTTTTTTTTTCTTTTCTTGTGACCTTATTAAACCAAATGTGGAGCAAAGCATTGAAGTGACAGTCCTTCCCTTTGACACATACTTAGCTTGCACATTTGGTGAAGGTGATGAAATACAGAAAAGACCGTAAGACTTTGGAACATGGTGGACACACATTATATGGTCTGTATGATGTATTTTCATTTATGTTTGGGGTAAATTAGACCTCTTATGAACAACATTACAGAACTCTTATACAAAGAATTTCTTATAGATATATTTGAGATGTTGTGCATCACAGCACAATATAAAAGCATCATTAACTACTCACTATGTCATTTTTCCATCAGTTCCTCAGCCCACTGTATACCTAACTTATCATGGGGGTCTACTGGAGTCGATCGTGATTGTGTGTGAAATGCAGAAAAAAACACCTGGATGGGTCGAGTCCATCACACACTCACACCTATAGGGGCAATTTCCAGTCCCCAGCCAACCCGAACATGCATTGTTGTTGGACTGTGGGAGGAAACCAAAGCACCTGGAGAAAGCCCACATGGCCATGAGAAGAACATGCAAACACTCACAAAGAAAGGTACTCAGTCTGACCTGGAAGTTAAACCCAATGCTACCAAAACTAATAATAAGTGTTAATACGTCTATATGTTATTTGAATGGTTGTAAGGACATCTTAACTTTTTTTCTGAGGTAGATTTGCACTCAGCTCTGAAATAATTAGGAAAAGTCATGAAGTATTGGTCGTTGTAAACACACTGGGTTTCTGTCATTCAAGTCTGTTCAAATATTTCTATTTTTATATTAAGTCGTTTAGCTGACAGTCTTACCCAAAGCAACTTACATCGAAGGACAAAAAACACATTAGAGATTTTGGGTAACACCACATACAGCACAGCTCTAGTTCCCCATACTATTATTAACAGGACTGTATGTGGTTGACCTTCCAGGGGCAGGGCTGATGGATCCTGAGCGCTGGCACCATGATGTGGCACTTTGGTGGACGGGACAGAGTAAAAGTAGTGAGGTTTGACACCAGAGGAGGCTCTGCAGGACAGGTGCAGCGCTGAGTCATTACACAGCGCGACTTACGCAACACGCTCAACAGCAACAATAACCATCCCGGGCACAGTGCTGGGAGCAAGTTTGCAGCTCTAACTTTGCATCGATTAAGCAGACAGCAGGGATGAGTTTGCGTGGCAGAGGGAGAGAGAGAGACACGCACACAGAGGGAAGATGGGGACCTGAGGGGAGGGGTCTCCAAAAGTGGTGGTCAAATTACATCCGTGCTGCTGAAAGCATGTCTCAAGTTTAGCCTTTGGTGCTCGACTGACTCTGCGTTATGCGATACAAATGGGCCAAACATGAATGGAGAGGAGGAGAAGGAGAAGGAGGAAGAGAGGGAGGTGGTGGAGGAGGAGAAGGAAGAGGAGGATGGGAGCTGTCCGGGGCTAAAGGCACAAACCAACTGATTCTCTGACCCACATGCGATGGATGGAGCGACTGGTACATGTAAAATAATAATAATAATTCAAATAAAAACAGGGAGAGGGGGGCAGGGTCGCAGATTTCCCCAAAATCGCTCAGACACAATATCGGCTGGAGGTGCAGCCGGGTCTGCACGGTGACAAACACACAGACACACCGTCTGCAGAGCGCACGATCCGGGGATGCGGCTCCAGTGAGCATGCTTGAGGTTTTCGCACACTTGGCTCAAGGTGACATTCCACTACTGAGCGCAATGCATGGATACACACACACACGCACACACATACACACACACACACACGCATAGCCTATATCCTTGTCGCAGAGCTGCTCGTGGTCAGGGTTTAGAGATCAGTGATGTCCAGATTTTTGTGCTTCGGGCATATTTGCATTTAAGGCATTCACAGTGCGGTCGTGCGGATTGCGTGCCCGTATGACACCTGCAGACAAAACCGAGCCGTCTACCAACGCAAAGTCATATGATTTAAAGATGTGTCTTATTTTAAGGGGGAGGGGGGATTTTACCGAGGTCCAGACCCCCGTGACCTCGTAGCTGTGTGCCTGTAGCCCCCCCACATTGGTCCCATCTTTGTCAAGCGGGGAGTGTGTTTCAGCAGGCCCACCCCAGACACGCTGCTGGGCGCATCCACGCCGGATTGGGATTTGTTTACAACCTTGAAAGGACACTCTTTGCTTAAGTGCTTCTGCCCGACAACAGGTTGTTTTTAGGGGGGAAGGGCTTTAATAGATAGGTAAATATATGGTTTTCAACAGAAATGGGGCGTGTGAGGTGTCAAATAGTGATCCAGGAGACCCGGTGTGTACGGTCACAGCTGGTACTCACAGTAAAGTGAGTTGTGGACCCCTCTCATGACTCGCAGCCAATGGCAGCCACCAGCTCTTACCTGAAGTCGCTGTAAGGGTGGATAATCCAATTTCCAGCTGATTTGACCCTCTCCTGCTCTCTCTCCACTGCTTTCTGACTACCGTACATGCGTAAGGAGAATTTGTTAACTCCAGGCTGCAGCATGCTGCTGAACTGCCGCTGCATGAAGCTGGCCTGGCTGCCCCGGGGCTCAGCATCCTCGGCAGGTACAATGGCAGGTCCATCCTCCGGCTTCTGGAAAGTGACTGAGTTCCTGGGCTGCGCGGTCTGGGTCTGAGTCTGCAGCGAGGACGAGGCTTTCCGGCTCGGTGCGTTGGAGAAGGACACCTTGGAGTCCTTCTTCTCGCCGGGGTTTGCGCCCTCTCCCCCGGGCAGGGAGGGGGTGATGGAGCCGTCCATGCTGGCGGCGGTGGTGTTGGAGTTACAGGCTCCTCTCTTGGCTCCGTCCTCGGCCCTGCCTGTCTGCTGCTGCTGCCGCTCCTGCTTGGAGATGATGGAGCGCAGGCTCCCGGTGGTCCCCGAGTCCCTCCTGCATTCTCCGTTTTTGTTGCATTTCATGCTGGAAATGGCAGATCCGCTGTTGCAAGCATCACCTGCTGCTGCCGCTGCCGCCGCCGCTGCTGTCGCCGTGTTTAAAGCCTGTGCTCCTGCTCCCGGGGCCGCTGACGCCTCCGCCTCCGCCCCAGCTGCAGCATCATCTCCCGGGGTGCAGGGTGTCTGGGTCTGGGCGGCTCTGGAGGCAGCGCTGGGCCGTGGAGCAGCCTCCTCTGTGTGGCTCCTGCTGGAGTTCCTCCTGCTGGAAGCCGAGGACGCGGCTCCCCCTCCTGGTGTAAAGTTCTTCATCCTGATGCTGCCTCCTCCTCCTCCTCCGCCTCCTCCGCCGCCGCCGCCTCCTCCTCCTCCGGCTCGGCGCAACCGCGGATGCTGAAACTTGGACTCCTCTTCCCCGTCCTCTGGCTCGTCCATCCCGATGGGCTGCTTACTGGGGCCGGATCCCCGGCGGCTGTGGCTCTGGCTCTGGCTATGGATCTGGATCTGGATCTGGCCGCTGTCGCTCCTTGCACATCTGGACGCGCTGATGTGGCCGCAGCCGCCACCGCCGCCGCCGCCGCCGCCCACCACCACCGCCGCCTTCTTTTTCATGGTCGCCGGTGAAACCTCATCCCTGTCCATGACATTGAGTATATCAAATTTTGCCTCCAATTATCTTTGGAGGAAAACCAATCAGGGATGGAGGGGAGGGGGGAGAGGAGACGGGAGAGGAGAAGAGAGAGGGAGAGAGGGACAGAGGGAGGGGTGGACGTGACTTCTTTGCAAACTACTGCGCTTTTTACTTTCACCAGTCATTGTGTCAAAGATGCTCGAGCATCACGCTAAACTGCGTCAAATGTCATTAAACTATTAGCTCCTATAGGCTCTCTGCAGGCAGGGCTGCAAACAGGGTTAAGCAGGCAGTGAGGTCAACATGGCCATGCATGTCCCAATGACATCTAAAGATAAAACCAATTAATCAATTAGATAATAGATTGCAGGGTGCACCATGACCTCGTAGGATTCATGCTTCCTGTATGAATCTTTTCTAAGTACAAGCTATCTAGTCCTCGTACATGCAAACACCTCATATATGTCTGTGAAGGTTCTCAGTCCTCCAGGTCACGGTATCCAAGCTTATCCAACTGGACTTCGGTTTGGGTCTTGATCATCGAGAGGTGAAACGTTTTCAAGAACCTAACAAAACACCCAAGGACTAGATTTCTTAGACCATTTCTGCTGATTTGAGCCCTTGCTCCAGAGTCATGGCCTGAAGGTGGAAATGCCTCTCCAACATGATTAACATGTGATCTGTGACGCCATATGCGTACGTCTAAAGTTTAATTACCACGTGTTAATGGAAACCCAAATGATGTCATATGTTTGAGAGGGTGTTTTCAATGACAACCTCCCCAAGTGATGTCACACACACTTGGTGTTTTGTGACCCCTAGTGGCAATCCAGGGGTGGTACAGGCGGTGTAAACCAGCTTTTCTTTATTTTTCATTTAACACAGTTTCATACAAAGCGACTCCAACGCATCACACACGAGAGCATATGAAACAATGAATACCGCTCTACATTCTTGAGACTACCAGAGATAGTCGTGTACGTATTAGCACAATAGCAGAGTTTAAAGGTAACCTAGAATGGTGGAAGGGAGTATTTATCCTTGTTCTCTGGTGTTAACATAGAAGCTGTGAAATGTTCTGATATTCTCAATATTTCCCAGTTCACCAGTAATATTCCCACATTTGCTGTGACTATTACAGTCTTCTGCACAGATCTTTTTAATACCTATCTGGCAACCACACTTCACACTGATTTGCTGTCTTGCCAGCCACTCATATGAATGATCACCTGAGTAAGTAAGAAAGAGTAAGTTGCTAGATAAGGCATCTTAGAAGAAGCGGTAAGTGGTCGGTAGTTCATTCCACCAATGGGAATTGCCATCATAAAGATGGCTTATTTCATGAATGCAAGACACAAGGAGTAAGGTCTGACCTGACCAGAGCATTTAAGTTAGTGGTAGCACACCGTATCAGACACATATCAGACACAGGAAAAACTACAGGCAGTTTTAATGCCCAATTGAATCTGCACTTGCATCTTTCAGAGGCACAAGCAACATTGAATTGGCTCTGCAGACCATCCGAGCAATGTAACGCTGTTGTTTTTACATCCTAAATGTGTGGGCATGAGAAACGGCACAGCAGCACTGCGCAGTCATCAGTCATAGTCGCGTCCTCTTTCAACAGCTGACAACCGAATATGCCTTAACATTCAGAGGCCGTCTGCTCCTGCATAATCGGAGTAGGTCCTATACCTGTGACAGCAGAGGTGTTGGTGTGCTGCAGAAGAACGAATGCTGCTGCACTCCTTTGCAGGTCCAGCATGACTAATGGAACATTTGGTGTCAAACGAGCTCGATGAGCATTAAAAAGCCAGCCGATTCTACATATTTATGAACACGTTATGTCCATGAGCATCTTCCACCGGAGCTGTGAGAGAGTCTCGAAGCACGCTGGTGCCAGAAGTCGAAGATACAGAGCTACACAGCTCATCACCCCTGCATTCAGAGGATGTGGGCCGCCATGAATTGAGTGCTTTGTCGCTCGAGATGAGATGATGTAGCCTATTTTCTTTGATCTAGATTTGCTGCTTCTAATTTTGGTGACAGGTGAAGGAATGCCTGCTTCGACTCACAAACACTCACACAGGGAACAATAACAATATGTGAACGAAGCCAGTTGCTGAATCATTGTTGCTACATAATTTTTCTGCATAATCTATCCGAGGATTCAACTTGGTTCTCTTCTTCATGCAAATTTCTTACCTTCTGACATCAATGCTGGGAAGTCATGAGCGTCATCCTTCCTCCTCCTCTCTCCCTCCCCTCTTCTCTCGGTCTCACTCTCTTTCATTAGTCAAATCTACCCTGTAGCGTCGAGGTTTTGTTTAATTTCCTGGTGCTGTGATGCAGCGGAGTGACGCTCTCAGGCGGTTGTGAACAAATGACAGAGATCCTGAAGACATGAGCGACTCAACAGAGGCAGGGATCCAATACAGCGGGACAAGAAGGCAGGTTCTGGCTGCATGTGTGAACCGAGTAGGATAAATGTTGAAGAACTAAGCAGGAGTTATATGAGTTTATCCATTGATCAAAATGAAGAAAATGAAGAATATGAAAGAATTCATAATCTGCCTCTCTTTTCCACAGTTAAATTGAATTAAATCAGAATCTCGCAGGCTGAGCCTCTGATCTCTAAAGGTCATGGAAGTAGTAGCAGAGGCAGTGCAACCAACCAAACAGCTTTTTATATTTGCATCAAATCCACACCGCCTTAATTACAGCAAAGAAAATGCCGTGGGCGATGTTGTGAAGACACATAGGCACGCTGCCTCCTCTCACGTCGGTGATTTAAATCCTTTTAAAGTGGGTTTTATCAGCGCCATCGCCACAAATGATTAGGCTTAGGGGTGCTCACAGAAAACATTGATCCCCTTCAGAAGTTTTCATGTTTTTACTCTCTTTATTGCACATCAAGAGATGTTCAGTAGTTTGGAAATCCTCTTGTGTCTGCCCCTCGACCTGAGCTTTTTTTTACAGAGTTGCTTTGCATGCAGGTTTTGCCTACCATTCCCCCAATAGGCTGCATTTATATTACAGCCTACTCAAAGCTGCTGACTGATCTCCACTTAACTTTGCATGTGACTTTTCTAACCGACGCAGTCTTTTCACAGCAGACGATTTGACTCAGTCAGAGCAGGAGAGGCAAAGTTGTAAATTACATTAAAGACTCAGTTCCATAAAGTGTCTCAATAAGCCGAGCCAAGAAAAAGTGAGCAGCCACAAAAAGCAGCACCCTGGGACCAGCCATTACTCATGTCGTCTATTCCACCTGGGCTTTCTCTGCTCTGACAAGTCAAAATGTCTCCTGAGAAACAAGGTCTGCATCCTGCACCACTGCCTGATTTCAGTGTGCCCTTCAAAGGAAGCGCACATTTTCCATTCATTTGGACATAAAAGTCTCCACAGAAAGTCAGAAAGTCACATTAAACCCACCTCCTCTCAATTTTGTGATCTGTGCGAGTCAGGATGCTCTCCCTTTGTCTGTGTACGTTTTCTATGGGAACTTCAGCTTCCCCCACAGTCCAAAAATGTGCAAAAAGGATTGATTTGAGACTCCAAAATTGCTCCTATTTACGAGTGTGAATGATGGGGAAGACTGGTATCTTGTCCCAGGTGTTTGCTGCCTTCATCCCATGTGAGCTGGAGACAGGGACCAGCAGACCCCCACCACACCTTTGGGTGCAAAGCAGGTAAGGTAATGCGTGGATAGTTACACTGCAAAATCGGGCAATTGGGATTCAGGGACACTGCAGTCTCCACAGTCTGGAAGATCAGTGGTTCACTCCCTAATTCTGGTCAAGATGGTTGAACAGATGGACTGTGTAGGGGAGCCTCAGCCACCAGTGCATGAATGGGAGTGAATGGCTGATTATTAGAAGAAATAATTAAAAGTGAATCCTGATAGATAAAAAAAAAAGCAAAAGGAAAGAAGACAATCAGAGAGTTTTCTTTAAAGCATTACTTAATGTCCAACACGAGACCAACATTTTGATGGAGAGCAAAAAAAACTCAAAATGTTTGTGTTTCAGCACTTTATTTTACCTGTACGAAAAAAATCTGTCAGGAAAAGTAACACCTTGGTTTTGTGAACACATTTGGTCAGTTCCATAGAGGTAAGATGATCCCATGCCTGTTTTGTATGCGTCTTTTTCTTTTACATTGCTCAAATGTTGTTTTGGGCAAGGACTCAATAAATAAAGAAATCTGTGATTTCTTTTTTTCTTGTGTGTTTCTTTCACTTGAGAAATAAAAATGTGTCCACTGTTGAGCTGCGTGGATCTTGTCAGGTTACACCACGTACACTGGATCAAGCTCTAATAAGAGGAAAAAAAAACTCAAGTCCCCAAAAGACTTATTCGATGCAAAAATGTGAAAAAATCTTTTCAGTAGTTTCACCAAGTTCACATTCTCACCATCAGACAGAAATTCTGTGCAAAATAAAAAAAAGGTGCAAATAAATAGAAATCTGATGCACGCCCTCGGTTTCGTCGTCCACAGGGTTCATAGTTTGATCCAGTAGCTGTACAGCGGCTGACAGTTCAAATTAAAATCCCTATCTACACATCTTTGTACTCTGCACCACCACGTTTTTTTTTTGTCCTTTTTCTTTTTCTTTTTTTTCTAAAAAAAAGAGCATTTTTCGTCCTTTAAATATAAAAATGCGTCGCCGCCTCATGGCACAGTCACGTCTCCGTCGAAAAAAGAAGAAGTCCACTCCGGCTCCGGTCTCACTCTCACTTATGCACAGCCTTTCTGGACCTTCCTTCGCCACTTCCCAGTCCTACCTCCTCAAATGTTCGGCAACGATAGCAGCAGGGGTTGGACCCGGCGGTCTGTCCAGCACAGGGGGCGGGGGGGAGGGGAGGGGGGGTCCCGGCCGTAGCTGTGAGGAGCCGCCGGGTCCCGTTGGAACTGTGTCGTGAGGTTGTTTTTTTTTTGTTTTATTTTGTTTTGTTTTTTTTAATTCCAGAGGTGAGGTGGTTGTGACAGCGGAAATCTACGAGTTGCTGGCAGCGTTCTCATTGCTAGGGGAGCTGGGGGAGGAAGAGGAGGAGGAGGAGGGAGAGAAGTTCATTCCTGATAGGCCCGGCGGGTCCGTGGCCGTGTTCTCCCCGCTCAGGCTCTTCCTGCATACGGGACACGTGTCGTGCTGTTGGAAAGGAGAAGCCCGTGTCAGCTTAAACAGCTCTGCTATACACGTCCATATGCAGATGATTCCCATAGGACAAACGCTCGCTTTGCTCTGTTTCAAGCATAAACTGTGCGCAGCGACCTTGATGGCAGATATAACCGAGAGCCCTTCAGAGCCGCTTGCTTTCAAACGCGAAAACATCTGAAGTGGAAATAACGCTGCGGCAAATGCAGCGGGAAAGGAGGCAACGCTGCGCGTTCTCCTCCTCCGCCACAGCAAAAGCCTCTTCAGGCTTTTGCTGAGAGGATTCAGGGCACGGGAAGTTAACAAGGGGGAGTTGCATGTATGAGCCAGCTAATGTGGAACCAGCTGATGTGGCTGGACCAGCTTCTGCTCATATCGCATCAGAAGAGCAGGACACTCTGCATCTCCTGTATCCTTTGAAATGTGAGGCTATGAGGATGAGGTTTTTCTGATGGGTTCAAGTCAGGCGACTCAAGACAGCCACTCTGGAATCTTCCAGAACTTGTTAGGCTGTAACCGTACTTTAGGAGGAAGTTTCCAGCTTCCACTCACAGACATTTGCTCTTAGGATTTCCTGATGCTAGACTTGGCACGTCGTGCCCTTCACACCCTGCAAGGTCCCATTGCCAGAGGGAGCCAGTCAGCCCAAGAGCCTCCGGGCTTAACTGGAGGCAAAGTGTCTCCCTCCTCCAGAGATAGAGCTGATCAATGGCTTCAAAAGATTTGGTTTCATCACAGTCGAGTACCAAAACGTCTGTGAAAGACATATATAAGTACAAGCACATCTCTCAGCTCTTTCTGACCCTGTCAGTCGCTGCTGGCTGGTGTGGCCACTTTCTTAAACTTGCACTTAAACTGGTATCAGTAAGAACAGTCAGTGCAAGTGCCTATCCTTTTTTTTTTATCAATATCCTTGTTTGTGAGAATGAACTCCCTCGTCACTGCTCATGATGTTTCCTAACAGCACAGCACAATCGGGTGAGAGTTTCTTTAAGGGGGTCGGATTATTCTGACACTAGAGCGGCCATTAAAAGTGAGATTCTGACATCGCAGTCACACATACATATAGATACATACATACAGACATACATACATACAGACATACCTGTTCCAGCCACGGTACTATACAGTCGTTGTGAAACAAATGATTGCACGGCAGCTGCCTCACACTCTCCTCCACGCTGTAGTCCTCTTTGCACACGGGACACTCTAACCCAGCACCTACACAAACAGACAGCGTCATACTGTGTGTGTGTGTGTGTGTGTGTGTGTGTGTGTGTGTGTGTGTGTGTGTGTGTGTGTGTGTGTGTGTGTGTGTGTGTGTGTGTGTGTGTGTGTGTGTGTGTGTGTGTGTGTGCCAGACACCCCGCAGTCATTTCTTGGAAAATTGTGACCACACACATTCTGTTTTTGCAGTGTAAGGTTCAATCCAGCGCCGTTAGCAAATGGCAACAACACGGGTTCAAACAGGATCACATACATACCCAATCTTTCTGAGGAAACAGAAACTAAAGGAAAATCATGAATAATCATTTGGTTCACTGCCTGTTGTGATAACAGGAGTTGATTCTGGAGCAAACCGGGCGAGAGATGGTGAGTAAGTGAGTGTTTGACGGCGACGCGGACTCACCAACGTGCTCCTCTGTGATGGAGACGGTGGGTAAGCTCTTTATTCGCTCTCTGTCTGCAGGAGGGGGTCCCGTGTTCTCAAACTGATTCAATAACTACGAGCCAAGGACAACAGATTAAGATGAAGCGTCTGCACTAAGACAATGGTGATCATCTTAAAGGATTAGTTTTTTGCTTACTTCTGGGAAACTGTAAAATAACCACTTTTAACATTGCTGAAAACTCCAGTCCCAAAATAAGAGGACATGTTATATACCTGTGTAATGATGGCATCGAGGCCGTTGGCACCCCAGGCGTAGTCCATTGGATTGGAGTGTAGCATGCCCCTGGCAGACAAGGAGGTGGAGTTGACAAACTACTCATCACGTTACTCAGCGAAGTGTAAAACATGCATCACTATCTCCTATATACTCACCACGGTCCCATGCCAATATTAGGCATAGCTGTGGGCGCTATAATTCCATTTACTAGCTGCTGGATGATTCTGTATACAGAGAGGGACATCAAAATACAGGATTAATACAATCAGAAAAGACACGAATGGAAGAAAAAAAAAATCACAGATAGAGTGGCATATGACACTGACTTATCAATTCAAGTCAAACTTATAGCAAAAACGACTTTGCCGTCGACTTTCAGTGAGCTGAGTACAGTGGTGTGAAAGAGGCTTTGGCATGGTTAGAGAGAGAAACCACGACCGCATTTGGTTTTGATGGGGAGAAACAGTAAGACTCGCAAGAGAGTGAGTTCCTATGGGTTCTAAACGGAGCAGAAAAACAACTCTGGCTTAACAAAACATTGTTGAACCTCAGAAAAATTGTCCTTAATAACCTGCCAGAAACACCCCGTAATACTGTGGCCCTAGGGCCGTCTCAGCGCAATAATAACAGAACTATTATTATTTGGGAATAACAACAACGCTAATGTTATGCTGCATCCAATTCATTACAAATCATCCATATTCATGTATTTACTCATCCACCACTGAATTTAACACAAAAAATACAAGACTCTGTGAAATTCAGCGATGCCTCAGTATGTGTTGTCGGGCGAGCTGGTGACAGCGCCTCACCCCTCTAGCGTGGGCACCCCCTCGTGGCGCGTGCCGGGCCGCCGGGGGACGTGTCGGCCCCGCGGCTGCCGCGCGCTGTATCGCTGCCGGGACGCCATCTCCCGCTCCCGCCTGTTTTCTGCCTCCCGGTTGTCCTCCGGGGGTAACCGCGTTCGGAGGTCGAAGTTCTCGTCGAAAATCCCCAGGGCGAAGGGGCCGTACCCGGAGGGGAACGTGAACACATGCTGGTGGTCCATGTTCTGGCGGGGCAGACAGAGAGGCGAGGTCGAAAAGGCGGGGGAAAAGCGTTTGTGCCCGGATACGGGGCGGCTTCTGAGCACTCACCTCAAAGGCCGAGCGGTTCTGGTCACTGGCGGATGAGGACGTGGATGTGGACCCATTCTCAGCGCTGCGTGAACACGGCGGGAAAGTCGGTGAGGTGAAAAGACCCGAGAAATGTGCTTCAGAGTCAAGCTAAGGGGATTAGAAAAAAAGGCAATGGTTGCTCCGTACCTCCTCTCCTCAGGCAGCTCCTCGATGAAGCCAGATTCACAGCGTGGACAGGTGTAGTCCTGAGAATGAAAAGGTCAGTATATATTACACTCCAACTAACATATATACACTATAACTAACGTATCACTCTATGTACCTGCCAGCCGAGGGGGAGAAACATACTTGACAAAGGTAAGTCACGATTCCAAGGACATTTTCAGCTCCCTACAGCAATACACCCGCTGATGCGTCATTCTCAGTTGTACCTTGAAGTTTGTATGTTTATCCAGACCGTTCTCGTGTTTGTTCCTCTACCGCCCCCACAAGTCTGATCTCAAAGATATGCAGTCTGTGGCTGGATCTTATCCATGAAAGAATGTCTTAACACATGCTTAAAAACGCAAGAGAACATGTGCAAACTAGGAACGTGTTAGAGTGAGGACAAGTTAGTTTCATAATAAGAAAAATGCATTTCTTCCATAGATGCTCAAGGTCACTGTGCAAAATTTTAAGAACAACATCAAAGGAAGTGTGGGAACCCCGATTTCCAACTACATAGTGATCCTGGAGATCAGGAGCTGAAGCTGCAGCGTGTTATTGATGTTTGGCTAGCATATGTTATGATCCTCCCTGTTTCTTGTACTAATCACCAAAGCAAATTCATCACAACTGTGTAACTAAGGTGTATAAGCACCTGGCAATAAATCAGATCCCCATGACTGTAGACAATATAAATTTCCTTGTAATGAACACTAGTAGTATAATGAAAATAGATGTGCAATATAAGTTCTGTTACTCTCACAGTATCAATTATATATTGTTGTACACTATGTGTACTAACCATAAACTACCAGAGGATGAATGTGATCCTAATATTAATAAAATGATAAAACTGCCTCTTGGGTGTAACCAATGTGATTCACTAGCAGCATGAAGTGCAGCCTCCACGTACAATTGAAAACACTGTGAGCTGAGCTCATCCAGTCAGTGCGTATCATCTCCTAAATGAAGTCCCACAGTTAAGCAGCTGGCTGGATGTCAATGAAGTCAGTGTTACTGTAACATTCAAGAAGCTTCCCGTGAATGGCTGCTGTCACAACGGCCAAGTGAAGTGTGGCTACAACAACTAAACACACACACACACACACACACACACACACACACACACTTCAGCCTTATCGAGGGTGATGATGTATTTTATGTAGAGCTGGATGGGAGCATTCAACTAAAACCAAATCTGGCTGATATCCAATCAAAGCAAATCAATCTCTCTGTCTCCTGTTAGTGTGCCTGTGGGCGTTAAAACGCGACTACTTTGAGACACGTCAGCCGCTAATTCAGACGACAAGCGGACGATGCTTTTGCTCTAAACATAACAACAACAGGACTGTATGAGTGTGCGTGTGTGTGTGTGTGTGATTGCTACTATCAGCTGTCAGTGCTGCTGCCTGACAGGCTAGCTAACTAGCGTAGCTACACAGCAGCACTGAATCGACGTGCGACATTGATACATACACACACATAAACATGACGCGAGCCCAGGCATGATTTCTATCCGGCGGAGTGGGTGAGCGCCTCTGGCGTGCTCTTACCGGTAATCGCGGGCTGATTTCAGCTGAACACCGGTGGCAGAAGAACCGGCAGGGCCGTGGAGGAGCTTCAGCCATTTCTGAGCAGCAGAGCGATTGGTGTGAGACGGACGGAGAGCAACAAGGGACAACAGAAGCTGAGTCCTGCACGTACGTGCGCCGAGCGTAGCGTAGCGGCACGTAACGTAAGCGTCAGCGTCGTCATGAGAGATCATCGCCAAGGAGATGACTTCCGGTTTGATATCAACAATCAAATAAAAGCTTGGATCCGCAATGTGACTTCACATTTGTTTGGGTGCTATTTTGGAACATTTCGATTAATTTATACATTTATACAGAAAACAGATTTAAGATTTCTTACTATTGCTACTTTGTCTGTACATATCATATGAATGTTCCTTGTTTACATTTTTCATAGCTATTCATATAACTACTTTCATAACTGCATCAGATTCATGTCATACTTGTCAGTCATATTTATTGGCAAGTACCTATACAACTTACTTATACAGCTATGATGAATATGTTTGTGTGTACAACTGACAGCACAATAAAACAATATGTATATGGTTAGTACAAAATACAAATTATACAAGATAGAAAAACAGTACTGTTACAGCACAGAATTAATTGATTATCACATTACATGGGATTACACTACTTGTTGTATTTTCCAAGAAAATGTATATTCTGTGTTTCAGCTATGTTGTTATCAAATCAAACTTAACAAAATTGTATTAATATAAATAAGTCTTACCTAGTATGGATAACTATATTGATAAGAGTTGATAATAATGATAACACTATAATAACAATGAATATAGACAATAACATGCCATATTTTCCTTATATTGTTTTCTTCTCCTGTATTGCGCCATTTCACTGCCAGTGTACTTGTACATTTGCATGTGACATGAATCTTAAAGTTTTGAAGTCTGAGTAGAGATGCTTTTATTGTGAACGGGCTGTTCCGGCGCTGTCCAGCTCTTCTTAGTGCTAGCTAGGCGCAGCTGCTTCAAAGAGAGCTAGCACGAAAGCAGTCGTTTACTTGACTGTAAACATTATTATCAGAACATCTCCCCAACCCTGCTGCCACCATGGAATCTGGAGATGCAGGTAACGTATGAAGACTGTGGATTTTACTTCACTTGAGAGTCGCTGAGAGCCAGGAGAGTATTTATTAGCGTCTCCTAGCGTAGCTTACGTAGCTGCAGCCAGCTAACATGCTAACAGTCATTTAGCTCATATGTGATGTCGAGTCACCCAAACTCAGCAGTACGCATAGACAATTTGCATTATATTCATACTTAGATTCACTAATCCCTACTTCCCTGTGCCTGCAGCTTGTATTATGCATTTATAGTGACAGACACGTTGCATATCCCCAACATAGCCATCCAAACAGCTGCTAAAAGTTTATTACTAGCTACTTTAAAGAGATTGTCTTATTTGCTACTGCGTTTATTACACGCCCCTCATTCATGTGTCTATGATCTTGTCTGGGCATCAGTTTTAAAGGATCCATATCATGTTGATTCCCCCCGTCCCCATCGGTATGTTCTCCTCAGGGCGAGGAGGATGGAAATACAAGACCACCCAACCTCAGAAGAACAAGATGAACAGGAACATCATCCATCAGGAGAAGTTAATAGCCGAGAAGAAGAAGGAGATCGAGGCCAGAATGGCAGCGCAAGCCAAGATGAATGTGCAAACCCCAATTAAACCCATGGTACCAAGGTAACAGCATATGTGTGCATGGGTCCATGATTGTTATTGTCATGCAGTCTTGCATCTGTTCTTTGACACCAACATAATCATGTGTTTCCTCTGTTTCTAGTCTGAATAGCAACCCCAGTCCTCTGAACCCCTCCTCAAACAAGTTTGCAAATGATGGAAGCTTCTTGCAGCAATTCATGAAAATGCAAAAGGACAAGTCCAACAATGGGTCTGGTTCGTATCTCGCTCTGCTCAATAACATAATGCAGTTGTGACCTTGTGGTTACGCCCAGTTAGAGGCTTCAGGCAGTTTATAGATATGTCTTCACAGTTACATAGGTTGTGGGTGGTGAAAATGTCCTCAAACAAAGGAAAAGATCAAACCTTAATGTGTGCTGTTGTTTATGTGCTGTTGTTTATGTGCTGGATTTTCTGGCTGAGTCATTATGTGCACATGACACACACAAGGCCCTCACAGTGAATGGTAAATGAAATGGTTCTTATAGAGCACTTACTTTGCAGAGGCATGCCATATTAAATCATTCATGTCCTGCTCAGCTCCACCGGTAGCCGTTACCACGGTTACACAGTCACACAGTGAAGCCGCAGCATCAGGGGCAGTTAGGGGTTCAGTATGTACGTACGTGGGGACAAAACTACCAACCGTCCCATTCCTGGATGAGCCATATATTGTCGTCTGTATGTACTAATTGTGCTGTGATTTGTTTACTCTTTCCAGGATCCCCCACGGACGCCAAGTCTCCCTCAACGTCCGTCTCGTCCCCAGGAGGAAACGCGCTGAACAAGAAGAGCATTCTTGTCGGCAAGCGGCCCGGCCTCGGAGTCAGTAGCATGCTCAGTCAGTTCAAGACCTACTCGCAGTCCAAGAAGAGCCCCGTTCTCAGCCACAGACTGAATGTGTTTTGTTCTCCAAATGAGGACGATGAGAACGAAGAGGCGGATTACTCCAAGTTCTTGGACATGAAAGGTAATTGGAGGCCTGTCTTGTTCAGTGTGTCTCTGGACAACTCCAAGTGGGACAATTCAGTGCATCGTCTGCCTGCTCCGGTGGCACGGTTGGCCAGCCACTGGCATGTTGTCGTAGGTGCCTGTAGAGTAAATGTACTCATAGCCTGCTTAAAGTCTCTCCCCCAGAGGATACAGACACCAGACTCATTATTGACAAGATGGCCTCCTTTGTGGCGGAGGGAGGACCCCAGTTGGAAGCGAGGGCCAAGGAGGACTACAAAGACAACCCTGTTTTCTCGTAAGTTCTCAGCGGTTCGACCCCGGTCGATCATCTCCGGCGTGCCTACGGACTGGTCTGACCTCCGCGTCACATTTTGCCTTTCAGATTTTTATTCGATAAGAGCAGCTTGGAGTATCTCTACTTCAGGAACAGAGTTGCGGTTTTGAGGAACGAGTCTCAAAACATTAAGTCTGAGAATTCGTCGGAAGATGGTAAGATCATCTCTTTTCATGCTTCCTGTCAGAAAATACTGTAATCTGATTGCAAAAGGCTGTCACTTTAGCAATGTCAGTTTCAATTTCAGTAAGTTTTCACAGCCGTGTATTCCTCAGTAGGATAATGTAGCGTTAATGGTGTAGAGTAACTGCCATTAGCAGAACGAAGCGAATGAGTTGAAGAGTTTCTTATTTGCTTTGTTTATTATGATCTACTTAGAAATTGGAAGCATTTAAAGACATGGGAAGTAATTTAATAACAATATGATTATATGCTCTGTTTCATATAATGCAAATGAAGGTGTTACTGTGTTTTAGCTGAAGTTTCTGTGCTTCAAATGGTCTTGAACATTAAAAGCCTCAAATCCAACAATTCCCCATTCACCACCCTTGTCCCCCCCCCTTGCTCCTCCTCCTCCTCCTCCCTCCTTCCTCTTCTGGCTCTAGACTGGTGATGTGTGAGGGCCAGTTGAGTACGGTACAGTAGTAGGGTGTGAATTGAGTCCCAGTACTGATAGGCTGCTTAAAGTCTCCCCCCCAGTGGACGCAGAAACCCAGGAAGTGGCTGAGAAGCTGGCCAGGTTTGTGGCGAAGGGTGGTCCCGAAATGGAAGCCATCGCTGCCGAGCGCAACCGAGACAATCCCGCCTTCCAGTAAGCGACTGCGTACGAGTGACTTTAAAAAAAATATATATACATTTTCAGTGTTGCGTCATCTCAGAACATCTGCCCTCGGCCCCCCAGGTTTTTAAATGACGACCAAAGCCCAGCCCACCGCTACTACCAAGAGAAGCTGCAGGAGTATCGAGCCGAGGCCTCCCACAGCTCCAGCTCCAGCTCGCCTCAGCCGTACGCCGCTCCCCGGCCACACATACCGGACCCAGAGCTCCCGCCCGTCAAACGGAAGAGGAAGAGCAGATGGGGGTCCGAGGACGACAAAGTGGAGTTGCCCATCCCTCCCATAGTCGTTCCTCAGGAGATGAATCTTCCAGACCCCAACATACCCTCTCTCTCTGGTACGAGAGCACACGCCTCATGTTGTATAAACAAAGGTTCACCTTCCTGACATTCCTTCGAATGCAGCAGATATTATTGCCCGATATGTCCTACTGTAATACTAAAATGCATGTTTGTGCTCATAGAATATTCTGCAGCTATTCCTCTTGAAACTGTAGTTTTTGCAAGGGCGTTTTAGCTCGTCGAGTGGTAATGGAGGAATGCTTTCGCGGCCCTGTGCGTTTCAGTGGAGGAGCTGAAAGGTCTGGGCTATAAAAAGGGGAAGCCTCTCGGCCTGGTCGGGGTGACGGAGCTCTCTGAGGAACAGAAGAAACAGCTCAAAGAGCAGCAGGAGGTACGAGTGTCCGGACCAAATGTATTCAAAGTGACATGCACGCTTCCCTGTGAGCCCCGTCCATCCCGACCTGATCTCTCTCTCTCTCTCTCTGTCTCTCTCTCTCTCTGTCTCTCTCTCTGTCTCTCTCTCTCTCTCCTCGCGTGTTCCCATGCAGATGCAAGAGATGTACGACATGATCATGAAGCACAAGCGCGCCATGGCGGAGATGCAGGTGATGTGGGAGAAGGCCATGAGGGACCACCAGCACGAGTACGACAGCGACGAAGAGGTGGACCAGCAGGCGGGCACCTGGGAGCACCAGCTCCGAAAGATGGAAATGGAGAAGACCCGAGGTGAGCGCCGCCGTCGCCACGAAGAAGCGAGCAGCGCTCCTCGTCGGCTCCCCTCCAGGGAAAGCGTTTGAGGACGGCACATCAAAAAGCCTGTGTCTGTGTAACTTTTCAGAGTGGGCGGAGTCGCTGACAGAAATGGGCAAAGGAAAACACTTCATCGGTGACTTCCTGCCCCCCGAGGAGCTGGAGAAGTTCATGGAGACTTTCAAGGCGCTCAAGGTCAGTCTGGCTGTGCTGCAGTCCCGGGGATCGGCCTCCTCTGTTGCTCTCAGCACCAAACCGATGTAAATCATAGCTGTTCAAACGCCCCAGGGGTGGCTGCATGTTTTCCCGGTACTGAGTACTGTTAAAATAAACAGTTTCTGCAGCCCTGTGCGAGGTCTCCTCGGAGTACTGAGCACGTTTCGTACATCTGTGTGTAATTCTTGGTAGGAAGGCCAGAGTGGATTGGAAATGTCCGTAAACAGGATCGTAGGCAACCGCCCATGCCTCGGTGTTGCTTATCCAGGTCAGGGGCAGCGCGGCAGCCGCCAGCAGAGCGGCCCGGCCCGGCCCTCTCTCCCCGCACATTCCTCTCGCTCCTTTCAAGGCATCCCCGGGAGGAGGCTGTAATTGCTGCTTGTTTATCCCAGAGTCTGTTTAATTCCGTTTGGCGGTTCAGTGGAAAGTGCCGCTTTAATCCCGTAAAAAGTTGAAACCGGCGCGGCCAGAGTCACGCAAAGATGTAACTCAGTTAATATCACAAAGCCAAACGCCGGGAGCGCAGCAGCAACCGAAACTAAAGGGGCCGGCCTCTCTCTGGGAAACATCAGATTCAAGGCTTTTTGTAGGTTATATGTTGTGACAAACACCACTCAATGTGGAAACACACCCACTAGTCTCCCCCGCTGAACCCTGTTCATTATTTTCCCATTGAAATCAGCTAAGAAACAAGAGTAGGAGTTGTCATCTTTATTAAATTAGTGATTGGTAATCTGCCCACCCTCCTCCTCCTCCTCCTCCTCCTCCTCTTCTCCTCCTGTGGGCTGTGCATGGGACAGACTCACTGAGCATTACAAACCTAATCTCACAGTGTGTTCAAACAGAAAGCAAAGCAAATTCTCAGTTTGCGTTACTCACACACTGATGAGTGTCTGCGTGTTGGTGTTCAGTTTAGCGTCTGATTGAACAACTCTCTGACTCTGAACGTTGTGGATTCACATCTCACAAAACTTTGCTTTACCCTCTGTGGGAACACAACATTAGTTATCTACAGCTCAACATGTTAATGTGACATCTACTAACTTTTTTCCTACTTAAAATACAATTCTGTGGAAAAGAGTGGGAAACGATGAGGGGGGACACTGAACTCTTGAGGCCTGAATCCACTGAACTCAAGTCGTTCTGGCTTTGCAGGAAGGCCGGGATCCAGATTACTCGGAGTACAAAGAGTTTAAGCTGACGGTGGAGAACCTGGGTTTCCGGATGCTCATGAAGATGGGCTGGAAGGAGGGCGAAGGCCTCGGCAGCGAGGGACAGGGAATCAAGGCCCCTGTGAACAGGTGAGTGAGCCCCCCCGAGTCAAAGGGTGCCGGCGTGCCTCCTAAACGTCTCTTAAACAGCCAGTCTCTGAGTTTTCAGTAGTTACTTAGGCTGCTCTGTCCATGTGGAGTAATTACTAGAACGAACAGAGGGGGCTCATTTTGGATCGTCTCACCATGTCACCCTCAGGGGCACCACCAGCACAAACTCGGCGGGTTTCGGGGTCGAGCGTCCGGCCGAGCTGACCAAACACGACGACGAATACGACGCCTACAGAAAGAGGATGATGCTGGCCTACCGCTTCAGGCCCAACCCCCTGGTAACCCCTCCGTCCACTGTCACCGCCTCACTTCACTGCGAGAATCTCCTCGGAGTTCTGCCTGGCCTCGGCACTGACCCCGGTCTTCTCTGTTCTCTCTTGTTCCCGCAGAACAACCCACGGAGACCATATTACTGAAGGAGAGGGACTGTTTATGCGTAGTTCCTTTTCTACCACTCGGTAGATTAAAGGCCGTTTCCTGCAGCTGCGGCGAAAGGGACACCGTTGCACAACGCGCATCTGAAACTTTCAAGTCTGAGTGAGAGAGAGAGAGAGAGAGAGAGAGAGAAAGCGTGTGTGTTTGTGATGGTCGATGACCCGTTTTTAAAGCTGTACCACACGCTGTACCTCGCCGGACGATTCCACGCCTCAGTTCGTGTCCTCATCCTGTTTCCTCTGAAATCCTCACCTGGCGGCTGTACACGAGCGTCTGTATGGTTTCTCGATTTGACTCATTTTGTCGACGTGCCCTTTTAGTTGGTGTCATCACACTCGGTGTACCTCAGTGTCAACAATAAAAACGACAAAAAACACAGGAAACCGATTGAAATGTGGAGTTCTCATGGACGTGTTTATCCACAGCGTGACTGCTTCGGAGTGTTCATTCACTGTTTACGAGGAAACGAGTGGGAGCTAAGATAAACCAGCCTTGTTTACGGTGCACTGCACGTATTCGTCCAATCGTGTCGATGGCTGCCGTCAGTATTCGCTTCTGTGCGGACGGTCGGGGCTGTGTGTCTGTGTGTGTGTGTGTGTGTGTGTGTGTGTGTTGGGGGGGGGGGGGGGTTGGAGCGAAGCCGAGCAGTCGGCGCTGAGGAGGGTGACAGATCAGTGAAATCAGACCTTCGGTTTGCCATTCCCCCGGGGGGGTTTTACACAGGATAAATATAACCTCGAAATCCCAGCTAAGCAAGAGCCACTCTTGCGTTGGCCTCTGCATCAGTCTAGAGGCAACTTAAGCCTGACAGAGGCTAAACAAAGGCTTTGGCCGGCTCAAGCGCGGGGCTGATTTGGTTCCGTTGCAGTCGCAGTCGATGGTATGATGTTTTTAAATGACACGAGTTTGATCTTATATCCTAAACAACAACATACTGTTGGGCAACATGAGGGGGGAAAAAACTAAGCAACTTCCACATTTGGCAACTTAATGACTTACTGACATTATTCCTGAAAATAGTGATGGTCTATGATAATGGTTGTTCCTCTTGAGCTTAAAAAAAACAGGGTGAGTGGCTGAGTTTTGCAAGGGTTTGCTCTGTATATGTTGTTTGTTCTTCATTGAAAGTGTCTTGAGATAACACTATCACAAACTGGCACACAAATAAAACAGAATTCAACCTAGGAGTCAAACCCTAGACCTTCTTGCTGTGAGGTGACCATGCAAACCACTCATCCATCAGGCTGCCTATATATATATATCTCCACACACACACACACACACACATATATATATATGTATACATCCCGCTCTCCCTGGATGAACAGATGTGCAAGAGATGATTCCTTCAGAAATCGACTCACACTGACAAAACAATCCTCCAAGGAGGACTATCAGTTGACCATAAAAGATGAGGTCAGGGGTCAAACTAATGACAAAGTTACACCCTGAGTGCCTGTCATTTCTGGCTCACTCACTCACTCTTTGGAGTGCATGAATACAACCGATGTCATGGTCTTAGGTCACCAGTCCATCCCAGGATGCACACTCACACTTTTCACTTTGACAGCTCAACCCTAACTCATCTTGGGGAAATTCTAATTCTCTAACATGTATGTTTTTAATAGATAAAAAGACATAAACTGCATCGATCCCTTGAGGAGGTTGTGGAAATTAAAGGTCCAGGTTGCAACATCATAAAATGGAAAAACCACACCTAGAATATATAAGAGCACCTTTTATAGATCCACATACCTTCAAATAAAGTTGCTTGCTGTATGGACAGAGGTGCTCCTTTTCTGCTGTGTGTCGACTGTCCAGAGTCCAAATGTCTCACCTTCTTGGTATGAAAGATAAAATGATATAAAGAAGCACTTTATATATCTCTGAAAGGAAATTTGTCTTGTCCAGGAGCCAAAGTCACACGAAATGTTTGATTCACAATACACAATAGCTTCAAGAAGTACAGTAAATAAATTGAGTAGTAGTATTTGGGAAGCAGAAGTATAACAGGGTGAATAATAATAATAAGCAGTAGAAAAAATGCTCAACAGCTAAGACATGATATATAGTTATGACAGTGTAGTGAACCTTGGCATAGGTTGAGGATGCAGCCGAGGCAACAACCTCCCACCACTCAGTCAGTAAACCTCCCTTAGCTCCTCCCACCTGTCCAGGTGTAGGGTATAAAAAGCTCCAAATGGCTTTAGCCTCATGCTGGTCCCTGGCGGGGTTGTCTTGTCCAGTGGTGAGTAGTGTCCCCATCGTATCCCTGACTTGTTTGCATGTTTGGTTTCCCTCTGCCTAATCTCTGTTTTGTGTGTTGTAGGCTCACCTGCTGCTGTTCTGCTGCTCCTCTGCTTTTGCCATTCTCCCACGTTTCTGTTTGGACCAGCCATTATCTTTTTGGTCGTTGGTGCGCTCCTTCATTTGTTTTGAGTGTTCTATGTCTTAGTTTGGTTTCCTTTTTTGTTTCATTCCTTCTTTGGGTCCAGGTTTATTAAGTTTGGTTAGTTTGAGAACATTTGTTGCCTTTCTGTTCTGTTCTGATTGTGGCATGATTTAATCATCATTTGGCTTGTCGGTTTTTGTTAACTTTCTGCTTTGTTTTCTGTTTTGCTGGAAATGTTTTTTGTTTTCCTCGATGCTCATTGTGGCCTGGGTGCTGTCAGTGGGGGAGGCTGGGCGCCGTGGCAAGGGTCCCCACTTTGTCACATGCGAGTAAGCGCTAGGGCACTTTTAGAGCATGCAGGATTGCCTTAGTTTGTAGTGTTACACCCCAGCCATTTAAGCAAGGGGACCCCCTCCGGTAGTCTGCCTCCCAGTGAGGGCCCAGTCCACTGATTTTAGTCTTTTGTATACATTAATAATAATGTTAGGATGGTTGCAGCTGCCTGTTTAAGACAAATTTTATTTTAAAAAAAATTATTTTGTGCTTATCTTGTACTTAAAATCTCTTTTTTTTTCTTTTTCCCATGGCCCCAGCCTTTTTTTCACGTTTTGACTTTGGTTTATCTTGATTTCAATAAAAGAAGTACTTGCATTATTTATCTGCGGTCTCTGCCTTATCAGTCGCTAACCTGTGCCCTTATACGTCCCCCATTAGTATGTGCGAGTCCCCAGGTGGCGTTGTCGGTCTCATAAGATAAAACCCGCTCTCCCGCCGGATATGCTTAAAGACGAGATAAAAACTAATAGAGGTGTGAGTGTGAGAACGACATCAATGGTGAAGGCATACAAACGTGTCAAAACTGACTCAAAAATGCTGAGTATGTGAAGTTATTGTCACCGCCGGTTGACAGGTGTGTGCGCGTGGGTGCGCGCGCGTGCGTGCGAGAGAGAGGGAGGAGGGAGGAGGGAGGAGGAGGGGGATGTTTGATTTGACGCATTAACGTATGGGGCTGTCAGCGCGAGGAGTTGGGGGGGGAGGTAAACAAGATGGCGACAACCTGAGTGGCAAGAGTAACACGAAGAGTCAGAGAATCCAACCGAGCCCGCACCCGAAGCTACGCCGGCAGCGGCCAGATCTTCACCGAGCGCGGCCCCGCGGGGAGGGAGCGGAACCTCGAGCCGGGCTCGGGGACTCCTATGGACCTGGGTGAGAGTCAGGAGTTCAACTAGTTAGCCTGCTAGCCGCTAGCGTACACACTGGCAAGCTGCACGGCTTAGCTTTTAGCCGGCTCCGTGCGCTGCCCCGTCTGCGGGTCCGGACGTCCGGGCCGCTCGCTGGCTTCGCGGCCGGCGGTGACCGCAACGTCCGCGGCGTCTGTCGGCGTACGCGATGAGTGGGAGTTGCGGGGTTAAAAGCTCAGCCTTATCGCCGGGGTAAAGTTGGCTGGCTGGCTGGCTAGCTAGCGCTGCAGCGGCAGCAGCAGCAGCAGCAGCTACAGTGTTTGTGACGACGTTTTCGCCGCTCTCCCGCAGCTGTCCTCCGCTACTCTCGTCCAGGAAATTAAGTCTCCTGCCCGGTCCGAGCCGCGGGACCCCCGCAGCGCTGGGAGGAGGAGGAGGGGGGGTCGGCTGTGCACGTCGAAGCGGTCGTGGGGCAACAAAAGTGAGAGTTAATGTTTCCAAGCTAGCACGGTTCATTCAAGCAGACGTGCTACGTTAGCTTAGCAGCCATCTAGAATGTGACACTTTCTTTTTTTGAAGATGTGCATGTCATCCGATCACCTTTAATGTCGAGTGGAGCCCCGACGGCCACCTGCGTTATTAGAAATGTGAACAATGCGTTGCAGCGAGGATTAAGACCACTACAGTTCAGGTGTCGACCCCAATAAGGTGAACCTGTTAATTCATATGTGGACAGAGAGTCCACTGAAGACAGCGAGTGAGGACCGTGATGCACTAAATCGTGTTGAAATGACCTTTATTTCCAGGAACCGTGGTGGCATGGAGGACACCTGAGCACGGCTGGACTCATTGGATGGCTCAGTCGACCTCCGGGAGCCGGGAAGATACCAGAGAGGGCTGACACTGCTGCATGCCTGGACGTTGGTGCTTGGACCGGATCCAGAGGTCCCGGGGGGGGGAAACTATGCTCTGAAGCATGGACCTTTTGACAGAAATGCTGTGCTGCATGGCTGCGAAGCAGGACTGGCTGCCTGCGCTGAAGGCCGAATGGTATTAAACCCGACCCAGAGGCCATCCGAGCATCGACGGGCGAGAGGAATAACGTCTGAGTTTCTGTCACCGATGTAGTGCAACCATGCACAGACTGAGGCACTAACTTTTTGGCACTGGACCCCGACAGGTTCTTCGCCTCCGTTCCCCACCGTTTCCAGTTAAAAAGAGCCCCTAATGTTTACAAATTGGGATTGATCCCTCACCTCATCCCTCGACTCTCAGGCCCGACTTCGACTCCCTCTCCCATGTTCAGTATTTTGTAAGTCGTCCGTATTCCATCTTGTGGAGTCAGAGCGCGCGGCTCAGAGCTGAAAGGTAGCCGTGGATTACCCTCCCGCTCCGCTTTGTCGCCGTTGGCAAACGCTTTTGCACGGGAGGCTCTGAGCCGAGGCCGCCGAACTGTCCGTCATGAGTACCGGCGAGCTGCACCATCTTGACTATCTCAACGAAAATGAACTGATGGAGATGGATACGTTCATCCACCGCATCGACTCGACGGAGGTGATCTACCAGCCGCGGAGGAAGAGGGCCAAGCTGATCGGGAAGTACCTGATGGGGGATCTGCTCGGGGAGGGGTCCTACGGCAAAGTGAAAGAGATGCTGGACTCGGAGACGCTTTGTCGCAGGGCTGTAAAGATACTGAAGAAGAAGAAGCTGAGGAGGATTCCCAACGGAGAAGCCAATGTGAAAAAGTGAGTGGCCGACCCCCCCTGAACCCCCAGCAGCACCGGGTTCACCGAGCTCGCGCCTCTCCCCAGATCCGCCCTGGGTGTTTTGACTCGGGCACGGCCTCCTACGCTGAGACAGATCGGTGCGGGTCTGGCTGTGCTCCTGCTCGATCTTAATACGGAGTAATTAAGTCTCCCCGCTGAAATATAAACGAGTTAGACAACGGTCGGGGAGACTGCTCCGGCATGACGGACGCCTCCACGCGCTCCACAAGCAGCGCCGGGAGCCCCGCGCTCGCACATCCAGCCGCCCTTCAAATATTCATGTCTCCCGTCGTCGCTCTCCGTCCCGACTCACGGTTTTATCTCGCGCACGGCAGGAAAGGGCAGCGGCCGCCTCGCCAAAATAGTCCCTCCCTTCATTATTTACCTCCTTCTCGAGAGCCGTCCCGCTCGGCGGAACGGTGCGAGAACTTGGAAAAAAAATTGTCTTCGGCTCGGTTTGACATCGCAGCGAGGTGCCGTACGTCTATGAAATGCAGTAGAATAAGAGCGAGGGGTACTGGCAGCATGTGTAGAAGACCCTAACCCTAACCCTAACCCTGGACTGGTCTCCAGTCCATCACAGGACACACACACACACACACACACACACACACACCATTCACTCTCACACTCACACTTCAAAGCACTTCTGTCTCCAGTAGAATCTAGATGTTAGATGTTTAGAGATGAATACAGATGATGATGTAGAGTCCCTCTGTCCAGCCTGGGCGGCATTTCTGCTTCGAGCCTACAGCGCTGTTTACCAGCACGCCGCGTCTCCTCCAGAAACCAGCCTCGGCATGGCGACTCCGTTGGAACGTCGCAGTGCGGCGCCTTCCCGTCCGAACTCCATCCAGGTGGAGGTTCTCACGTCTGTTAGCACCTCGGGCGACGGGCCCGTCGGGAGCAGGTCTCCAGACCGGCCCCAGGATTGTAGAACTGTACGACAAAGCAGCGAACGGGGTGGTCATGCTGCGTCACAGAGAGCTCACACACACACACACACACACACACACACACACACACACACACACACACACACACACACACACACACACACACACACACACACTGGCGAAAGCGTCAACAACGACCCGAGTTGTGAAAATGCAGCGAGGGAAAGAGCCCGCCGCTGGGACGAGCAGAGATTGAGATTGAACGGCTCAACGTTTCTCGTCCCTCCGCGCCTCAGCCGACCGGCTGATGGTATGGGAGCATTTTTCTCTGTACCCCCCCCCCCCCCCCCCCTCCTCCTCCCCCCCCCCCCCCTCGTTTCCAGATGAGTATGGGTAGTTTTAATCACACGGCAGTCTATTAAATATTAGTCCGGCCTTTCGCTGCGGGCCCGAGCTAATTATAGAGGACGCTTTAGAAAACTGTCAGAGTGAGTTCACACACACAGAGAGAGAGAGAGAGAGAGAGAGAGGAGGGAAGCGCTGCGAGATGGTGTGGCGTTTTTTTTATTTAGGCCACATTCAGAGCGTCCGTAGAGTAGAGAGGCGAGCATCATCTGTTGGGGTTTCGGTAGCTCGGTAGACGATGTCTCTGAGTTGAGGTAACGTTAGAGAAATCCTCTCCTCCTCTCTCAAAAGTGACACGGTTCCTCTGACAACCGCACAAAATGGTGCTCGAGCGGCGATCGGATTTGTTTGGGCGCCGTCGGGACGTCGACGGGAATGCTTTTAAAACTCCTCACCCCTCTCTGGCTTTAATCATTCCGGGGTAATCAGCTTTAAGTTGAGATATCCCCCCTCCCTCCCTCCCTCCCTCCCTCCGCTCGGCCTGGTTAGTTGACACTGAAAGCAGAGCGTCACCAGCTCGACAGCTGCAGCCCGACGTCGCTGTTTACACCGGAGGTGGTCGCGTCCAGGCCTGCTACCAGCAGCATCTGAAGGTTTCCAGCCTTCGGTTGGAGCCAAAAGTGCACTTTCTTGCGCTTCTTTTGCACGGCTGTTATCTAACAGTTGCGGCCAGGGGCATCGTCGTGTTTTGCACTTGTCCGTCCCGTTCCCTGCGCCCACGATATCTCAGGAATGTCTCGAGAGATCGCTGTCAAGGATGAGCTGATTGGGTTTTTGTCGGTCAAAGGTGATCCCAGAAAAACACGACAAAAACCAACGGCTCATCTTAAATGGTGTCGTGAGGCTGCCGCAGGCCTGCCTCCACCCTGTCCAGCCTAGCTGACCCTCCCAAACCGCTCGGCTCCTAGAGACTGACGCAAGAGCGTCCCGAGACGCTCGATACCCTCAATATCTGTAGAAACTGCCAGTTGACCGGCTGGTTGGTCGGTTGGTGGATGCATGCATGCAACCGGGAGCTGGTAATTCTAGTTTTAGTCCGGGCTCCGCATGTATTTTTAGCTCAGAGCTGCAGAGTGGTAGTCGATGTGGTTGTGCCACTTTGTGATTTGAGAAACCGAATGAGTCCGGGTTCCCACGCATCCTGGAAAACCTGGACCAGTTCTCCAGTCGTGGAAAACACGTGGCGAATGAGAGGAAAAAAGTGTGAATTCCTCAAAACTTGAATTGTCCTGGAAAATTAGGAATAAAAATTAAATAAATCTGGATAATCTGTCATAGCATGCAAGGTACAACTGTTGAAGACGGCAAAAAAATGTCCTGGAAAGGTCCTGGAAAATGATTTCAAGGGTAGTGAATCGCTCCCTTATGCTTCCCAGCTTGAGGAGGCTGGATCCACCGTCCTGTAAAAGCCCGTCTGTGTGTGTGTGTGGATGCCATAGTAGCCCCCCCCCCCCCCCCCCCCCCCCATTCAGCCCCACTGTTTAGCATTCCTGTCCGCCAAACACTTCCTGCTTTTACTGGGTTGCCATGGAGACGGGCATGCCCATACTGGCGCATATTGGGCAATGCCACTCCTGTTTCTACGGCAACACCCCTTTCAGAAACGCCATGCCCTTGCTTGGAATGACAGGAGTGCACACGGCACGCACACGCACACACATACGCACACACACACACACACTCACAGAGCCGGAGCCCGCAGCACATGCGCAGAGTGTGGAGCGGCTCAGCTCGTAGATTGCGATCAGTTGTTTATGTTGTGTGCTGGCCTGTCGCGGGGTGCTGAACTGCTGGGAGCGCGGCTCGCTGCGGGCCTCGAACAGCGAGGAGGAGAGACTGCAGACGGACTGCAGCAGTCGCCCTGCCTCGCTGCCAGCCTCCCTCCCTCTCTCTCTCTCCCTCCCTCCCTCCCTCTCTCCCTCTCTTTCTTTTTTTCATATCCTCTGATTTATCGTACGGACGCGGCACGTGACGCAAACGCAGCCCCATCTCAGACCCCCGCACTGGGCTGACATGGTTTATAGCTCACCGCAAAGCCTTATCTCTCTCTCTGTCTCTCTCTCTTTCTTTCTCTAACCGCCGTGCTGTCTGTTTGAACGTCTCCTCGCGTCAGGCTGCGCCTCCTCGGCAGTGTGAAGCCGGAGAGGCAGGCCCTGGCCAGGCGTATCCATTTGTCAGCGGTAAGATGGTGCGCGGCGAGGCCGGGCACCGGCCCGTGCTGCACAGCCACACGGGGGGGTGAGAGATCACGGTCAGGATGGAGGGACGAGGGCTCAGCTCGGCGGGGGCCGATCAGATCTGCGCCTCCTCCGGCCGCAGGCACTCCTGACGTCTGGCTGCGTGACGTTTGTACGGGGGTGGGGGTGGGGACTCTCACCCAAGAAGAATGCGCTTACTCCCAGAGACGGATGATGTGACCTGGTGTGCGTTTTACCATGCGGCTGAGATGAGTGTAGTGTAGGCGTGGTTGAAGTCTTTGATTCTGATCAACCATTGACTTGAAAATATAAAGCCAATAATCTGTGCAGTGACTGTATAAAAGACTAAAGAGTAGGTGGAAGACGAGTAAGAACTAACACTGACCCCCAAAGCAGTTCACTCTGCACATGCATTTAAGTGCAATGAATGGACTGTACACATGTAAACAAACATAAATCACCATTTATTACCATGTGAGCTCATTATTATTATTATTGTCATTATTATTATTAGTAGTAGTAGTACCAAAGTTGCATTCAGGCTCTTTGCAGTCACACCACTCCAAATATAAAGTGCATGATAGTCGCAAAACTAGCGTAGCCTCCAGATAATAATATGCATGTGTAGGTAATATATAAGTAAAGGTGATATGTGTAGGTATACGCAATATATGATTCACCATGTGTGTACGAACGTCAGTTTGATTCAGGTGTTTCATTAGTGTGCGGCCTGAGTCTCTAGACGTTGTGTTGTGCTGCAGCTGTAAGTGTTTGCCGCTCACTTCCAGGAACTATTGCGAGCCTCCGTGATTCACCGCTGCTGTAGAAAGTGGGCAGGGTTGTGGCGACTCTCATCGAGTGGTTCTGGCTGTCTGCACGCAGGGCCCACAGGATGGCAGACACAGCTGAGGGTGGAGCTCTTAATTACCAGCAAGGGGGAAAATGATCTGAATGATCTGCATCCATCCATCCATCCATCTCCAGTCCGTCCCGACATTAGCCGCCACACACTCACACCCAGGGGCAGAGAGAAAGAGGGTTGTAGTGCGTATCAAGGTTTACAAAGGTCCGTCCACCGTGATATGAAACACATCTGGTACCTTAAGCTGCCCGGGGTGGTCGAGGAAGACGACTCCATGTCGTAACGCGACCCCGTATGGGTGTGTGTGTATAGGGTTGTGGTCGGGCCTCTGTGCCGCTCCCATCCAGATCTGAATTCATCTGTGTCCCCGCCCCCGGCCCGTCTGACGGATGCGGAGTGTCCGGGGGAGGTTGCCATGCGGCCGAGTCAAACCTCATCTCCTTAGGAGGTGAGGGGAAGTGAACTGTCAGGGTGTCTGTCTCCATGAGACCTGTTTTTTGTTGTGTTATTGACCGCCGGTGCACCCGGGCGATGTCACGTCTTTACGTTTCATCCTTTCGTTCCGCTTTTCCATGCATCACGCCGTAGGAGCGTCTCTGGTTGTGAAGGATGTCTGAAGACGGTCCATTTTAATAGGAAGTGTATTCACAGGGGTCCTGGGAAGCCTGGAACGCCTGGAAAAATGCCTGGAGAGTGATTTCCAGGAGAGACCGTGGACCTCTTGATTTGCTGTCACTGCACCCGCTGTACATCTGCTGCAATAAGTGTGTGTCTGTGCTCTTTTTGTGCCTTCGCAGGGAGATTCAGCTGCTAAGAAGACTCCAACACAAGAATGTGATTCAGTTGGTGGATGTGCTCTACAACGAAGAGAAGCAGAAAATATATCCTTCCCGTCGCTGTTGACATGAGCCGATGTGGCCCGGTCCACGTTGGCACCGGAGAGGCTGTTCCCAGGCCTGAACGCAGCTTCATAGTCGGGCCGCTTTATTTTAAGCATCTGCCGGTTTGCTTTGGCAAATTCCCTTGACTCCCGCCTCACGTATATGGTGATGGAGTATTGCGTTTGTGGGATGCAAGAAATGCTGGACAGCGTCCCAGAAAAAAGGTTTCCAGTATTTCAAGCTCACGGGTGAGTCTCTGTTCCTCCCCGCTCGGCTCCCAGCTTCTTCCCTTTTTCCTCTTTCCCCTTTCAGTCACTCGGCTATATTTAGTCTGAGCCTCTCTGCAGCCAAGCGATTCGATCCCAAGTTTAGTAGCAAGACTGCGGAGCCTCTACTGTTACAATAACTGACCGGAGATCGTGTGGATGTGTGGTCGCTCCCGGGGAGCCGCTGAAGACCCGTCCCACCAGGCTCTCCGTGCTGTGACACCCCCGCTCCCCTCTCTTTGACCACGTCCCTCTCCCCTCTTGTCTCATCCCAGGTATTTTTGCCAACTCATAGATGGCCTTGAATATTTGCACAGCCAGGGAATAGTTCACAAAGACATAAAACCAGGGAATCTGCTGCTGACCACAGACGGAGCGCTCAAGATCTCCGACCTGGGAGTAGCAGAGGTGAGCCGGGGCCGTCGAAGCTCCCCCCCTAATCGCCCGGCTATTTATATGTGTGCTCCCGGGGGGCCAGAGGGCACTCACTTCAGCCTCTCCCCCGTCCGCCGTGTCTCTCCGCAGGCCCTCCACCCATTCGCAGAGGACGACACGTGTCGCACCAGCCAGGGCTCTCCGGCCTTCCAGCCTCCCGAGATCGCCAACGGACTGGACACCTTTTCAGGGTTTAAAGTGGACATTTGGTCCGCTGGAGTAACACTGTGAGTGGGCCCGGGCCGGAGGAGCCTCTCAGTTTTAGGAGATAAGTTGCAGCCACAGACTGCAGATCTGTCAAATCAGATCTCTGGGGGGGGGGGGGGGGGGGGGGGGAGTGGGAGGAACTGACACGAGAGCATCAACGTACGAAATTACTCCCAACAGCTATGGGAAGTTGCACTGCGTCGCCAAAGCAGAGGGGACGTGGCGCGACAACTGCTCCGTGTATGTGTTGTGCATGCCAACCGCCGTTCATATGCCATTAATGCCCTGTCTGTCCACCCAGATACAACATTACAACGAGTCTATATCCGTTCGAGGGGGACAACATCTATAAGCTATTTGAGAACATTGGAAAAGGAGACTACACTATTCCGGAGGAGTGTGGACCCCTCCTGTCGGACCTGCTGCGGGGTGAGTGTGGGATCCGCTACGGGAGCTGACCGTCTGCAGCTTCGTCCTCAGTCAGTCAGTTTTGTGTGCGTTTGTGTGTTTGCGGCGGCGTCCAGCAGGTGGTGCTGTGACACCGAGAGTTCCTCCCCTCGCCTCCCGGAGCCTGCGAGGCTTCCTCCCCGCACAGTAGAAATCCCTTCAGCTGTTGACGTAGCTCCCATTGATCCGGCTGCAGAATACTAAACACCCCACACTCAGACGCTGCCTCTCTCCGAGTGGACTGCTGCAATGTAGCCGTCTCTAGTGAACCCCCCCCCCTCCTCCTCCTCCCCCTCCTCAATCCACCGGAGTCGAGAATCACTCCATCTTTTCATCTGCCTCGTCCCCTTTATTCACTTATATGCTTTTGAACGCGTTAAATCAACCATCCGGAGAGGAGGCGCTCCCGCCTACTTGCTCCCAGCCCGCCGGGCCTCCCCTCCCCGTTTTGCTGTGTGTGTGTGTGTGTGTGCGCGAGTGTGTGTGCGCGCGTGTGCGCACGTGTGCGTGTGTGTGACGTCTGTGTGCGATGACGCAGCAGCGAGAGATAGTCGGCCCATAATTACATGGTCTAAAATAAGCCCAGTGCCACAAAAGGTGTCCTTCAGCAGGCGCAGCACTACTATCAGCACTCAGCATGCTGCCCCCCCCCTCTCCTCCACTCCTCTTCCTCCTCCTCCTCCTCCTCCTGCTGGGAGACAATCACATTATGGGGTCCGGATGGCGGCGGCGGCTGCTGCATCAACCGCCGCCTTATCGCCCTGACATTCTGCTCTCCCGGCACACGCGTCCCAGCGGCCCAGGGACGAGCTCCTCACCGTGCCACAGCCACTCCCGAGCTCTCTGTTGAGACTGCTCACCTGCAGTCATTAATGCTCCTCCTCCTCCTCCTCCTCCTCCTCCCTCACTGCTGGGGTCTGCGCCGGGACGGGTCGATGTTGAGTGCTTAGCTCGGCTCTGACCGTGTGTTTGTTCCACAGGCATGCTCGAGTACGACCCGGCAAAGAGGTTCTCCATACAGAACATAAGGCAACACAAGTGAGTGGGTCTGCCGATGCGACACAGGAAGTGCACAGAGGATCTGGGGTGTCTGCTCACCCTCACGGGCGGCCGCCGTGTTGCGTGTCTTCCAGCTGGGTGCGTAAGAAACACCCCCCGTCAGAGCTGCCCGTGCCCATCCCGGCCAGCGCGGAGAGCAGGGACCCGTGGCGGAGCATGACGGTGGTGCCCTACCTGGAGGACCTGCACGGCTACGCCGAGGAGGACGACGACGAGCTCTACGACGGGGAGGACGAGATCATCTACACTCAGGACTTCACAGTGCCAGGTAGAGAGAGGAGGGGGGGGGGGCCTGGCAGCCCACACGCACACAGGCAGGCAGGCAGGCTCTCACTCTGCTCTGACTAAAACTCTGCAAAAATAGGACCTGGTGCCCGCGCTGCCAGAGCGCCGGACTGTGGCTGAATCACAGATCCGCCAAAATGTCAGGCGCCCGGTCTCAGGCCCGCCTGTCTTACACAAGCAGCGCTTCCACCACGAGCTAAAACTAGTGGAATGAGTAGAAGCGCCACCCCATAGTCACGACCCAGAGAGTTCTGCATGGCACAGTGAGAAAACGCCGTCTCAGAACAAACATGCCGGATCAGTGTCTGCGAGTGTGCCTCCACCTAAATCCACATCACCTAGGGTGCCCCCCCCCCCCCCCCCCCCACACACACACACACACACACACACACACACACTTCCACTGCATTGTTATATGTAATGTATGTAATGGGCCGCCGCTATGAGTCAACCCCCTGCAGGGTGTGATGGTTCAGGCCGCTCAGCTCAGAGCGGCTTTGCGGTCTGTGTCCCAGAGCGAGGTGCTCCCTCCCGAGCCGCCGCTTCCGGCTTTACGGCCGGGCCGGAGTGGCCTCCTGAGCGTAGGAGGACGGGAAGCAGGGGCCGCGTGGGAAGAGAGAGTCCCCGTTCTTGAAACCGCCCACAGCTTTCTGACTGTTTGGGCGTCTTTTTTTTTTTCCGTTTTTGGCTCACAAAAGGCCGAGGGCGTGGAAGAGAGGAGGCGGAGGTGTGTGGGGTCCCAAACCTTCTTTTACATTTGACTTGGTTTGCTCTCCCCCGACTCCGCTTTTATCCCCCCCCCCCCCCGACCAGAATGCCGACCCTGCATCTGTTGCCAGGCAACAGCCTGTGATAATACATGCAGCCGTCAGTGTTGGGTATCTGGAAGTGGTGCCCCATATAAAAAAAACCAACAACAGAGTGGAGCCGCAGAATGTGAATGAAGCCAGCTAAAAATAGACTGGTGGAAATGGTTTCGGTGTGGGAGTGTGAATGGTTTTCCAGGGTTCACTCCCACACACGCTCAGCGCCGTCACGCACACACACACACACACACACACACACACACACACACACAAGGCATCATATGAATGAAATAAAGATGATGAAACGGCTTGACCCGATGTCTCTCTCAAGCTTTTAACCACATCTCGCCTCTGTTCATTTTAACCTCAGTGTAAACTGCTGTTTGTGGCCCGGAGACACAGTTTCTCACGGCCTCAGCCACCCACACACACACGCACACACAGGCGAACATCTCTATACTGGGAACAAGCATGTCACATTCGTGCCGCAGCCTATTCATTTTTTCCCCATACCCAGCGGATCTCCTGCCGTCGGCTCCCGTTTCTCATGCTCGTGAGCTCCTCCGATGACGGTCTGTGTCCTGTGTGTGCTCCGTGTTCAGGACAAGTGGCCGAAGAAGATCAGGATCAGGGGCACACGGACCACAGTCCAGCTCTAGCCAAGCCGGTCTGCGTAAACGGGACCGAGGGGGGCTCTCTGAACAGCAAGGCCAAAGCCGAGCGCCGGTCCTCCTCCTCGTCCAACCCCTCGCGCAAGGGAGTGTCCACAGCCAGCAAGATCCGCAAGCTCTCCACCTGCAAGCAGCAATGACCCCCTCCCCCTCGGCCCGGTGAGTCTGGAGATCCCGTGCTTGTCGATAGGAGGGCCGGGTCCCATCCGGTCCTGCCAGAGTTCACCCTCCTCCTCCTCCTCCTCCTCCTCCTCTCATTGAGGCTGGCTAGCGTCAGCCCAGCGCTCGGCTCGAGCGTGGAAAGCGCGTTTGTGTGCTCTTTATGCCACCTGTGAGAGAGAGAGCCCAAGAAAGTCTGAGAACGGAGCGTTGATCCTCCTCGCGTGGTCCGAGGCGATGGTTTAAAGGGCCGAGTGGAGCTGTGAAACGTGTGAGCAGCTCACCAAAGTAACCGATCTGAAAGCCAGATCGTCCTGGTCAGCAGGGACACACACCCGCTGCATTGGCCCTCATCGACCTGCTCTCCACAGACTTCCAGTTCATTGTGGCAGACCGTAAAACTGCTCATTTGTTCAGTTTCATCGAATCAAACATTTTAAGATGCACAGTCAACCGTAACAGCTTTGTTTTTGCATGTATTTGACTTTCACTACGTAGACTCAATTTGAAATCCATGCACAGTGTAATAACAAGTTGATACTTTAAGATTTTATCATATGACCATTTTACTTGACTGGTACCTCCGGTTGCGTATGCATATATGTAGGTGACTTTACTGGATGGCATGTATTCCTCGCTGGTCCCCTGTGAGTCGTTCTGCTCCGGGCGTAGACCCAGCAGAGCAGCTCCAGCGGACGCCTCTTTAAACAACAGAGCGGAGATAAAGCGAGCAGGTGCAGCACATCCAGATGAAACGGCTGTCGGGGTGATACGAGAGCGCGCTGGAGCAGACGCAGATGCAGAGATGAGCAGCAGGCAGGAGGAGGAAGAGGAAACCAGGGGGGAGGGAGGGAGGGAGGGAGGGAGGGAGTATTTGCGTTGATATTCTGCATGCAGTGCTCTGACTCACCACCACTCCCCCAGGCGACCGCACGGGCTGTTGCCTATACAGTCACTAACAGTGGATCAGGCCCGGTCCGGTCTGCTCGGGTCAGGTTGTCTTTTCTATGTTCATCAATCTGCATCCCAACAAACCCAGGCCTTTATTAGCACCCCCCCCTCCCCTCCCTACGCCCCCATCCAGCCAGAGAAGTGGGGCAGGTTTCTCTCCTGCACAGAAGCGCAGGTCGTCCTCCTCCCTCCAGTTCCCACCCACAGCTTGCTCTTTCAGTCTCTCGCACGTACGAGGCACTCGTGGCGCTAAGGCTGTTTGTCACGGCTGCAGTGCAGAGGAGATGCTGTGTATTAATTTGTTCAGCCGATGACTCACCCCCTGGATGAGATGAAGTAGGCAGTGGGATGTTTGTCTCTCTCTCTCTCTCTCTCTCTCTCTCTCTCTCACCACGTCGATGAGTCGTTTCATGTGAAGCAGTTCAAACTTTTTTAGCTTTTTAACTTTGCATAACTGTCCACTTCTAAAGGTGACCTAGAATTGAGGAAAAAAAAACACACTTTCCCCCTCGGCCTTGTTGAATAACGACTGAGGCAGGTCCAGAAAATTCTCCGGAAACATCCAGTTATTGAATGTTGAAAGAGAGAGAGAGTGAGAGTGTGACGTAAATCGCACTGAACTCGCATGCAAAAATATTTGACATATACCTGCCTCTGTCCGGATGCCTGCAAATGAATGATTCTGACTGATTGATCAGACCGATCTGAGCCTATCTATAGGGCGTGGTTGCCAGGTGAGCATGAAAAAAAAAACCAACAGGTTTTTGAGGGGGCTTATAAAAAATGCTTTCAGGCTCTTCCCAGTGACACTGTGCTGTGTGTGTCCCCCTCCCTCAGGATGATCTGCCCCCGTCCCTCTGTGCCCGGAGTCCTCACAGTAGTGAGAGGAACCTGCTGACGTTCATGCCCCCATACCTCCTTGGACCACTGGCCTGCACAGTCTCTAGAAGATGCGGTATGAGTGACGGCGAGGAGGAGGAGGAGGACAGCATGAAAATGTTCTGTTTTTTTTTTTTCTCTCTTCTGCCCTGAGACTGAGGCACTGGCTGTGAAGATGTTTTTCTTTCTTTATTTCTCTCTCTCTTTCTTTTCCTTTCTGCTCCCAGTTTTTGTTTTGTTTTCGTGGCTCCTTTTAACCCCTGTCATCCAGTCACCATGCCCCCCCCCCTCCTGTCGGGAGGGCCCAAGTGTTGCACCGGACATTACAGACACCATCACTCCTGTACCCCCCCCACCCCCGCCCATCTCAACCCCCCCCCCCCTCTCTCTCCCTCCCCCCACCCCTCCACACACCCTCTGTTACTTTGACCTTTCGTTTTTACAGAACCCTGATGGCAGTTTTTTTTCCCCCCCAAGACACATTGTGATGTGTAAAAAAAAAAAAAAAAAAACAAAAAAATTAAAGAGAAAAAAAAGTCGACAAAAGTTATTATTCTATATTTAGATCTACGATGAGAGTAATCATGATAGCACTCTACTACCACCCGCATAAAAGAGAAAAACCCAACCTGCATGCTGTACAGAGCTGGAAGAAAGGGAACGTGCTTGATTTGTGGACAGACTGACAGACTGAAGCCTTGAGATCCACCGCCACCACCACCGACCTGTTGGAAGGGGGGGGGGTTTCTGATTTCTGTTTAGGTTTTATTTTCTTTCTTTTCTTTTCCAATGAATATTTTTTAATTATTATTTATATAAAACATGTCCCAAACAGGCCGTTTTGTTGGATGATCTTTTCTGTTAAGTTTTGAGTTGAGCATATTTCGTTACGCAATACACCTCAGTTGTTTATGCCCTGGTTTTTGATTCATCATTACTACTATTATGATTACTATTATTATTATGATGATTATTTTACCTTTTCTATCCGAGGTCATGAGGACGCGCCGCTCACCTCTCTCCCTCCCTCTCCACGCGTTGCCGGCTTGTAGCGAGAGCCTAGAATATCAGAGCGCGGTGCCGTCACGTTCACCCGGGCGCCCGCTCTCTTTGTTGCGCCGATCACATCAGCGGGAGCCCTGCCCCCCAGCACCCCCCCCCCCCCCCCCCCCCCCCACCCCCCCCCTACCCTTACGCAGCCAGGCCCATCATCAGCCCCTCGCTGGGAATAGATCAGAGAGCAGGTGAGTCACCACTCGGATGGAGGGAGGGAGGGAGGGAGCGGCGCTCGTCACGTCAGCAGGAGCAGGGTCGGCGCAGAGAGGCTCTCCTCTCCGGCAGGACGCGCGGCGAGCGTGAGGAGGCGCGGGGACCGTTGCAGCCCGTGTGGCTGTCGACCCGCGGGACACCTCCGGGCTCCGACTCTGCCGCCCCACGCAGCAGCCGCAATGAATCACAGGACAACAGAGGGGAGGACGGCAGCGTGGGGGGAGGAGGAGGGAGGGAGGGAGAGGGGGGGGTGATGCTTTCTTCTTCTTTTTCTCCCCCCTCACTTTTTAATTCAGAGAGGGAAAATATATATATATTCAGTCCGAAATGAAAAATGTGCCTCGGTTGGTCCCACGCAGCCCAGCCTCTGTCAAGGCTGGAAGACGTTTGAATTTTCTGCACTACTCGTTTTTTACAATAAAGCAGACGTTTCACCGTGAATGGCGAAGATATGAGTTTCATGAAATGCGCACGCACGCACACACACACACACACACGCATACTGTGTGAGGGGGGGGACCATCGCAGTTTCCCAGGTGACCGTCTCCATCACACATCGCGACGTGCAGCAGATCTCTGATGTCCACAATGCAGAGCGGATAGTTACGCAGAGGACGGAGCCTGTGAGACTCTGGCACGACCTCGGAACAGGAGATCTGCAGGATCTCAGGTGGTAAGGCCGATGGTATTCTGTGTTTTCTCAGCGTCGACAAATCTCACAAAGACAAAAACGACTCGGGTGTGATTTTGAAAATGGAAGCTTTTTTTTTTGCTCTCAATGCCGACTCGCCTCAAACATAAGCAAATGCGACAGGAACAGAAGAGCGTTGCATTTCTGGGGCACTGTTTCCATTCAACATACCTTTGTGCATACGCGAACATAGAGCTGCACGTTGAAGTGTATGAGGATGGTACACATGAAGCTCAAGTGACAGTTTGGCAGCATTAGAAGAAACAGTGGGGCTCCTCGATTGATTGATTGATTGATTGATTGATTGATGTGCCAGGCTTTGGCTGCACATGGAGTTTCTGATAAAAAGGGAAATGCAGAATCCAAGCAGTTATCTTTTATTCAGTGGTACAGAGTGAGAGTCTCCCGTTCAGCTGGGGATGTGGAGAGCAGGTAGTGCCACTGCCGCTCAGTCTCAACCTCTATTTTCACAGCTTGGAGCTTGGACTCCGTCGCCGGACCATCTGTTACAAAGCCTGAGAGGCTGCTTTGTCAGTCATCTTAAGTATCATCTGTCACTCTGCCCCTCCAGAGTCCAGGCCGCGATACAAACACTGCACTCAGGCCCACGGAAGCGCCTGGAAACCAGCCCCCGAAATACGATGAGTAACTGGGACGGATGACTAACAGCGATCCTATAAAAATAGATCAAATAGGAATATAAAATTTTTAAGACACACATTTTGGACCTCCGCGTTGGCTGTATGGTGTGGATATCCCATCTGCTTTTATGTTTAGTCTGCATAATTCTCCAGATCTGCTGATATGGCGCTAATGAGAGAGGGCTGCCAGCGATGACTGATGATAAAGTGTTTTCTTTTTTCGTTTTCTCTTTTTTTTTTAACACGGGCAGTGTAAACCACAAGCTATAATGGAGACATTTACCCTCACAGAGATGGAGACAAGAAGGACACTTGAGGAGGACGTGATCTAAAAATGAGAGGAATGGGTGACAGACAGAAACTCCCGTCTTTCTTCCATCAAAGTGCTTTTTGTTTTCAAAGTTCAAACTGTACAGTATTCACATACACGTTTGTTCGGACATACAGTAGCATGCTGAAAATTCACAGTAAAGTCTGAAAATACCTTTTTTTTTCTTTTCTTTTCTAAAGATGGACCTACATTTTTTTTCAAAGCTATGTAAATGAATGCAATCGACTCTAAGGACAGGTACCAATAAAAAGGGGGCATCACATGTCACATGGTGTCACAGTGGAAATCAAGGTCAGGATGGACAACGTTGGAAGAGCCTGGCCACCAAGACGGTACTCCTGTCCTGTACAGTACATCTGCGTTTTTTTGGTTCATCAATGAGTAGACTTGATGTTTCAAAGATTTGTCCGTTTTATAAAGGTCCTGTGGATGATGGATGTCTGGGGCGGTAGAAGCCATTTTGTCTGGCAGCTTCGGTAAACGGATCTGAAATGTGCAGGATGTGGGATTGCTGCAGGTTATATGGGACTGAAGCCAGGTGAGGCGGTGCGAGACACGGCGAGCGCCTGCTCCGCCCCTCCCTGGCCGAGCTGCTCTGAGCCTCGCAGGCCGCCGTACAGCCTCTCCTCCACCGACGCGGCCAGCTTGTCCGCCAGGCTGCTCTCCGCCTGCAGGGAGGCCTCGGACAAAATGGCCTGACTGCTGTTGTTGTTCCTGTTGTCCACCCGGGGATCCATGCAGCTCTCCTGCGAGGTCACAGTGGTCAAAGCGGGCCGGGTTGTGCTTTCGGAGTCCCTCTGTGCGGATCCCCGGCGGCCGTCTCCTCCCTCGCCTGGCGACCCCGGGCAGCCTCCAGGGGCCGGGCCGGCGGCGGTGGCAGCGCCTTCCTCTTTGCCCTCCGCCGCGCTCTCTCCGGCCGCCTCCTCGCAGGCCGCCACCTCGCTGGCCTCCTCGTCGGCCGCGCTGGCGATGCGCGACAGCGTGCTGTGATACCTGGTGTCCAGAGGGTACCCGGCGCTGTCCCCTCGACGCAGAGGGCTGAACCTCTGCCTCTCCAGGGACGGCGAGTACCTGCCGCCGGCCCCGGAGCCCGGGTCGCTGTATTGCTTGTGCCTCTGCCACTGTTTGCGGAGGTGGACCCGGGACCGGTGGCGGGCGCGCAGCGGGGAGTCCTGCTGGTCGAAGCGCGGGTCGTGACGGAGGAACTCGTTGAAGAGGGCGTCCGTCTTCTCGTCGATGCTGTAGTCGCGGCGGCGCAGGCGAGGCGGGTGAGGGCTGGCGGGCGCCGAGAGGGGCTTGATCGCCGGCGGTGCCAGCTGTGACTGCGGCTCCGGGGCTTTCTGGGGGTGGAGGGTCTTCAGGAGATGGTGTGGTTCTTGGAGGGCAAGTTTGCTGCTCTGAGGCCGCTCTCTCAGCTTCTCCTCCTTCTCTGTGCCGTCCGTGATCTCGTCCTCCAGCTCCTCCTGGAAGAGCTTGGCCTCGATGCTCTCGCACACCGACCCTTTCCTCCCAGAGCTGGTGAAGAACAGCCGCCTCTCAGACGCCGTCTTCCCTCGGGGAGCGCCGGGAATCCCAAAAAGCCGCATTTCCTCAGGTGCCCTGGATGGCGCTTCTATGGAAGCATAGCCGCTGTCCATCTGGAGGAGCTTCCGGTTCCCTGCCTCCCCCTCTCCTCCAGCTCCTCCTCCTACCTCACCGTCCCCGCCGGACGCCCCTCGGACGGCCCCATCCAGCGCCTCTCCTTCTCCATCTCCCTCAGGCTCATCGTCCAGGTCCTGGGACAGGCAGCTGTCCAGGCCAGAGCGAGCTCCCGCTCCACCGAGGGAGGAGACGCTGTCCGCATCGCTGCGGATGGACTCCCGGTCAGTGCTACTCTGGTCTGAGGAGGCGTACTGCTCCAGGGAGGCCCGCAGGCTCCAGATGTCTCTGTAGAGGGAGGGAGGAGCCTCAGAGCTCTCCTGGCGGATCAAGAAGGACAGCGAGGAGCCCGAGTCGGCTCGTCCTCTGGCCTCGGCTCCCAGCACCACATCATCGCCGTCATGCACCTCAGTCTCGCTCTTTTTCCTCACATCCGATGTCCTGAGCTCGGTCTTTGCTTCTTCCTCAGTTTTCCTCAGCGTGTCTTCACACCTCAACTCTGCCACGGTTTCCTGCTGCGGCCCAAACAAGTCGTCTTCCTCAACCTTTTGTCGCTCCGCTCCTGCTGGTGCCATTTTCTTAACTGCACCAAAAGTTGTTTCTTTTTCTACCTCTCCTCCATCAGCTGCGGCCTCCTCTTGCCTCTGGATGTGATACGCATCTTTTGGAGAACGAAGATCACCTCGGGCTGCATCAACACCACCACCTATCTCCACCATGGCTTCCAGTTTTAGCCTGCACAGACAGGGGAAAAAAAGATTTGTCAGCGATCTGTATCTATGTCCGGGAATTTCACCCTGCAAGGCCTGGAGTTATGGGGAAGGGTGTACCTGCTGAGGAACACTGAGGATGTAGGGGTGGAAGCAGGGTGAGATAGAGACTCAGCAGAGAGGGACTGGAGGCCGCAGGTCTGGACGGGAGTTTGTGGGAAAGAATCGATGGCCTCATCACGGAGAGGAGAAGAATCGTCTTCAGTGTGATCAGTGGTTTCACTTGCTGCTCTCTGTCTCTGGAAAGGCCTTCGCTTTGGGGAACCTGGAAGTATTTTGAGGAATAACTTTCAGTTATTTCTTACCATATTTGCTTTTTGCTCTAATTTTAGAATATCCTCAACTACTGAGGCTTAGCCTGTCTTCAGGTGCTCAGAATTATGGTAAATACAAGAGTGAATACTTATTTTCTCAGGTACTGGAAGCTGTCTCTTCATTATAGTGTTCATAACATGTAATCTATGTTTACATAGATCTATCCATATCCAAGCAACAGGTCAGGATGACATAGGAAATGATCTATCAATAGAGTACTTGAATGTGACACACAAGTCCAACTTCATGAATAGGAAGTAGGATCTCCCATCTAGCACATGAAGGCAGCCATGCTGGCATCTAGCCCTACTGCTCTACTTGTTTCATTCATGGAAACCTTTGGCGTCCAGGCTGGCCGCCCGGTGACTGCTGTCGAACTTCCACCTCCTGAAGTACGGCCCCGCCCCCTCCAGGCTGGCGTGGCGACGCAGTTTAGAGAAGAAATGTAGAACCGAAGTCTGGCCCGGAGCTTGTGTCAGCTCCCCTCTCGTCGCCCTCTCGCTCTCAGCCTCTCCCCTGTCCCCGACAGCCTCCATCTGCCGGAGGAGAGGAGAGGAGAGCGGGTTGGAGGGAGGTGATGAGACATTAAGGCGGGGCGCAGGCAGACGAGCTGAGATGAATTGTGACGGGCAGAGGCAGAGAGCCCCCGGGGGGACAGCAGTTTGTCATATTGTCACTCAGCCGCAGCGATGACTGATGTTACAGTGCAGCAGCTCGGAGCTGGTGGCAGCTGCTTTTCACAGCTCGGCCTGTGAGTGTGATATGACTGGATCAATCTGCACCGAGGAGCCTATCCGAGCAAATGGCTCTCTGGCCAAATGGCACGAATGCTTCTTTTACAATTTATGTTAAATATATACATATATACACATTTTGGGCATGATCTTTTCATCTCAAAATATGTTCCAGTGTGGAACTGAAAACATGATGAAATCATCAACTGTTGAAGTGTTTTCGAGTCTGCAATGATGTTGTCATTTCATCAGACACAGGATGCAAACAAAACATTGGTTAAGGCTCAGAGAAAAACATCATCTTGTCCTACATTAAGGCGGACCACAGCTGATTAACACTTTTCACCACAATATGCCCTATTTTAAAAGGAGCACTAGTTAATACCACATTTGCTACCATAAAGTAGGTAGTGAGCTGACTGGAGATTCTAAAATTGCCCCAAGGATTGAGTGAGAGGTGTGTGTGTCCTGTTATGGACTGGTGACCTGTGTCCAGACATGTGTCCATGGCCTGTGCTGGAGATAGGCCCCAGCAGATCCCCAGCGACAACTTTTGAGGTGCAAGGTGATTAAGATAATGGATGGTTTGAGCAGGTGGTGTAATGTGTCACCATTGTTGCATAGGAACAGTGGGAACTCACAGTCTGGGACCGTGTGTGCTGTGTTTTCATGGCTGACGGGGTCTGTCTAGGAGTCTGGTCCAGGATGGTGGAGTGGTGCGGGTCTCCTGGCAGACCTCCACTCAGGCTCTGTCCCATCCAGTTGGAGACTCTCCTCTCTGTGGGCTGGAGAGGGAAATCCAAGAAAATAAACCTTGCTTGGGTGAAAACCATGAGGTAAAAAAAAAACATGTGTGTGTGTAGGTTTCAGGTTACCTGGTAGATGGTAAGAGGCAGTTTGGGAGCTGTGGTCTCACTGATGTTGATGGTGCTGCTCTCGGTGGAGTCACACTCCATGATGGTGAGGATCTTCAGGTCACATGGGGCCGGCGGCAGGTGGAGGTGCGTCAGCCGCGCCTTCTTCAGGTGGTGGAAGTCTCCCTCGGTCAGGGTGTACCTGCAGACGAAGCACATCTGACTCCATCCGCATCTCATCCAGATCCAGGAGGGACAGCCGCAGAAGTGCGGGCCGGGCAGCACAGCCGGACGCTACCTGCGCGCTTTGTCCTGAGTCGTCTTCTGTTCGTAAAGCGCGGATTCATTGAAGGAGACTCTGCGGCCGGTCAACCCGGTGGAGACGAATCGCTCCGACTCTCCATCGTGGCAGCTGGAGGCTGACAGGGCGTCCGATTCGTCCAGATGAATGGTGATCTCTGGAAGACAAAGGGGACGGGCCGAGTGGAGGGAAACAGTGCTGTCAGTGACCAGAAGCCATGTGGGTGCAGTATGAATTTTGGGGGATAAAAAAAAAAGTTTCAGTCGACTTCAAAAGTTCCGCGCTCTGTGGCAGTATTTCTCCCTGTCACGGTGGTGACTGCACAGGAAGATTAAGATAAGCTTAGTGTAGAGGGACCTGTCTTCATTGATCTCAGCATTTACCAGAATATCATAAAAGTGGTTAATACTGTGATGTGCTCTTTCTACAAAATCTCAAAAGAGCCATCGACTTCAGTGCGCTGCAGTTTTCATTAAATATTTAAGTGTTTTGGCTTAAAAGTCATTATGCAAAATCAAATTCAAAGAATTTGATTCGTGCCCGGGGGGCCATTCAACTCCTATCGAGCAGCTGTACATCAACGCATGGGCGAGAATTGAAAAGAAGAAAAGACACTGACGGTAAATGTGCACAATGTGCGACATCGCATTGGGTGGAAAGTGAGAAGCGTATGAAGCAGTGAGTTAAGAGCAGAACTGAGATGAAGAGTTAAATTTTCGCAAGAGCGCAGAAGATCGAGAACAAAAGATAACTTCCGACCTTGGGTGGGCTGAGAATCCTCAGCATAGGTGGTGTTTGTCTTCTCAAGGTCATCGCTGGCTCTGAAAGGAGAGGAACGAGTTTCAGGCACAGAGGCCAAAACGCTTCGTCACGTCGTGGCTTTCAGCTTCTTGCTCGGCAGTAATCCACCGCTCTCCCTGGCACGCTGGCGCCTGTAATCCTCATTTGCAGATGGACCAGGCCCAGCCTTAGCTCCTCACACACACACACACACACACACACACACACACACACAGAGCGTTTCCGTCAGCAGCAGAGCTCTCACCCACCTGGAGTAGCGTCGCCCCCCCATGCAGCAGCGGTGGCAGAAGAGCAGCAGCAGGGAGAGCAGCACCAGCGTCCCCCCGGCGAAGATGCTCAGCAGCACCAGCAGCAGCACATAGTTCTCCACCTGGCCCGCAGACACAGGCACGTCCTGGTGGAGGGACAACACTGGGTCAAATGTGCAAAATGCTGGGGTTCAGCTCCCGGCTGGGCCGAGGGCCTTTATGGAGAAGATTCTCCAGGTGCCCTGGTTTCCTCCCACAGTCTTTATAGTACAAAGCAGGTGAGATAATGGATGGACTCATTGAGAGTAGTGTACTCGAAATGGCTCGTGAAATTTCAAAGTAATCACCCAATGGCACAAGACAATCTGGATGTTCAAGGCCTATTCTGATGACTTTTACATTCATGTTGTGCGTTCTAACTACTTAACTCCGTTGCATGTATCCCCTCTCCCCACCACCGGTTGTTTTCACTTGTCCGTGTTTTGCAGATAGAAATACTATGTTGTTATTTTCTGCTACCGTGTGAAGCCACATTTTTGTCTCAACAGGCTTAAGATTACACAAAAAACACCAAATCTCTAAATATGTCGTGCCACATAAATGACTTAATTAGCTCAACCTCCACCAGCACCTCTATTAAAATGATGCCAATGTGTCAGGTGCACAGTAATGTACATCTTATGTAATGTCGCCTCAAAAGGCTGTATTGAGTTGACAATGTCTCTGAGTCCATGCCTTGGTATTCTTCGTATAACCATGTCAATGAATGGCTGAGTGCAGTGGAGTCTCTCCCTCCTCGAACTGCTTTTTCCTCTCTCTGGATATTTTAGGAACAAGTGACAATGACGAGGGTGACATTTACCAAGCCAGATAGCAAACTGAAACTGCTCTGTGCAGCGATCCTAAAAAAACCCTTTTATTTTTTTTTCCCTCTCACATCACCGTGGATAAAACCACACAGCGCCCTCACACCTACACGCCCATTGACACGACGCAGAAAAGAAATACACGTGTCAAGTTAAAAAAAAACAACCTGAAAGCTTTCTCCCGAGTGCCATCAAAACAGCAGCTTATTCACCGTCTTCTGTCAGGGTTGTGCATCATCAGATTCATTTCCGATGCCTGTGTTTATTCTGGAGCCCATAGCTCTCGGCTTTAATGGCGCCGTGAGGCAGAAGCTCTCATACGTGTGCTGTCATGTGTCCGTGTGAGCTCGGTGGCTGCGCCGAGCTGTTCCTCCTCTCCCTCCCGAGCTGGGCGGCGATGAGGAATCTCTTTGTTGCACGACGCCGTCAGATAAGCTGCGTAATATTTAATAACGGGTGGAATTAACACCGAGAGACTTTCTCGGGTCCCCGCGTCCTCGCATTGATTCACACGCGCGCGCTGGAAGACAGCGCAACTGCCCTCGTTGCTCCCCTCTCTGATTAATACTCTCAGTCTTGGCTGAGCGAGCTTGGGGATGCTAATCGAAACGTCAGCGAGACCCTTAATTCAATTTCCCAGCTCTTCTCAATGAGGGGGAAATGAGGCCTCCGCAGGCTAAAAATGGAAATCGGAGGAGGAGGAGGAGGAGGAGGAGGAGGAGGAGGAGGATGCAGCCGCACATGAGCAATCCCCTCATCAGACTTTCCCTGCTCTTCTTCCGCTGTCAGTTTTCAAAAGAGAGTGAAAATAATTGGGCTTTTTTTTCCCCTCCTTCTTCTTCTCACCATCGCCAGTGGAATATTCCACTGCTGCAGTGTTTAACGTTATGTAATCTATGGAAACGCTAAAGAGCGCCATCCTGCACCGCTTTGAAGCAAACGGTGTGGTGGAGGAGCTCCTCTGGAAGACCTCGACAGACTCTCGTCAGAGAGCACGTTCTTGTGGGGGAGGCCAAAGCACAGGCAGACGGGCCTTTAGTCCAGCTCGGAGTCAAACCCAGAATCGACGGCATTAACCACTGAGCTTCTGCACCGAACTCTTTCTTTTTTAAAACACGAATAAACAAACAGAGTCTAACAAATCCCACGTAAAAGAAAGCGGGGGCGAGGAAAATCGTCTTCGTAAGAGGCGGAAACCTCGAGCAGAAATCATAGCTCCAGGTTGCGCTCCTGTCAGCGGACGAGCGGAGGTGTGTTGGGAAACAGACAGAGCGGCTGATTTTACAGGGAGCCTGTAATGGTACCTCCTCTACGCATCAATCAATCTGCATCCACAGCAGTCACAAGTTCAATCTAAACAGTGGCTGCACAGAGCAGAGCAGAGGGAGAGGAGCGGGAGAGAGAAGGAGCTGTTATTTTCTCCTCATAAAACCAGCCCAGGCTGATGATTGTGTGTTTAGGAGCAGATGGAAACACCCATTTTTACGGTTTCATGTAACCTCAAACCTGCCTCAGGCCATCAGGTATGTGTGTGTGTGTGTGTGTGTGTGTGTGTGTGTGTGTGTGTGTGTGTGTGTGTGTGTGTGTGTGTGGCTTAATGAAATCTGCTGTTTTCACAAGCTCAGCCAAACAGTAGGAACAGCACAATCAATCAGCTGGAGTGCTGAAGCCTCTCACTGGTCTTCAGGCCTTGTTTCCAACACACACTGTGGAGGCAAACAACTGTCAATTCTCCCTCTACACGGACGGCTTTAACTGTCCGATAATCGCTGCCCCTGGCTCAGATACCCACACCCACACCGGCCCCGACCGCACGCCACACAAAGCCAGACGCGCTGGCTCAGGCCTGTTTGTGTGTCCAATCCCCTCCGGATACAGATCCGGCCGCTTCTGCTCCACCTGGGATGGAACACCTGGAGCGCCGAGCCGCCTCCCCGTGTCTTTTTTAGCTGCGGTTGTCGACAGCTTCCAGTTGGCTAAATGCTCGTGGCAGCGGTCCAGTTTAACTAGCGGGATATCACAGAAGAGCTGATGCCAAACGGTGACCGTCTAGGGAGTGTGTGTGTGTGTGTACAAAATTGAAAAGTGAGGATGACTTTTCTCAAAACTGCCCCTGAGTGTGAGAATCAGAGTGAATGATGTGTGATAAACTGATGACACCCAGTTAAGGTACAAGGCAGATAGGATGACAGATGGATGTATGCCTCTGGAATATCAATTCATATGCTGAATTTTGCTGAATTGAGTTGAAGTGCAAACATGCATGCCGAATTTGGAATTAAAAATCAATGTAGTAACTCATTATGCATAATTTAGGGGAGTGGTTGCCAGGGAACATTGCTGTCAGCCAGAGCTAGCTTTGGATCTGGATCTGAAAAGACTCCAAGACTTTAGGATTAGAAATCAGGTAATATTACCAAGACTTTTTGTCATTTGACTGAGTGTTAAGGTTGGAATGTAAACAACAGTATTCTACATGTGACTCCCAATAATGATGTGATTATATATATATATGTGTGTGTGTGTATATATATATATATTTTTTTTTTAATACAAGTTAGATTTCATCCTTTCTTGTGCAACTAAGTGAAATTTCTCTGAATTGTGTTAAACTTAATTAATTTTCACAACATACGAAGTGAAATTCCAGTTCAACTTCCTGTGTGGCAGAGCCACTTCAATTCATGTTCCACCTCACAAAAGTGTGTGTGTGTGTGTGTGTGTGTCCTCATGTACTCACAGTGGAGTTCTCTGTCAGACTTGTCAGGACTGGCAAATCATTGCTCATGGTCCAGGTCAGCGTGAGTGAACCCTGCACAGGATAGAGAGAGAGAGAGAGAGAGAGAGAGAGAGAGAGAGAGAGAGATAGCGGTCAGACAAGGATATTCAGAAATGTGCATAACAGAGTGTGGTGAACAAATCCTCCAAACAAGCATTGTCTGTGTGCAGTCAAAGCCTGATTTATCTCACTCCGTCTGTCGAGAAGCTATTAAAACACACAAATGAGTCATTTTATCGCACAAAATGTGAATTCATCCACTGCTCTAAAGCCCAATTTCCTGCCGTTTGAATAATACTAATACAAAAACTACAGTCCCCAGCTGTTCTAGGATATGATTCAGCCTATCTTTAAAATATGCCCAGTTTACGTCATCCGTTTATGCCGAGCATCGCTCCCCGGCACCTTCAAAAGGATCCAGAGGCATACATCTTCCATCTATGGGCTGCGGAGGATTAGTAAAGTACTGAGCAATTTAAATGTGAAGGCTTCCCGATAAGGATCACAAGGACTGAGGCAGACTGGCTGCATCAGATACGCAGCTATAGCTATATAACTGTCTCCTCGCTGCTCCTCCTGCAGGAGCGAGCAGCTCTGGTTATTTTAACCACCTGAGGAGAAATGTCCACGGTTCACTCTGATATTCTCTAAACGTTACGGTCAACGGTGATGCTAAATGGACCGGTTCTTATAGTGCGCTTTCCTCATCCTCAGGACCACTGGCGGTGCTTTACAGTATGAGTCACACCCACCGCATTCACACGCTGATGGCAGAGGCTACCCGACACGGTCCATCTGCTCGACCATTTCTGACCATTCACACACATTCATGCTCTGATGACGAGGCATAAGGAGCAGTTTGGTGCTCAGTATCTTCCCCACGGCTGCGTGTACGTATTTTTCATGCAATTCGACCCATTTTCAAAGTCATTAAATATAGTGGTTTAGCATTTCTCCACCAGTCCTCTACGTGTTTATTTCAGTCTCAGAATAGGAAGCCAGATGCTCCACTCCCCAGCCCCCTCCATCAGCATCTTTGGGAAGATCCTGAGAGTTTTCCAAGCCAGTCGAAATATGTAATCTCTCCAGAGATTCTGGGTCCTGGGTCTGCCTCTGGGCCTGCACCTAAATGCAGAGGAGCAGCACCTCTACTCTGAGCCTCCCCTGGATGGATCGGCCCCTCACCCCCTTGGCCTCTCTCAGGCTGAGCCCAGCAAGAAAACTCATCTCAGATACTCTCATTCTTTCGGTCATCATCCACCAATCATGCCCAAAGGTGTGGGTTGCAGCGTAGACAGACCGGTAAATTGAGCGCTTTGCTTCACAGCTGAGTTCCAGTGCAGTCCGTCTATCCACCTCACGCCCTCTTGCTCCATTTTCTCCCTCATACGTGAACAACTTAGTATTGTTGCGTCAAACCTGTGTTTCTCGGTTCTGTGGTTGCACTTGGACTCACGGACCCAGAATTCCTGAATCACTGATTGCTGGACTGTTACTATGGAGGCTGAAGCAAGGAGAATCCTGATGGCATCCCTCAGGTTTTCTCATCTTTGGAGCTTTTGGAGCACAACGAAACAGACAGCAGCTACTTTCACAGCCTGGTAACGTTGGTGCATTGCCCCTTTAACAAAGCCAAAGTGTCCGTTTTACTGAAGCCAAACAACAACCGGAGAGTCTCCCGCCACAAAATCGTGACCGTACAACAGACACCTTGAGACTGAGACGGACAGACATGAAGCAGGATAAAGCAAAAAGCAGACAGATTTTTTTTTTTGTACACAGAGCGCAGCTTGTGTAACATCAATCCATGATTGCATTCCTTACACATAATGGTAACGCAGCCGCACACTGCCTCGCCATGTGAGAGTCAGATTTTTATGTAAGAAATCATCCATAAACAAGGCTCAAGGTAACCGTGAAGAGGACAAAGCTCTGAATAGCAAGAACACGCCAACGATAGAGACCATCACACACACACTGATACACACACGCACACACACACACCTCATTCAGAAAGATTGTGTAAATGTGTCACAAATGGTCCCTCTGGTGTCGTGACGCACATACAAGGCCAGATTATGAGTATACATACTGTATGTGTCTCTCAAGAAATATGTGTGACAGCACACAAATATCTGCTTACAGCTCAAGGCAGCGTTTTATGAATACATTTTTCAATTGCGGGTGTGTGTGTGTGTGTGTGTGTGTGTGTGTATGAGAAAAAACAATGATTACAGCTGAATTCTAAGTAAGGATATAAAATAAAACACTGCAATTTCAGGCCACTGAAGCCTTTGAAAGCCTGGTTTTCCCCCTGGGGACAGATGTGGGGGAAACATCTGTCTTCTCTTCGCTGAGTGAATAACAAACATGGTATAAAGCTAACAGTCGGGGGAATTAAATTATATGGCATGGCTTAATGTTCAATGCCTTAAACATGTCTTCACTGACAATCTCACATTTTACTTCTCTTTGTCGTCACAGTCTATGAACCCTACAAAGCTTCCCAATTTCACCGTGTATGTGTATCACACCTGGTTAGAAAGGAAACATCTGCTGAGCCCTCGATATCTCTATTTACGGACTCTCTGAGTTGACGTGTTCCATTATCAACATATCCGGACGGTGGATGAAAGATCACTCCGACACAGTCAAGCACCTTTTGTGTCCATGTTACAGCAATGAACCTAAAATGGGTCCAGCTGCTGAGCTGCAGTGTCGCTCTTACAGCATCAAACAGTCACTCTGATATGTTAATTGTTAATCTGTGGTGGGTCAGGCTCATGCTGTGACGGCAGACAGCGTTCGGGCCCACATGCTACTTCATTTTAAATTCTAATTGAGGTCTCCAACTTTCCACAGACGCTGGATGTATCAGGCTGAGCTTTGGGGACATGTGATGTGATCATAAAATGACGGTCGAGGGAGCCAGAGCGTGTTCATTTGATGAAAAGCTGCAGGCATATACTGTAGAAGATGGTCTGCTTCACCAAATATTACATATCTGTGTACAACGCATATAGTATGTGAGTTTTAATACCAGACACTGTACAAAAATATAACTTTTCACGTTTAGGGAATAACAAACAAAAAATAAAGTGGGAGAATGTATATTTGAATGGTTTTGAGCACCATTGTGCTTTCAGTGGCTATAAAATCCCCACATTGATTACATGTTTTATTTGTTATATTTTATGATTATTACTTTCTTTTCATTCCTAGGAACATATTGATAGTCTAAATGGGCTTAAACTGCTCCATCATATATTTCCTACGGTGCTGTTTCCCATACAGGCTTGTATAATCTTTAATTAATATTAATCAGTCTAGTGACAGCTTGACTTGTTATAGCTGCAACGTCATTTGATTTGTCACTTAATACTCAAGACAAACGAGCGGAATAAAACAGAAAATACTGACCCCGACTGGTGAGGAGAAAATAAATCCTAAGTCTCCCTCTCGCTCTCTCTCTCTCTCTCTCTCTCTCTCTCCCTCTTCCTCTGTATGTGTGTGTCTCCAGGCTCTAATCACATGCTACATCCTCGCATCATCTCTTGCTTCAACCATGTACAGCAGACAGACAGACAGATGGACACACACGACCATAATCAGCTATGAGGTCACTGAGGTCTGGACTTTGGTTATTTCCACCCCAAATTAAGGCAGTAAACATTGGTACCACATGTATTTATGAGCAGATATTTAACTGCATCGTAATTAAACCACGAGTGCGTGTTGGTAGATAGCTTGGTATTATCTGTAGGTATGACTTGGGCATCGATATATAACACACAGCTCTCTTTGGAGATCCTGTTTACACACACACACACACACACACACACACACACACATACACTCATACACATACACACATACACACACATAGACACACAGGCCCTCCACAGTCCATCAGTGCACTGTACAGATGCTGGAGGTGTTTATGAGCACCATCAGTAGTGGATGGAGCCAGGAGGTGGAGGCTGAGGTGGAGGAGGAGGAGGAGGTGGTGGACGTGTGGCCGCATGCTGATAGTGTCCAGATGTGTCCAGATGTGTGTGTGCGTGTCTTACGGTCTATGCAGGCGGAGTTGGGGGGCAGATCCCTACAGCGAGCCCGGCAGTGTGAGCCTCATCAGCGGCAGCGTCTTGCTCTCTGCTCCCGCAGCCCGCAGACGGTCCGGGCTGTCCCACATCCCTGCGTCCTCTGCGCTCAGCCTGCCGGGGGGGGGGGGGGTAAAGAAAACACCGTCACTCAGTCAGCGCACTTCATCCCTCCGACATCCATCCCTCCCGTGTCACCACCTTATCCCTTCATTCTTACATAATGAAAGAGCGGCTCGTCGCTCCGGGATGAGCTCCGCCGGAGGTGCGAGCGGGTCCAGGGAGGCAACTCACCGGGCTGTAGAGGCGGTGAGGAGCGGCGGTGCACCGGCAGCCTGCCCCGTCTGCATACTTTAATATCAGCTCCAAACGAAGACTGTAGTTATGAATGAAACCACACGCGATTGGACACACCCACCGCCCGCTCCCCCGCGCAACACGTGACCACAGCGCTGATGATGAGGGTGGTGGTGATGATGATGGTGGTGGAGGTGATGAGGGTAGTGTGAGATGGAGTTGGTGGTGGTGGAGGTGGAGGTGTTGATGGAAGACGGAGGTGGTGGTGGTAGTGGTGTTGATGAAAGAGGATGAAGGTGATGAGGATGTTGAGGAAGATGGTAAATGTAATGGAGGTAATGGTGGTGGTGGTGGTGTTGAGGGTGGCGTGAACTGAAGGTGGAGGTGTTCATGGCTGATGCAGGTGATGATGATCATGATGATCATGATGATGAGGATGATTGCGGTGGTGGAGGTGATGGAGGTGATGATGTGAGATGGAGATGACGATGATGATGATGAAAATGGTGGTGATGGAGGTGATGTTGACGTTGAAAGTGGAGGTGATGGAGGTGATGATTGTTGACGGGCCTCTCTGGTTGATTTCTGGTGGAGCTCTGACAGACGTTTTGACATTGCCTCTTTCCTGTGTTCGAGTGTGCAGCTGTTTGTCGCGACAGAGGATGCAGAGGAGACGGACCGCTGCTTTGTTGGATTATGCCGTCTCACCTTTCACCACGCGGTGGCGTCGTTGAACTGTTATTAGCGTTTTAAACGTTGAGATGGAGCTTTTCATGGCAGACATGAGCAGTGTTGGGAGGATGATTTGTAAAATGTACTCCTCTAAATATGACAAAATACATGCTCTGGAATGTCATTTGGAAACTATTCTATTAGATTACTATATGCAGCATTCTCAATGCTTTGGATTATTCCAGTGATTGCTGTTTGTGATACCAATTATTCATTTTATCTCACTTCACCTTCGTACTTCTGAGAGCAAACTTTTACTGGAAACAGTAAACACGATGTCAAACACATCGGACAATAACCCGGAGGGTATCTGTAGAGTGCTAGCTCTCTTCTTAGCTTCTCATACTCCCACACCAATAAATGAGTGTTCCTCTCATTGTGTAAGGCAGTAAGGTTCTCAGTCATCCAAGTCTAAGTAATAAAAACTAATGCAACTGGACCTCTTTCCCCTCCAAGATTGATGGTAAACGAAAGGAACAGACATACATCAGGGACACGCTCAAAACTTGTGGATCGCCTGAATGGGTGTTTAGTTTTAAAGAAGTTTTCAAAGAAGCACGACAAAGGACCTCTGGCAACCAAAGCTGTCAGAGGTCACACTAGACAAAGCAGCATCGTCATTCCATGTGTTTCTGGCTTATCTGAAAAATTCAAGAGGATTTTCCAGAAATGTAGGATCCAGGTTAACTTCAAATCCAGCCGCACCCTGAGACAAAGACTGGTTCAACATAAGGACAAAATACCATGATACAGACTGAGCAAGTTTGTGTATCCAGATCAGTGCAATGAAGACTGTTCAGACCTCTACACAGGCGAGACAAAACTACCACTCCACCAGCACAGACTGTTCACCTGCATCCTAGGGAAAGGGGACACCTGTTTCAGCATGTCAACATTCATATTATGGATGTAGAAGACAGGTGGTTTGAGAGAGGAGTAAAAGAAGCCACCTATGTCTGTGCCTGAGACACCAGTTGAGACACCAGTTATCAGCAACGTTCAAAGCCATCTTTTCACCCTCCCCACTTGTTTCCTCCAATTCATGTGACCCATGTGACAAACAACTCTTATGGCTAGCAGGGGGGAGCAAAGACCCAGATTAAACACACCTTTTTTATTGATAAACCTAAAAAAGTTCATACTTTTGCTTTTAATCACCTACAACTACCATGACCTGGATGACTGGGAACCTTCACAGGCATGGAATTGACAGATCCCCTCACCTAATCCATTAATTTCAACAATGTGAAAATAAAACCACATCAGTGTTGGAATACAGTTTCTCACATTTTGTATTCTAAATAGTCAGTCCAGTCAGTCCAGTCACATGCATGTTTAAGTTGATTTGAGATTGGATTGCCCCCTAAATGTGAGAGTGACTTGTCCATGCTATATTCCCTGCCTTTGCATTATATGCGCTGGAGCTCCAACAGAGCAAACAGAACAAAGACCACACCACTGGGTGGATACTTGGATGTAGGAAGACTCTCATACATATATCTGAAACAAGCTAAAAGTGTCTGTGTTTACCACAACTGTGTTACAGTGATGTATAGAGTGACTTAAGAGACTGAGTGCTGGACTGATGCGTAGGGGGTGTGATGAGCCTCTACAGTGATCTGAGGGTTGGCCATGCGGCTCTCAGCAACAGTTGCAGAAAATTTTCCACCGTCTTCCTCTCAGTGTGTCAGATTTATTCTGCAACAAAAATATTTTCCCCTCAATTTGCATTATGACCCAAAAACGACCCTGGCAGTTGTTGCCCCTGCAGGTCTCATGAATGGAAAATGCATGAGCAGCGGAGTGACAGGAAAAAAGTGCACTTTGACCATATATAATCAACAACGACTATATCGGAGGAAGATGGTTGACTCTGAGTGACTAGGTCAGAGCCTGTAGATGTCAGTGCACCAAGGACCTAAAACTTTTACAAACTGGCCCCAAACTGAAACATCAGGTGGGGTGGTTTGAAAGGTGTGTGTGTGTGTGTGGGGGGGGGGGGGGGGGGGGGGGGGGGGGGGTCACGGCTTGGACTGCCGAAGCGTCTGCTGAAGGAGTGCAGAGTCACACCGTTGTGGCTGATTCAGAAATATCACCACGTCTGTGTAAACATTTACAGACGCTCCTGGCGTCTTGTGCTTTTAATCTTACATTCCAGAACAAGTTTGTGACATTTAAAGCTCCCCCATCTGTTTTCCTCTAGCTTACCGGGTTCAAATTTATCCTGCATGCAAAAGGCCACAGTGACCTCCTCAAGCATGTGAAATGTAAACACAGTTGTTTACACATTTTAGAGGGAAAAATGTTCCCACTGTGGCGGCCGTCTCTGATATTGACATTATTATAGAAACACATCTACGGGTTCATGGATATCCATGGATATTTACCATATATTTTCTAATACTCTAAACACAATATACCAAGGGATATGAGATAAAACAAGTGCCACGGTGGTTTTCCATGCCTGGCTCCGCTTACGTTGGTGTAAAAATAGACCTTCAGACGTCTTTTAAAAGCTCCTTTAGCACACTGCGTTTCTATCCTTGGAAATTTCAGTGTCAGTGTGTGGTTGTGCACCTTGTAGTCGAGAGCAACATGTTATTTTTGACAAAGAAATCCTGTTTTAGAGAGTATTGAGCATCTTATACTCTTATACTGCCACCCCTACATATATACAACCCTTCAAGTTTGTGTTTTGTCATCAAAGTAAAGTATTTAGAGTATATTTTCCTATTCCGGGGACAAGCTGTGGCCTGATAAGAATATACACAAGATAAACAAACAAGTATTTTGGGTGTTCTTCCTCTGTGTTCAACAGTGAGCAGATGGTGAAAGACAACTAATTTTAGGACATCCATAAGAATTTTCCTTCCAATTATGGATATAAATGATTGTTTTTAAGATCCGTGAAGTGTCACAAACGCTCTCCTCCATCTGTGTTCCTTACGTGGGACAGTGCAAGCCTTTGATGATTTCCACAAAGTGATCTTCTGTCGACATTAAATCTGATTCCTGAAATGCCAGTGTTTTTAGCTCAGCAATTCCATGGGCGCAAAGGTGTAAGATGCCAGAGGACTGAAACATCTGGGAAATGATGCCAGGAGAGGCCATGTAAGGGTAGGAGGAATGTGGAGGGGTGGATGAAGGCGCTGTGTGTGTGCTTCTCTCCTCTGGCTGTGTGTGTGTATTCCTTGACGTCAGAGCTGCGTCTGTCCATGCTCTGGAGAGCAGGACATCCTGTGGAATTGTTCTCAGTGAAACCCGAAGAATGTAAAGCAGCTACCTCTCCCTTCTCCCTCAGCTTGGGCGAAGCATTGGAGTGAGACGGTGCCGTAAAAGCGATAGCGAGGGGTGAGGGAGGGAGGGTGGGAGGACAGGAACCCCGTTGCAATCTCACTTGGACATCGAGGTCATCATATCACTAATAAGCAGAAAAAACAAGGAGGGGATGAGTGCGGGATTCCTTTTCAGTGATGTGGTTTTGTATCTGATTTAGTGCCTCTGATGCGTGTGACGAGTGATATCGGCCATCTCATCGTGTTCACAGAGGGAAGCAAAAAAAACGTATGTTTCACAGCACTGGAGCAGCCACGATGCCCAGGTTGGCTCTGCTCAGACACAATGAGACCAACATGTCTGCTCTCAGCTTTCAGGAGGGCGAGGGGAGAGGATAGTATGGGGGCGGGCTGAGGAAAGGGAGGTAGGCGATACAGGAGAGGAGTGACGCAGACTAGATACGGTGTGTGTGTGCATGTGTGTGTGTGTGTGCGTGTGAAGAGGAGGTGGGTGTTGTGGCTGCTGCTATTTATAGACACATATTAGCTGCATTTCTTCGCCCCCCTTCCCCCTCTCCTACGTCATTTTACTCCAAGCTGCTCCTCTCCCCAGGGCGCCATGAGACAGGTGCAGCTGGTGACCCTGCTGTGGACCAGAGGTGGGGCACAAGCGCTGCAGCTGAGGATGAAGGGGACTGCAGGATGTGAAGGGTGTCGCCGCTGCCTGTAAACGTCTCCTCCCACTGGATGAACGCTGAGATTATACAGCATCCACAGATGTGCGTGCCACGGCCGGCTCTTCAATTCAGCCCATTGCATGCTGGGACATCTTGTTAATTTAAAAAAAACAAAAAATTAGGGAGGAGAGATTATTCTTTTAAAGCCTCCTAAAATATATTAAATCTGGTATCAACCTAATTAGAATAACACATTTTAATGGATTAAAATTTGATAGACAGACAGACAGTTTCTTTTGCCTTTTAGTCACAGGATATGTTCAAAATTGCAGACAGGTAAAAAAAAAAAACTACAAGTAAAACTAGCAAATGTAAGTAAAATGGAGCTACTCAGATACCACATTGGTAGGTTTCTCAAAAATGTTCTCTCTCAAAATGTAATTTTTCAACAATATAACTTGATAAAGTGCACTCTCTTTTCCTCTGACAATGCAATGGGTTTTCCGTAGATTTGCACAGGACATGATAGCCTTAATCCAGTTTGAGTGGGGAAAAGTGACCAAATCCTTCCATTTCAGTAAAATGGCTCAGCAGCCACAGAGAAATAAAAGCAGAAGTTTAGCCCTAGGCATGTCCGGGTCAGAAAGAAGGCCAAAATGGCCATTTAAGGTTAAGTTCAACGTAATTAAGTTCAGTTCAACATTGTAATAACAGAAACGCTTTGCAGCCATGTTTTTATGTTGACATAATTTAAAATGTACTTTCCATTTTCAAAGCACATCATAAATTTGTGTGATAAATTTCTTTTGATTACATAACCGTTCAGCCGAAAGTACTCACTGTATGGTATCCATCATAGATACATGTACCTTTGCTTTGAATGATGAAACTGAACTTAAAAGGTCAGTTTACACATCTTTTCTGATCTTCAGTTTCATATATACAGTGCATACACACAGAGATGGTTCATCAATTCTCTTATTTCACACATGGCAGGATTTATATTCATCTTTTCATGAAGTCTACACAATAAAAGTCTATCATGGTAGCGGCTATACACTCAGTTGGAGGCATGGAAACTGTGACACATGGCAGTAGATTGATCTGTTTTATAGATTTTTGGGGTTTTCCCTCTGACATGGTCCTCAAAGGCCATGTCCATGCCCATATGCGCAATCTAAAAATGCTGATCAGATTACTGCAGTCTCACTTCATTTTTACTCAACAAACACAAACATGAATGGAATAGTGTGTACTTCATTTTGGTCTTCTATGACCTCCCATATCTCACCAACGCACAATAATGTGATTTATATCTGGGAGGCCTTTCAAAACAAGACAGATGACAGTGCAGTGTTTCTCAGGACATTTTGATATGATGACATTTTGTACTGGAAACACAGATTGCATCATTTATGAATGGGGAGTGTGGCACAGAACGGGGCGGGACCACGGGGGAAATAGCGGGGTTTTGATTGGACCGTACGCTCTTTGCTCTCGCTGATTGGCTGAGAGTGTTGAGATGGGCGGGACCTATATACGTAATTTCGGGGGTGTTTTACACTCGGTGGAGTAGTGCTGCGTCTGTGACAGCCAGGAGCAGGAGCACCCAACCAGCCCTGTGGCTCCACAGACGCTTCTCAGTGTCCACTGAGGGATGAGGAGCAGGACACAACTCGAGCCTGCGAGCACAGTCTGAGTTCATATTTCTATCATTATTCCCCCAGTACATTTTTTCTTTGCCCTCCATGCGTCTGTCCGTCACCTCCACCACCGGCAGCCCGGTGGAGCTCACCGTGCCCCGGGGAGAGACCGTGGAGGGACTGAAGACACACATCTCCCAGACCCTGAGGCTGCACAGCGACAGGATCGTCCTGCTCTACAGAGACAGGTGAGTTGCGCCTACTGGCGGGCTGCTGCTGTCGCCTCGGAGTGATTTGTATGCTGACTGTGCTGTGGGGATGTGGCAGGCAGCTGACTGCAGGGAGGCTGCTGGACCTGGGTGTAGCAGATGGCAGCAGACTGACCCTGGTGCCTGCCATTGAGGCTGGTCTAGCAGTAAGTAAGCCTCTCGTTGCCTTGTGGGAGGGAGGGAAATCATTTCATGAAAGCGTTAATATCATGTAACCAGCCGTTTTGCTCTACTTCCATTGCCACAGTGCTCCAAGGCCAGAGCTGAGAGGACAGTGATGGATGTCTTGGAAAGTTTAACGGAGGTGCAGGTGAGAGTTCGCTGCAGCAATGTACACTTCACATACTGGTTGAATGCACGCAGGAAAGTCTCGTAGAATTCAAACTATGTTGTACTGGTGTGTGTGTTTTCCACAGATTCTGTGACATAGCATCTCACACTGTCGTGTGGAAGGAAGTTTTCCGAAAGCATAAATGCAAAACTCGATTCTGCAATTTATCTGCTGAGACTGAGACAGACTACTACTGTCTGACGTGTGTATTTCGCAGAACAATTCTTATAATGCAGGAAAACACACTGTTTTGTTTCCATGTTTTATGCCACACAGACCTCATTCCAAACAGCCGCACACACACATACACTGATACAGCTACATCTGCTTGAAGATGGAGGTAGGTTGGATCCATCCACCCATCATCTTCTCTGCAGTGTACCTGGCGCAAGAGGGTTTGCTGGTGCCTTCCTCCAGCTTACATACGTAGCGTGATGGCAGGAGATACACACTGGGCATGTCATCAGTTTATCCTGGGTACACACACATCATTCACTGTTACAATCACACCTATTTGGTCCCAAGTCTACCTAAACACACATATTTTAGACTTTAGAAGGAAACACACAGATGTGAGGAGAACATTCAAACTGCACACATAAAGGCCCTCGTGCTACAGGGATTTGAACCAGGGACCATCTTGCTGTGAGTGCAGTTCACCAATACTCCAGTTGAATCCTTTCACTTACGGTTTATATAAGGCAAAGTTCTCAAAATGTGTTGATGTCAGACTTGTCTTGAGTTGGCGCTCGTTCCTGCCAGTACCCACACTGTTTACCTTCATTAATTACTTGATCCCTGTTGCTGTTGCCATGGTTACTGGCGGGGTCGGCCGTTCCAGGAATTCCTGGGAGTCGGTGTGTGGATGTGATCCAACACTTGAGCCTTTATGAAAACAATGAGAGTTTATTTTGCCAATACACCAGTTCCGCTGTTACCACAGCCACCACGCTTGTCGTCACATCACCCTGGGCCGAAACATGAAAGGAATGGAAATCTAATTGTGGGGTCTTTCTTTTCCGACAGATCGACGACTTTCTGTCTGGGCGCTCCCCGCTGACCATCAACCTGGGGATTGGCGCCCATGTGATGTACGTGCAGCTGCAGCTGTCTGCACGCAATGTGGCCGAGCTGCAGCGGCACCAGGACTTCAGGAAGAACCAGCCCGAGTCTGCCCGGAGCAGCAGCTCAGGACCCACTACCTCACCTACTTCCCAAACCTCCAGCCCGCCAACCGGCTCTTCTGACTTCACACCCACAGACAATTCAGACCCTCAGACACGCAGGACTTCCTTTAGTTCATCTGCTCCCACACTCCCTGCGAGCTGCCATCGCCACCCATCTCCTCCTGGGTCCTGTCCTCCCCTGGCTACACAGAGCACACTTCCTGGTGTTCCTGACCCTTCTTTGCCCTCTGGCTGTCCTCACGCCAGCTCTCCACAGCCAGCGGCCACACCGGTCTCATTACCTGCCTCCACAGCCTCCATTCCTGGACCTCAGAGCCCATCTCCAGCCTCAACCTTCAAGGAGGTTAGTCTTACATACCAGAACAGGTGCCAGTGCATAAACTAACACAAGAGAAGACAGAGTATCATTTATTGGTCCCACAGTGGGGGAACTGGAATGAAAGTGGACTTAACAATAAATTAAAGTACATATTTATCAATAGTAGTAGTAGTAGTAGTTGGTCTTATATTTAACTGAACTCATATAGCTCCTAGGAAATTGTTTGGTTTTCATTGAAAGAAAGTGGTTACTATAGGTAGCGTATATAAACAGTCTGTCAATCTGATGTATGTACTCAAAATACACAATATAAAAGATAATTGTACTAATAGTATGCATTAGTAATATTGTGAAATATCAGAATCTCCAATTTGTAATAAATCTGCCTTATGATCATCTTCTTGGCTCTTGTCTTTCAGAGTTATGCTCTTGCCTCGCCCCCTGCGGAGCCATGCAGGCAGCCAGGAGCCGTCATAGAGAGTTTAGTGAACCACTCTCCAGGCGTCTTCTCTGGAACTTTTTCTGGTCAGTGTGTGAGCAGCAGAGGCCTGAAGATGATGAAGATACTGTATGATGGATAAAAACAGCTAATTAGTATGACTCTCTTCATCTATGACTATCTGTCGGTACTCCTCTGACGTCTCCGTCCGGCTTTTATTTCATCCCATCAGGAACTCTGGCCCCCTGCAGCCAAAGCAGCACCAGCCATCCCAAGCAAGGCATCACCATCATCCTCCAGATCCTCAATGACCTCCTCAGAGCAGCCTGCCACCACCACCAGGGGGCTTCGCCTGCCCTCTCCACTCTCCACTGCCCGGCCCCAAACCCTGCAGTGAGCCAGACGCTAACAGCAGACCAGCGGAGCAAAGCACAATGCGAGACGCTCGTGACCCAGAGGACAGAGGACCTCAGCAAAACTCCTGGTGAGCTACGATGGAAATGTGATGTTTTTGAGGCTGCTGAACATTGCTTTTCCCCTTCGTATGTTTCAGCCTGTTTTTGTGTTTTTAAAGGTCTTATTCATCAAATATTTGGTGCAAGTTGGAGTCGGTGACTAAGAAATTCATACAGTACATTTATCCACTACTGCTCATCTACTCTGACAGTCGACTACTATTCACTACTTTTCGAAAAGAGTTTAAAAACACACATGTTTAGGTCAACTGGAGACTCCTAATTGATCCTTGTTGGGAGTGTGACAGTGGGTGGTGTGTGTACTTATGAGAACTGGCAACCTGTCCAGGACGTGTTCCCTGCTTTTGCCCATTGTGTGCTAGAATGGGCATGAAAGCAAATCCAATAATAGATGGACTTGATTGTTTTCCCTTTTAATTAATTTTCAGTTTTGTGCACACTGATGTATTCATCCAAAACTGCTCACTGTTTGACACATGATACCTCCTCTTGCTTCTTGTCAAAGAACTGCATTGCTGAAATCTTGGACAAATGTTAAAATTAACGGTCCAACGTCTTATTTCCTCTTTCTCTTGCAGGAGAGCCAAGTCAACCCCTACACTCATCTACACCAGAGAATCAGGCGTTGCACTGTAAGCTGGAGCGCCTGCAGTTTTTGATGCATCAAAGGCGTCTTCAGAGGCGGAGTCGCAGGAACTCACACATGCCTCAAAGGTCTCACCCATACCAGCATCTGCACTAGTCTCCCTAGTTGGCTGGACGGTAAAGATCCAACCACTGTGATAGCTTTCAAAACAGCAAAGCCACCTCAAGGACCCGTCATGGAGAGCTGACATCTGACCTTATGGAACGGGTGAAGGAGCAGTAGAGCGTGTGCTGTGCTGCTACTTTTCCACTGTGAGCCTTTCTAAAGAATGTAAAGCTCTGAGCAGTGCAATTATTACAGACTGACTGAGGCAGTCACTGAACTGAGCATGTAACTTCATGGCACACAATGGCTGTCATTGTAATGTAGCACATGTCACGAAAGTCCAAGTGTACGTCATGTTATACGTCTTGGTGCTTTGTAAACGGTTCTCTTGCTGTATGTTTGTATATTATTTGTGTATTGCAATGCCTTAACTCTACATGTCTTGAATGTAACCTGTGTGTTTTTGCTCCTCTAAAGTGTTTTACCGATGCAATGTCAAAATGTAAACATGGAGAAGTTTAAGAAAAAGAATAAAGTTTAAAAAATTTGAAAGGACTCAACCGGTGCAGCCTTTAGACAGTTTCTGTGTATAAAATTTTGTAATAATTGTAAGTTTCATTGTTCCATAAATCAGATTGTTCCTGGTTCTTCCCCTTGAGCCTCTTGAAATGAATCATCTTGTCTTCTAGGGAGTCCAGAAAAGAAAGTTAAGCCATGCATCAATTCATGTGAGTGGCAGTGAGCACAAGCCAATAGAAGCCAGCATTAAGCCTACACGTGGTTGCCAGATTAGCATGAAATGGTACTAGATCTTTACAAAAACACTAGTCACATTGCAACATCAAAAATTGAATTATACCAATGTTCTATAGTTTCTACAGTATGTTAGAACCAATGAACAAGGATACATTCCCAGGTCAACCATTCTAGGTCACCTTTAAATAGAGAGATTAAATGGTCTGCTGCACTAAGTCTAAGATAAGTCTACATCTGGCGGCTGCTCCTGCTGACAATGCAGCATGACTGACATGATGGTGCACAACCTTCAGAGAGTCGAACCAATTGCAGGCTATTACACTCAAGTCTTATCAAGAGAAGAGAAAGTAATCTGCCGTCACGTAAGAAAACATAAGAGGTCTCTGAGGCAGGCAGTAAAGATTGTGGCAGATAGAGCCCACCCTGGACATGACTCGTTTGAGATGCTTCCCTCTGGCAGGAGGCCGCTGTCCAGCCTCCTGGCAGCTGCTGACCACACACACACACACACACACACACACACACACACACACACACACACACACACACACACACACACACACACACACACACACACTGCCCCCCATCAGACTCTCACAACACACCCATCCCCCCTTCCCATTCTATTCACACACACAATGCCTCCATCCGTCACCCCCTCCAGGATCTGACAAAATCGCAGTCTGCTGAATGCTCCACACTTCTGGAAACACATGCACAATAACACTAAAATGCATTCAACCTTCACATATACGCCTGTTTAGATTCCATGTACATCGTGTTTCTATCCTTTGTATTTTAAACTTCTGACGCCACTATCTATCTATCTATCTATCTATCTATCTATCTATCTATCTATCTATCTATCTATCTATCTATCTATCTATCTATCTATCTATCTATCTATCTATCTATCTATCTATCTATCTATCTATCTATCTATCTATCTATCTATCCATCTATCTATCCATCCATCCATCTATCATCTATCCATCTATCCATCTATCTATCTATCTATCTATCTATCTATCTATCTATCTATCTATCTATCTATCTATCTATCTATCTATCTATCTATCTATCTATCTATCTATCTATCTATCTATCTATCTATCTATCTATCTATCTATCTAATGCATAAACAAGCAAGCAAACTCATTGTCACTGTTGAATAACTGTGACAATAAACGTGACAGAAATATTCGGTTTAATGTGTAAAGACAAGGCACCCAAACGGTGTTCGCGTTCTGTGCTGTAGGTGGTGCTGTGTGCGCGCGTGAGCCACGTATTCGGCGGGAGAAGAAGACGTCATGACGCAGGGCAGAGTAAAACCGAGCGACGCACACTCCTTCTTTCATTCGACCTGCAGAGCTGCTCCTTCTCTCTTGCCCGTCCCCGTAGGAAAAGGTAATTTACACCATCCACTCTTTTCAAATGGGATTGTGCTATGCTTTACACGCACACGCGTTCTTAGCTTCTACATCCGTGTTTGTCGTGAAAATGTTAAATATTCGCGGAGGTTGTATTTAGTGAATATCCCAATATCTTCGGCATTATCGTCGGCGATCTTTAGCAGCGTTAGCTCATCGTGATTAATTCACCAGCGAATTCCGCATAAATCCGTTTTACACCGTGGTGTGGTATGTAGGTCGTCACGCGATTGTCCGACCACGCGTCTTGCATATTAAGAGGGAACTGGTTTTAATGTCGAAAACCCGAAAACGGTTATATAAGCGGTGGATGGAGGCACGGGGTGAGCTAATGCTAAATCGGAACAAAAGTGGGCCCGGGAGCTCGCTGCTACAAAATGGCGCTGGGGAGAAAATCCGCTAACACCACGTTTGCGGCCTGCGGCCTAACGCAGCCCTCACCTACCGATAACTGGGCACGTTTTCAACCCAAAGGTACTTATTCCGATTTTAAACCGGGAATGAAGTGATTAATGTGTGCTGGGAAGTTTGGGGCTAATTGGGTATAATTAATCTCGGAGGCCTGGTGACCTACTTTAGGGCCGGTGCTGGGACCGTGTTTACAGGGCTCGGTTTTCCACACGATTAAATGCGCGTTCTGTCCAGCTCACGTGGTTTCTCTGTGTTTGTGCTTTTACAGCTAAATTTTTAAGATGTCTGACGAGGGTAAATTGTTCATCGGAGGACTGAGCTTCGAGACCAACGAGGAGTCTCTGGCTGCGGCCTTCGGCAAATACGGAACCATCGAGAAAGGTCAGACCCACTAATGTGCTCACACTGTGGTCCGAGTAGCGGGAAAACGGCCCGCGTTGACAACGGATGATTTTTTTTTTGCTCGGACCGTCCGGAAAATGCGGTTGTCTTACGCCCGGCTGCCTTTCCCTCCATTCTAGTGGATGTGATCAGAGACAAAGAGACGGGAAGGTCCCGCGGTTTCGGCTTCGTGAAGTACGACAACGCAGAAGACGCTAAAGATGCCATGACAGCAATGAACGGCAAGGTAAGCCAGGAGTGCGACGCCACCCGCGTGCGTTTTACCCGTTTTTGAGCTTTCATTTCCCAGCCCTTTTCCATCTAGCGTTAGCATTTGCACACGTGGTTTTAGCTAGTTTCAGTTTCCATCCGTGCACAGGTAGTCGCCATCCATAGTAAATTGGCTTAGAATGAAGAAATAGCCCATCCACGTTGTATATTAAAAGTTTTCAAGCATATATTTATACATTCGACATCATGTCTTTGCTTCTGATTTGCTTAGTTTATCATTAATGAGTAATTAACCCATTATGGGACATAGTTTGTATGAACATTAGTGACTTCAGATCATCCCAAACGGACTGCGTGGACGAGCTAGACTGGCAGCTTCAAGCAGCCATACATAGTTTGCTTGAGGGAGCAGCCTCAGGGGGTGTTGGGGCTGGACCCCTGATGGCATCTTGTGCATATGATAACCCCGATGGCCTCTGTGTTGCAGTCTCTTGACGGACGGGCCATCCGCGTGGATGAAGCTGGCAAGGGCGGACGCTCCAGAGGAGGCTTCCAGTCCGGCCGGGGAGGCAGCAGATTTGGAGGATCCCGGGGGAGAGGTGGGCGAGGGTATTCACGAGGTGGAATGTGGGCTGCCCGCATCGTGGATATGGATCTCGTTCTGTATCCCCGATTTTATCCCCCCACGCCTCTAATTTACTCCATTTGCCACGGTTGCAGGTGGCGGATACAACGGCGACAGGGGCTACGGTGACAGGAGTTACGGTGACAGGGGCTTCGGAGGTGGAGACAGGAGCTTTGGCAGCGGCGGATACAGGAGCGGAGGCTATTCCTCAGGCGGCTACAGAGACAATAGGTAAAGACCCACGGTCCGGCCGAGCTTCATTCCTGAGATGCCAGCTCTCTCTTGGCCATTTATTGACACATTTTCTCCTCTTCCCCAGGGGTCAGGGTGGATACGGTGACCGCTCCGGAAGCTACCGCGACGGATACGATGGCTATGGTAAGCATGAATGATATGCATCTGTATTGAGCGCAATGTAGGCTTATGTTGGGGCTGTCCTCTGCAAAATTCAAATTGTCACTCAATCGACCTCAACCACCCACACAATCATAAAACTTAAAATAATACAATAATAAAACAGGTGACATTTGATAAAAGTTGCTTGAAACTCGCATTTTGTCTGGAACCTCAAAGCACCCGGTCACAAAAGGACCCCACCGCATTGAAAACGAAAGACCCTGTCCACAGCCCCAACATATCAGGACCTGTACGTATGCCCCTCAGTTCGGTACCAAAGCCTTTGACACGCCTCTATGGTTGCCAAATTTTGCTATCAGCCCACCCCCCTCCCCCCTCCCCAGTGGCCCCGCTCTGATAAACCCAACTGGCAAGCAACGAACCACTGGGCAAATACTGACTGTTATGCTCATATTGCTCGTATCTAAGATGCTGGATCCCCTAATCCCCAAAAGAGGAAAAAAAAGTGAGGGAGGGTGTTTGGACTGTCTGGTGGGTTTGCGGGGGATGTTGTGAAACTCCAGTGTTGGAACTTTCAGTGTCTTTACCTGTGTGCCCACTTCTTATCCTCAGCTGCACACGAGTAAACGTCTCCCTGATTCAAGATCATCACTTGGCTGGCTGTATTTCAAAGATGCGCTCCTCAAGAAAAATGTCCACGTGTTATTGCTGACCTTAGTTTTGTAGTTCTGTTGTAGTAGCTCAAGCATCTTTAAACATGTAGCCTTGGGTTTTGGTCATTCCTTAACAATGTTACGAAATTACAGTTCGACCCACGAACTGCTCGATTGGGCATCTTTACTCCTCAAAGGTCGTTTGTCCACTAAAAAGGCATCTGTGTAGTTTAATATGCATTTTTCAAGTCCCAGTTTTTGGGCTGGAGCAACGTCTCGCCACTCGGCTTTTCGTTGAACGGCCAACCATCACCGCTGTTGACCTTTTTTCGACCAGCACGTTAAAGTGTTTCCTGACTCTTTTTTTGGTTCCTTATTTAGTATTTTTTTATACTGAAGTATCCGATGGGGCTTTTCTGTTTTTGTTTTGTTTTTTCCTTTTTTCCTCAATCGGTCTGTGTGACTGACCTACCTCTTGCCAGGTTTTTTTAAAACTTCTTGAGGGAAGATCGAATGACTCTTAAACAGGCTTAGGGGGATTTCTGCTAAATTCCTTTTATTATTAAAATTAGTCTAGCTGAGGCTCCTGTATGTTCAATTTCCCAAAAGAGTGAATTCCTTTCAGACTGGTGAACTACACCTCCGAAGTGGCCGGCTGTTCATGAAGTCTGTCCAAGGTATCTTCTGTGCTCTGCTCAACATCTGCATTTTAATTGTGCTGTAAAATGGACTAATCTTGTTTAAGTGATCGAAAAATGTAACTTCGTTTTCCCCAAAGTAAAATCTCAGCCGGGAACAGTTTTGTACTTTATGTTCTTTGTATGATCAACTTTTTTTCTTTGTCAGTTTGGCTTCATGGAGCCTATTAAACAGTCTGTGGAAAATAATCTCGATTCTTTTGCCTTTCAAAACTATCACATGGGGGAGTTAAAGTGCTGCGTGAGAAGCCAAAGTCACCTGCTCGAAGCACTGAAATTACACATGGCTTTGTTTGGAGGGCGGTTGGAAATTGGCTGCTTGGTTCACTTAATGGAGGGTTAAGCTCTAATTGGGATCGTAACTAGTCCACCTGATTCGACTAGCTGCCTGTGTGCTTTCCTCAAAACCTAAACGGATGGTTTTCGGCCCAGTGAATCCTGCTCAGGTCTCAAAACCATCGCCTTGTTCCCAAATGTGTTTTGACAGGCAACTTCTCATAGTGCTTTTTTTTTTTTTTTAAGATCGAACCTCTAGCGAGGTCTGGAAAAATCATAGCCCCGAAAAGGAAAAAAAGAAAGAAATTTAAAAAGTGGCATGTGGAGGTGCTGGGAAAATATCAGCTGGTGTCTGGTCATGTTAATGCTTCATTACGTTCAAGAGGTCAGCTACTTCAAAAACCTACAAGTCCTTGGAGAGTGAAGGGTTGCGCCTACCAACAAGTGCTCATCAGAGATGAAAGCTGCTCTCTTGCCTAGGTCATATGTGGAGAAAGTAGGCCAATGCACGTGAGGTAAAAATCTCCTTTTGCTTTGCTCACATCCTTCAAACTCAGTTCTCATTGTTTCCATGAATACCTTCAAGTTAGTCGTTCTTTTTTTTTTTTTTTAGTCCTCTGCTTCAGATGTCGCCTACAACATGCCATGGCCCCTTACCCCCCCCCACACGATTCTGATTCATAAAAAGTCCATTGAGAAACTGTTTGTGTGAAGCTCCCCCCCTCCCCCTCTGGATTGTAGTGTTCACCTCCTGAGTCCACTAAAGACAAAGCGCTGGCCTCTAAAGTCGTGCGTAGTATTGTGCTCAGTCCACTTCTGTTCACTGCACTAAGTCCTCAAATTTTGCTCCAGTAATGTCCCACCGCAGTCCTAATTGATGTGCAAGGTGTCCTAGACTGTACTCAGTTTCTCTCTGTACCCTTACATACGAGTAAGCGGTGAGTTTTCAGACTCATGACTTAGGGTTGCATGCATCTGACTGTGACTCTGTCTTGATCTCGAGCGTCCTCCGTCGCCAGGTTTAATCCATCCCCTTCTCTTTTTCTCCAGATTAAACGGACCGAGGGAGGCTTCCCTGGATCTCCTCACAGCCGGGAGTGAAGTGAAGTGAGCGGCCCCGCAGATGCCAGCAATGAGGGCAGTTATCAGGTAAGGATCTCATTGCCCGTTTCCATCAAACAGTCCCCTTTGGGGTTGCAGTCAGACTAATTCCTCCCCCCACCCTCCTCCCTCGCCTCGCTCCAGGTCCACCATGCTGCAGCAGTGAGGCTAGCAGTGGCGGAGGCAGAGGACCAGCCTGCCCGGGACCCTGCCATCTCTGAGCCTGAGGCGTTAGTGAATGTCAAAGGCCGGCTAACCCGAGAGATTCCCACACAAGTGCAGAGTCTCGCTTCTTCAAAGTCCTGGGTGCTCAGTGAGAGCAGCCGGCAGGACCGCTGGCCCACCATCTTGGCTAACAGTCCTTCCTAAAAAGTTGGTGACCGAGAGTTGATTGAGATTGTCTTGTAATGTCTCTAAATAAATGGGAAGAGTGACAATGAATTGTTTCTTTTCATGTTTTCAAACAACTATGTTCAGTACTAGGTGGAAAACAGTTCAAGTTAAAATGCACACATAGTATGTGCATAGTAAGACGATACAAGATGTCAGCAGCTAACTGCAATTTAATACTTCAGTGTATTGACTTGACTCATCTTTGGGTGGATGAAGAGTTGTAGAGCATCTTGATGGTGGGACAATTTGGCACAAAGTGTGGATAAACAGGTTTATTTTAGAGCACTCATCCTATGTGTGCTGGGAAACCTGAACCGATCAAATTTCCCCATCATGGGAAATTTTAAGAATATGTAAAATCTTTAAAATGATTTATCTTACCAAGCATACCTGACACTGGCATGCAGAGGACCACATGGAACTGAATGTAGAGAGAAAAATGACCCTGACCCTAACAAATGAAAGCTGAAGGAATAAATGTACTACTGCTTGTGCTTATGGCACAATAGGGTAGAAAATGAGAAGGTACTTGAAGTATAATACCTCAAAGTGCATGTCCTGTACTTGAGTTTGTGCATGTTGGGTGAGGGAAATCAGACAGCAGGTAAACCAGGTTGAGGTACAGGAAAAAAGATACTTTAATATTGAACATTTACAAGCTGGATTTGAGCGAGGGCTCAGGATGGTCGCCAGGTACCGGCTGTGGAAGAGGCTGAGGCTCACATGGACCACAAGAAGCTGAAACGCTTGTGCAGAACCTCCTCTTTGGGCCGGAGGTTGAACAGCTCCTCTGTTATAGGAGGGACCCAGCGGTCTGTGTTGAAGACTGTCTCACCCACCTGCAGAGAGGAGGGAACAGACACTGATCATCAGATTGTCTAGAGTCATTCAGATGACCTCTGTTCCCTTTGGGCACCATACACGATCAACCCTAAGCTGTTCATCCATTTCACTGGGTCGAGATTCCAACATGCTCCGTCAAAGACAAGCAGCGGCACGGTCCAGGAGGCAGGTTGAACAAACTCTGGAGTCTAATCCTGAACTCTGAGTCGAGTTACTCTGAGATGGGAAAGTCTGCGTGACCGGATTTCAATCAGTTCAGTCAACTCAGTTTGCTCCCTCCAATTCGGTGTGTGCCGAAGCCATCATCAATGGAGCCCTGATTCACCATGGCAACAGGCGGACATTTTTAGTGCACTCTTACAGCCAATTTGAAGATATTTTCAGAGAAAGAAATATGAAAACATTGTGAGACAACGGGTGAGATTACAGCTTAGTGGTCTCATGGGGCTAACAGTAAACATAATTCAATGGCTGTTTCAGCGTGCATTATCCCCAATACGATACTCTTTTTTTAATGCTGCATCACCGACATTGTAAAGTAGACTGCCATTTCCCAAGAATCGTAACACAAAACAAGGAATCTCCTCAGACGAAAGATGAGGGTGTGGAGGTAGAAGTTCAAACAGAAATTGGAAAAGATAAAACATCTACTCGGAGCCAGTCAGTGACCTCCCGACATAGCCTCTGTGAAACTTCCTGCAAAAGTAATATCGCTTCTTCGTCCACGGGACCATCGAGAAACAGACATGCCACGGTCGACAAAAAGCTAGAAGACTTTTACGATAGAGACAGCGAAACTTAATTTATGCCTGAGGGGCCATTCACTTTCCACAGTAGGCTAAACCCTCATGGAGCTAATTCATACAACATAAATTCATAAGAATGTACACGTGGATTTTATAATGTGATAAATATAGAAATGACTATGAAGAGACTAGACTAACAGACTTACGAAGCTCCGCTGACACACACGTGAAACTGAACGTATGAATGAGCGAATCAAACTGCGTGTGCGTGGCGTGAAGCGGGAGAACAAATCTAGGAACTTGAGGTTCACTGAAGAAGACCTGCTCCCGACCAGCTTAGGTTCATGGAGTCAGTTGCCATAGTAACTCATATTGAGCTTAAGTTACCTCTCTTTCTGAAATGGGCCAGAGTTTCCCAGAGTTCCCCTCATTTTAAGGATAAGATACTCAAGAGGTTCCACTAAACTTGCTTTCTGAAATGGACCTGGGACCCCAGGCGTCTGTCTCAGCTGTGACCTGGTGGTGGTGGACTCCTATACTCCAGGGTCGGAACTGTACTATAGTGTATGGCTTTTACTTGTATTGAAAAATGGAAAATACTGACAGTGACAGTGGTAAAAAATGTTATGCAGAAACTGACAGGTCTATATGCAAATGTGCTAATCTGCTGTAAGAAAAGAAAAGGGAATTTAAATATATACATAACACACAAAAAAGGAACTCATCTCTTATTTCACCCCCCTTGGAAATCAGGTCAATTTCTCCCCTCTTATGCCAGAGTTCATGCATTAGAGGTGAATGAAAAAGCTAAAATGTTGCAGTGTTATTACGAGTGTCAATCACAGCTGTCCTTTACCTTCCAGCCGGGGACGTCCTTCATGAGAATCGCTTCCTCCTCTAAATTTTCCCTCAGCATCCGTAATGTCCTGAGGGGATATGCATTCGTTAGAGCAAGGTCATCCAGACAGAGTGGCTACCCCAAAAAAATAAACAATAAAAAAGCGTGCGTCAGGTGTATTTGATTTGATTCCTGTGGTCACCTGCGGTCTTGTTCTGCCTGCAGCAGGGGCATCAGAGCTATCCTGGCCTCCAGCTCCTCAATCTGCAGGCGCCTGCAACGCACAAACGGATCACAACAAGCTCCATCCAGAGAGAGAAACCTTCTCAAAAACAGACGGACAACAACGATTAAACCAGAGTTACAAAAGCGAGGAGTTGTCCCACCTTCTCTCCCGGTTCCACTTGAAAAGTCTCCAGTATCCGAACACCATGACGCCAAAGCCGATGCCCAACATGGCATATCCTGTGGATCAGAATTCATGGGTCTCAGTTGACTGAACTGAACAGTCCCGACCACTGCTACTGGCTGATCACACTGAAAGCATGAGCAGCTGGAATGAGTTTTTTCTAAGGTGACGAGCTAAGACAGGTGACAGAGAGGTAGAGCTGTTGCTCCATCACACTGAGGAGGCCCAGCTGAGGTAATTCACTGTCAGAGCAAGTTATTTTGACAATTATCTGAAACAATTAGTAGTTACACATAGCAAATCAAAACAAACAGGAGTTCAAAGTGTAAGAAGGTGTTCTGATGTTTACAGAGTGCCTGTAGTCTCTGCAATCAACTGTAAATGGTGGAATGAATGGAAATAAAAATCATAGCGCTAAATTCACATTTTTAACAATGCTTACAAAGTGTTAGCCATGGGTCGTTAGCAAACAGCTATCGCTGATGTCATATTCCCTGCACCCCCAAACTTAACTTTAAAAGGGCACTTTAAAGTCTTTGTTACACTTCTAACAAATCAGTGCATTCATTGCACGACCGGTGTTCATTGACGAGTCCACAGAGTTTACATTCGAGTCATTTATCCTCAGTTTGTCGCACTGCCGCTGGTCTGTTAGCATTGTTAGCATTAGTTAGAGAGAAGCTCATGTCATGTAACTTGTGCAGGTCTCATAAAGCTCAGAGTGGAGCTACATCTTCACACTGAGCATGGTGTGTGGTGTAAGTACCGGACAGTCCTCGCTTCGGTAGATTTCTCTTGTAATCGAAGGCGGCATAGCCTCCCGGAGGAGGCATGTCCTGCTTCACCTTGGAGCCCGACATCTTCCTCCGGCCTGCTCCACAACAGCACCCCCCGGTGACGTCACTGCCGGAGAGCGGCCTCGCTCGCGCTGGCAAAGCCCACGTGACTCTCTACCGCCTCCACCTGGCGGGAAGACATCTCCTCGTCTCTCTCTTTGTACAAACGGGGTATTGAAAACACACCAGCTGTTTTGAAAGGGAATGATATGAAGTCCACAACATTGCACATAAAACTATCGTCAGTTATAACTAATAGGGAACATTAAAGCCTTTCACCTTAATCTTTGTCTTTAACCGTTTATCCGAGTCCGTGAGGATCCCAAAGCATTCCCAAGAGTAGCCAAAAGATATAATCTGTCCAGCGTGTCCTAGGTCTACTTTGTGATGAACATGCCCCAAATACCTCAAAATGGGGGTGTCCGACTGGGATGCCAGATGCCCGAGCTACATCTGGCTCCTCTCCCATGAGAAGAACACTTTGAGTCTCTTCCAGATGTCTGAGTTCCTCACCCTTTAAATCAAGATATTGGTATTTTCTTTTTTGCTTTTTGGCAGTGCTATAAAAACACATTTCCATAGAGTCGCATTGTCTTGAATTGTCTTGTGGTGCAATCAATCACTAAGGCAAATTCCTTGAAACATAACTAAGTTGAATAATCGCTACTTGGCAATGAATATGTTTCTAAAGATACTGTAGTCAGTGTGTCACTTGTAAGCTGCGAGGTGAAGTGCAAGTAGTGAGATCCTTGATTTCAATAGATCTACTAGAATTTCCAGTTCAACAAAAAGTCTTGAATCCAATGCTTAAGCTTAATCACAGTAGTAGTAGTAGTCAAAAGGAACAAAATTGTATCGACTCATCAATATGCAGTAATATATTGTTATGGTGTTATATATCTTCAGGTTATATTGTGTTTATGGATTGTTAACAAAGGTATTACTCATTTTACCTCCATCATGTCCTGAAAATATGTAAGTAATCAAATTCTGTTTCATTTGTGTTGTATGGCTCTAGTGTTGGATTCCTAGCTGGCCTGAGGGTCCTGTGTGTATTTTGCATGTTCTCCTCTTGAAGGTAAAATCAAGAGTAAATATACCATCAATGGTGTTTGCCTTGGAGACAACTTTTAATATATGTAAATGTTTTCCCTTATGATCTACAATAGACTAAGAAGTATAAGACTAGTTCTTCTTGTTTTCAGATTTGCCTTCAGCCACATATCTGGTTTTTGAGATTACCATTGCCCCCATTTTCTTTTAACTGTCCCTTTGTGCTGGCAGGACCACAGATCTGAACACTTAATAAAGCTGAATCGACACTCTTCTTGATTAGATGAGAAAGTTCTTTTGTGTGATGAAATGCAGTAATAATACTACTATTACTGCAATAATGAATGAAAACAAGTGTTTGAAATGTATAATTTTATTTATTTAGGAGCTAGGAAAAAAGTAAACCAAATAATTTTTAACATAAGTTTTTACAATGCAGTTTAGATTGGGAAGCAGAGAAATAATATGATGAAGGGTATGAGATAATGGTGGGCTTGTGGATTCCAGGGTCTTGGTAGCTGGGATATGTTCCCTTCAAGAACTGATCAAGGGCTTATTATTTGCCGTATATTGCAGGGTTTATGGCTGAATAAATTGGAGAAGATCTCTGGTTCCAGTGTGGCAGATCCAGCTCCATCAGAAGTTGCATTCTCTCAGCGAAGACATAGTACTTGAAATAATCTTACAATGTTGACATTGATATAAAATAAGCAAATTACAGATGATAATTACAGATGAATTGAGCAAAGACACCATGCTTCTTAAGCTCAGGTGTAAAAACAAACAGAAGGGTTAAGGGTAGGCATGCGGTTAAACAGGAAAATAAAAACAAAAAAAACAAAGCTAAAATAACCTCTTCATTTGTGGGAACCACAATATATTGATTTTTAACATCAGTCCAAAAAAAAAAAAAACAAACGACAAAATAACTTACTGTAAATACAAAATAAATTCAAACCTTAAACTACAGGGGTGATGGACTGAGATTTTTTACAACTTAATTATTCTTCTTATACTCAAAATAAATGCGTGTTTTGTTGAATGTGAACTCTTGGGTATGACTAGAACCATTCAAGTGTCAAAAAAGGTCAGTTTGACCCACATCATGGCAGAGGGGGCTTGTCAGCCCAGAACAAAGTACTCATTTTTATCAAAGTACTCAATGCAGACACATTATCACACCATCATTGAAACACCCAGTCTGGAGGAGACAAGTACCCAGGGGGGAAGCCCTTCAAGTATTTGTTTTGTTTTTTTGTTTTTTTTTCTTTGCCCCACTCAAACCAAAAGATGGTTTTAGCACAATTACCAAAGGACAGTGACTCTCAAAATAAATGACAGAATGTAAGAAAACTAAAACCACAATCATACAAAGGTAAGAAAGGAACGTTTCTTCACTTTTAGGAGACTGCAATTGCTAAACAGTCCTCTGGGGGGTGCTGTCGACCATATCATTGGAACTGAGGGGCCTTTAGACAAAAAAAAGTTATGAACCATGAGGAGCAGGACAGGTGAAATTATTTCCATGTGTTTGCAGTCTGCGAGATGGACGAGCGAGAGGGGATCATGTCCAGCAGGTACTCCCTCTGACGAGCGTCCACGGTGGCGGACGTCTTGTGCCCCGTCAGGCTGGGGTTCACGTAGGCCATAGTGACGCCTGCGAACATGCAACAGAGCGAGCGGGTCAGCCTCCGTTCAGTGTGCGACCGGTTCAAAACGTGAGGCGAGTACAAAAGAAAACAGAATGATTCAACATTGCACCCGAATATGCAGAATGACAGTTACACCGAGGGAAAGATAAAACCACCAGACGGAGGGACTAAAGTAGGAAGACTGAGGTCATTGGCAGGGACAGAACTGGAGAGTAGGACAGGGTGGGGGAGGTTTGCCTCGTCCGAAAACATTTCCTTGGACATGTGGTTTTTTTTATCCATTTTTCTTCTAGTGGGTGAGGTTGTGTTAAATTGTAGAAAGAGAAGAGGGTTCTAGGATGCTTAAAGGATTGCTTTTGGACCAGACAGGAATTTGAAAGAGAGCAGGTGTCAGGCGCCAGAGGTGGGCCGGTGTTATAAATATTACATGTGAGTCTACCTGTGTTGGTGTTGCTCTGCTTCTTCCATGCAGTGGCTGAGGCACTACCTCCGCTGATATTCCTGCCGCCGCGGAATCCACTGCTGCTCACCTTTGAACTCTGGACAGAGTGGTGGGAAACATGGGCATGCTTACCTGGCCGGCTGACCAAAGCTGCGGCCGCCACCGCACTCTGGAGCTGGGAGGGCGAGGAGAAGGAGTGGGGGACGCCCCTCACCCCCACTGACGACAGGCCGTGGGACTGCCCGCCCTGGGAGCTCTGTGGGGGGAGGGGCACAGAGATGGAGGGGTGTTGAGTCACAGCGGCACCGACTTTAATGATAACAAATGGCTGGATATGTGGACTGGCGAAAGCACAGTCCAGGTTAGACTGTGAGAATGAATGGTGTGTTTGTGCCCTGTGATGGACCGAGAGCAGCAGAGATGGAGACTTGAGTTGTTCTTAAGTCGCACAAACAAAGACTTGAGATTCGACTTGGACTTGGAAAAGATGAACATCTCTGATACGAGTCGAGATGACATCTCTGGCATTTCCCCAGTGTGAAAAAGATAAATTCAACTGGCCATACCACCGGAAAACAAGCAGACTTCCGCTAAGGTAACGGACGGAGGTCGCCTTCAAAATAAAGGCATGGACATATTTTTCCACTATGAACGTCACAGTACTGTAACGCATGCGTGCAGCCACAGGTTTCATATCAACACTAGTCATGGTGGCAGCAGGTGCAACCGGAGCCATGCAAATTTCTAATCTTGATCATTCAGTCAGTAACAATAGATTATGTATTAATACAGTAAAAATAGTCCAGCAATGCAGTATTACCTCAGTATCTGATATGAAAACATTAATTTCAGCAATTTGAGACTCAGTACTTGACTTGGGACAAAAAGACCTGAGGCTTGACTTGGGACAAAATGACTTGTGGACCCCTCTGCTATGTGTGAGCTGTCAGTAGACCCTGTGGCACTGCGGAGGCAGGAAGCAGATAAGAGAACGGACACCAACTGACCGTTCTCACCTGCTTCAGGGAGTGATGCTGCAGGATGCTGGCTCCTCGACTGGCCTGGTGGTGGTGCTGCTGCAGGGAGGACACCCTGGCCTGCACCTGCTTCAGCTGCTGGGACACCAGCTGCTCCGCCTTCAGCGACGAGGACGAGGAGCCGCCGTGGGACGCCGAAGAGGACGTCTGCTGGAAGATGTGCTGCTCGATCTCCTGCTCCTGCTGCAGCGCCTTGACGAAGGCGCCCTTCAGCCGGTTGGTGTGCTCGGCCTTCAGGGCCTTCTTCTGGTTGGACGACATGCACTGTTCGCACAGCACCGCGTCGCCTTTAGTCTTGTCCTGCCTCCAGCGGCAGGTGAAGTCGGTGTGGCACTGGGTGCAGATGTACGGCTCTTTGACGGCCGCCTTGGACGATGCGGCGCCTGTCTTGGCTGCAAGGGGAGGGAGGTGGGAAACCCGGATTTACCGACTGAAAACGCATACTGGTGCTCAAGTCGCACTAATGAAGTAAATGGTTCAGTCCTGGGTCAAGATGGGGCTGACGCTGAACGTCTTTGATTATCCATAGTCTGCTGTTTATTACCTCATCTACAGCTTTGTTTAAACACCTGTTTTTATTTACTAAAGCTGAAGAGTCTAAATCTAAGACACTGTTAGAATGCTGATTACGTCACGTCTATTGATTTCTTCTACAAGCAGATAAAGCAGATGTCAAAGGAGGAAAACGTGCATACCTCTGTGGATGCTATCCAGCAGATTCTGGACCACCTCTTCCAGTCCTACCAGGTAGATGAACTCATTATTGGCGGCAGAGGGCAGGAAGTTGAACTCTGGGGCCGGGGGCTTGGGCGGGGGAATCTCCAGGAGGGTCTTCTCCAGTTGTTTGCGCAGGGCGAGTTTGGCCGCGGCTTGGCGACTGGCCGGAGAGTCATTAATGCCGACCACGGACAGACCTGAGGAGGAGCCCTTCAGAGTGGATGACGAGCCCTGAGGACACACGCGGGTGCAAACATGCGGTCAGGACCGAGACACCTTCGTCTTGCTGGCGGATCACAAGAGCAAACACGACTGGGCAGAAGTCGAGAGGGACTCCCTCAGCGTCAGGTATGAAGCTTCCAACATGAGCTTCCAGCTGATTTATTCCTGACACCTGGTAAGGTGTAAGACATGCTCTTCGCATCCTGCCCTGATGGACCCTGTTCCTGTTGTGTGCTAGTCAAAGAAGCATCAGGATGCATCACCGTTTGCACGTGTGGTCGCGTGCGCTCAGCCACCTTGACGAGCGGCTCAAGTTATCAAAATGCTTCCAGACGCTGATGCCACATTTGAGCAGGTTGCAAATGCATGGTAATGCAGACTGATTTGACAAAAGCACAAAGTCTGGGCTCCCTGACTAAATCGGGTGTTTGTGCTACTTAAAACGTCAATATTTCCCCGGCCCAGCAGAGGCAGACACCCTGGTGCCTCATTCTAACCCCCCCCCCCCCCCCCCCCCCCCCATCTTGGGCGAAGAGACAGAGGTACTGACCAGAGCGTTGGTGCTATTGCCAACTCGGATGAGGCCCTGCTGGACCATGCCTCTCTGGCCCTGGCCGGCCGGGGCCGAGGTCCTGGGGCCCAGCAGCAGCGGGGGAGGTCCCGAGCCTCCGGAGGCAGCTAGCTGCTGCTGCTGCTGCTGCTGCTGCTGCTGGCGCAGAGCCTGGATCTGCTGTGGAGATACAGAGATGGGCTAACCAGGACGATGAGAGGGGGAGGGACATCGTGGACAGAGGTAGTGGAGGACAAGGGGGGAGGGGGACAGCAAAGGCATCGAGGCAAAGGACACACAGAAAAAAAAAAAAAAAGAGAAAGGCGCAGAGAGAGAGAGGTCATAAGTGCTACGTGTATGCAGGATTACTTCCCTTCAGTTTGTCTTAAAGAGTGAGAAACAGTAGACAAGGCTCTAGTCAAAACTTAACCATAACTTCTTGGCGTGTTGCACATATCCCCCTGACCCGGCTCACCTGGGCCCCTCTGACCAGAGGAGGCATGATGACCTGGGAGCCGTGTTTGGACGACACCTGCTGCCCTCCTCTCACCAGGGGCGGAGGGATGACCGTGCCTGAGCTCCTGCCCGTCAGGATCTGACAGAGAGAGAGACAGACGCCATCAATCACGGCCTCAACAAGCTACCAGCGATGACTGGGCGCCTGGGTGGGGCGTTCCTGACCTGCTGGGAGCCCTTATTGCTTGTGAGGGTTCCTCGAATGAGAGGAGGAGGAGCGGAGGAGCCGGACATGTTCGAGGGCTGAGGAGAGAGACGGGCGCATGGGTGAGAAACACCAGACTGGCTCCTCCGCGTGGTACGCTCACAGTGCTGACGAGGGGTTTACCTTCTGGAGGGTGTCCCTCTGTATCTGGCTCTGTCGAAGCTTCTTCAGCAGCACCAGCTTGGCCTCCTCCAGCCTCAGCTCCTCCTTCAGCTGCTTGATGATGCGCTCCCTCTCCGCCGGACTGCTCTTCTGCAAAACGCCACGAGACGACATCACCAACACCAGCCCAAACCTCCACTTCCAGCAGCATCAACAGTCTCTCTTCCAAGTGTGCATTTACAAAAATCTAAACGGCAAAAGTCTCTTAAAGCTGAGGTTATGAGTCTAGGTGTGCTGGACGTTTTCCAGTTGAATTAATTAATTCTAATAGGGCCCTGATCTCATTGTGGACACACAACGGTGGTTAATTCATTACAGTATCATTAAATTATCGGGGACAATTAAGACCACGATATCGACTGGAATTGGAAGCAATTTCCTGAGACCAATTGTGACGCTACGTGCTAGGAAAGCAGCACAACTACGGCTCTGTGCTGTGCCCCGGTGGGTCTGTGACCGGTGGGTCTTACCATGAGCAGGTCCGTGTCCAGCTCCTTGAAGTGGCTCAGTCCGTTCATGGGAGGACTGGGGGAGTCGTTGTCCGACAGGATGATGACGTCGTCATCTTCAGGGGACGGAGGGCGCTTCTCCCTTTTCATACTGCTGGACAGACGGGAGAGACGTTCGCACCATTTCAGTATCACCGCTTAACTTCTCAACGTGTCGAATTCCATCCATCGCCTTAACCGCTTTGTACCCCAACACTGTCTACTTCCAGCACGCACAGGGGCGAGAGCAGGGAGCACATCCGTAACAGGTCTCTAGTCCATTGAAAGAACCCCTGAAAGAACCCCACGCAGACTCCAGAGCCAGCGACCTTCTGGCTTTGAGGCAAACACACAGATCCCCAAACGTCACTCACCACTGTGGTTCCATTATACAGCTCTATTGCAACAAACTAATTAGCTCAGCGTTCCGATGATGTTTCAATGCAGCGCTTATGATGTCAGGTCACAGGATGTTTCACACTGAATTTAGATACTTATTCTGCACGCAAACGGAACAAGAGAAATCTTCAAGCTGCGTTCCTTCACATTTCAAACCTGTGAGACGTGTCTCTGTTGATATGAAACTGAACTGTGTGATGCAACTCGTATAAAAATATTACTCCCATTTTACATTTTGAGCAAGCTTCTTTTTCCACACCCTTACCGAGCACACTTGGGTACAGTTCTGTTCTCAGACAAAATTTCTCATTCACGCCGACGTGCACGTCCGTCTATTGTTGTACACAGGTCTCTCTTCAAGTGGAACACTTGATCTGAACGGGACAACTGTTCAAATAAAGGATTTAATAATAACGGCATTGTTATCAGTCACTACACCCGCAATTAAAAGTTATGACTGCGGCTGTCTATAAAAGAGACAAGTCCAGGCACACTTTCAAGCTCCTCTCTCCGCGCTGACGCCACAGGAGGAGCAGGGCGGAGCCTGCCATCTCCAGCAAAGGTCTGAAAGTCGCAACGTGACGCCTGTGCGAGAGCAAACAGGAAACTGTGGCAGATCACAGCGGGCGTCGGAGGTACTCCGAGGCCTGCGTGACATGGTTCGAAACACGGCGAGGAAACGGAGGCGAGCGGGTGGTGGGGGGGGGGGGGGGGGGGATCCTGCCTGGATCGATCCTCACCTCTGTCTCAAAACATAATTATTATTGTGCACACATACGGCTGCGTCAGTGCAGCCGTGGGCGACGTGCGTTCGCGGATGACCTCAATCCACTGATGAGTGGCGTTGAAGACCATGAGTAATGTTTCCCTGAGCAACAAGGACGGCCCTGTGATCGCACAATGATGGATTCCCACAAAGCATGAGAAGTCTTTTAAGTCCACGCATGACATTGCGAGGGCCGTCTCTCCCTCCCTGTGCTGTGTGTGTGTGTGTGCGTGTGTGCGTGTGTGCGCGTGTGTGTGCGTGTGCGTGTGCGTGTGTGTGTGTGTGTGCGTGCGTGTCTCCTCAGGGCTTAGCGCCATCATCACTTCCTGTGGATTAATCACTACTCTTCCAAAGAAGTCACATGACCTCAAAGTCATCATCACGTGACACGTTCACTTTTCCTCCCCCGTCCCCCACGTCCTCCCCCCTCCCCCTTCCCCCCTCCCTCCTCCCCGCCCGTCGCCGCTCCTTCCACAGTGGAAACCATGGCAACGGCCGGCTGGAACCGGTTTGCGACACACGGGCTACATTTTGTGCGAGGGGAGTGTGTTTTTTTTTTTTTTTTTTTTTTTAGGGTTCAGGTGGCGGTGGCTGGTTGTGGTGAGTGGGGGCAAAATGGAGGTGGACTTAAAGATAAAAGTTCACCTCTGAGGACAACCAGCTACACACACACACACCCCCCCCCCCCCCCACCCCCCACCCCCTCCAACACACACATACACACCCTTCACACAGTGAGTTCAAAGACCACAGGGTCATAAAAGTAGTGTGCTCTCTTTTTAGATTGAAATAAAGTGTCATTCATGCCTCTTTAAACCAGTTTATTTATTCATCTTAACAAGAGGCCTGCAGTCTATCAGACAGACCAGACACAGTCATATCTGAGGGGGCGACACTGGAGATGGGTGGATAACACTGTCGCCTCGCTGCAAAAAGGGCCTGCGGTTCGACACCCCCCCCCCCCCCCCCCCCCCCCCCCCGGCAGACAGAAGGCTTTTTCCATGTGGAGTTTGCGTGTATATATATATGAATATATGTGTAACAATAGAAAGCATCACTTTCCGATCTGCGTTGTATGAATCGTAATCAGCGACTCAAACGGAACGAGGAGAGAATAATTCAGTCATTTGCATTCATTCACTCGGTTCATTTTAACAGTATCCGAGTTTAAAATCACGCCAAACCCAAAAGAGTGCAGGCAGAGCTGGTGCTGAATGCACCTGGGTTACCGTAAAGGCCAGAGAAGAGGCACTGGTTGCAATGTGGCACGTCACAGTTCTGTTTTGGACCCAGACTGCGGTCTGCCTATTAGTGACCCCTGGCCTCGGCTTTAGGACAATCTGCACTGGCATATCCGATCTGGCCATGACCCCGGAGACTTTTAAATCTTCTTTGAAAGCCCACTTCTCCTCTTCGGCTTTTCACTCAGGTTGCCACTGCTTTTCTTTCACTTTGATGCACACATTCACGTAGGCATACGAACATGTCATGGTAACGTGGATCCACAGAGAGAGTGCATTAATCGTTTGCACTCGATGCAATACAAACTCACGCTGAACTCATCAAAATAAAAGCCTGCTTTCCAACTCAACTTAGCCATCAAATCTTTTCTAACATTTCTAACATTTTGATATAATTTACAGAAATGTCAAGTTAGTTATCTGTTGGAAAATTGGAGATATTGGAAAATTGCATGTTTTCAAAATACGTTTTGAAAATATTGAGTAAAAAGAAGGGTTGCAAAGGGGTGAAACATTTCCAGTTTCCATGGAAACTTTACCCTGGGAATACAGGTAATTTTCTTGTTTGTTATTAACTTAAATATAATAAGGTAAGATGTACGTAACATTGGCACCAACGGCTCAGGAGCCATCAGGGGGACCCATGGGGACCATGTTAATGCGCATTAGGCCATTTGATGACACTATTTTAAATGAATTATCATATTGTATTCACACACTCACAACGTTTAACATAGGTAAAATAAAATATATATTCATTAAAGAAATTTCCTGTTAATTCTCACTGATGTCAGGAAATTCATGGGGAAAGTGTCCAACTTTGAATTCTTTGAAAATTTTACCACCCTAATAAATAGTGATATAGCGTTTTTACTATGTCAACAGCATATTTTCGTAGCCAGATCATAATGTTTACTCCTACTAGTGGTAGCTAAACAAAGCCACATAACCGACTGCTTTTAATGACGAGATCATCAATGCTGAGCAGAACTGAGTTCAGTTTAGTCAGTCTGGCCCTCCGAAACAAACCTGAACCCATTTGTGGCCCTTGGAGGAACTTATTGTGCTATGCCGTATTGCTAACACCTACTCCAAAGTATTTATTTGCCCTGTACTGTTTTAACTGGCTGCTGACTTAAATCTGGCTCGATTGGCCTCTTGATTAGACTCTAAGTGACTCCTCTGTGCGAGTGTGAGACTTAACGGTGTGTGTGTGGGTTGTCTAGGGTGTACTCCTGCTTTGGCCCCATGTGCGCCGTTATAGGCTCTAGCAGACCCACGACACCATTAAGCTACAACACGGTTAAGACGATGGATGGACGAGAGAAAAGTTCCTCACCCTCTGGAGGTGCTCATGTCCACGGGCTGCTCCCCCGTCTGCACCTCCACTTTGATGGTGGCCTTCACCTCCCCTGCCGCTATCATGCCGCCGGTGGCCTTGGGCTCCATGAGCCGGGCCCGGCTCCTCGTGTCCACCACCGGCTCCGACCTCACCTTCCCGGCTCTGTCGTTGGAGTCAGTCCGAGTGTCCGAGCCGGCTTCGTCCGTGTGCTGTTTCTGGGTCCGTTCCTGGTCATCCTTTGCCGGCCGAGGGGCCAAAGGTAACGCTAAAGGTAAGGGCAAGCGGCTCAGCTCCTCCTGCTCCTGCTCCTCCTCGTTCTCCTCCTCTGACCGGTCCCGGGTGCGGCTCTCGCCGTCCTCGGCCGGCGCGGGGCTGGGCGGCGGTTTACTCTGTGGCGGTGTTGCGGGCTCAGACGGGTCCAGCTTGGGTCTCTTGCTCTCATTGTCAGCGTCGGAGGGTTCTACAGACTGGGGGGTGGCATCCCTCTCCAGCGCCCTCTTTTGGCTGCGCGTCTGGCGGACAGCCTCCTCAGACATCCCCTGCAACGAAGCAAAGGAAACCACGTGAGCCCCGGAGTTTCACGTAGCGACGGCACGGCATTTTTTTTTAAACTGATGTAACTGATGTCAGTAAAAGCACTGATGTGAGGAGGAGTGTAACCAGGTAAATAAGGGTACACACACAATGTTACAATCCTTCCATGAGAGGAAATGCGCACAATAGATCTCAAAGATAAACAGCCAGTTTCGCTGAATAACACAGAGCTAAAAATAACCACACAAAGGCCTTTTTACAGTGTTAGCTGAAGTCACAGAGAGAGGAAAAAAACCAACAAACTGCTAAAATCAGTAAAAGCACTCCAATTTCAAAGTTGTAACCAACACACTTGGATCCTGAATGCAGCTCATGTCTGAGGAATTGATATTAAGGTCACTGGTTCCAGGCTGAGGGCCTTTCTGTGTGAAGATTGCATGTTCTCCCCATGTGTGCGAGGGTTTCCTCCAGGCGCTTTCCTCCCACAGTCCAAAAACATACATCTTAAAACGGATGCATTGACCCAAATCTGTGTTAAGCCATAGCACTGGCTTTAGAGCAGGTTCCTCGTCCCACAAGCTCAAACCCTCTGTCTCTGAGAGGTACACACATCTCACTGTGGTCCCGCTGTTCACGTGTGTGGGGATCCTCATAAAGTCCAAAATGGCAGCTGGACTCTTCCCTGTCAGCCATTTAGAACTGTAGAAGCCCTTTGGATGGGAAGTGACTCTACAATGAGTCCAGTTTACTACTTGAACCCTATTTTCATTTTGTTTGCATGGTCTATCTTTGTAGCGGTTAAAGATGTTGCCTCACAGCAAGGAGGACCTTGGTTTGACTCCTGTGTCCTTGTGTATGGAGTTGTTGGACTTGCATGTTTTTATTGTGTCAGAAATAAGCATGTACAGGCGAACTGGAGACACCAACCGGTGTGATCTGAAGACCGGGTTCAGCAGACCCCTGCCCCACTATACTAACAGGAGGGTAAGATAAAGGATGGATTAGCTGTACACTAATACGTCCACTTCGAAGTGGACTTTGGTCCCGTGCTGATGTCTGATGTGACCAAAGCTAGATAGGTAAATTATAAGCAATGAGGTCTGTTCAGGACGCCCTGGGCAGCTAAGGAAGCTCTGGCATTGTTATTTAGGAAATTTGGCTGGAGATATTTGATTTTTAGAGTTGCAACGCATAACATTTAGGCATTTCTCAGTTGATAACACAGCACAGAGCCATTGCCTGATACTAAATAAAAGGTATTCAACTGAGAGTGTGCCCGGGACTGAGGCAGACAAAACTGACCTTGAATCAGCTGCAGGGGACACATGGTTTCAAAAATGGCCTCCAACCAGACGAAACATGTTGGATCACTCAGGTCACATGACCAAGATGTTGACCGAAATATCCAATAATGTTCATTTCAGAACGAACCAAAAGAAAGGAGAACGGGGAGGGGGTGAGATGGCGTGCCCGGCAAGAACTCAGTGTTCGGCCCTAAATCAAAGGAAATAAAAGTCTGAGGACCACTTCATTGCAAAAAAACAAGGTCTTTTGAAGAAGGGCTGAAAATAGCCGGAGGAACATGACAACACTAATCTAATTAGACTTAACAGTGACTTGGGGAATATCTAAAATCTCTTATATAGCTCGAATATAAACCTGCCTTTAGTTTGTACTGGTGCCGCAGATCCATTACCGTCTAACATCCATACAGATGTTGACGTGCCAGGCCAGCAGTGGGGAACAGTCTGACAGATACAGCGGCTCATTCTGTCTGACAGCACACTGCTTGTATGCACAGATGTGCACCAGTGCATGGTACATACAGGCACCCCCCACCCCCCGCCCCCCTCCCTCCACCCCAGCCGCGCCAGCTCAGCTGGGAGTGTGCAGACATAGTGAGATGATATAAACCACATGGGTCAATACATGTGTTGCCTTCATTGTACTGTGTCACACAGTCCCATGTAAACCTGTGGTTTTACAGACATCCGGGCCTTTATCTACTGTAGAGTGACAGCAGAGATGTGCTCTGTAGGAGTCTGCCTGCCTAGTCTAGCCTGAAACTAAACATGCATATGAATGTATGCATTGCCGTGTATGTGTTTGAATGAGCTGGCAGAAATCTGCTGTCTTTGTTCATGTGATAATAAAGAATGAAATGTCCAGTTCAAGCACTTCTTTGGATACATCTCCATACAATTTCTAGAAAAAATATGAGTATGTATGGTGTTGCATGGGGTCAGCTCGAGTCTATGTCCAGCACACACACCAGTCCTTGGGGAAATGTCCAGAGTCTCCAGTTGACCTTAATAAACAATTTAGGATGGTGGGAGAAATCTGAGGTACACAGAGGAAACCTACAAGCACGTAGGGAGAATATGCAAACTTCCAAAGTTACACTTGAGCGTCCTTCACTTTTCTGTAACTCTTCAGAAGCGTTAGTTTTCGGTCTTGCGTTATTTACAATTTGTTTATCTAGTGTTAAACACTATAAAAACGCACAGTTTCAAATTAACTTTTGGAGATGTCGATTAAACAGCGATGTGACGTCTGTGTTTTCACTACGTCCGCACGATATTTTCATAGCCAGATCATAATATTTACTCTTACTAGTAGCAGCTAAACAAAGCCACATAACTCACTGTTTTTAATACAGATAATGCATAATGAGTGGACTTAACTTCTGCTTATTGCTGCTTATATACAGGCCAGGGCCTTTCCATGGCCCCTTGAGAGAACTGCCCACCGACAATTAAATAGTACAATGATGGTACTTAACCTCCCATCCTCAAAGACTCACTCCACAACACTTAACTAAACTTGCTGCCCTCTGGGAAACCAACATCAGTTGAGAACAACTTCTCATTTATGCCCCATGTCAGGTAAGATAATGGGCAAAGTTACGTATTTCTGTACCAGATTTCCTTGTACCTTCTGTACAATAATAGTAATTGAGAATCTTGCTTATCCCGTCTCGTCCATTTAAGAGGCTATCTCCGGCCCAGGCACCGTACATGTTAACATTATATTCCGTTTTTTCATCATGTCTTGTCCCGGGCTCTGGTTATCTGATAGAGACTGTGGCATGTAAACACATTACTCAGTTTCCTGATTAAGCCACGCAGGTGAGTCATCAACTCCTCTTACATGGTAGAAGGTCAGAAAAACAAAAATAATGATGGTAAATGATGTCGCGATCAATACACTCTCAGAAATGTGAGGAAAGTATGAGATTGGTAAAGGCCGACTGAACGGTCAGGACGCACCTGTGAGTCCGTGTCAGTGTAAACCAGGATGAGCCTCAAAACTGGATCTTGTTTTGCATGTAGGGAAAACTCACCGACTACGGTCGCTATAAAATGCGTTAGAAGGGCAGATGTGTGGTATGCGACAGGAAACGGCTCAAAGTTCGTAGAATCTCAAAAAGAAGGTCGGCATCACACACTATCCAAGTCCAGAGTCCCATTGGTGTGCGTTACAGAATCGAGGCCCAGTCCTGCCCAGTCAGCCGCGGCCCCCAGTCTGCCCAGCGACGCTCCACAGGAAGCTATACTGTTTTTTTTGTTATTTTTTTAGGTGGGTGAACACAATTAACCCTTACAGCCCAGGACTTCTCAGAGACACACACGCTGCCCCCCCCCCCCCCAACTGAACCCCTTCCCCTTCACAGATTGGTTAGTGCGGTGAGCATAAAGCAGGCAGTGTGCCCATGGCGTACCTATACATATACATCCACAATGATGCAGACAACTCATCTGATAACACAGAGCTGACTAAGTTGTTGGGTTTTTTTTTAATTCTCTGACATCACTGAGACACACATGACATGACCCTTCCCAGGATTCAGTGGGACACACAAAGCACTTTTCCTGAGAACCGGTTTAAACCGGTTAGCGAGTGTGTGTGTGTGTGTATGAGTGAGTGAGTGTGTGTGTGTGTGTGTGTGTGTGTGTGTGTGTGTGTGACTGAGGGAGAAGCTGAAGCTCATTTTAACCCTTCAGGTGCTGGAGCAGACACCAGACCTCCACAGTGACAGCCATTATAGAGTATGTGTATGTGTGAGTGAATATGTGTGTGTGATAGGGAAGAGGGGTGGGGGCGGGGTGGTGGTGGGGTGAGAGGGCCAAATAGTTCTGATATTGTCAATTTTGATGCACGTTGATGTGACACACAAACACACACACACACACACACTGACCCTATCTTTGTGAGCTGAATGGCCGACAGGTTTCACATTTCATCTCTATGGCAGTTTACACACATTTCCATCAAGACTCCCACCACGCGCGCACACACACACACACACACACACACACACACACACACACACACACACACACACACACACACACACACACACACACACACACACACACACACACACACACACACACACACACACACACACACACACACACACACAGGGTGGATCAAACCTCCCACCTATGCTTCCAATGCAACCAGTGCAAAGGCTTTGAGGGCGAGATGCAACTTCACACATCTGGCCAACAAATTCCTGCAGCGCACATAAAGTTAACACACAAGAGAGCTGGGACTCGCATATCGGGAGTGGATGCCGTCTGTAACAGTTTACTACTCTTGTATCATTTAAAACGTGTGGTTGTGAAAGCTTCACGGTGCGATTGCGTGAATGATCTCAACACACGATAATGTTCGGATGAATATTCAAATGAGATGGAAATTGTCAAACAGCATACAGTGAGGGCATCACACTGGGACATGTAATGTGGAATAGTGACGTGTCCTTAGCCTATTAATACATGCATCTCAGAGTATTAGCACACCCTCCAGAGACACACCTCAGACCCGGCATGAACTTGTGCACTTCACAGTATACTGCCGACTCCTTCAGTTCAATGCAGCTTCATCTCAAGTGCCAATTCATAACAATTAGGGATGAGCCTGATCCGTTCCAGTATCGATATCCAGGACTGGGACAATCCACTTCTCAATCCAAAGTCTATTCAGCAGCTGGGGCTGGACCATGAATGCTCCAGAGAGAAACGAGTGCATTGTGAGACATCTTCACCATTCAGACTCCTAGTGTCTGTAAGCCTTCACTTCAGTTTAGACCAAACGCCTTTTCAGAGTCTTGTTTTTGAGCTGTTTCCATTCGACAGCAGCAGTACACAATGCACAGTCTGAGCTGCCATGCAACATAAATGAGATGTGCCACAATGGGAATTTTCCTTACAGGGAAGAAAAAAAAGAAAAGATTTTGGACATGTAACACATTGGATGCATGAGAGACTAGCATCCATTCATTCATTCACTATCTTGACCATTTTGTACCTCGGCTGCGTCTCACGGGCCTGCTTGGTCACTAGTCTATCGAAGGGCATGCCACCACTCACTCTCACACCTAGGGGCAGTTTCGTATCTCCAAATAGGCCTGAACATGCTCAACTCTATTTATGGACTGAAATCCGGAGAAAATCTACACAGACATGGGGACAAAATGCAAACTCCACACAGAAAGGCCCTCGGTTACTCTTGACCTTCTGGCTGCGAGTTACAGCTTAGCACAAAGTGTCTCTCTAAAAACAGCTCTACTAAAGACTTTAGACAAACTTCCAACCGCATTTTCATAGCTATGCACCACAGTAACATTAGAAATGAAGACAAAGTACTCTCATTGTTATGCAACTGTGTGTTTTTTTTTTTTTACTTTGTGCTGTTTTTAAATCTCTTTCCAGACATATTTACTGTTTTTAATATTGTCTTTTATGACCCTACTGACAAACCTGTAAATTTCCCCATGGAGGGATAATTAAAGGCTATTGATTGATTGATTGATAGAAGTCCAGCACAACAATGCAAGAAATACATTTATGCCACAGCTGCCTAACAATCAGGTACAGTTAATCCAGGGTGTATACAAGCCTACAAAAAATAAAAAAACGTCACATTATTGTCTTTTACTTTCGATACTGTTGCCGAAAACTTATCTGAGCAACACTGCCACTGTCATCTTATCATTTATACCAAACAATTAGTTGGACTTAATAAGTTTGGGTTTCCAAACAGCACTTAAACCGTAGACACCTCGTGTGTTTTATGCCTTTGGTAAACAAGTGATTATCTCATTAAACCTAATCCTCACATTAACATGTGCCGTATAATTACATCACAGTGATCGCCACCATATTATCAGATTGCTCTGTGCTCATACTTGACTCTTTGGTGAGCCAGCAGTCATGCGCTTTAATCTGGTATCGGGTATCAACGCACTGCTCACCAGAATCTACCACTTTATCTGTTGTTTTCTGGCCCAAGGCGGTTATTTATCTGGACGCTGGTGGACCATGTCCGACAGCCGTCGCTCAGGCTGGCAGACCAACTCAGGTAACATCATCGACGTCTGGCTGCACATACAGTACGCGTTGCACATTTTATTTGCCCACGGACAGACCTTTAACCTGTGAAAACATATTTCTACACTGCGCGGGGTTTTCAGGGCACAGCCCAGGGGAAAAACAAAAACTGCTGCAGCAGCAAAAATATTCTTATCAATTATCTGGCAGAAAAACCAGTGACGAGATAATTCTTCTCTAAGAGGCAGCAAGATGTTAAAGCTCTGTGTCTTTATTGCAAAAGAAGACTTGAATGTTATGGCTGTGAGGCTCGAAATAGGCAGGGTCAACCTGTTGTGGGTCACGGGTCTATATCTTCTGTTTTAGGTTATTCCATTGAATAACTCCAACTTTTACCAAACTAAGATTGTATCTTATCTTAAAACTTTATTTTAACGTCACTGCTGATGCAATACAGGCAGACAAAGGCAATCAGAGAGCGAATTACTTGCTATATATCTGATGAAGTCATGAGGACTTGAGCGACCCTATCACCTCTGTAGTCATGTGCAGCAGCTTAAAACGTGGCCCGGCAGATGACCCTTTCCAGAACAGTGGCTGATTACACAACTTACTCTAGATCAGTCTTGTGGGTAATCATTGGAATGGTGCTTTCTGGAAAATGAACCCTCCTAACTCACGTCATGTCCAAACTATGGATACAGTCACTTCCGGAGGAGGACAGCAACACCAGCACATCATGCTGTGCTGTGGATGCACAGCTCCACCACTGTCACTCCCTACTCACTATATAAGGAATTATACAGTGGACTGTATCCTGAGCTCACTGGTAAAATGACACTCGTCCTCCAGGCCCTCAGTTACACATGTCATTACATATGTTGCATAAATGCAGAATCGATGCCAGCTTATGGGTTTACTAAAGAAATACATATAACGGCGAGTGTGTTTTCTGTATCAATGCAAACTTTGTAACTATCAATCACTTTTAGCCACTGCCTTTAATGAAATAAATTAGACTTTTTTTATTCCACTGTAACTTATATTCCTGCAATTTATCCATCTTAAGACATTTTAGCTTACTTTTTATCCTCTTATTCTTAATTGGAATTTATTTGGTGTTGCATCATCGGTATTTTATGCCATGTATAATGATACTCCACAGTATAGTAATTCTCTCTATACATTCGGACATCACTACAAAACACATTGAGTAGTGACTCATTTGGGACACAGCCCTGGAGTTAAAGCAAAGCATTCTCCACTCTTTTCCATCCACGTTGGACAACCCCTTCAACCTGTGTAAGCGTTCACAGGGACAGTTGGTAAACAATGCGACAGATTGTTAGTGTGCAAACAACACATCACAAAGCCATTGTTCACACGAACAACTGAGTGCTCATTCCAGATCTCCACAAAGAGGCAATAAAATCTCAAAACAGCAGATCACTTCACCTCTGTTCCACCTCACCAGTCTGCACGCCATGCACACTTCTGGACTGTAAGGATCTTAACTGAGCACAGGGCCTTGAACAGCGATGGTGCCAGGAATGGATCTTATTGTGGACTAGCAACAGTTTAGACGACTTATATTCTACCGTGTGCCCCAATTTTTGACACGAGACGTAAATACTCTTAACTCATTTTATACTGTTTACATGTGAAGCTGTCGCCATAGAGTGGCACTTAGCTATCAGCTAATGAGCCAAACAACGAAAATCAGAAGGTTAAGAGTGGCCATCTATAAAAGAATCATAAATAATTGACCACTATCTATCCACTAACTAACCTCTGTAGATAACTAGAACGACAGATGTGTTGGCACCTTGGGGAAGGTCCATCAGGGAAATTCCAGTATTATTTCAAAACCATGCATTTTGAGTAAACTATCAAAAACAGTACAAGTATGACAAAAAAAAAACAGCAGACTCCATAAATGCACAATACTGCGAGAGGTTTTTGCCTATTCACCATATGCAACAACTTCCCTCATGTCTTATAACAAAATACTGAAAAAGAAAAAAAACGGTTTTAAATGAATTGAAGTGCGTCAGGACGGTCGACAGACGAGTCAACTATGAACCGGTTTTATAAAAATGTATCCCTGAACTCGAACAGCTCTGCCGGCTGGAAATGTATGTGTATGTGCGTGCAAGAGGAAGACAGACCGGGGCAGTGTGTACGGTGTGTGCCAGAGAGGGAGTATGTGTGTGCGGTGTGTGTGTTCAGCTTTAAGAGGAGGAAGACTACGGTTGTCACAGAGAGAAGTAGGAAGATTAGCTACCAGATAGCAGAACCAACACTGGTGCCAAGGGGCTTAAAATCGGGCAGCGGCGTCCACCATTAACGTTACACCTCCCCAGTACACCAACCAAAACCGAACTCAGCCCTTTAAAAACTAAACCCAGCCCACACTACATGTGCAAGCAGCCGGCTTTTCCCCGTATCATTACCATTATTATTATTATTGACACGGAGGTGCGCGTGTTATTTTAGTTAGCGAGCTAACGCTAGCTAACGTCGCGCGAGCACAACAAAAAAACAGCAAGATTCGGTTCCGAGTCGTTAACGTTCGGAACCGTTAAACGGGACCGCGTGGCGAACTGTAGGAAGTCCTCCGGTCCAATCCCAGCATCTGGACCCACACACACACACACACACACACATAGTATCAGAACCGAGCCCGAATCGCTGACCTGGCTACAAACCCGATGCGGGACAAAAAAGAAAAAGAGAGGAGGAGGGGGGGAGATCTCAAACTTTCATCCCCTAAAAAGTGAGACTATGTCACCGGGACTGGTACCTGAGTGGACCCCCCCTCTCTCGAGTTTATATACATTTAAAAAATAAAAGAGACCGAGTCGGAACTCAGCGACCGGCCCACGGACGAGGAGCTTAGCCGCCGAGGAGCCGCCGGCGATTATAATCCTTACCTCATTTAACGACTTCTACCGCACATAATCAAGTCCGGGGATCACAGTTACCGTACGTACTAAAACGTACAAAATATAAGATTTTTTTAAGGCTGGGAGAAACCCCCCTGTAACCCTCCTCTTCTGTCTCTCCTCCCCGGTGCTCAACCTTTGGCTCTGCGGAGAAGTGTTACTTTTCAACAGCCCATCAGCTTCTTTATCGTCACAGATAGGTGGAGGAAAACCTGGCTCCTCTCGACGACTCCGAATAAAAAAGCCTTCCCTCGATTCCACTTAAAGACCACTAACAAAAAAAAAACTTCACCCCTTGTCAACTTACTCGGTCGCTTTGTTGCCCGTTCTCCGTCGATGGTCCGCCAAGGAGTGTATAATCTGCAGTTAACCTCGATAAATCGTTGCTTTTTAGAAATCCAGGGGATATCCTCTTTTTTTCGGCCCTCCCCACTGCCGTGTCTGTTGCCAAATAATGCGCCTCAACACACATGGAGCCGCTGCGTCCTCTTAGTGGGCATGCGCACCTCGGCTCACCAGGAGGACCGGATCACATCATGTAAGCACTGACCACCGAGGGCCACGACTGCACGGCCATGACAGGGGCCCTGGGGCTCCTGGGGTCCAGACACAGTGCGGGACACCCCTTCAACACACACTTAGACACACACACACACAAGCACACATAATTAAAAGCGTGACACATTTTTTTCCAGCAGCATCTTAGACCTGAAGCAACCCCAGGGAGATATAGACAGTATCTGCACACTGGATATGATCATACCAAAAAATAATGTGTACCAATAGAGAAAGAATAATGCATCCGAGTGATAGTTTGTGTGGATGGCTGACCTGGTGGACTGGTGAATTGCACAATGTCGCCTCACAGCGAGAAGGTCCCGGGTTCAACTCTGGGTCGGATTAAGGTGGAGTCAGACACAGGTCTCCCTGTGTCTACATGAGATTTCTCCAGGCACTCTAAAATTATGTCAATTTATGTTGATTGGACACTAACAGACCCCAGTGACCCTGCCATTAAGCAGGTAATATAATGGATGGATCAGCAGTGTAGATCACTCTCAGACCACTGAGAGCCAGGACACCACCACCATGTCAGAGACCCTGGGTGGCTCCGGTCAAGTCGAGACTAATTCAACCAAAGGCAGTTTCACTGCCGCACACAGTTACACACATACAGTGGATCAGACATGCCCCGAAGAACTTAATATTTCATTTAACCAGTGAAAAAGCTTTTAAGGTGACTTAGACTGAGGCAAAAACTTAACCCTAACCCTAACCCATTCATGCATCCATTATCTTTAACCCACCTTGTATCTAACCAGTGCCAAGGGGTCTGTTGATGCCTAGCCTCAGCACACATAGGACAAGGGCAGGGAATACTGTACATCCTGGATAGGTCACCAGTCCACTGCAGGGCACACACACCATTCACTCTAATAGTCACACCAAGCGGTGATTTAGAGTCTCCAGCTGGCCTCAACATGCGTGGCAGGAAGCTGGGGTGCCTACAGAAAACTGACACAGACATGAGAAGTACATGCAACCTCCACAAACACAAGCCTTCAGTCCAACTAGGAGTCGAACCTGGGACCTTCTTGCAGTGAGGCAACAACAATGAGCTATTGTATGGCCTTCTAGAGACATAAATGAAACATACAAAGTCATGGGTTGTTACATATTTAACTATCCAGCAGGATGTGACAGAGGTGAAGTTGATCAGCATGAGACAACACTGCAATGCTGCTGAAATGCTGCGGGGAGACAGTGCTAACCACCAAGTCACCATGCTGAAACATATCCGACACATTCATGCTGTGCACATAAGGATAACACACAAGTGAAATGGGCCTTGATGCCAGGATACAGAGTTTACCCCGACTATTTGATGTTTATACGCTTACACTGTTTTTGTGTATTTATGAAAGCACAATCATATCTCAAAGAAAGTTCTCAGGTAGCATTGAACAATGACATCAAGGTGTCACTGCATGGTATGTGGTGGGATGATGTTATGTGTCCTTGCGGGTCTCTCTTTTAATCCATTTCTCATCCATTTTCAACATTGCAGCTTTCGAAAGTAACAACACACCTCAAACCAGATTCTCCATGACACCAAATCTCTGCCGGAAAAAAACATGACAAAGCAGAATTGAGAGCATTACACATTTCCTCCATATAACTCACCAGCATCTCAGACCCGAGGCAACAGCAGGGAAATATTGACTGTGTTATATTGTCTGAATTGTCTGTGCACACATGAAATATGACAATAGAGAAAGAATAATGCAACTGATGAGAACAGTAACTATTTACACAGTAAACAGTGTGCAGATAGCAGTTGCAAGAACTCGCAGGACTAACAAAGACTGTGCAAGCAGCCAAGAGGCAGGAGTGGTTTGCCAGTCTTGCCAAAGGTAGGAAATTCCTTCAATTGCTCTGGAGAGGCTCAGAGTGGTCCCCAGTTTACTGCATGCTAATTGGTTTTTGGTCATCTAATTAACCGCAAATTTGTTAGGGAATTTGCACCGCTAAAGTGCAAAATTAGCTAATGGGGGTCCTTTATTGTTCCTTAATTGTGTAACACTGTCTGGTGGAGTTGCCCTTTGTCTAAATCTAGCTTTGAAAACGTTAATTATTATATTGGGCTTGCATGTCCCACATTCTAATGTGTTCTATGTTTAATCATATGTAATCACATTATCACAAAAAATGAAGACATGGTAAAGCTGTAACCAGCATGTTGTCTGCTATGGGCATCTCATGTTAACTTTAAAGTGACAAAGTGTGCTCTGAAGGTTGAAGATGGGGAATTCATCATGACTTATAAGCATTTTCCACCTTTGAGACTCCTAACATATCACTCATGCAATGCCAGGAAGTCCAGTTACTTTGCAACATACATCCCTTTTTATAAATTCTGGCTCATACCCCCCAATAGTCAAACTTTGGTTCCAAACCGGCAATCTCAGCTTCATGTTTCACTCCCGGCTCTCAGCAGGGACCTGCATCAGCATCACATTGCGATCCTTATCCCAGCCTCAGCATCACATAATTACCTAGCGTCTCCTAGGAACCCTGGCTAGCAGAACTATTGACTCCCTTACCCCACATGAAAATTCAAACCATCAAATCAAACACGATACTTCCTTCAATGAGTCAAATTTGCCTATGTGCACTCATTTAAAGCCTGATTCATAATTGCTGTAAGTGCTTGCAACAATAACTACTATTCAAGCAAGGTTACAGTTACAGTCAGATCCATACAGTGCACACAGCAGGGTCACTACATCAGAAGTTGTAATATTGCTTCCATAAAGGATCCAGCTGGCTGTCTCTTTCATGACAAGACCTTCAAAGCATCCCTGTGAACTGAACTCGTTCTCCCTCCTCCGCAAACACCCATATAAATGCACGCACACATACACACGTTTGAAATACTGTGATCTGGGAGAAGTAGTCCTCCATAAAGACTGAAGTGGGTAGGGGCTGCTATTCTCTAACAGGTGGGGGGTTGGGATGTTTGAGTGCTTTGTCAGCCTTATCCTGCTGTTCTTTAAATGACAAAAAGAGCTCTCTCTAGATGATGCTGCGTCATCAGGTCTGATTGTTTCCATCCTCTCATCCTACCACTCCATCTCCCGAGGCTACAGATTGTCTCGTATAAATGCAATCAAACCTGCACCAAGGGGCCATTTTCTCATAATCACCCTTCCCAAAGCAAAAATTAAACAAATACTTATAAACACTCATGAGTCTACAGGTGATGATGGATCTGTTTATAGATATTCACACTGTTCATGTGGATCTGCAGGAACTACCTGCCCAGTTGAAGGCCGCAAGCCAAAAACAAACAGAAAACAAATAAACAAAAAAAAATCCCCACAATTCACAAAGATATCTTACAATGGTACCAACTTGCATGGCAACACATTTAACATTTGTGGGGACATAACATTCTGAAACAATGCTAGTTGGTCAGGGATGAGTTAGGTGACTAAAAGTAAGGATGACTCATCCTCCGGGGACCAGAGTTGTACCAAACAGTAAAGAAGATGAAAAACATTATGTATACATGAAAAATTGAATCTGTGGGTGGCACAGAAGGCTATTGGGGTCTCCCCAATTGGAAAGAATGAATCTCTGTACCATGTTTTGGGATCCACACAAAAGGGGAAAAGACATGAAACAAAAAAGGAAAACACACAGACATCAGTCTTTTTCATCATCATCAAAACCCATAAAGATTCATCAACTTAGGAGATCAAACCTTTTAGGCTGGCTCAGTCATTGGTGTTCTATTTTGGATAAAAATTGCATTGACTCATATCCCTGGATCATGGAAATATCTTTTAATATACTGTCTGTACCTGACTCCACAGAAATTTAAATCGATGGTCTATATTCTCATTCGTCCAGGTCATTGTCATCCTAAGAGATCGATCAAGAATCTAACAAGTTCAGGTCAGTTTCCATAACTCCACAACTTCTTGAAGGACATCAACTTTTTTGTGGGTCTCCCTCGGTGGGTTTCTAGATGACTTTCCATCTCTGTGAAACACTGGCTCACACTTGCTAATTAAATCTGTAAAGGGTAGGCTAAATCTTTGAGTAAATATACTGTAAGCACTGTAGCCATTATTTCTCTGCTGTGACGCTTATGTAGGTCATATGGTATTACTAGTCATTTTTGTGTTGACTTGGCATAAACTCCCCATTCATGCATTGACTTCCTTTATGTACTTCCACATTCCGAAAACATGCATTAAGGTCGACTGGAGACTGTATTGGCAAATCGTCCAGTATGTATTTCTTGGCTTCACCCTATGTGCGCTGGAGACCAGACACCATCTGTCAGCTCATTAATGCTTCAAATCATTATCTTAGACATATATTCTGAAACTGATATATAGTGTACATACATAGTGTACATAGTTCATCAAATGACATCTTTCTCCTATAGTTCAATTTGTTTGTTAACTTGTAGATTTTAAAAAATCGCACTATTTATTCATATTTGTACTCATTATGCTACAAAGTGTGCTTATTTGACTGTGTGTCCAGTCTAGTCCAGGTGCAGGGATCTGGCAGAGGTGAAACCAGCCTCTCTTTCTTCTCTCTTTCTCCCTTTCAGTGTGGAGCAGGCCTAATGGCCGCCTGCTACAACATGACAGCTTCAACTTAATCCTCATTAAGTACTGTAACAATGCAGGAAGTGGCTGCTGCAGTCACGATTAGACGGGCTCACTATTTGGCAGGAAGTGGCTCCTCTCAGCTGCGTCCGAGACACCTAGACAGACACGTCCCAAAACTTTTCACCCCTCTGCCTCCGGAGGCAGCGAAAACGAGGAAGAGAGAGAGGGAGAAAGAGAGAAAGAGGAGGGGGAGGAAGAGACGAGTGTAATCTGGTGGCTTTTAAAAATGCATCTGTGCTTGTGTGAGCTCTCGGAGGGGGTCGGCGCTGAATACCGATCCGTGGTTGAAAAATGCAGCCGAGCCGGGTCTGAAGTGTCGCTGTTGCATAGGTGAAGCGGGGCGACTCTCATGTCTGACACGTTCGGTCATGATCGGATAATTGTTACACTTCAGTCGTCTTTGTCATGTGATACCTCGGTAAAAATCGTATTTTCAACACAAATTCCCGTCATTCATGTCTCGGATACCCTCTCGAAAACCACAGTTTTAGGATGATAACTATACATCACTACAGACAATACATACACGTTCTATATTGCGATGCGATGTTATGCAAGAATTTCTATGCCCAGAAATAACAATTTAATTCATAAAATGCAGAGAAACACAAGAAAAACGCTCGCGCGCGCACACACACGCTGTATGTGTGTGTCATTGTCCGGCCCTCAATTTATATATATATGTATATATTTTTCTTATTATAACTGTATAACATTGTCTCCCTGCTGCATTTTATTCACTTTTTATGTGCTCACTGGAAAAGCTAAAACCAACTGCTAAATCAACCAATCACACACTTCTGTGTATACACACATACACACACATGTATTGTATAATGTATTGCATCCATCATTTACTTATCAGATTACATTGGTTTAGTTACATTATGGTGTCCCTGGTGCACTTTGTCTGTTCACCTCACTTCACTAGGTTTTCAAAATAAGAGCTGCAAAATATGGTGTCACAGGCAGCCAAATATAGTCACTCTGACTGACCTGTGATATTTGACTTTGGCCCAGGGGGAGGCTTCATGTATCAATGATTAAATGTCTCTGTAAAAGTAATCAAGCCATTCTTCTTTTGAAGGTTTTATTTTTTTAAAGGCAACAGAGGATGTGTGTTAAGGTTCAAATGACAGTGACAACACAAATCAGTTTCATACAAAAAGTGTAAAATGCCAGTGACAATCAATCAATGGCTTCCACTGTTTTTTATTGTATTTTTTATTGCAGTTGCAAACAATTCTGTTTACTTGGAAAGAATCAACACTAACAGTGTAGAAATCTGAACCAAAAATAATAATGTATCAGAGAAAGTGGAAATAAAAAAACATCATACCAATTATTTGATAATATATCAAATGGTAATCAAATCAAACGTGTACGTTGTATTGAAAAATAACATTAAATGAATAAATTGTTTAAATATAGTTTCACAACGCCATCATCTGGAAGAAATGAGTAGAACACTGATCAAAGAAAAAGTGGAAAAACAATCATTGGACAGTGTTAACATGGAAAAGATCAAAACGTGAGTTTCATCATGAAACAGTTAATTTGCATACAGGTAACAGTCAATTTTAACTTTTTTAAATTTCACAGGTTTCACAACTCCGAGTGTCTAATAGTAAAAGTGAAACAGTGAAAGTCTACGGGATGTGCTCTCACTGACTCACTTGCAGCAACCAAAAAGTACTAGAATACTCTGATGCATCGCATTCCTTTCATACCTTTGAATACACAATGATAAATACTGCTGGATGTGTTGCAATCAGCTGGTGCCACTCTTGTGAAAAGACATGTTTATCTTGTGAATTTTTACACTGTGTTAAGAGGTATGTGCGTGTGTGTATAAAAAAGTTAAGGGCACCGGTGTGTGTTTGTGAATGCTGGTTAGAGGAGTAGAACCGGCTGTAGATGCTGTCCTTTCACAATTTTATTCCTCTTGAGTGAATTAGCTACACATGCGCCAACCAAGTACATGTCACACCACACCACGACACTACACGAAGACCATTAGAGATATAATATACTGTATATTCAAACAGTGTGGTTTACATCGGGCCAATCCGTGTTTGAGGAAAATTGCTGTACATGCAAAACAAAAGACTGAGCAGTCTCATCTGACTGTCTGCCGCTAATGTCCTATTAAAACTAGGATATTTCCAAACACTTCTACTTCTTCTACTGACCATTTCAGTCAAAATAACAAGACTTCACTCTTTCCATGCAACAAAGAGTTAAAGGATGACCTTGGGACGATTCAGATGACTCTTGTGGGGGGATTTGTCATCTCTAGCAGCAATATGGAGTATTTTTAAGAAACTTTCTGCTTTGAATTTCTCATGTATGGGATGCACGGGAAGCCCTCTTCCGACAGGACCCTCTGGATTGTGTCAGCGAAGGCGTGTAAGACGAGGACTGCAGGGTACTTCACATGGATGTAAACAGCGCTGGAATTAAAATTCTTGAGAAATCCGCTCTTGAGTGTTTTATAAACACACTTGGCATGTTTCAAGTATTATGTTGTATAACCTTCAATGTAAACATCAACAAACTATTAATACCACTGCAAAGTGTGTCAACGTATGAAAAAGAAGCAAAAAAAGTCCACGCAATGTAAGCTTTTCAGAAAACCTCAATTACTTGAAATCCAGCTGTGATGCCCCAGTGCCCGAAATAAATGAAGGAATGCATGGGATGGAAGCCTGCCAAGAGACACAGTGCTGTTGCTTTTTTCATGACTGTATCCTCCTCTTCTTCTTACCCTTTCATCAGCTGCTCCTGCCCTTTTTGTGTTTGTCTCTTCACGTCACGGCGATTGGGGAAAAGTGGGGAAAAAGGAGACTCAGAGCAGGCCGGCCAGACTGGTGGTTGGTCCGTTCTGAGGTTGGAAATGCACGGGGGGGAGGCCGTCCGTCCACTGGAACACAACGCATGACACAGTGTTTCCTTTCAATCTTCAGGCGGGGTGAACTGACTCACTGTTTACAGGACGGCTGAAGGATGTTGTGCTTACGCTGATGAGGTTGTGCTCGGGGAGGCTGCAGGCAGCGATGTGGTCCTGCAGCAGCTGCTGGGAGAAGTTCTGGTGCATCTGAGCCGCCTCGTGGGCATCCATGGTGTTTCCACAGGCCTTGTTCAGATCTGCTGGCAGAGGACCGTGGTAAGCGCTTGCAAGCGCAGCTGCATTGTAGTGCAATTCCAACATGAGATTTTCCCTTTAAATATGATCAGATGTTTCAAGTCACTGCTGAGTGATGAGTTATTTCCTCTGTGTTGTTTTCCAAAAGCTCTGTGCATTTCTCACTGAGCTATTGCTTCTTCACTCTCTGCATTGACAACTGAATGAGAAACGGATATCTGCGCCTTCTTTGCAAATGCTCCCTCCCTCTATGATCCATTAGAAAAAAACTATGGCAAAAAAGAAAAAGGATGTGAGCTCAGAAAACCACCAACAGCTGTTTTACCCTGCTAATGGCCTACTGGCTGAGCCTAAAAATAAAGCCAGCATTTTGATCCACTAAGTTATACTCTCTTCTATTCAATACATGTGAATAGATGTTCATAGACCCCATATGTTGATTCTACATTATTCACGGGACAGTATTATCATGGCTTCATTTTTACTTACCTGACAACCCAATTAACTAAATCTCAGAACTGCAGATTTTAAATGTGGTGAGCCACAGGGACCTGCCCTTGGCCCTATGCTCTTTTTCATTTACATGCATCCAGTGGGTGATCTAATTTGCCAATATGGCATTAATTTCCACTTTTACGTTGACGACATGCAGCTGTATGAAACCAAGCAACCCACACCACTCCATTATGAGGAGCACCATTATGAAAAACCTGATTGTAAAAATTGAAGACTACCATATCAGGGAATCAAACAATCAGAAACCCTGGAATAATTTTTGACCCTCATCTTACCTTTTAGCTGCATATCACAGCCATCACCAAGTCAGCACTTTTCCATCTCAATCATATTGCAAAGATTCTGCCGATTTTATCACCATCTGATGCTGAAGCAGTCATTAATTATCTCATATCTACTAGATTAGACTACTTTAATAACCTTTACTCCGAAATCCACCACTAGAGGTCTTCAGCTTGCACAAAATGCAGCAGCACTACTGACCAAATCTAGCAAATGTAGTCACATAACACTTATCCTGGCCTGGTAACAGATTTTAACTGGACAATCACTTTAATTTAAATCCTGTTTATTGTAAACTGCTGACACGGCTCTTCACAGAATCTCACACTGACCTACAGAGGAGAGATTATTTCTAAATTTAAAACTGACCATGTTTGTATATTCTTGGCAGGGGCAATACCATTTAGGGACTACTATAAGCTTCACACTTGTGCCCCCATGTGGTCAAAATATAAACTTGTCCTTCTCAAAAAAAAATGTGAACACAACTGCTGAGAGAGTGGTTACAGTACCTTTGAGAAGTGCAGAAGACCAGAGTTGCACCGACATGTCTGGGATCTTACTGGCCAGCTGCATGGCCGGAACCACCATGTTGTTACTTTCCTAGGGAAAAATATATGGGATCAGACAAGTAGTCAGGATCAATAGAGGCCAGATACAGATACTGCACTAGACGGTCTAGGTGGTGTGGTCTCACCCTGTGGTTGCCCAGGACAAAGAAGATGTGGCCTAGCAGAACCAGCGAGCAGCCAGTCAGCCTGTTCAGGTCCTCGGCATTAGACATCTTCAGGGTCTCCCTTAGAAACCTCCTGTTGATCAAAATTTACATCATGAACTTTCTCGCTCTAAATTTTGTTGTACCTTCTACGTACATAGCGCAATGACAATAAAGACAGGTGGAGAAACTGAGGTATTCATACTTGGCCTCATTGTAACGTCCCTGGAAGAAAGACAGAAGCCCTCTGATGTAAAAGGCCGCAGCTCTGAGACAGTGAGAGCTGAAGAGGACGAACTTGGATCAATTATTTAAATTCTGAACAGCAACATATGGAGCACACATGGAGGACATGATGGTCAGTGAAATTACCTGACAGGAAAGTTGTGATCAGGGTTAATCCTCTCTAAAAGGCTGTACAGCTGTTGGTTAATAACAGTTAGTAACAAATGAAAGAAAACATCATGAATGAATCCTGGGAACACGCAGCTGGAGGCGGCAGCTCCCTTACCTCCTGATGTCTGTTACCTTCCCGGATGTAGACACTGGCCAGGTTGGTCACGATAAAAGTCCACAGCTCCTGGTGGGTCGTCATCTAACAGAGGCAAAAATATCAATTTCATTTTAGGAATTGACATTCATCTGTGTCATGTGACCAGACTTTGCTTCACATATGTTAACTTTTTCAGGAACCCATGCAATCAGACCTGTTAGAGGATTATTTTTTTTCATATTCTAATGGGTTTCAAAAAAAAAAAGCCAGACAAGGGCAGGAGTTCACATAGAGTTCAAAATCCGTAGCAATTATGGGGAATTCACCTGTAGGGCAGCAGTGAACTGAGCCTCGGCATTATCCATGCAGTTTACAGAGATACAGTAGAGGCCCTGATGTATGAAAAAGAGGAAACAGATGTGAACGGATCACATTATCCAGGACAGATGCAACTTGTAAACAGCGCTACTTTCTTTGTTGCAACTGTGGTGCTTGAACAAAACCGGGAACAGGAAAGGCAAATACACAATAGCAGGTGTTGCAGATTTATAGCAGAGACACTGAAAGAGCGCTTTCCCACTCACCAGCAGGGTGTGAAGCTGGGCGGCGTGGTTCGCAAACAGCCTGGGGGACTGCTGACACAGCTGACAAACCTGAGAGATCTAAACACAGACGAGGCTGGTTAGCCCTAAACAGGGCTCCGGAGGCTCGGACGACCCGCCGAGTAAACTGGCGCTACCTCTTGCAAGGCCGTGGCCTTGTGTCCGGTCACCAGGCGGCACATGATGATGTGCTCCAGCAGGATGACTTGGAAGGTGGACAGGATGGGGCTGCTGTCCAGCACTACGAACACATACAGTACGGGCGGGCTCAGAGCTGATACGTCGTCCAGGTGGTAAAGAGCAGAGAGCGTATGCCGACACACACTTACTCTTCAGCTTCTCCAGCTGCATCAGAGCTTTGTCCGTGTACTTCTGTGCCTTCTCCAGGTAGCCCGCCTGCATCGAGTGCATCACCGTCACCTTTCACGTGGAAAGAACGAGAAAAATTAGGGACTGAATCGCTTTGTGTGTGTGTGTGTGTGTGTGTGTGCGTCTCACCAGGTACACTAGGACACACATGTGCTCTTTGGGCAGCCAGTGGAAAAGAGCTGCTGGATTGGTGGGAAGGATCTCGTCATCCTGGAGGGTGGAGATGGTCTGGATGCACTGCTGCAGCTGCTTCAGACATGGCTTCACACTCTTCACCTGCACACAAATAAAGATAAGACGCAGCTGTTGCTGTTGAAAATGACATCAATAGGAAACGGGCTAAAAGAAGCACACAAAGATTTAGTTATAGTAACATAATTCAGAACCTGACTATATAAGTGAGCATGGATTAGTAGAAACAGACAGATCGTCTGAGCTACGGCTATATAATGAACACACCTGTAATTAGAGGATCAGCAGGCACAATATGTGCATTTTATTATGGACATATTATTATGGACTATGTCATAGGACAAATTCTACTGGTGGTTCACACATACAGCCGTACCTGTCCTGCATCCAGGTAGTGTGTAACCTGCAGCACCAGGAAGAAAACCCGCAGGGACTCCTTCTGAATGGGATTCCCCTGCCAGGTTTCCACGATGGTCCCGCACAGCGTCAGCAGCGGGTGCACCTCGCTCAGCTTGCGCTCCATCAGCAGCAGCTGCAGAGACACGCGTGCGGGCGCAGTTTGCAGAACGACATGGTGAAAAATCAACGCAAACAAGCGTCTTATCTGCTTAGCAGAGCGTGAGTTTAGCTTACCATTCCTTTGCTGAGTAAAAACAGAGCCCTACAGGGAAAGAAAAGGGCAGCAACCTTAACATGAGAATATGTGTATTTACTCACTCCAATCTGAGTGATTATGAGATCAAACTTAAGGCTTACTACACCTTGTGTACTCAGAGCCCATGACTCTTGCGTACTCCGCTCCAACTCCCAGAAGATCACAGGCAGATACCAAGTCCTTCTCCAGCGCATGCAGTTGCTGAGAGAGAGAGAGACATCCATACCACACATGAATGAAATATTGTTACATTGATTTGATCAAATATTAATATTCCTCTAATACATTAAATCTTACTGCAAGCTGGAAGAGCAGTCTGCAGTGCCAGTAGGGTGTTTGCTGAGAGATCTGGATGGCCTTCCGCAGCACTGGCTTTGCAGAGTCAACCAAGTTCTTATACAATAGAAATGAAGTTAGAAGACAGGTCAGACTAATCAAGCCACATTATGAAGTACTTTCAATTATTGCACTGCTAGATTCAAGTCACAGCCTCATACATGGTTTACTTGATAAAACGTGTTTTTAAAATCACTCTACAATTCCCCTTACTTTTTACATTTTTCTAGTGAGTGAGTGTGGAAGATGAATGCATCTACCTGTTGACAGTAGAACTCTGACAGGATGCTGGCTGCTTCAAACTTGACATCTTCAAACTGAGAGATCTGACATTTATCATGAAGGAACTGAACCCCATTATCGGCCAAGTCACAGTCAAGATAAAGCCATAAACTGGATGAATGATTCACTGTAAGAGAAATGCTGATGCTCCATCAGGCAGCAGTGCAATACTTGGAATGGAAGTGCATATTAATGATACAAGTTGTACTGCTGAAATTAATAGACTGCATGAAGGGATTTTATCTATTTCTAGCTCTGAACAAAACAACATCTGGACCCTCTGGGTTATTGTCTGGTGCAATTGACCATTTCCAACAAGAGTTTTTTATTTTATTTATTTTTTATTTCCGATTGAGCACAGAGGGCAGCGAGAGAAGGGTGACTAGGGTCTAAAAGCCATGAAATATATGTCTATCAGAAAAACTGAATCTGAAAGTTGGTAGTTTGTTACTGCATAATTACATTATACTACAGTGCATACAGTGAGTAATCTAACATAATATACCGCATTATACTACATTGTGTAATCTGTGGTAGAGCACAGTTTCATATTGAACACAAAAAGGATACTTGCTGTGATATGAACCACTGTGGAAGGAGAGAGAGCAAAGGATTAACAGTCTGTCATCATCACACTGTAAGTTGGTAAAGTAAAAGAGAGAGCATCACACTCTGGGGGGCATGTCTCTCATCCTCCTCCTCCTCCTCCTCCTCCTCTTCCTCAGTCTGCTGTCAGTCACTCACCGCTTTCTCCAGATGAGTCTGCGCCAGCTCGCTGTTCTTGGTGTGTCGGTACAGAACCGAGCCGAGCTGCAGGTGGGTCCGGGCCTCGACCCTGGGGGGAGGCTTGAACTGGAACACAGCCTGCAGACAGTGCACGCACAGACGAATCTTTGGCGGACCAGACGTGCGGAAATGTTCTGCAAAGCCCAGCAGAGCCAGGTACCAGGGCTCCGGAGCCTCGGTGCTGGCTGCCATATCGGCTCACCCGAGGACTAAGCAGCAAAACAATATAAATTTAATTTAGCTTTGCATCAGCTACAGCTGACAGCTCTCGTATTTTCAACGCCTCACATGTTAATGTATCCGAATAGTTGCGCCAAGCTAGCTAGAGCAATAAGAACGTCTGGTGGTTGCCCTTCAAAATAAGACAATATGTGACACTAACCATACATTTCCTGTAAAATATTACAGTGATATAACAATATTAACACATATCATTACAATTTTATTGTCATTGAAAGTGTATGTGGTTATAAATATATGCAAAACGTATGACATTTAACAAATTGCTGAAATTTTTATTTTATTTTGAAACGTCCCCCAAAACCAAACTTTAAATTAAAGGTACACAAAGATGTCGAAATGAACACATTCTCCCTTGAGTGTGTATTTTGTGATGTCAGTCATAGTAGCGTGTCGGGTATGAACAACGTTGAGGACTTGTTTTAGATTTATTTTTCTATTGCATTGTCACGTCTATTAAATAAAACGTACCGACACAGTAAAGATGTGATTTCCTAGGACCATTAAACAAAATGCACGGGACAATGGTTACATATATAGACGCTATTTTATCTTGTTTTTTTTCCTAAATCGGTGAATGAAAACAAAGCGCACGCCTCCCATACCGGAACAAAGTTTCGATGACCATGTTTCAACCGAGATTATAAACGTGTGGAGAGCCTGTACGCAATTTACTATTCAGGTACGTCGTTTACGTAAAATTCACGCCCAACTCACGTTGCCTGGGCTTTGGCCTGGGCAGCAAAGCCGGGTAGGAAAATAGCGTAAATTGACTGGTTTTGTCGGTTCATTCATAGCAGTATAGCAGGCTGGTCTGCACCTGAGCGCTGTTAACAGTTAAGTAATATTTTATGTCTCCCTTATATTTTTCACCCATAATATAAAACGTTTTAAGTGTATCTCTATAAAAGCACAAGGACTTATTCGTCCCCAAGAGTAGAAACACAACATCCAACTACAAGCTAACAATAGCTCGTACTAGCTTTAGACTGCAGCAACGTAACTGAGGTTTTTTCATCTTTATTGATTCACTCCTCTTGTCAGGCTGGAGGTGAAAAAAGGAGTGAAAATGTCGACTCGGAGGATCACGCAGGAGACCTTTGACGCTGCTGTCAGGGAAAACATGGACGAGTTTGAGATGGATCCTGAGGAGGCTCTGAAGGAGGCTGTGGAGCAGTTTGAGTCTCAAGGTAACACAGACGTTTAAACGGTAACAAGGCCATCAATTAGTGTACACGTCTGTTGTTGTGACTGTTCTTGGTAATTAAACATAGTAGTTTCCTCAAAATGTGCAATTTTGCACAATAGCCCTGCAGCCTCTAAGCTTAGTTCTGCATGCTGACTGTACACAATTGAGCTGTGTGCCTGAGTAAAGTATCTTCATCCTCAACCTGAGCATGTATAAATTATTATTATTTAATCCAAAAATACTTCAGAAATACCTCGAGCAAATGCCTGCTCATGTAATTACTATAGTGTGTCTGTGGTATCTTCAAAATGACTCCAAAATGCATGAATGTTACTGTTAAAACACATTTGAACCCCTTTTTACTCTTCTGTGTGGATGCAGGTGTGGATCTTAGTTATATAATAAAAGCTGTACCGGGTGCATCATCTGCTGACCAACAAGAAGAGCAGACACATGAGGTCTTACAGGTGAGAATTGACAGTGTTGGTGCACATTTCCTGCTTCTTACTAAAAGTCTCACAGTCTCCCTCTGTACATGTCTCTTTCTCCCATTGCAGGCTTTGGAGTCTCTGAGAATTGGACAGGACTCGGCTGGTGTCATGGAGGCCTCTGCAGACATGAAATCCTTCACTGAGCATTGCTCGCTTGATTTTGCCCAGCGTTACCTGGCTGCCCAGAAGGACGCCTACCCCGTCATCCTCTCCTATTGCAAAAAGAGCTTGGAGGAGCCAGACGCCGTGTTGACCACCCTGTCCGCCTTGGCTGCGCTGACAGACGGACAGCCAGACCTGTTGGATGCGGAGGGGCGGCAGTTTCTTCTGGATGTGCTTCATAAGCACCAGGCGGATTCCTCTGTGACACGTGTAGCTATCCACTGTGTACGCCACTGCTGTTTAAAACATGAGCAGAACAGGCAGGATTTAGTAAAGGCTGGCGTGCTGCCCCTGATGACCGCCGCTATTACACAACACACTGCGTGTGCTGAGCTGGTCAAAGAGGTGTCAGCAGCCCTGAGGGTCATGACCTTTGATGATGACGTCAGAGTCACGTTTGGACACGCACACGAGCACGCCAAGATGATTGTTCTGGAGAACAATGGACTGAAGGTTTTAATTGAAGCTGCGAAAGGTAAAATGTAGGAGTGAGTTAAGCTGTATAAGTGCTTTCAGGGCGTATTACATTTTTCTAAACAACTGCATTTAACATATGATTTATTTTCTGTTTGTGCCCCACCCTCTCAGCTCACCTTGGCAATACTCCTGTTCTGAGTGAGCTGTGTGCAACCCTGTCCCGTCTGGCTGTGAGGAATGAGTTTTGCCAAGACATCTGCGACTTGGGTGGATTGAAATTCATCATGTCACTGCTTGCAGACAGCTACGAGTCACCGGTACTTAAAAACAAACGTGACTAAGACATGAAATGATACCGGGTTGAACTTCCTTGTTTCACCTTCTCACAAGACTGATTTCATCCTTGCAGGAGTTGGTCCGACAGGTCCTCAGTGCAATACGTGCCATAGCAGGAAATGATGACGTGAAAGATGCAGTTGTTAATGCTGGTGGTGTTCCACTCATTGCCATCGCTATGAACAGACACATAAATAACCCTGCGGTGAGCTGGTTGTCATTTGACTCCTAATCGGCTTGTTTTACATTGGTCTTTGTTGAATATAGATACATGTTATACACATGTCCTAAATAGAGTTTTGTTATGCTTTGTTTTAGGTGTGTGAGCAGGGCTGTGCATGCCTGTCTGTACTTGCTTTGCGTAAACCCAACAACTGCAAAGTCATCATGGAAAACGGAGGTGCCTTGGCAGCAACGCAGGCCATGAAGACGCATGCTGATGTGGCCATAGTGCAGGTAATATGGGGTCATTAATAATGAAGACATTCAGCAGGTAAATTGGTCTGTGTAACAGTCTGCTGACTCTCTATGCCCCTCTTGTTTCCTAAACAGAAACAGGCCTGCATGCTGCTAAGAAACCTGGTGGCGCGTACACAGAGCTACAGCCAACCAATCCTGGAGATGGGAGCAGAGGCCCTTATAGGCCAAGCGCTAAAAACCCATCAGGACTGTAGTGATGTGGCTAAAGCAGCCCTCAGAGACCTGGGATGCCAGGTCGAGCTCCGAGAGCTGTGGACAGGCAAACATGGCGGCCTTACCCACTGAGAATAGATAACATTCCTAGAATTCCCTCATATGATGCGGCCAGAAGCGCAGTTTGAGGCAAGGTGAAATGTGATGGTGTTGGTAAACACAGACATGTTTAAACAGATGCACTCTCCCAGCTAGACACGTGTATAGAGTCAGCGTAGAGAAGACTTTGGAGCAGGTTACTCGTCCCACAAGATCAGTCCTCTCTTCGAGAGACCTTTTCTCATTGTTGTCCTGTTGTACATGTTTTATTTTTGGTCATGTATGTTTCTTAAGTGTTCAGCACTATCGACTCACAGTATGTGGGATGTGTTTTTACGTTCTTCCTGTGACTGCATGGGTTTTCCCTGGGTACTCTGGTTTCCACAATCCAAAAACGTGAATTTAATCAGTTGACTGCCCTGTGATAGACTAGCGACCTATCCAGGCTGTATTCCCTGCCTTTGCCATATGTGACCTAGGATAGGTACGAACAACACCATTAAGGCAGGTGAAATGATGGATGGATGGATGGATGGAGGTTTTTGTTGGCTGTTATCTTGTTCAAAAATTTCTAATGCCTTATTTCATATTCATTGCTGCTGAATAGTCATCTTTGAATATGTATTAACTGCTTTTTGCATTGGCCAACGCATAATATTTCCTTTTTATTATTTTTATATGTATTATGATTCAGTTTCTGATGTTTTGACCAACTGCTCACATCAGATTGTATAGTCTGTATTATTGTGATAAAACTCACTTCACCTTTATCTTCATGTGTGGTTATGAGTTAATGTCATCAAAGGATCTATCACAAGCATAACCCTAACCCAGATGCCACAATCACGTTTACAGCTGTTGGATCGGATATTTTTGTCTTTAACAGTAAATTGGGTTGTTTTCTAACAGAGCATGTTTCACATAAAGTGCTAGTCTGCTTTTCCAACTAAAATATCTTGTTTTTTTTCTATACTTCCCTTGCCCATTGTCCTCAAAAAACATCTTTGGCATGATTCAGTAAATCTGACAAATTTGCTTCTATTTCAAAGAAAAGTTGGGGGTGGGGTCTAATTCCTGACACAGACTGACCTATTATAACTTTCTATACCAAACCTATATTATGCCAGCGAAATTGTGCAAACCTAAGTAATCTAACCTACAGAGGAGGGCTCATTCCTGCACTGTACCTGGTTATGCACACAACTTCATACATTTTGGCATGATCTGTGATACTTTCATCCACATATCGGTTTGTTAGGAGACGCTACAAACTTAAGAAAAGCTCTCCATATAGACACTAGGAAATAACATTTCTTTCAATCTTTTAGCATGTGTAACAACTGTAGCCTCCACTTGTGCTGTAAAGCACGGATGTTGTCCCTACAGTGTGAGTAATTTTGGACAAAACCAAGCGATATGGGGCTAATTTAGTAAATAAATAAAACGACTGAAAATATATGTTTGTTCTTAACAAGAAGGAGTAAAATCGGTTGGAATGTTCAGTAGTCCAAGCCTCCAGCTCACGCCCCTCGTGCCGACCTATCCAAGCGTGCCCCTCCTCCCGAGGACTCCATTTCCCAGAGTGCACCGGGGCTCGTCCTTGTCAAACACCACTGTGGTCAAGCTAACGTTCAGCGCCCCGGGTCGTTGACAGGCAGGCAGGCAGGCAGGCAGCAGTAGTAGTAAAGCAGCTCCGAGCAGCAGCATGGACGGTGCCAGGCACCCAGAGTCACTGCTGAGCACATGAAGCAGTCAAACAGCGTGTCAGGCAGCACCGTCCGCACCCGTGAAACCGAGACGGGACGAACCTTTGAGATAATAAACACTCAGTGCGCTGTCGACGACAGAAACACACACATGTTAACGTAGCGGCGAGCTAGCAGCGAGCTAACGTTACTTAACCTGCTAACTCGGAGACACCTCCAGAAGAGCCCCGGGCGAGCTGAAACATCGCTATTCTGTCGGATATCAAGGCGACGCACAGATCTCCGGCCTGGTGTCATATTTAGTAAGGTAAGCGATGTTGTGGTGTGTCAGCAGTGACAGCTAGCTGGCTGCCTGTGTTTGTGTTAGTGTTAGTAGGACAAGTTTGGACTGGAGCAGGCAATGAGTAACACTGAGAGGCACGATGACTGAACAAGACGAATGTCTGCATATCGACTAATCGCCTGTTTCGTAACCTTGCCCAGTTTGTGCTAATGTGCAAACCTTGTTATGATTAACGAGCAGCTGTAATATGCCAAGGGAATGGCAGCATATGGGAAGCAACAGTGCTTAAAAAACTTATTAACCAGTGCGAGAAAAGAGTCACGACACCTACAGTAAACTTGATTTTCACGACATTTCATATTGTACCAAATGTTAAATGTGATAAATGCTGCAATTTACCTGCACATGTGCAGTTTGTCGTGCTAAAACTAGTGAATAAGCCAAAATTATGATTTGGCAAATGTAAAGGTCAAATTTAACACTTTTTAAAACCTAATTTATATATAATTACAGTTATTTCTATGTTGTATAGTATATCAAATAATGTATCACATTTCTACATTAGTTAACTAAACTTATATTACAAGTATATGAAAATGGCTTCCTTGAGTTCTGGAAAGTTTTGAAGAAAATGCTCATAACTGGTTTGTAACTGGGGACCAGTTTCTTGGCCAATTCTGGAAAATCTTTAGTATATGTCTCCACAGTCTGGCAATTATTGATACCTTGACATTCCTTGGCTGCGTCTTACTAGTCTATTGATGTATTACTAGTGACTGAGAGATAACTCAGCTGAAAGAAGACACTGCTATGGACATTGTTGACATTGTCTTAGGCACTTTATCTGGGGCATCACCAGACAGAAATTTCACAATAGCCTGCCTGAGTATTGTAATTCAAGCAGTATGACAGAAAGCTAGACTTATGGTTTTGTTTATAAGCCAGAAGGAAGTGAAGCAAAATGCCACACTTTGGAAATCAGCAGGTTCTTCCTTTCCTCTATTTTGACAGTCAGACGTGGGTGCGTTTAGTGTAGCGGTCGTAGTCCATCTCGTGGGCCGATCTGTCTCCCTAACTTTGTTTCAGGGCAAAGCTATCTTTGCTCCTCACATTGCAGCGTTGCATAGAGGCAACCTAAAAACCTCGTAGGTTCCTCTCTGTCCCTCTCTCTCTCTCTCTCTCCGCCGTGTGAGCCCTGCCAACTCTCTGGTTCGTCACGCTGTGCAGAGCAGGCGCTTTGAGCTTTTTCAGGTTTCCCATGAAGGATTTGAAAGGCAACAGACTGCCTCTGCTGCTGTTTCAACTTCCAGGTTTGGCAGTGAACAGAGAGAGAAGTGATAGATTTAACATGGTCCGTGCTCACTTGTCGCTCTAATCCACAGGAACAGCTCTACCTGTCCGTCAGCACGGACTGGATATAGATACAGTTGACCGTCAGGAACAAGGAACTGTAAAATGATATGTAAGGGGGGGAAAGAGGATGCTTGGGGGTGAGGGACGACCTCTGGGTGAGGTGAAAGGGGGGGATGCATTCAAGGCCCATTTGAGGATCTGGCTTGAAGCAGTGTTGTACCAGTGCCAATATTAGTTGTCCAAGACGACCCAGCTTTTCAGCGGGCCCTCTGTTTGCTCTTCTGTCCTCCTGTCCCATGGCTGTCTCCCTCCCCCGTCTTGTTTTTCACGATTCTTCTCACTGTTGCTTCGCCTTCCCAGCAAAAAATTGTTTTGAAAGCTGAAGTCTTTATGTAGGGATGTAATTGTGGAGTAGAAGCTTGGCAGAGACCAGAACATATTGCACACGACTGTTCTACCATTCTTTGGAATAACAAAAAACATTTCTCCATTTTTATGCTTGTGTTAAAAACAGGCTTTTATATCATGATAGGATTTAAAGATGAAGTGTCAGAATTTACATGCGACCATGCAAATGAAAGAAATATAGAAATATGCAGAAATATCTAAATGGATTCAAATGGAGTACAAATACGCCATATATAAAATAGACCACCTAGAACAAATACCGGCCAAAATTATTCAACGGTAGCCCGATTATCTATAACTATATGTCTATATAGTGGTATCTAGAACAGAAACAGCAGTGTATACAACAATAGATAGATTACATCATGTGAATGATCTCTCCACACCCGAGTCACATGATCCCCAGTCATCAAAGCCCTGAAGATGGAAGGAGACTGTACAACACAGAAACAATAGTAAGCATAGACGTTTTCCTCAGTTTGATCTATTTATTGCAGCCATCCATACAAAACTGGAAGTGCCGACTCCGAACCGCAATGTTCAGGTTTCACCTCAGGTTCCATGATCAACTGCGACTGAGGTGGAGTAGGCTGAAGAGTGCAATACGCCCAAGTCCTGTACTCTGCTGTGTCAAGTAACAACATATCTTTACTGTCTTCATCTTTACCCTACTTCGAAAAGGTGCTGCGGTTGGTTACATATAATGTAATCTACTGTATTAACCCAGTATCGGTCGGTTGCATCATGTTTGCTTTATGAGTTTCAGAGATCGAACAAGATCAGTACTTGTTCTTGATTAGCTCGTTGTGTATAATCTAACACACATTGCGTGTTCCTAGTGGATGATCTCAGTTCTACAAGCGGAGGCAAAAGTTTTTCGCAAACTTTGAAACGTTTCAGTGACTGCGTTAAAGATAATTTAAGATACATCGCGTCATTCGGGGAGGATGAGATGGAAGAATGAACTCCTCTCACCAATTGGGTGTATATCTAATGAAGACGTAACCCTCACAGGGTTAAGACCTCAACGTCCTGACATGACATGACATGACATGACATTACTCAGCATCAGAGGCGAATACAAAGCGCTACCCTGCTGGAAAAGACTAAAATGTTTGTACTACGAGACCGGGACTCTGTAGGGTCAGGGTGGTGCTTGTCACACGCTCCTGACTCAGACACTGACCTCTGTGTCTCTCTCTCTCTCTCTCTCTCTCTCTCACTCCATCTCTCTCTCCCCGACCTCTCCCTGCAGCTCTCACCGCCCTGTTCTGCTGCTGCTGCTGCCGCCTCCTCCTCCTCCTCCTCCTCCTCCTCCTCCTCCTCCTCCTCCCTGGCCGGGTGAATTCATGAGTGCTCTCGGCGACACCTGTGCGTAGTCCTCTGGGATGGGGAGTGGAGTCCAGGAACAGCGGGCATCACTCACGCAGGGAGAAGTGCTGCCGCGGCCTTCCTCCGGCCAGTCAGAGGTCAGCCCCGGGTCTCTCACGTACTTTTATCTCTTGCTTGGGACTGGCTCAAGTTTGATGTCGTACGGCAGAAAGTGTGTCGCTATCTGATATGTGTTTGCTCGTTCCTCACGCCGCTAGAGAGAGACGGCCTCGTGCAGTCGGTTCATCCGAGGACGCCTGCCGTCCATCCGTGAGGTTTTGCAAGCGTGTTAGTCAGACGCGATCGTTTATGCGACCCCGGTTTAATGATCGACAGCATCTCAAACACGGCTTTGGCGCAAGGGCACAGCTCTTTGCCGGGCCGGCCGGGTTTTAACGGGGGTGAGCCTAAACGTGATTCCTCCATCGCTGCGCAGGGCCTGAAGCACACCCGCTCCGTCATCAACTCGCTCTTCTCCGGGGCCCTGGCAGGCGCCGTGGCCAAGACGGCCGTCGCCCCCCTGGACAGGACGAAAATCATCTTCCAAGGCGAGTCGGACTTTGATGGCATTGGCAGACCTTCTCATTACTTATTATCTTGTTTTTATTGTCCTGATAGATTTTGTTGCTCTGTTGCTTATGACTCTGGCTGTAATAATTGTTTATCTGCCTTTGGGTCCTCATTTTTCAAACTGTGCTTTACAACTAAGATGACTGAACTTTAGTATATATACAAATAGCTCATTTGTAATTGACTTTATACATCCTGGGTTGTCCTGGTGCTCCACAGTGATGAAAGCATGATAAAATATTGAAAAGTGGTTTATATTGTACGTGTGTTTTGTTTTTCAGTGTCTTCAGCCAGATTCTCTGCCAAGGTAGGCTAAACCACACATTTGTTTCCAACTCTCTGAGATCGCTAATAATGATCAACTTTCACCATTAATAGAACTCCATTCATTGCTAAAGCAACATAACAAGGGCATATTTGATGGAACAGGATGCAGTATGATGGATTTATGGTTTCATTTTGCTTGATTTGTCTGGATTATGTTAGATTCTTCTCTTCCACTCCTTTTTATTTCTATTCCAGAGGCGTGCTTTCTTGTTATTTCTCGTTGCCTGAATAAACATTCTTCATTCATTCGTTATTTCCAGTAGAAAAGGAGAAACATAAGCACATAATAATAATAGTGTAACACTGGTTGGACTCTGTGTAAGAGCTGTGCTTGTGTGTGCCTGCTGTGACCCCAGGAGGCCTACCGGTTGATCTACCGCACCTACCTGAAGGATGGCTTCTTCAGCCTGTGGCGGGGCAACTCCGCCACCATGGTGCGCGTCATCCCCTACGCCGCCATCCAGTTCTGCGCTCACGAGCAGTACAAGGGGCTGCTGGGGGGCTACTACGGCTCCCAGGGGAAGTGAGTACCAGCCCGCCCAGGCCTCGGGCTCCTCTAAGCCGCCTTCATCTTGACCGGCGCCGGCGCCCGGCCCCTCTCTTTTCGTCCGGGGCCGCTTCGGTTCTTAACGTGAGGTCCGGCGAGGGCCGTTAGAAGATATTGAACGCATATGTCACACAAGCCTCCGGTGCGGCGAATCCGATTGTCGGAGAGCGGTGAAGACGACGCAGCCTGGAGCTGCTTTTTTTTTTTTGTTTTCAGGATTTAGGTCATTGATTAACAGAGTCACTGCTGGAAGAGAGGAACACTCTGTAGCAGGTTGTTGCTTTTACAGCTGGGGGGGGGGGTGGGGTTGGGGGTCCTCGTCGGAGGCTGAAGGCACATTAAACACTCAGCTCCTTTTGTTTGCTGCTCGTGTCGTGCTCACCGTGGCTTCCAGACCTAATGCGGGGCTTTTGTTCTGGCGGGGTAGGGAGGCGCAGCCTTATCTCCTCTCCTGGTGGCTTTGATTTATTTGAAAGCGCTTTCACAGTTGAAAAACCCAGCATGCCGCAAACTTTGGACCCAAACTCCTCTGAGGAACTTTCTCCGAGCACATTAACAAGACCGTCTCTGATTGTTTTCTTTTCTTCACGTTTGCCTCTCTCTCCGTGTCCCAGGCCCCTCCCTCCGGTCCCCAGGTTGCTGGCAGGCTCCATGGCCGGCACCACGGCCGCCATGCTGACCTACCCTCTGGACATGGTGCGGGCACGGATGGCCGTCACGCCCAAGGAAATGTAAGCCGATATCAGCCAGGCCGCCGTCCTCTCAGGTCTCAGGCCTCGTGGGAACAGCACAGTGACGCCCAGGCCGTTCAAGGCCCCGCTAATCGGCCGGTGTTCATTACTAACGACCTGAAGAGGTGGCTCTGACGTCTGATAGACCAACCAGCCGCCATATCCATCCCGAGTCGATGCACGTTCCTCTTGTGACCCGAGAGCTGACCGTGGAGTTTAGTTTGAGCCAAAGCAAAGTGGTTGCTGTTGTCTCCCGGTGAAAGCAGGAGTTGTTGACGACGTGATGTGCGGCTCTCCCCCCCTTCAGGTACAGTAACATTCTGCACGTGTTTGTGCGGATATCCCGAGAGGAGGGCCTGAAGACGCTGTACCGAGGCTTCACCCCCACCATCCTGGGCGTGGTCCCGTACGCCGGCCTCAGCTTCTTCACCTACGAGACGCTGAAGAAGGTCCACGCAGGTAACGGGGCTCCCACTCCTCCCATTTACCAGACCCTGGAAAACGAGTTGTCCTCACTCTGCTTCCTCTCCAGTTTGAAAGTTTGCACGTGTGTAGTCTGTAAAATAGTCGAGCGTGATTTTTCAGCATCATAGACACCTGTTGTTACAAAAAGTCTTGATTATAAATCAACGAGGTGGCATTCAAGCTCTTTCCAAATAGTTTTGCCTAAATTCTGGTGTCTTTATGGCGATTAATGTTATGAACAAAGTAGTAAACCTTGGTTGCCTTCTGTTGTTTGAGCGGGATCTATAGATTCAATTGCTGTACAGTAAGTTGCTGCTGATTACAGCTTGATATGGCAGTGAGGCCTTCAAGTCTTTTTGGAAAGTGTTGTGTTGAAGTGGACTTTAGGATTTCTGCAGATACGTCGCAGCCACAGACTGAGCATTGGGCAGGAGGGGAATAAACCTGAACCCAGTCTGGCCCTCTCTCTGTGGCGTGTCTGTCAAACTGTGAAGGAGGAAAAGCGTACTGAACCCTGTGCTTGTGTGTGTACCCCCCCCCCCCCCCCCCCCTCCTCCTCCCGTGCAGAGCGCAGCGGGCGCCCCCAGCCCTACTCCTACGAGCGGCTGGCGTTCGGCGCCTGCGCCGGCCTCATCGGCCAGTCGGCGTCCTACCCGCTGGACGTGGTGCGGCGGCGCATGCAGACGGCGGGCGTCACGGGCCACACCTACGGCACCATCCTGGGCACCATGCGGGAGATCGTGGCCGAGGAGGGCGTGGTGCGCGGCCTCTACAAGGGCCTGAGCATGAACTGGGTGAAGGGGCCCATCGCCGTGGGCATCAGCTTCACCACCTTCGACCTGACGCAGATCCTCCTGAGGAAGCTGCACCAGATGGGCTACACGCCGCGGTAGTAGGGAGACCCCAAGAGTGTGTGTGTGTGTGTGTGTGTGTGTGTGTGTAGCAAACACACACACACACACACACACACACACACGCACACGCGCGCACACTGACTCAGGACGTGGGGGTAATACGACAAGGGTGGGGGTGGGGGGGAGGGGCGTCAGGTACCTGTACACACTGTTGTCATGTACATCTAAGTGCAATATGCTCGGTGGTTTTTGGTGTGTGAGCGTGTGCGTCTAACCCCCAGCATTCGGTGAGTTCGTCACATCAGATACTTTAGAGAGGCCCGACTCGCGCTGCTCTGCAAAACGGCAGCCCAGAGTGCAAAAGTTGCCCCTTTGAGATTTTTTTTTGTGTGTTTGAGTGAGTTTGTTTCCTTCTTTGGGGTGGGGTGGGGGGTGGGGGGGGATTATACCAAAGGTTTAGGTCACGAGGTAGCTGTAAATTATACGGTAGTGGTGTTGTAGTGTAGCATAGCACAGGTCTGCTCGGAGAGAGTGACTAACGAACAACAAGCCCGACCCAGCACGGGTGAAAACAGCGTGTTCACTGCCGCCAAATAGTCCGAGCGTGAGTCCGGAGTCGCCTCGGCCCCCCCGTTCAGGCCCAGCATTAGCGCGCGCCCCGCCTGCTTGTGTCAAACTCTTAACAACCCAGCACACAGTAACCCGCAGGTCAGAATGTAGCTTTGCAACACATCCTGACCGTTTCTGTGTCTACGTGCCACCGGTGCTGCAACCCCCGGATAACGCAACTTTGTGTTTTGGAATCGGACCCGAGACTGAAAGGGAAATCTGAGCACGAGAGGTGGAGGAAACAAAAACAATGTGAAGGTACGAGACGACGCTGGGCGTGAACCCGTCGGCCGGGCCACGTCTGGCTGTCGGACGCCAAACGGGGGCCAACCAGCGCGGGATCGATTTGTCCCAGTGCCAACGGATGCCATGCACAAAGAGTGCCCGTATGGTTTGGTCCCCACTGACATATACGCACACTGATTGAACCGCATGGAAGGAGCACCTGAGCAGCCTGATGTAATCCGGTACAGTATCGCTGTAATCAGTACCACCCTCGTTCAGTTTACACAGCGGCCGGTGAGGTGCGAGAGCTGTTGCTGTAGCTCGTCTTGCATCTGTTAGAGCGACGCCAGGCGCTTTGACGGCTGTCGCTGATACCCTGCACACACACACACACGCACGCACACACACACACATACACACACCATTCAGATGTCGTCTTCCATTTGCCGTGGATGCAACACTCGGTCAAGGTTGCATCATTGCGGGTGTTGATTTTGTTCATTGTAACAAATTGACAAGCTGCAGGCCCGTTCGCTAACATGCTAGCTCGACTGGAAATATGCACACACACACACACACACACACACACACACACACACACACACACACACACACACATGCCTGGTGAAGAGGTCATTTGCTCTCTCCTTACAGGTGTAATTTAGTTTCTTCCTTCTTTTTTTTTTAGAGTTCTCAGTATTGTACTTTTACCTCAACGCATAATCAAACGTTGGCGACGTTCATATCGATGTTTTACGTGTTCCGGTTGCAGCAGAGCGGGTGCTGGGAGTGCTGGGAGTGCTGGGAGTGCTGGGAGGAGGCTCAGCGGTGTCTAAAGTTAGACCAGCTCTCGCCTGCTGAGCGGGTGTGGAGCCAAGTGGAGCAGAGGGCAGGGAGGAGGCACCTTTTAGCAGCAATCGGAGCAGGAAGTTTGTTTTTGTTTTTTTTGCGACCTGGAAGTGAACCTACTGAACCTGAATTGCTGCTTTCCACAAACAAACCAACAAAACAAACCTGCTGTTTTGTATCAAAAACTCGATTAATTTCTGAATCCGTTCGCTTGTTCCGCGTTGTCAGATGAAATGCCAGTAAATGTCGCTTGGAGAGAAATGTATAGATCGCGAGCTCTGCTGCAGTTTTTATTGCAGATGTTTATCCGTGTTGAGCAAATATTTAGTGTTTCAGAGTCTAAAAGTGAAATCGATTCAGATTGATCCTCTTTTTTTTTGTTGTTGTTGTTTATTTCCGGGTTGTTAACGAATCACTTCTCCTTTCAGTTCCAATACTTAAAATGCGTTGATTCCTATCGGACACTTGAGTGTTTGCACTAATACAGTTCTTTTGAGATGTAACTGTAGGGAAAATAAGCCGCTCGAATGTTATGTTAGATTCGATTTTTAAAGAAAGTAGTTCGCAAATAGGTTGTAATGCTTTGATCCTGGCCGCGTTCCGATCAATACCGCGATAGTATTGCGATGGCCTCTGTTTTGATCCTCACCTCCGTTCGATCATCTCCCCTCTCCCCTGACCCGCCCCCCCTCCCCCCTCCCAACCATCGTCATTCATCACCTTACCGGATCACCCGATGGACGAGAGCGGGTAGCGAGCGCTGTGGAGCCGGGCGCAGACACAGTGGCACGTGACTCCAATCAGCAGAGGGTGGGGGAGCGCGTCTCGCCCGGGTGGACGGCAGATCAGAGACTCTTAGCCTTTTAGCGACGCCGCGTCATCCGCGCCCCTCTTTGCCTTAGGTAGCGGCAGGGAGACGCCCTGTACTCTTCTACCGGTAGCCGAGAGCAGAGCGAAGGCCGGTTACTGACCTCTAAGTGCCTCGTAGAGAGTAGTGACGTGTTCTTTTTGTTGTTTTATTTTTAAAATGACGACTGAGCTACTTCTACTAACCCGGTGGAAGGCTGCCTCCGTTTTCCAGCCTCGCTCAGGCCTCGAAGTAACGAGGTGGGACTCGAGGAGCGGCGGGTGGCTCGGAGGTGGTTTGAGGAGTGAGAGGGATGCGTCAGACCTCTGTGACTGAATGTATCACTTCAGGTCCAGTTTTTCTAATTGAAATTTGTGAATTTTGTAAAAACTGCCTTGTAGGGTATTTGCTGTTTTGTGTGACACACACACGCACACACACACACACAAGATCCTTGGTTCCCCAGCAGATCAGACTGATCCATTCCAAACTGATTTAAGGGACGTGGGAAGGACGTAAAAGCACATTTTGATGGTTATTTGAGTCCTGGTTTCAAAATGTCCCTCTCCCCGTGGCTCTACTATCATACCCAATGAGATGGTAAATACACTAGAGTTGGATTTTAAGCTTGAAAATCTCCCCCCAGACAATCATGAAATGCCAAACTGACATGTTTTAACGTTTTCTTTTGTATTACTGAGGTGGCTAAATGAAACACTATGACAACGAACTCTGCTAAAAGATGAATTTTTATTTGCTCTTGTGGAAGCAGATCGATTTGTTCAACCCGATGTGTGGGTGATCCTACGTGTCTGTGCAGACCAGCACAGCCTCTGCATTTGCATGGTAACAACAGGTCATCTCGTACTCTTCGTGTTTCGGTGCGGCTGCGGTGCGACGGCCGTTTTGTAAATCCTGGTGATTTGTGCCAACTGAATGTAAACGTACCTACTAATACCACAAACCTGTGTCCAGTCTCCAGTGACGATGGCGTATCTGTAGGAAAGTTTTGAATTATTCTCAAATAAAACTGGATGTTGACGACAGACTGTTGCCCTTGTCCATTGTGTCCATTGATGTCTGGTAATAGCCGTATTGTTGCTCTAGCTCCATCCATCCATCCATCCATCCATCCATTATCTCATTGCTTTGCTCCCTAAAGATACCCCAGGGGTCTGCAGGAGGGAATCAGGCAATCCACATCTGAAGTCACATTCACTCTCGCAATCACACCTAGGGGCTTTACAGAGTCTCCAGTTGACCTAAACATTGATGTTTTTGGACTGTGGGAGGAAACAAGAGTATCTGGAGAAATCTGACACACAGGGAGAACAGGCAAACTCCACTCAGGATTATCTTTTCGTAATTAGAGTTGACTAGTATCACCTCTAAATTGAATCCCAGCACCCCTACAATTTGAGAGATTAATTAAATGTTCTTTTACTGTATGTTCTTTTTTTTTAACAAGCTAGCAAAGTGTCAATGCCATACAGTACTTGGTTCAAACGTATTATTTAACAACAAAAACACAACAGTGTTGTGCTCTTCTCTCACAAACGTGGGAATGAACTTGCGTTAAATTTATCTTGCCTGGTCGGCAGCTCTCTGGGCTCTCGAAAAGGTGCTTGAGAGTTTCAAAAAACGAAAGAAAAGACAACAGTACTTTATTCCAAAAATTAAATATATAATTAACGTTTATTATTAAGCAAAACAGCACTGAGTGACTTTGGCATATCTCCAGAAACATCTGTAGTAAATGTATGTCCATATTTTCCTCGTCCTGCCTCTAGCGACCTCTACTGGCCATTAAGGGGCGTGCTAGTTCCGGCCCTGCAGTTCCGGATGTGGCCGGTAGATGGCGGCGCAGGACATATAAAGTGGAGCCGTATCTGCCCGAGCCAAAGCCGCCTCTCTGCCCGAGGCCGCTGCAGCTTTGAACTTGACCGTGAACGCAACACAACAGCACAGAGCCAGACGAAAAATCAGACCCGGATTAATCAAAAATTACTTATTCATTTTAAAACAACTCAGAGGCTTTAAGAGATTATATTTGGATGCAGTCAGATTTTTTTTTAAAAAAAAAGAAAACATCCATGTTTCATCTAAAGGTTTTTGTTTTGCTTCTAAACGTGCACGTTTTTTTTCCCCGGCTCCTGTGCAACCCATGCCTGTCTAAATGAGATGAAATATTGGGCCTGGTTTTATTCTTGGACTGGACGCGGAGCTGCCTCTTTGTGCACACATTTCTGGGAACGTGGGAGAAAAAAGCAGCAGAAGAAAAGAGGACTAATTAATGAGTGACGGAGGGAGGGATGGATGCTGTCAGAGGATGTGGTTGCCATAGATACGTGGCACGATGCCAGGTGGAGGCAGGGCCTATTTGCATTTATTCAGATGATGGCTGCTCTTTCTCTCTTTCCCTCCATTTTTTTTCTCCCTCGCTCTTCCTTTCTTTCTCGTTTTAGCTTTCCCTCCGTTCGAACTAAAAGCGATCGGAAATATTTATTCTTAATTCGTTTAATTTCCCTCTAAAAGGAAGCTTTTCATTTCAGCGGGAAAAAAACGCCAGCGTAGATTCATGAAAGCTAGATCAAGCATTAACCTACTTTGGCTTGATTAAGAGAAACACACGAACTGCTCTAACTAAGCAACAAAGCAAAACGTCCCTCTGCTAAAACAACAAAGGCGTATTTTTTTTAACCGTGTTACGAATTCTTTTGAATTATAAATTTCACAGTTGTATTTTTTTCAACATCTTGGCTTTTTTTTATTTATTCTCTTTAAAAAATTCTGTGACCCAACTGTACAGTAGGCCTAAGACAAGACTCGTGTAGGCCCATGTTTGCCTCTCAAGTTAAGCTTGGAAAAGAAAATATATCGTCTTATTTCCGCTCCAAACTGTAATAACGCTAAAGCCAATTAAAATGCAAGCTTTATGACATTTAGCCCCCATTACAACTCAGACTATTAGACCGCTGATTAATAGTTTATCTGAATTAGCTTCATTCGTCTGGCCTGCACGGTAGCTTAGTTAGCTAGTGCTGGGCCTGCACACATTTATTTATTTATTTCTAGGCTGAAAGAAGTCTGATATGTTGTAAAAGTATCTGCCTTGTATGGTTTTTATGCGACTGGAAATTGCCTCTTTTTTTTTTTTTTTACAACGTGCTCTTTCTGTTCAAGCTCAATTAATAATAAACATTTCCGGACGTATAAATGAGAGAGTGTCTATGGTACAGATATTAAGTATACAAAAATGCAGGAGAAAAATGTCAAAGTCAATCTCATCTTTATTGAACACAGATTTGCACAATAAAACACACACACACATACACACACACACAAAGTTTTACAGCAGCTCTGATTATTCAAATAACAGTGAGTGAGGACAATATAACGCAGGGTAATTTTCAGCCGGCTCAACCTTGACACTGAGGCTGAGGATAAAGACTTTATAGAGAAAAAAATAAATTAAAAGAACACTTCAATGACACTGGGAAAAAAAAATGACAGCCCTCACAACTGAATCGATTACAGATGTCAAACAACAATCAGTCACATATCAATTTACACCATCATTCATACATTTGGATGACATTTTCACCTTTATTCATATATATTTCAATAAGAATATTCACACATACTTAATGTATCTTAAGGCACTGCTGAATGTAAAAGAAAATGTATGAGAAGTCTTTTTTTTTTAATCCTGTCCAGATTTAATAGCTTAGTGTGAGCGTGTTTGTATATGTTTGTATATATGTGTGTGTGTGTGTGTGTGCGCTCCAAGGCAAAGCAGTGTGTGTCCAGCACAACATGTTCACATCAGAAGCTCTGTCAGACGCCAGAGTAGACCAAAATGTTGGCGCCGCTCCTGATATCCGCTGCTCGGAGTCTGGAGTCGCTCGGGGAATTTTCTCCGGGCGCCATCGGCCTGTGGACACACAAGAGGAAGACGAGAGCAGCAAATTAGCCACAATTAGCAGCGGAGTTAGAGAGACGGAGCGAGAGCGGACGTGCCGTCTTTGACTGTCGGCGTCAGACACCTCCTCGCGTCTCGTCACAGGACTGACACAGCAGTTTTTGCTCTTAAAAAAAAAACAACACAAAAAAAAACAAGAGGGAGAAGGAGGGGGAGAAGGAGGGAGAAGGGGGTGAGAGAGTGAAGGGGAGGGAGGTGGAGATCCAGGGGGGAGTCCCTCCTCATGACTACCAATATGTGTCTGTGTTTGAGTCGACGCTCGTCCACCTCTGACCTCTGAAGTCTGGAGCGCCGAGAGGACACACAGTCAGCAGGGAAGCCCACAATCACACCCGGGGGAGAAGGCACGCACGCACACACACACACACACACACACACACACGCACACACACACACGGACCAGACACACTTCTGCTGTCTGGTTTTGCACCGTCATGACAGGACAAGATGAGGACTGGCAAAGATAAGAGATCCTATCCTAATTCTGTCCACACGTCAACCACGGCCATGGATGCATATCAAAATGAGCGACATCCTCCAAATCAGCACTCATACTATTGTCTTAACGACTTCAATAAAACGAGAGTGTTCTTCCAGGTTTTTAGGCTCAAACCGATGTCTGCTCAATTCACTGTTTTTGCTAATACTGTGTTTTATCATTCTTATCCATCCCTTGCCTGCTTTGTAGCGTGATGGTGTGGTACCACACACACCATTCATTCTCACATACACACATATATGCAGACACAGGCAGAACATGCTAACTCTATATAGGAAGAGAAAGTCCAGCCGGGACCCGGTTTATCTCTTCATCAGCTCAAATTATTGCGAATGTTGCAAGTTTTGAGCCTCAATTTGCTTTTTTATGACCTGTATGCCTCAGTGACCCGAGGTCATACTCTCCCATAATCCATAATATGAAAACATTTTGAATCATATGCACTTTCCCAACAGTGGCAAAACTAACATCCACCCTCGGAATTTAGTATTCACAGTATGGTACTTGGCATGGTAGTCAAAGCAACATCTAAACGATGTGTTTTCTAAAGGGACGACTTGTATGACCTCAGGTCACTGAGGCCTACAGTTCGAGGCTTGTATGGTTTGAAAGAATGAGTGGGTAATAAGATCAAGCACATCATTAGGTGATGTTGTGTACTTTTACAGATTTATATTAAGCACTATGCTAAAGTTTTTTTGAATAAACTTCATTTTTTTCCAGAGAGGAAACGTATCAGTGGTCAGTCTTGACCAGAGCGCAGGAGGAGCAGTAAAGAAGAGAGTGGGGTGTGAGGAGGAGGAGAATGAGGAGGAGGAAGATGAGGAGGTTATGATGGAGGAGATCAGAGCTAGACAACAGTCCCAGGGTAGATGCTGCGTTTCAGACACGGGGCAATTATGAGGGGCCTTCCCCAGCCTACAGGGCCCTCCAGGGCCCCTCCTCTGCCCACGCTGTCCCATCCACTGGATAATGTATGCAGAGGGAAGCCCACGGCCCGGTCTCCAGACACTTCCTTCAGCAGCACGGCCGGAGATTTAAGAACATCTCACACATCGATAGAAAAAGCAGAACCAGAGGAGGGGAGAAGAAGCGGATGGACCTTTTCCAGCCTGATGTGTTTTAGCATTTTATCCCTCCTCTGTCTGTTCAACCCTCTGTGGCAGACAATCCTAAAATAGCTACAGCGTTTTTTAATATCTCTGTGAATATTTGTTCTAGCTCTCACACGCGCAGCAATAAGTGTGAGCCTCATCAACATATAAACTCCTCTCTCTTCCCTTCATCCACCAAATGTTTCCCCGTCTCTTTCCTTCATTAGAGGCTTCCTTTTTTCTTTCTCTTATTTTAAGGAGAGCTTTGTGTTTTGTGTTTCGTGTCTATGGTGATTTCCACTCCGCGCGGCTGATTAATAATGGACTGTTTGAGGGTGATGTTTGGCGAGTTAAGTTTTCCACTTGTGATTTTAATTCTGAACTGCTGCGAGGTTTCACTCGAGACCGCGGAACAAAGACGTCCTTTTTTTAATGAAACAGAACATTAAAAAAAAAAAAAACAAAGCCGTTAAGAGGCAGGAGGTTAAATATTCAATTATTCCCTCCTTCCATTGAAAGAGCTTGAATTCTTCTTTTTTTTGTGTGAGTCTGAAACACTAACAGATTAACACGTTTGACAGGAAAATGTTGAAACGCCAAAGCCTTTGAGAAGCGACTCAGAGAGTTACAGCGGAGACTTAAAACCCGCTTTGATGGAACTTTTAACTCGTCGGATATAAACTACTGTATAACCCTCCAACCAAGCGCTTCCTCTCTTGCCCTGGACAAGGTCGGCCTTCAGATGATATTGTCATGGTAACGAAGTAAATCTCTACTCCCCGGGACCCGGGAAGCTGGCACAGAGAGAGAGAGAGAGTGAGAGAGTGTCCGAATGAGAAAGAGTCGCAAAAGTAAGACAGGAGTAAAAAGACTCTGGAAAAGCCTGAATTTGTCTCCATGAGGAGGGTGTATGTGTGTGTGTGTGTGTGTGTGTGTGTGTGGAGGGGGGGGTGGTGGCTTTGCAACACACACACTCTTACGCTGACATTGTGTCCGTCCAACAAAGACGTCCCCGCAGCCCCCTCATTATAAATACATGTCATTGGATCACAGCTCGTCTGAATCCCTGAGTCTGCTGCGCTCTAAGTGGCCGTGACTGAGCCCTGAATGGGTGGCCGAGCCACAGCTATACCAATAGAGCCAACGCTGTGTGTGCGTGTGTGTGTGTGTGTGCGTGGATGGAGACGACCGCAGCCCCCCAGCCTATGGGAATGAAAGCTTCCCAGCAGGACGAGGTCACAGGTCAGCCTGTCTGTTACACACACACACACACACACACACACACACACATACACACGTGCAGTTTGCTGGATACGTGCGTTTATATACGAAGCGATGCAGAAAAGAAAGACAAAAAAGCAGGACGAGATCGTGATTAAAATAGTTTTGAAGTCAGTTGAGGCGCGGTAACCGTCGACCGCTGCAGGCGCACACGCGTGTGTGAGCGTGTGTGTGCGTGTGTGTGTGCGTGAGTGTGAAGGAGGTTCACTCAAATCTGGGGCAATAAGTTTCCTGCTGCCTCAACAACAAAGCTGCAAGGATCCAGTCCGGGCTCGCTCAGAAGGAGGAAACAAGGTGTGTGTGTATGTGTGTGTGCGTGCGTGCGCGTGTGGGTATGTGTATGTTTGTGTGTGTATAAAGCGCTCATCCTATCTCATTCTGCAGGAGAAATGCGAAAGTGTCTGTATCCCTCTGGAACCACAAACCAGGCCACAGCATTGTACTCCCATTCCTCCTCTTCCTCTCTCTCTCTCTCTCTCTCTCTCTCTCTCTCTCTCTCTCTCTCTCTCTCTCTCTCTCTCACTATCAAGGCTTCTATTTCTGAGTCAACGCTTGCATTTCTCTCAGGGTTTAACCAAGTTTCCCCTCACTCTACTTTCACCCGAGTTTTGAACCTCGGGAGACGCCAGCAGAGGGGGACTCGACTGGAGATCCGTAATTAATACATCGCTAATTATCGGCATCCGTGGCTGCTCCAGTTTGCCTTGATTTGACGAGGTGACCAAAAATGCTAAATCTGAAAAAAAAAACTGTAAAATTGTGATTAAAATGTGCCTGTGTGTGTGTGTGTGTGTGTGTGTGCATGGACAGATTGTGTGATGTACCCTCATTAATGCAGCGCCGCAACAATGAGCAGAGCGCATGATGGCGGTTGCCCATGTTAATGGCCTCTGCTCGCCACCTTCCAGCACCTTTGCCTGAATACATATGCCCCCCCCCCCACCCCCATCACCGCCACCGCCACCAAGGCGTGAGGACCCCACATAGCTGCTTGTGCACAGTGCCTGATGGGAAACAGAGGAAGGCGGCTGGCGAGGAGCTGTGGCGTCTGCCTTGCCGCTCCGTTTACATCTCGTCTGGTTTGATGTGCTTTGATCTGCCAGTCGTTTTGATTCTGATCTCTCTATCTATCTATCGCAGTTAGAAAAAACAACAACTGCTAAACAAGAGCATGTGTCTTAAAAACAACATAACAAGGTGTACAAAGGAGTTTGCGTTCATCGTCACCCGGGAGAGTTACCCCGGAGCCTGAAGATAGAACAGAGGAGTGAGAGAGTCTCAGAAAGAGTAAACACATGTCCCAGTTATCTGCAGCTGAGGCCAGGTTAAATAATGGGAAACTCGTTTCTTTTTAGATGTGAGCTATTCCTAAAGAAAGCGCTGAGCCGTGAAGCATTTAAAATGTCAAATGTAAGTTATGGAGCGGTATTTACGTCAAAGTGATGTGGATCAGGATGGTTATCGTTACATAAATCTGGAAGAAAGCTGGAAATAATCTCTAGAAAGAGCCAATGTGCTGTAGGGAGCGGCATATGATCCTTCCCTTGAATGTCCAGTTCAGAGAGAGAGAGAGAGAGTTCGGAGGCATAAAGGGGCAATGCGAGTGAGGGAGAAAACACAATGAGGGGAAAATAGTGAAATGGGGAGTAATGGAAAGCATACGAGAGAAAACAAGAGAAGGAGCCACAAAAAAGAGTGCAAAAGAGTGAGTGAGAGAGAGAGAGAGAGAGAGAGATGCGAGCCTCAAAAAGGTGTCAATGCCGGGCTTCCTTTAGGCATGAGTGAGAAACTATGAGGCCTGGTGGTGTGTGAATGGAGCACATATGCGGACGCACGCGCACACGCACCCTCCCCACCGAGCTGGCGACTGTGCCAGTGAGACAGGTCTATGGGTCTATTGAGGGACGGGGAGGGAGCTGTCCCTTTCTGCGGAGCTAATGAAGCCTGCACCCACAGGCATAAAGGAGTGGAGAGAGTTAGCACTGCGCTCCTTCACCCATTCACTCACTTCCTTCCTTTACACTGCTCCTGATGAGGTAATGCTTTCCTCTCTTAAAGGGATACTAAAAGTGATGCATCTTTATGCGGGCAGCTCCTTTACAGTGCGACGTCTTTAGCGTGTGCGACGCTCCTTGGAAAACCCGGATAGAAAAGCTATTCAGTAGCTGGACGTTTGAGGTATTTATCTTATTCTGAATTATGCTCGAGTCAATAAAATCCTATTGTGTCAGTAGGTTTTGAGTCCCCTCCTCAAATCGAATGGAGGTTGGAAAATGCATCAGGATATGTAGGTTCATTTTAAAAATAAGTCTGTGCAATAATCCTAAAACACTCAAGGGCCAAGAAGGTCTTCGGTTCAACTCTCATCATCAATTGCATGGGTTTTCTCTGGGTAGTCCTACAGCACCAAGAACTGCCTATTTAGGTCTACTGTCTACTCTATGAATGAGAGGGTGAATGGTGATAATGATGGATGGGTGTCCTGTCCATGTTGTATTCTCCGCCCTCACCCAATGTGTACCGGCACCAGCAGAGCCCTGCAACAGGGCCGGGTACAAAGCTTTAAGATGACGGATAGACCTAAGCCTCATACTTCTGTTTCGGAAATGTCACTTTTTGTGGGACTTCTTTCAGATGTGGAATAATACCCATTGTGCCAATGAAGGACAAGAGCAGCCAGTGTAACAGTTTTGTAACGACAGACGTCGGTGGCAGAGAGGAAACAGACATTGTAAGTCTCTTGTGGGATTTGATCAACAATACAGATTCCTAGCAGATTTTCTGACAGAGCCACTAATGAGGATTTGGAGTTTGGTTTGATGGGTATCACAGCGGCTAACTCTGTAAATCTGACATCATGTATGCTCTAAACTGGTGCAGTCTCGACTATTTCCTCCAGTGTGGAAACGCGGGGTCTGGGTACAAAGCTGCCATCAATCTACTGAGAAACAAAGACAAGGCAGCGGCACTTGAGAGCCCGAGCTCGATGTGTCATTCAGAAAAGAAATGTCACAGAAAGCAGAGATGTGGGGAGAAAAAGGCTTCCAGACAACACAATCGCACTTTCAGCGGGGGAGATCTGACTCCGGGCTGCCTGTCTATCTGCCTGTCTGTCACTCTGCTGCCACTACAGGATGATGAAGCAGCTCTGGTCCCAGTCTACACCCAGTCTGATCCTCTCTGAGCAGCCAGACTTGGCTCACAATAGACAGCAGTGCTTATCAAACAGCACGGCGACTTCATTAGCATATTGCCAGACCCCAAAGTGGCCCTACACACACACACACACACACTCATGAACCAGACAACCCCTTCACTGGCCTTGACCCATGAACTCTAGGGCCCTCTTTCACCTGCTCCGACTGCATTCATGCTATGGAGGCTGTCTCGCCGGCGGCCGCCTGCTCTGCATATGCTCTCCCGACATTCCCACGCTCCGAGATCGGCCCTCCTGCTCCGGAGACGACACACGTTAAAGGAGGCAGTATTCATACGCCATTATGAAGATCTGCATTGTGTCTGGCTGTCTGACTTTTTTTTGGTTGGGGGGGGTGGAGGGGTGGGGGGGGTGGGGGGGTGCCTTGTGACGACCACTGTGTGTTTATGACTTTATCTCTTTTCAGCAGAGGAGAGGCGTTTCTCTCCCTCCGTTAAATCGACGTGTGAACGTTCGGATGTTCTGTGTCCAAATGCGGCACAAAGAAAAACGCGACACAATCGCCAATTTTGTGCCCGAATAATTCAACCCCCCCGTGTTGGGAAAAGATGAGGCCGTCCGCGCCCTCACTGAACGTCGGCCCGATCCCTTCCCCACTCTCCTTTAGCTTTGCTTTGATTCAGTTTCCACGGCACACCAAGGGTAAACTCTCATCTCCTTCCCTTCCTCTTCCTGATTCCCTGCCGGCCGCCATTGGCTGGGAGCGGCGTCGAGCCTCGGCATTGGCCGCTGCGAGGGACAGAAACAGTGATGCGACTAACACGAGGCTGCCTGTGTTTAAGTGTTATTGTGCGAGATGGGCTGGAGAGCGTGCTGCCGCTGCTCTGCCTCAGATATGCCGGGGTGCGACGCTCTGATTGTGGGAGAGAGGCAGAAAAAAAAAGAGAAGAAGAAGAAGAAGAAGAAGAAGAAGAAGCAGTGGCTGAACCCGCCTCGCTGCTCAGCATATGGACGCCCCGGTCGCTCTATGCAAATGGCCGAGACGCAGACACATGTTCACAAATGCAGACAAACTACCCCCCCCTCCTCCCCGGCCCCCCTCATTAATTGTTCCTCCTCAAACCAGACACCCCCCCCCCCCTTCTCAAATAATAACCTCTCCACAAACACCCCCCCCCTTCCATCTCCTTCATGAGCGACCCCCCATCCCACAGTCTAGACCCCGCAACCCTCTCTCACTCTCGAACCAGACGCCCAACACCACCCCCCCCACACACACACCCTCCCCCCAACACCACTCCCCCTCCCCCCTCTCTCTCCTCTCCTCAGCTCCCACGACCGGCAGACAGACCCTATGATTCGCGTGACCGCCATTTTGCTGCCCACAGTAGACCTGACTGTACAGCACAGCAGCTGCCCTGATGGGCAAATGCAAATACGAACGCGGCATTGTTACTCAGCCGCTCAGACGACTCTCATCGCATGAATTAACCACCCACCCGCACCCCCCCCCACACACACACACACACCCTCCACCTCCTCCCCACTCCCCCCCCCCCAAAAAAAAAGAAAATAACAAGACCTGCTCAATCGCATGCGACCACAAAACGAACGCGGAGCCGAAAATGCAGAAAACCTGAGATATTCATTCACGCGACGCCTCAATCCTCCGGCTACACTGACGGCTGCCGGGCTTATCACGCCAAGTCATGAGATCTGCATGTTGAATATTTTGCAGCTTATTCCAAAGTCTCCAGCCGATGAGAATGAGCTCGCTCGCCTCTCGTTCGCCTGCTTCATTCCTGGCAAACAGCGCTGATGTGATGCTCCAGAGCCACACTCCAGTGTTCTTCAGGCAGCAATTTTGCTCTTTATCATAACACCTATTTCATACGTTTCACGTCCAGCCCTTCTCGGGGCAAAATCAGTCACCCCACGATTTGTCCAATGCCATGGTAACCAGACACCAATGTGCATGAAAATGAGACTATTATGGTCCGTCTGTCTGGAGTTCGTTGGACCTATGGATCCCTTTTTAATTAGAGCCTGTGTGCATGTCTGAGCTGCCGTGTTTGCTTAATGCTCTCATCGGTGCATTATGTATGTCCGCGTGTGGCAAACTCTGTGCATGCGTGACAGAGAGCTGATTCTGACCCCCCCCCACCCTTCCCAAAAAGAAAAAAAAAAGCTGGCTGGGCTTAATCTTTTGTACAGTGTCACATTTGCATGCGAGGGAATCACATGCTAACATGCCATATGGCACAGTGGGACCGGACTTGATCTCGCCCCGCATCCAACACCTATCAAACACGTTTCTAGGGCTCAGACGCTCACAGTTTGGGAGAGAGAAAAAAAAGAATGGTACTAATAGATAAATAAATAAATAAATGTTAAAAACACGTCCCCGCAGTCCTGCACGCTCGCCGCCACGCCGCGATCGCGGGAGCAATTACCAGCGCGCGCCAACGACGCGATGTTTGGAGGTTATGCAAATGCAATTAGCCCCGATTTGCATCCGACAACAGTTAACGGATGCACAGATGGCAGACAGACAGAGATGCGCCCGCCATCTTTGGCAGAGGGGAAGACCGGCGGCCATTTTGTCTGAAGCTGTGCCCATCTGGATGGGAAGCACCATCGCGCGTGACCACGGGCAGCCGCAGTTCGCTCTCGAGGCCAACACATAAAAACACACGCGTCCGTACATCTCAGACAGACACAGGTACGGACGCTCTCACAGGCAGCTCGGAGCCTGTTTAGACACAACAGACACGACGTGGAAATGACGTAGAGCGCTAATTTCGGCTGTAATTAACATCCAAGAACAAGAGGGATTGATTGTGTTGACGCACACACTCACGTACACACACACACACGCACACACACACACTCTGAGTATTTCAGGGGGCGAGCGAGGTAATGAGAGCGCAGTGAGAGTTGTTGGTGGAGAGGAGAATGTGGAGTGCTGGAGAGAGATACTTGCCATTTTACCACCTCCACTGGAAGGTCTCTCAGCTGCGTGATCTTCCGTCCTCTTTGCTGTTCAGTCAGTTTTTTTCTTTTTTTTTTTCAGTCTGGAATTGAATAACAGACATCATGGAGGGGGGTAAAAAAAGAGAGGGAAAAAAAAGGGAGCCGATCATACTTCATGTGCCAGGGTTTGCTGGGTTTTAACGGGCTCGTGTCTACAGCTCACCATAGTAACAGCGTGCCGGGAGTGGAGGAGAAAATAAAGATCGTACTGTCTCTTTGTCAAATGTAAAAACTGGTTGGGGAATAAACAACAGGCGAGTTGAGGGTGGAGAGTGAGTCAAAAGCAGAGCTCCCAAACTGGCTTTTAAACAGCCAGAGGCAGAAGGTGGGGGATATGTCAATCTTATGAAGGAAGGAAAAATCAAGAGAAAGGAATATCCCTCTCGGCAGTCTCTCAGCATTCTGCGTTTTGGGTATTATTTGGGGAGAGATCCCCCTCAGCAGAACCACACACAGCCAGCGGAGATCGGGACTGAGGTCCAGTCTGCGGAGCCGGGGCTGCAGCTGAGAGGGCCACGCAGAGCCCATCCTTTGGAGGCCTGCGGGCCCCTAGGCCACAGACTAACACAGGAAACCCCACTCAGAGCTGTGCAGCCTCTGTGCTCGGTATTGATTTCTCCTGCATGCCGGTAGCTCCAGAGGTGCTTCATAGCCTTCAGGGACTCTCTTCATCCTTCCCAGCCCACTCACTCGCTCCCGCCTGGGCTTCACCGGCTCTGCTGGACCCCTGGATGGAGGTACGGGCCACAGGAGGAGAGGAGGAAGACAAGAGCCCGTGGCAATGATGATGAGCTGCGCCGGGTCTCGGAGTTCAGTCATCTACCAGCCTTTATCCAGCCTTCCAACCACCCACCCTTGTTTCCATCTGAAAAAAGGGAAAATAGAGTGTTTTTCAAAATCTCACCTTTGGCATTCAGCATCCCTCTGCTCAATGCAAATGCAAATGTAAACACTAACACTTTGATTAAAAATATGTGGGAAGAAAACGCCAACTTGCTCTTTTGTAACCCGCCCCAAGGCGCTCGTTGCTATACAGAAGCGAAATAAAAAAGCTCGGTATGTTCTATGAAGCACAGTCACATCCATCTCTGCCCGTATTTATAAATGCTTTTTCCAGAAATAATAAATTACAAATCGCATGTTAAATTCATCACACTTGACCTTCATTGTTCGAAATATTGATATGCATTATGTTCAGTCATTTCAGACCAGGAATTGTGACTGACACAGATTTCTTCACCGCTAACATTCGTGGGGCATCCTGAATCCGGCTATCTTGCTAATACAATACGCTTTGTTCTTCCTTTTGAGAGAGAGAGAGAGAAAAAAAAAAGACAAATTGTACGGGCCTCCTCGGGCACCCACCGGCCCCCCGTCTCTGTCAAAACCCGGCGGCGAAGACATATTCAGCCCAGCGTGACTCACTGGAAAATTAATAAGACGCAGAGAGTGGCGGGTTAGAGCGGTCAGTCGTGCCAGTCGATGGTTTGTTTGTGAGTTTCAGTTATGTGCATGTTTTTCATCAGATAATGGGGGGGGCGCCCGCAGTCGCCCCTGGCTTGGCCTGCGCAGGGGACTGACGTGGGGTGAGATTGGGTGAGCCGGAGGAAGATTCAGACACAATGCCCCCATTGAGTGGGTTCAGACATGGGTGTTAACTCCCCATTCCTTCACACACAATAGGGCCCCCCACTAGAGCCAAAGTAGGGGACAATGTTGGTTCAGGGCAGCCCTCCACCCGCGGAGAAAGAAAATAGCTGCATTATCAAGACGGGAGGAGAGGGAAGGATGGATGGGGGGGGGGTGGGGGGGTGGAGGAGGTGGGGTGGGGTGAGGGTGGGGGGGTGAGTGTTGGTGCAGGAGGGAAGAGACGGACCTGAGATAGAGGGATGTGTTTGTGTATGAGGAGCGAGGGAGGAGTGGGGAGGGGGGCCCGATCCCGGTGACCCACAGTACATAGCGTGAATCCAGATTTTTGTCCAACCCTGCTTTTTGTCAGGTTCATTTCACATCGTCCATCTCGGTATTTTTAAGTCGCTACTTCCCTGCAAACATCTGGCTGAGAAACACACGTTGTAGGTTCGCTGTATTAACAGCCAAGTGTAATGTGTGAACATCGCTAATAACTGTGAGTTAAGAAATCCTTGTTCAAGAATGCTCTGATCACATAAAATGTTAGAGTCACTATAGAGAAATATTGAGATTGTGCAGTTATTTAATTTACTGCAGTTTTGCAGTGTTATTGGACAAAATGAGAGCGAACCGCCCAGCCTCCATGTTCTGCTCTGCATTCGTGACAAGATGCTGAGACGTGTCCACTGTGGTGTGAGTCAGGACTCCATCTCTCAAACGAGCACTGAACGTGGCCACACTGACATGTCACTTCACACGATCCTTGTGAAACACGAGAAATTTCATCCTCCGGCGACATCGGCGAGCTGTTGTTACACAGCGGCTGATCAAACCTGTGCGATGAGATTAGGTAATGACTTCTGAGAGGAACAGGTTTTACGTTTCCCTCGCTAACACTATTTGACAGTTCTTCAACCTTGCTCTTTTTTTTGCTAAGTGAGGCAATACTTGGAAGTAAAGCCTATTCTTATTCAGAAATGTGCATTTGTGTACCATAACTATAACATAACTCAGTGATAATGAAAATGGTTCCATAGGACTCAACCCGTGACCTTTCCCTGCACATTATCCCTCTCTCAGAAACTTCTAAGTGCCGAAAAAACAAATCTGGGAAAAGAACAAAAAAGTCTGCAGGTATGACGCGGGCTGACACGTTGGAAGCGGCTTTTAAAAGCGCTGCTATTTCCTCGCCATTGTTGCTGAATAAACGTGTACAAGTTTTCCCCCCTTAAACATGCGACGAAATGCCAAACGTGACGTCTGGTTTTGCACACCTCCGAGATCTCTGCTCTGAAACGCGGAGCTCGGCTGCGACTTTGATACGCGCCGCGTTCATGAGATGACAGATTTGGGAGTTGGGCGGCGGACTTTAATGGCATCGTGTTTGCAGCAGGGAGCGGGAATCACATCCTCGGAAGGCTTCGGCATTTTTTTTTTTTTTAAAAACATCTTTTGCGTTCCTCCAAAGACCGTATAACAAGCGTTTGCTTGTTCGCGGCTGCTTGTTATGTGCTCGGCGGTTGTAAAGGAGCGCTGTTTTGGGAGCCAGGTTAGGAGTGAGGCTGACAGCATTAACAAGCTGTTGGTAATGTAAGTGAATAAGCTTTTTATTCCACCTTCCTTTCTCACGCTGGTAAAACCTCCTCGGGCTAAACAAAGGGGGCTTGGGAAGTATAAAGGAAGCTATCAGTTTGGTCTGTGTTCGAGGCCGGTATGGATGGCGGGGCGGGGCGGGTTTTTTGGGGCGAGCTGGAAAATGTTTATGGAGATCCCGTGTCTCTCTGGGTGTCTAATAGAATCCCGTGGCTGGAGCGAAAGCTCATTGTGCCGGTGTAAAGGATTACACTGGTAAACTGGTAAAACAGGGGAAAGAGCCCAAACACTCTCTACCTCCTATGGAGAGGCAACGAACCAGCGAACAATGAGAGGGGAGAGTATACCGCGAGCTGACTCATTTCATCAACGGCAAAAAAAAAGAGAGAGAGAGACTGGGAGATGTGGAGAAAGTCGCAGCCAGAGGAGGGAGATGGAGGAAACCGATTAGGGACTTCATATACATGCATGTGCACGGCTGAAAATAAGAAAAAGCCTGGAAATGGAGTGAAGGACCAGAGAGGAAGAAGGGGGGATGCATGGGCGACAGTTTGAGTAGTGGAGGGTAATGTGGGCAAATGATGTCTGTCTTGCTTGTCTGTCTGCATCCTGAGTGACAGTTTACAATCTCTGAGGCAGCAGGTAGGCCCAGCAGGTTGGCTCTTTGGCTTCATACAATCCCTCATTTCCCAACCTACTTTTTTTCTTTCTATCTACCCTCCTCCTCCTCCTCCTCCTCTCCTCCTCCTCCTCCTCCTCTGGCTCTCATCTGCTCCCAGCCATCGAATCTAATCTCCCTTCTTCTTCCTCCACCACCTCTCCTCTGCATTTCGTCTACATTTTGAAACATTTCTCTATGAGAACTGCTTCGCCCTCCCCATTTTAATAGCCGTTCTGACTGTCCATATGTCTGACATGTGGAACATTTTGCAGACTTTTAAAAGAAATTGAAACTCTCTAACACGCATTAAGCTCCCTAATACTACATAATAATGACCGCTGACAGGCTTGCACTTCTTCACTGTGCCGGCTTCTGTTCTTTCTTAATGATGAATTGAATCAGTCTGTCTCTGTTTCTCTCTTTCCATTAAAAAAAAAACTATTAGCCGTGGTTTCCAACAGTGTCTTAATGCCCTGGTCATCTTCAAAACCAGTGTGAATTTCAAACTCATATTTCCTTGAAAGCAATTTTTCCACCTCTCCCTACTTGGACATCTGCTCAGAACTAATCTGCCGAGTTTTTGCTGCAAATTTCTGAAGGTGAGGGAACCCTCGCACACCCACAACCGTCTGATGAGCGGGATGACCGCCGTACATTCCCCACACAGACAGCACGCAAGAAAGGCATTATTCTCCTCTCATCTGCGGCTCAAATGGAGACCACGCTGAGCATAATGCATCATCTGCATTTTGCATCCTGCCACGCCGAGGAACTGCTCTCTCCTCCTCGTCTCTGCTCCTTCAAAGGCTGCCGAGGGTGTATTCAAACAGCAGGATACACACTCAGCTAACAAACCTCATTAAGGGCCCATACACACTTCCTCAATGCTAGCACTAGCCTGTCACACATCCCCTCTTAGTGCACACACTGGTGGCCACACTGACCGCCACAAAGCATCTTTACAGAGCTAATTAGAAGGGTCCCCCCTCTCTATTTGGAGCTCATCTGAATAGGAGGGGAAGATGATGACCAGGGAAGGGAGGGGCGAGCGGGAGAAAGGAGGGGAAGATGTTGTAAGGTGGAGAAAGAGGAGAGGGGGACTGCTGGCTAATACACTCAAATAGATCGCAGGCGTGTCTTTGGCGGGGTGGAATTAAAGCGAGGAGCTCGAGCAGGCAGGGGGAACAGAATCAGTGTGACACAGCTGCGTGGAGGTCTGATGCAAGCGACTGCGGGGAGCGGGGAGGGAAGCGAGCGCCGCACCGATTTGATTGGTGTGCCAGTATCTAGAGGGAGAGACAGAGGGAAGGAATGGGTGTGACACCGGTGTCATGGGTAAAAAGCCAGTAAAAGAGCAGCAGCTGGCGACATGGATGGCGTTCCAGAAAATTAAGAAAAAAATAACAGCGATCTTAAACAGGAGTCAGCGGCTGGAGGAAAGCACAAAAAGCTAGAACAAAGAGGTACAGTTAAATAAACCTAATGTGTGGCGGCTTTGTCTGGCAGTGCCAGCGCCTTTTCATGCAAAGCACTCTGTTTGTCTGATAAAAGAGATGGAGATGTGTGTTCTCAGTCTAAAACATGGCCGTTTACTTTTAAGCTGCTGGCACTCTGTGTTTAGAGAAGGACAGAGGGTCACACTGGGAGTTCAGCTCCAAAACATTCCTCCAGAGTTGCCATATCTTCCTCCGACCCTCCTCCATTTCATGTTTAAATTTTTCTTTTGTGTGCCCCTGAAACAAGCTCTGTGTGTGTGTGTGTGCATGCGTGCGTGTGTGTGTGTGTGTGTGTGTGTGTGTGGGAGCCCCCAGACAATGCCAAGTTGACAGTTAGGGTCTTGGATCAAGCACAAGGCCAAGTTTGTCTCCACACACTGAATGAATGGGTACCTAAACAATTACAAGAATAAATAAAGAAATAAAAATAACACTGTGTCGACAAAAGTTCACCCAATTTGGAAGTTATTGTATAGAAATAAATAAATATCGGGAAGGGAAAAGTGAACAAAAAAAAATGGTCAAATTGAAAGTGACATTTTTTAAACTGAATTAAAAACAGGGAACAAGAGCTTGTTTTGTTGTAAAAGTATTTTTTTCTTTTAAAAAAATCAAATCACAAAGAGGATTTCTTTTCCAACCTCTCTCCAGATTTTAAGTTCAAGTTGAAGTTATGACCTAATTGTTGTCTCGTCTAAGCCCAGTGGCCCCTGATGCAAGTGCAAAGCATTCTGGGAGAATAGCAGGTGTCCCCATGTCACAGGGCTTCCCAGACGGCTTGTTAATTTGCACAACTTTTACACACACGCACACACACACACACACACACGCACACACGTCTCTGCCTCTATCTGTGCGCGCATGCATGTGTATGTATGTGTGTGTATATATTAGCGATGGGACTTGACCCTGGCGAGCTGCGGCAGTGTTTCGCGTCTTGCTGGGCGTGGGAAAAAGACGGGACCCCTTTTCACAGCTCTCTCCGTCCAAGGCCCGGGCTGCTGGGGGCCCCTGTACCCCCTCTACACACACTCCCCCCACTCGTTCCCCCCTCGGCCGCCTCCCCCTCCTTCCATCCCATTCAGACTCCGGCCTACTTGCTTTCAAAAGCGGGACCCCCTTCCCAGCCCTTCATAAATACATCTCATTATTCAAGCCCTAGTTTGCATAGGGATTCCAAAGAGATCTCCACTCTGCTCGTGAGGCCTGTAGCCCCCTCAGCCTTTTTGGACCGCACAAGTGCAAATTTCGACTTAGTAATCTCCCTGTGTTAATATTTGTTTTAAAACGATGTGTGCGCACACTCACCCCCCCCCAAAAAAAAAGGAAAAGAAAAAAAAAAAACGTTTCACCGCCTTGGAATTTTCTGTTTTGATGCGTTTGGCTTTTTAAATTTCTCCCTTTTTCCACTACAAACGCGTCAGAAAACCTAAAAACCGGTGAAAAGAGAGTTTAGCATCACTATTAGCAAGTGCTTTGCTAGTCTGTATTCCATCTGCCACCAGCTATTGTACAGTGCTTCTCACACACACACACACACACACACACACACACACACACACACACACACACACACACACACTCTTCAACCCCTCTACAACACCCCCCACCCCACCCCCATTCTCTGCAATGCATTACTGCAGAGATTTATCTCCTATCAGCCTGTATAATACTGAGGTTATAATTTACATCCACTTTAGAAAACAGCAGCACAGGCCGCTCCTTGCATATGCTAATATAAAGCTTGGGAAAATCTGGGCGACTCAAAGAACTCCATACTAAATTTGAATAACTGAGCTTTATATTGAGCTTCAAGGTTGTGGAACCATGAAGATTTGACCTTGCTAACAATGTGTACTTATTGTTTAATTCCTAACGCTCAACGTTTTTTTTTTTTTAAAAAAGAAAAAAAAGGAGGGGAACTTGGAGGGGGAGCACAGTGACAAACTGAAAGCTGGGAATGCTTCTGTTTCCATCAGGCGGGAAGAATGGAAAATAGCATCGCCTGGGATGGGATTCCAGGGTGGGAGGGGGGAAGAGGAGGGGGGGGGGTCGTTATTTCGTGCGAATTTTAATTTCTACACGAAGCCGAAAAACGTCTCATTGTGCTGCCCCCGCCATCATCGAGAGTCTCCTTCAAGCTGCCGCTCCTGTGTTGTTGCTCTACCTTTATGCAGATTCCTACTTCGCCCTCAACAATCGGGAGCCCCTGGATAACGGGGGAGCGTGGCTCGTCGAGGCATTAGGTCCGAAAAGGACAGAGCCACCCAAACACTCCCTTTTCCACATGAGCAGGTCCAAACCTCGCCCGCGCTCTCCTAACGGGATAAAGAACCGCAACAAAGATTACACGGCCACCTCCCCTGCACCTACCACACACTCTACCTGACAAATAGGATCATAGTGTTTAAAGGGATAAAACGCTGAATGTATGAGAGTGAAAGAGAGAGAGGTGCGTGTGTGTGAGTGTGAGTGTGTGTGTGTGTGAGTGGAGGATGGGGTGGGGGGTGATGTACAATGTAAAAAATGTTAATACTTCAAAGGAATGATGGAATTCAACATGGAGGTCTTACTTCACCCGCTCAAATCACGCCGTTTACACTCGGTGGCTGTAGGCTACAGTCTATTGCAGCCTCCTCACTTTATGTATATATTCTGATATATACATGAATGATACAAAATGACATTTACACTGTGGGCAAATAAAACCGGCAGTAAATGTCCCTCTTTATGCCCCTTTTGCTTTGAATACAGCAGGCTAGGATTTACTGTGCTGCACACTTACAAAAAAAGAAAACCCTCAGTGTTTCAGAATTCAGACTCCTTGTGCCGTTTTCACGCACATATAATAATAATAATAATAATAGTAGTAGTAATAACTTTAATTCGCACAGCGCCTTTCAGAACCTCAAGGACGCTTATTCTCAAATCCACGTCCACACACAGCTCTACTAAATATGGACAGCAATTGACCAAGAGCTCAAGAGTCCTACAACAAAACCTCCAGCACCCTCAGCTCTGGCCTGGCCCCAAACCTCTGGGGACTTACTGTTGCACATCACCACTTCTCTACATGCCTGTGTTCTTCCTCCCCATGGTCATTTACCTGTGGGCTGGGTGCCGCTCCTCGTCTTGTCTGGAGGCACTTTGTCTTCACTGTGAGCGAACTTCATGGCTGACACTCTCTGCATATTCCTTTAAAAGACAAAAACAAAGATAATCAGCGTCGGAGCTCTCAATTTTCATAAAAGGACATATTTCAGGCATAAATAAGTGGCTCCTGGAGGGCAATGTAAGGGGGGGCGGTGGGGGTGGTGGGATAAACGCAGCATTGTTGACCTTGCAGCTAACAGCACTCCACCAAACTTCTTCCCCTCATTATTTTGCATCTTTGCAAGGTTAAATATATTTTCTGTTGTGCGAGCAAGCTCTGCAAAAGTGTTCGTGAAAAGACGGGCTTGTGAAGCACGACGGAAAAGTCGTAAACTACACCACAAACTACGAGACGCTTCATCCGGGCAGTTGCTAAGCTACTGAAATACAGGATTAAACATGAAAAACGTTGTATAAAAAGATGAAAAAAAAGAGAGGCGAGACCACGTTCAGGAGAATCATCACTGTGATGGTGCAGTCAGACAGGAAGACAGATATTACATAAGCGTGTAATATTTTAATCCCTGATTTTCCCTTGTAACCAGTCTAAGATGGAGGACACAGAGGTCATATCGTATGTGGCTTAAAGCTGTGCACCGGCTGTCACATGCAAACACCAACAACAACACACACACACACACACACACACACACAGTAGCCCTGCTCTGCTGCTTAACGGCGCACATCAAATATTGTCAGTCATGGTCTAAATAGAGCATGCTGGGACTTCAGGGATGTTCAGTCATCTCCAGGGCTTGCTGATTCTGCTCCAAGAATAGATCAAACTCAGAGCCCATGTCCCATTTTGTTCTTATCTAGCAAGGCCAACGCAAAAAAAAATAATCCACACAAATTCAAACACATCTGCCATGTCGAACTCGGCTGTGGCTCCTGTGATGAAAGCGTGTTTGGGAGGAGAGAGGGGGGGGGGGGGGGGGGATGCTTGTGTGCAGCCTGGTCTCTTTAGCTCTAAGTGACTGATGCAATATGATTTTGATGCGTTGTAGCCCGCAGGTTCTGGTTGGTTAGGGAAGAGCCAAACAGCCCACAAACGCTCGACGCCGAAATAAAACACTGTTATCAGCCTCGCTCACTCACACATGCTGTAGTCCACAGCCTGAGATCTATAGTCAGGCTCCATCTTGCACTTTTTGTATCCAATTATGCATCACACTCCTAATGTCAGGTGAATTACAGCCAGGGGACATGAGCACTCATAACGGAGATACACTCAGCATCAGAGGAGTCAGGCAGTCTGCTCTCACACACACACACTCACTGCACACTCACACTCATGCGTAATTATCGTCCTAAATGAAGCCCAGTGCAACTTCTTCTGGGCCTGCACACCATCACCATAACCAACATGTGAGATCTGAGAGCGCGATGTGACGCCCGCTGCCAACACCGTCACGTGACTCCGGCGCTGGCCAATGGCGTGGCTCCGTTAACTATTTCTGTCTAACCCCCTCAAGATATTAATGTTATAACACCCACACACAGTTATGGCAACCACACAGCAGCACGCACTGCGTGTGTGCGTGCTTTCTCTCAGTGTGTTTATCCACGTGTAACACCCGGGTCCCCAAACTTAAACCGATTCCTCTGCATCGAACCCCCCCTCACCACCACCCGTCCACCCCCCTCCCCATAAAGCAGCACCATTCACGCCCTCTGGGTCCACCTCCATAGGAAAGCTAAAGCTAAAAATCACACTCTCAGCATCCTCCACGGCCAGCAGCAGTGCAGCTGCGGCGTGCAGCATCCCTCAGCATCCATCCCTCCTGCGGCTGCATCCGAGGATGCTGCTCCGCTCCTCGCCCCGGTACCTGCTCCTCATGCCTCCTCCCGGGGAAACCAGAGAGAGGGAGAGAGGGGGGCAGAGAGGGAAGGAGAAGAAGAAGAGGGAGAGAGGGAGAGAGAGAGAGGACCCCCGCCGGCTCCGGAGTGGTGGGCGTCAGTTCGTACTTTCGGTTCTCTAGCTTTATGAAATTAAAACTCATACAGCTAGATAACCAAAGACACAAACTAACCCGTCGTCTCTTAAAGGGGCCGCATCTCCTCTGGGTACACACACAGGGAAAGAGAGAGAGAGGGGTAGAGAGAAAGAGGGAGAGAGACACTGCCTGTATCGTGGCATGGAGAGACACATGCACACACACGCAGGGAGAGAGAGAGAAGACTAACAAAGCTGCTCAGCATGAGAAAAGCTTTATACTAATGTGCATTCCTCTATTTTTAGAATTACATGGAGGTGGAATCAAGTTTAGACACGCGCAGATCCCATTTGACACACATGTACTACGTGCACACACAGAAAGAGAGACAGAGAGAGAGCGAAAGAGAGGGAGAGAGGACAGCAACAAAGCTGCTCGACATGCAAAAGCATCAGAATAATACTTATATTTATTTCTCTACACTCTGAATTACATGGAGATGGAATCAAGTTTGAGAACACACACACACACACACACACAGTATATGTCCACACACATACTCTCTCTCACACACACACACACACATACCCTGATTGACAAGCTAGGCCCTCCATCCGTCCCAACTTTTGTCTCTCATCCCTCACTATGAACTACAATGTTCCACAAAGCGGGTGGACGTGCAGCTTACAGTTCTCCATCACTATTTTGGAGCTCCAGCAGCATTTTTAGCTGGGACGCACTGTGCACCTCTTGTCCCCCTGCGAGACTAGACTAAACCATCTGGGCACTGCATAAAGGTCATTTTTAGGAGTCACAGTGGCCTAAGTGCTGCTGTGTTTCGCACATTATTCTACTGCATCGGGCCTCGAGCAAAGTTGCCAGTGATCCGGCGAGTAATATCACATTATAGCATTTTAAATCCACCTAAACCGCACCTGAAGTCAACGTGAATACCCAAAGGGGTACAAATGGTTAGAAACCAATCCACGATGCTCATGGTCAGCTACGGCAGTCATGCAAAGCCAGCATCCTCACTTACTTGCACGTCAGCCTATAACTCCGCTCCATCACAGCTCCGTACTCCAACGTCTCAGTTCCCACCGTGCTTTCCTTTCTTTCTTAAAATCAGTGTGTTGTCTGATCGCATCCAAGGAGAGGCAGCAGAGAGAGAGATGGATGGAGGGGGGAAATACAGAGAGAACGAGGGAGGGAGAGAGAAAGAAGGGACCACAGCGACTCAAGTGTCCTGTGTGTCACTGCAGACTCGCATGTGTCCTCTCCTCCACACACGCGAGCTGCGACTGACAAGTGCAGAGTGCACACGGAGGGAGAGAGAGAGAGAGAGAGAGAGAGAGAGAGAGAGAGAGAGAGAGAGCTCCGCCTCTGAAGGGAGGGGGAGAGAGAGAGAGGGAGAGCAACGGGGAGAGAGAGGCGGGAATCTGAAATCATTAACGCCGATTTGAAAACGAAGGCAGGTGTGTCCCAGTCAGGTGTTTATTCCCACAGTTGTGTTTTATTATTAGTGGTAAAATCAAGAGGAGTGCGTAAAATGCGCAAAATAGCCAACGGGCTTTGGTGCGAATGGATGGGGTCAAAAATAAGATTTTGATAGAGCAGCAGAGGGTTTTTTTTTCAGGAAAACACATTTTCTCTCCGTTTCAAAATGTATTTTTAGATTTGTGGAAATTACACAATATCACCACATATCTAAAGATGCCTTCATTTTTTTAAATGTCATCATACGGTTTGGAGTATGAACTCTGAAATCCCCAAATCCTTTTTTTAAAATTCTGAAGCAACAATAAATCTCCACAAATAGTTTTCTGACTAAGGCTGCAATGTTACAATCTATCCTCCATAACCAACAATGCTACTACTGCTACTACTACTACCTCTACAACTACTGCTATATTTTATCCAGCTCTCCTCCGCTAAACGTGATTAAATGCATTTACTGGGAACAATGGGGGAATAAGGACAGAGATCTGACCTACATTCTCGCCCAGTTAACCTCATTACGGCTGTTTGCATTATACGACTGTTGCATTATTACACCAATTATGGCCATAGCAGCCTCGTTGGAGTTTTTAAACCGAATCTAGGTGTTTATCTGGCGGCCAGGGCTGCACAAAAGAAGCGGAAAATGAAATACGCTGCAAAGTTATTGTGATATAAAAACTCTCGGTGGTTGTGCAGCTGCCTGCAGAGGAATTCGGGCTTTTCTGTGCCCGGTGCAGAAATGTTCCCCACACTGCCTGGCCAGAGCCTGATAGCATATTCAGGCGATATATGCATCCTCATCGATTGTGATATTATGATGATGTGAGAGATATGTGGTGGTGGTGGAGGAGCGGGAGGAGGAGGAGGAGGAGGAGGAGATGAGATAGAGAGAGAGATAACAATCACAGGCAGAGATAAAAGGAGCCCGGAGAAGCAAGTCGCAATCTCAAAAGTTTTGAAAGGATATTTAGAATGTGTGTGTGTGTGTGTGTGTGTGTGTGTGAGAGAGAGAGAGAGAGAGAGAAAGAAAGTGTGAGTGTCTTTTATTGGTTTACACACACACACACACACACACACACACACACACACACACACACACACACACACACCGAGTGTGTGTTTCCAAACATCAGATAACAGTAACATATCTGATTATTGCGCATGGGCAATCTGTTAGTATGGAGGTGCAGGAGCAGCTCCGCTGTCTCCACCTGCACTGTATGAAGCCCGCGCCGCCGTGCATCATCATTTATAAGCAGATGCAATCAGCTGTGGCCTCTCCGCTGCTGTCAGCCTGTAATTGAACCTGGACCACACTGAGCTGTGCGAGCAAGAAGACCAAGACCAAGAAGAAGAAGACGAGGTAGAAGAAGAGCCGGGGAGGAAGGAGGATGGAGGGGTGGGTGCACGCAAGTCTGAATAAAAGCTGAATAATGGGAATCAGAAATCATTGTGGCTGCACTGGCATGAGAGGCGCCATTCATTTTGATTGGATGCACATAGCCTAGTCGCTCCCGAGCATGCGCAACAAAGGGCGTTGGAGCACACGTGTGTCCCTGCATTGTGGCCTGTTTGTTGCAAATTACAGCTTGCGCCACCTGGTATTCATTAAGTAGACACATTGTGAGCGTAAATGTTCACGTTCTCTAGTGTTACAGTTATTTTAAATTAGTATATTGTATAGATGATATAATATAATAGCATATTAGACTTATCGCCAACATGTTTTATTATATTACTGTAACTGCCAATTAAATAATGTCCCAGCACGAAAAGGCTTTGCACCACCGTTTTTGTAGTGGTGAGTGTTCACACATATTACAAAAAAAGCATTACATTCATATTCTGACCCTCACTAGACATATTCATTCAAAGTCCTAAATTGTAGCTATTTATCCCTCTCCTTGGACGATTTGCTACATTTGAGTGCCCTTTCGATGCATTTTTTTACTAGTTTGACCACTATTTCAGACTCTACCTATCTCATTGCATATTCTTGTAAAGTGCAGTGACTACGAAGGCTTTCAATTCAGTTACATTCAATTCAGTTCAACTCAATTCAATTCAAACCAATTCAGTTCAACTTACTATATCACAAAAGAGACCATGGCGTAGCAATAAATACTGCTCTATAAAGGACGAGTGCAGCAGTGTGAGTATAAGAGCAGGGTTTAAGCACTAGTTAAGTGGAGACAGTAGGAGGAGGATAAAGAATAAGTGCAGGAGCAAAAAATTACATATTAACAGTCAACACACTGGTTTCAGCTGCACAGAAGGTGCAACATTTGCTGAGCATGGCCCCCGCGTGCGTGCGTGCGTGTGTGTGTGTGTTAAGATGGATTTTCCCACAAACAAGTGACAGGGAAAATTTAACCCCCCTCCTCCTTCCCACCCCCCACTCCCCCCCAAAAAAAAGAGAAAAAAAGAAGAAAGAAGTCAACATCAAGTTCAACAACGTGCCGGGGAGACATTTACATGACAATCGGGTCTGGGATGCTGGAGGTGCCCCCACCCCGCACACCCTGAGTCTGGCGTCAGCCCCGCTACACTTTCCCAGGCTCACAACAATATCTCCCCGCTGAACTCTGCACTGCAGCCAGGGCCCGGGGCCTCCTCCTCCTCCTCCTCCTCCTCCTCCACAACCTCCTCCTGCATGCCTCTCACATGAGCACATGGCAGCGCGGAGCCTCATTAAATATGCGGGAGTTTGCAGAAACTTTTAATGGAGGCTAATTGGCATTCTGCCGCTGCATGATGAGAGAGGGAGAGGGAGAGGGAGGAGGAGAAAGAGGGAGGAAGGCAGGGAGGAGGCCACATTCAGGAGAGATGCTCCTGAAACGAGTCAGGAGGTCTTTTCGTACTTTTCAGAATTTGTTTACCGATTTTTTTAGCGACTACAAGTCGAAGTTCGCATCAAACTCACTGTATCTAATGACATATTCTGTCTGATTACTCAACGCAAATATTCTAAATACATTGAACCATTTTACAATTTATAACAGTATGGATATGACACTGTCTCCCATCACTGCCACTTTCGCTTGTAATCACACCTGAATCCATATCAGTCTACCACGACACAATAATCTAGAAGTTCAAAATGCTATTTTATGCAGAGTTTAAAAAGATAAATCCCTTCATGTAATCCATTAATTTCAGGAATGCTACTGTACTCGGATTACCATATTTAATACAGTAATAATACACAAATACTCGGTATTCCAGAATATTTGTATTCTGTTATACGTACGCGTGTCCTGTTACTTATAAGCAATTAAACCAATCATGGTTAAAATGTGAGGATTGTTTCACACACACACACACACACACACACACACACAGACACACACACACACACACACACACACACACACACACACACACACCAAAACACAGTTAGTTCAGCTAAGTCTGTTGGAACCATTATAATAAATAAGAAACTGTGAATGAATAGCCATTAAAATATTTAGACCAATAAATATATATAAACAAGCACCGTGTTGCGTCTGCATCCCAGGTAAAATATACTCACAATTTACTTGACTTTCCTGCCATAAACTCCACACAGATTATCTGAGCTTGGCAACCATTTTGAGGATAATAAATTGTCCGGGGAAAAAAAAAACAAAACACAAAAAAAAAAGCAGGTCCTTTATGCACTCAATCCAAATGAGCTGGGCTCAGAGAGAGAGAGAGAGGGGGAGAGAGAGAGAGAGAGAGAGAGAGAGAGAGAGAGAGAGACTTCCTGTCCTGCGCCTGCAGTGTGCAGCAGTTCCCCATCACATCCTTAATGTGTTTCACCTGCTGTATTAACGCAGGTAGATTGAATAGAAAAATCCGCTCTTACCGAGAAAAAGAAAAAAAAAGCGCCGGAGAGCATCCGGAAAGCAGGGGAGAGGGATGAGAGGGATGCTGGTGCTGATGCTGAGGGTGATGATGGTGGTGGAGGAGGAGGAGGAGGGGAGGAAGGAGGGAGGGAGGGAGGAGAGGAAGGAGGGAGGGAACAGAGCCGCCTCAGGGCCTATCAAATTAGTCAAACAGGCTTGGTGATATTTTTTGGGGGGGAATAAAGGGTGAAATAAGAACAGCCTGAAAGCAGCTCGCTGCTTGTGCTCTCAGACAGAAACAATAAAAATCATGCTGATGCTGGAGGAGAGCTGATCAGGGATTAGGCAGCGTTAGGCGGTAACTGTACAACGTGTGTCAAATATCTACAATACACAATATGAAGAATTGAATTAAAACTGTAACCAGAATACAGTTACATTGTTGAAATAGATGAAATGAAGGGACTGATCTTTTTCTATTTATTCACAAAGCAAACGGCAGTATATTGAACTCCTGGCTTATTGTCAGATGTGATAGACTGTTTCCACTCAAAGTTAGTAGTGAAGTACCCAAATGAGATATACCAAGTAACCTCAAACCACGAATTGCAGTCATTGAACCGAAACCATAACTAACAAATATTTGTTATTCTGAGCCAATTGGTTTGATTCTGCAGTCATACTGCTGAAGAAATAATCCAAAAGCATTCTGAAAATGTAACACACATTATCAGAATTTGCTAGAGATTATATTTTAGGTCGAAGTATTTTGCAATCTGAAGTGAAATACACTTTTTTTTAAAGATTACCTCCCAAATAGACAAGCACCTGTTTTAACACTTGCTCTCATCTCCTCCAGAAAAAACTGATTTTTGTCACTTTGCTCCACACTTGTAATTTTTTTACCCTAACAGAAACCAAACTTTCCTGCTTGACACAATGCACTGGAGGATGTTATCCCTTTATTCCACCACGTGTTGATGTGCATGCCCCTTCATTTAGAGGGGAGCATCATTAAACCGACATCCTCCGTTTTACTCAAGGCAGGGAGGCAGTTAACAGCACGCTCTGCTGCGGGCCTTGGTTTTCTGGGACAAAGATGCTCTAGCCTGTGGCTCTATGCGATATACAGTGGGGAGCTGCTTTACAACAATGCATGCTGGGATTTTACAGCCTGATGCGGACACTGCGGGGATGCACACGCAGGTGCAGATGTTTCTGCCTCAGCTGCAGATTGAAACAAACAAAAGGTCCCTAAATGGCCTCTGTAAAGGGCTGAAAGGCTAAAGCAAACGATGACACTGAACGCTTTGTAAAAAAAAGGGAAAAATAGCGTGAGGCGCAACAGGACGGCGTGAAACAGCGCCACCTGTCGGTGAGAGGCAACCGGAGCCGCCGCTACATTCCCGTCTGTCAGGACACGAAAGTCGACTGTTTGTGGCACCGGTGGAGAAAGACAAGAGGAGAAAAATGAAGAGAGAGGTCCTATTCTCATTTGGGAGCAGATTATCCTGTGTTCGGGTGTGAAACCTACCACTCTCCAGTTATTTGCCACAGAGAATTAAGCTCTGTGTTTAAGAAAGAAAATGTTTCTCCTTCGACAAATTGCTGACCACCACGAGAGTACAAATGGCGCCACAAAATTAGAGTTACAGTCCAGAGCAGCTAGACTGTATTTGCATGTACACTGTGTGACATAGTATCAGATCAGTTAACGCTAAGAAATTGTATTCGACTTCTTCTCAAACAGCTTTAACAGTTGAAAATGTAACTGAAACAAAATGGCTGAAAGACCAAGTTTAAAATGCTTTACATACTTTACTTAACATCTCTCAGCATAATTTGACATTATCATGATTGTTATTATGATTATGATGATGATATATATATCATAATTATTAATATATCTTAGTAATAAGTATGGCATGGTTTACTTCAAGCATCTTTAGTATTATATATTAATGTTCTCTTGTCTTGACATTATTTGCAACACAATCTATGATTTCAGACTGTTTCACTAAAACATATTTTTATTTTTTCCCTTTCAAGTGTCTGCGAGGAAGGCACAGCACTTTACTTTCCTCATATTCTTTCAGTTTAAAAAGTGTGTTTCTCAAATTTTCTCTAACTGCACTAAAGTTTAAACTGTCACATATCGATGATGTGTGATCCCTGTTCGATAAACTGTTCCTGTATAATCTATGAATAGGTATCTAGTCGCTCATCTGACTCTGCAGATTACAAGCTGTCAAACACTGCATGTTAGAGTGGTTGCATTCATCACATTCACCTTATTTTGATGTGTGAAAATAAATATTTTGACAATGATAAGTCCTATTTTATGTTGTATGTTTTCTGGCACATTTCTCCGTTTCTGCATGTAGTCATTTATTCTGCCACTGTAAAACAATTTGAAACACAAATAATCCCTGAGACAAGTTTTCCACATTGCACAGAAACAACATTTAGTAAAGAATGTGAGCAGGACTAAAGAAATATCTGGGCCAGGTCCCCTTGAAATTAAATACCTGGAAATTATTTTAGATCTCAACTCTTTTGTGAGACAGTCTTAATTCATTTTGACCATCAAACAATGCACCGTTATCTTTGTTAATTGGGTAACTTTTCATATCTAATCCCTGTTTAAAATAAACAGAGGCAAATTGAATGAATTGAATGAATTGAATGGCAACAATCTCTGTCAGAAATGTGTAGAGTTCCCGCTCTGAACTGTCCCGATGAGAGATGGGTCTGATGAACTGTATGTGGTCCGTGCTGGAGTCACGAGGCCTCAAATCAAACTCAGCCCAGGGTGTGAGGCACTGCACCAGGCTGCAGTCTGGCCTCTGCGGGAACACTTCAAATCATCCACGAAAAATACACAAGGAGGTAGGTAGTTTTATGCAGTTTCTCGGCTTTAAAGTTCATAGATCATTTTACACCCTTAGGTCACCGGAAACTGCCCACTGAAATGCTGTGGACTGAGTTGCAAGAGCACAGTTAATGAAATAAGTCTGGACTATTGTTCTGTGGGATTTTTAACAGACAGCTGAAATTTAATAAAAACAACACTGAGGATTTCATTTCTGAATACAGCTCATGTTTTAAAATTTACAAATATAAAGATGAAATTTAGAGAATTAATTATTTTCTTTCTTTCTTTCTTTCATTTTTTTTCTTTTCTTTTCTTTTCTTTCCTTTTTTTTTGCAGCAGTTGTACCAAAAAATTAAATTTGAGTTTGTGGCCCTGGTATGGTTTCGTAGTGAGTAATACTGCAACATTTACACTTAATGTTACAGTTTCAAAGTCAAGTTCCTTGTAAACTTTGCTCTTGACTAAACTCACTTGCCTGAGACTGATCATGCAACAAAATGACCAAAAATATAGCAATGTTTGTCATTAACATATTGTAATAATTACCACAATCCTATAGTTAATATCTCAAAAAAGGAAATGTAATTATAGTAAAACCACATGCGCAGCTATTAACTTTTGACTTTTGCCCCCTTGTCCTCCCTTAAACACAGCTGCCTGCAAACACATTGCTACACACACACACACACACACACACACACACACACACACACACACACACACACACACACACACTTGAAAATATTTTTCAACTTGTGACATGCATTCTGGCAAACATTATGTTATTTTTCCTTCTTTATACCTGCCTTTATTGAGTTGCTATATGTCACACTCTCAGGCATTAAACAAATTCCAGATATGAGCAAACTTAATTGCTGTAAAGTCAGGCTGTAAAGTCAGTAAATAAAGACATTTACAGTGTTTTCACCAGCCTTAGAGAAGCACACACACACACACACACACACACACACACACACACACACACACACACACACACACACACCCTTTTAAACTTTTAAGATATTATTTTCTCACTGCAGATACATTTATATTTTTTTCTTTCTGTGTCCACAAGCTGACATCACAGAGCACTGCGGAGCTCCAGGTCAGGTAAGTAAACTTTGCAGCCGCTCGCCTCCCGTGTGCAGTTCTTACCGCAGAGCCCTCCTTGCTTCCTCCTCCTGGCCTGTCCCGGTGAGAAAGAGGGGCACCGGGGCCGCCCAGCCTCCATTTGAGGCCGGCTGGGCTGTATGCTAATGAGCGCTGACACCGAGCTGAATGCGCGAGGGCACCCGCGAGCCCGGTTCCCACGAGCCACATTCCTGCGGTCAAGTTCAAGCTCAGAGCGCGAGACCGCCGCCATTACCATGCAAGGCGTGCCGCGTGGCTAATTCCTGAAAGGGTGGGAGCCTCCCCCCGCCATGGGAGAGTTCATCACCCTGTACTCTAATACAGCACAGAGACAGATAGATGGATAGATGTGTAGGTAGATAGATATATAGATACATAGATAGGGTTACGGTCATGACCAAGACCCTTTATTTATAGAGGTTATAACAAAGTTTATTTTACCTTTACACTTGTTAGAGAAGAGAATATTCAATAAACAGACGATTTAGAAAAAAAAAACACTAAATAAAAACACATTAAGACATTTGAATGAAGAATAAAATACGTAGTAAGACGAGAACAAAGTCAAATGATGCTGGAGGCTTCGGTTGAGGTAAAAGTGAGATGATTTCAAAGTGTCGATGTGGTGCAAGACTTCTCCCGGGCAGACTTTTTCCAAAGCCTGGGGGTAGAAACAGAGAGGGCACCTTTAGTTTTTAGCTGTGTGTAGGGAACTGAGAGGAACTGTCGTAAAAGTGACCCAAGAGATCTGATGCAAGACCATGCAAGACTTTATATACAAGTAATGCAATTTAAAAATGTAAAAATGTACATTTTAAATGTATATATATACATATATAGATATAGATAGAGATATATAGATACATAGATAGAATTTCTATTTCTAGATCTTTTATTTTCTAAATCCAGCGCAGATTTGGCAAAGGCAAAGGTTGACAAAATTAAACTTTTTAAATTATTCATCTTGATATGATTCCTAAATAAATTGTATAAAGAAAATGCATATGGTTTCAACTATATTAAAACAAATGCTTTGATCTAAATTAAGTTATATTGGCCTCAGTTCTTTCTTGTGGCAGACATGTCTGTCCACATCTGACATTGACATGTAAAACCTTTGCTTATTCCTGATATAAGCTAAATAAAATGCTATGCTACTGTACTCTAACGCTAACTGTGCGTTTTGCATTTGATTTGCATTGTTTGCAGTTTTACAATCATTCCATGTTGAAAACAAGCATGTTAAATGAACACTTAAGATTCCCTGATCACCCAAAAACCCTCGAAAACCAAAGTAAAACAAAACAGCTGACGAACAGAGACCCAAAGACGTTGCACACACATGCTCCTGTAATGCCTCAACCTGCTAATTGCTCTGGCCTTTGTTTCCCTCCCTGCTGTATTTTCCCTTCTCGGGCAGTGAATTTGGACTGAACATGGCTGAAACACTCTGGTTTCAGAGAATAAATGAAAAGGGTTTTTTTTTGTTTTGGAAAATATGATTGTTCTTGAAAAAGCTTGAGAACATCTGCATTTGAGGATTTTGGGGGATTTGAAACTTTATAACACTACCCAAAGTAACTGCTTCAATTTAGCACATATCTTTAACTGTGCCATAAAATACAGCTTCTTTGTTTCTCCCCAAAGCCGGAAAACATGCACGTTTAGGCAGTTTTGGAAACTATGATGGACTGGCGACCTGACCAGGGTGCGTTCCCTGCCATCCCCCAGTGTGAGATGGCTGCAGACCCTGGCAGCATTATTAAAGTGCAAAGCAGGTACGATAACGGATGATGAAAACATCCTTACTTTCCTAATTAGCCACTTGTTATTAATGTTATATGTTTTGGTGCCAGTGCTGCAACATACAATGAATCACGTTCATGTTAATGTCCAAGGACTGGAAGAGAGCAAAGTGTCTTTTCAACAAGTTAATTACAGCGGTGCGGAAAGATAATTATATACTGTTTATAAAGAAGCTCTATGAGAAAGTCAAGGTTTCTACTTTGACCTCCAATGGCTGCAAGAAACAGAATTTAATCACCTGCAGTGTGGAAAGCTTTGGAACAGGAACAATAATATAAAGTTTTGCTCTTTTTTTTTTATTACAATTTCAAGTTTGTGTGTATTCGAGTTATGAGACTTTAAGACTGATAAATAAAATTTAAACACGCATAAAGCTCAAGGGATTTGTTGTAAAAGACAAGAGACATTATACAAGGAAATCCTGAGCTGAAGAAGAAGAAAAAGACATTTTTGGTAGTAGATTACTGTTTTAGATTATTTATAGATGTAATATATGATGACATCCAACCAGCAGATTCATATTTACAACGTAGAAAGTCAAAGTCTGTCAAAGAATGCTCCTCTTTTATTATCCATACACAATACTAACGCTGGCTCCTCCATGAATGTATGTTTTAAAGCCTTGAACATCCTGAATAATCAACTCTGAGCTTACGAAGTTCTTTAAACTGACGCACGTGAACAAAAACTAATAAAACGGACCGATTTATTTTAAAAAAGATGATGCTTGTCTCAGTGCATTACACCAAACAGCACACATCCTCCTGCTCTGTGCGGTTTGCTCTCCATGCTTTGCACTTCTGCCTATTTGCACATCATCTGCATATTTAGATTATTCACCACTGAAATCACATCGTGTGAATCAGACTTCAGGAGGACGAGGAGCAGCCGCTCGGTGTTAGTCTGAAGTCAGAGGCAGAAGATTCCCACATGCGTGGCAAGTGGCAAGTGTGATGTGTCTAGCCAGGGTATAATTGGCCGGCTCGGTCCCAGACACCCCCGTCCCACCTCCCCATGTTCCTGCATTTGAGGTCCCATAAAAAAAGTGTCTGGCTCGCTGATCCCACGACCCCTGAGGGAATAAAGCCCTCACTCATGATTTGGATGGAGCAGTTCTGTCTGTGCTCATGGAGCCAAGTTGCACCACCAAAATGCTTATCTCACCTAAATATTGGTGTTGTTTGTACTCTAAGATGTGCCTATCTTTTATATATTTTATTTCTCCTGACACTTTATTTAAGCACTTTAAGCACTCATCATTTAAAGACATCTTACTGCGCTAGGTTTCTGAGCGTGGGGGAAAAAACAAAACAAGTCTGATTGACAGTTTTATTTTCAACATGAAACAGTTGCAAAACCGCAAAACGATGGAGCGGCGTTGTACTTTGGTCACAAAATATCAATAGCAATCAGTAGAGGTGTTTAAATGTCACAGTTTGAATGCTGGTTTATTGGGCTGTAAAACCACTGGAAACACTGGCTCAGCACGTGAAATGTGGACAAGACTCCCTGCCTCACAGGGGGACACTGTACATGTCTCAGATACAGTTTAGAGCTCTAGAGATCTAGAGCTCTAGAGCTCTAGAGATCTAGAGATCTACCTATCTATCTATCTATCTATCTATCTATCTATCTATCTATCTATCTATCTATCTATCTATCTATCTATCTATCTATCTATCTATCTATCTATCTATCTATCTATCTATCTATCTATCTATCTATCTATCTATCTATCTATCTATCTATCTATCTATCTATCTATCTATCTATCTATCTATCTATCTATCTATCTATCTATCTATCTATCTATCTATCTATCTATCTATCTATCTATCTATCTATCTATCTATCCACAGAGATAAACCCAGTCTGAACCCGTGACCTGGCGTGTATCTTTGCTGTGGGGTCCACGTTTACAGGCCCGTATACTTTTTCACCAGCCTCCATTTTTACAGACCCCCTCCGGCTGGGTCTGAAAGGCCCCGAACAACCCAATAAACCATCGCCGCTTAACAACTCTCAGCGGTCCCGGCAAAAACAGACACAGATTCATCAGCGCATTGGGAAACATCCCATTATGTGGTGAGGACACGGAGGGCCGGCCAGGTCAGGGGTGACGGGGACCCCCTGACCCCGGCCGACCCCTCAGAGTGTGCCGCTGACCACGGGGCTGTTGATGAACTCGCGGGTTCATGGTCGGAGCATTGGGCGACCTTTGGTGTCACTCGCCGGACAGCAGCCGGATGTGTCTTTAACCCAATCAGCAGTGATCAACTGACCCGTCCCGGCGGGAAAAACCGCAGGAGGGGGAGGGGTCCTCTCCGCGGATTATTGAATCTGATCAATGCTGAGGAATGGAGCCGGAAAATCAGATGGACTTTTATTTTCCTCTCATCACAACTGCAAGAGCGGCCCTGTAACGCTCGATATACACTCTAATAAATAACACACAACTAACTCTGATGCTCCTTAGGATGAATTATTGATCACGCGGCTTTGGTCTCATGATCAATCCTCACTCGGAGCTGTGAGAGTTATTAATGGTTCGTGTCGACGCTTTCACAGGCAGAGTTTTATGCAAATGTTGAAAAGTCTTAATGTAATGGCGATAAAAGGAATGTGAACTCGAGGTCAGGTCTCTGGATTTAGCATCGTCACTCGGCAGCATAAAAACAAAGCTTTTCGTCAGTGTGTGTTCAGTTGCCTTGATGAGCTACGACATGGGGAAAAAATAAATGAACACAATCACAACTGCATAATAAACTTACATGTTACACTGTCAGTCGCTGATTATCTTTTTGTTGCAACGTGATTCATGGGAACAATAGTTTGCGTCCAATTTTTATTTATATATTTTTAAACAATTATAATTGGTGTGTGCTATGGCTGAATGCTAAATGAAGGAGATTACATTTCTTCTTGAATATTCTTGTTATATATATTTCCTTCCCGTTTTTTGTGTTTTCTACTTAGGATGTGTTGATAAATCTTGGTTAAAAATGCAAGTGAAATGATTCACGTCCAAATGTCTGATGACGTGTGTCATCAAGGTCTGGTTGTTTTAGCACTTATGGAGATTTCTGATGTGCTCTCTCCGTTATCTTTAGGTTGGATGTATGAGACACAATCTCATCCTCAGCCAAGCGTGTAAAAGCCAGACAGCCGGCCTGGCTCAGTCTAGGGACAGGAGCACGGCCCCAACCAGAAGAGTTAGAAATGTTTTAGCAGAGGAGCTCATAAACTCAATGATCTCACTTTGTTTCATTCTTGGCTTTAGAGAACAGTTTCTATATTCTTCCTCTGCATCATGGTTAGTCTTAAGCAGCACTGGGCAGACACTGGTGGGCAGTCATTACCCACCCCCAGCCCATCTCTGTCTGTCTCTCTCTCACACACACACACACACACACACACACAGAGTTACAGACACACACCGCAGGGCAGTCATTTTTCACCCAGCCCTATGGGCCTCTGACAGGTCTGGGAGAGGGTCTGCCTCCGTGTTCGTCAGACTGGCAGGACTGACACCTCCGTATAGCCACGTTAATTATGGGCATCTGCTCGGACTCCCCAGTCTGGGGGGCCTTCCAGGGTCCCCGGCTGTTGCCATAGGGACGGTGGAGAGCCGTTGGTGGTTTTTTGGGGGGCCAGACAGAGACCCCGTTATTCTCCTGAGGGGTGGCCAGACATGACCCCCCACGACTCGCTCCTTTTGATTTGGGTGGGAAACAGCTAGCAGCCAGCCAGGAGAGAGACAGATCATTTCGGGTTCATTTTGCCGACTGTGGGTGCAGATTTTGCCAGGCTGACAAAAAAATGGCAAATTTTTGGATTCTGTGCAAAAACGCCCACGGATAGGCTAACCCCGTAGCCGCCGTTTCATGAAATTCAGACTCTGTGAAGGCTCATTGGTAAAAGAAAAAGAAATTAGAGAACGTTTAACTTTATATCGCTGATGCCTTTTTGTAAGATTTAGTGGTTGATTTCTCTTTACATTTACAGAGAGGCAAGAATCCAACAAAAGGCACATAAATTTACAATGATCATTCATTAAGTTACGCATGCACGCGCACACACACACACACACACACAGAGCACAGAGCACAGAGTGAGGGCCGGGTCTCGCTTTATTCTCACTTTGCATACATTAGCCAGTGTCTGTGTTCTGAAATGCATTGTTGTGTTTTCCCACACCTCCCTATTTGATGTCTCTTTTGTCACTGTGAATAAAGGGGGCTGATGGATGGGAGGAGCACTGCAGCTCCTTCTGAGGGGCACAGACCCACGTGAGCAGGCAGCTGCAGAGGCAGCAGGCGACCCCTGCTGGACAGGACGAGAACTGGCGCTGGAGACCTCAACTGGGATCTGGATCTCAAATTTGTGACTGACAGAAAATCTACAATACGTCTTTATATGTTGGCTACCCGTATTCTAAGTCACTATATGTCCATCCTTATATGATAAAGAACATACATAGAATAATCTTGGAAGACATATACATTATATATAGTACTTGCACAACTGCACTCTGATCACCTTGAGATCTGAAGAATGTAGAGCAGTTTTTATTGCTGCACCAAGGTCTCTGCTGAGATGTAGCTTGAATGATTTTTCTCCTCTGTAAGATGTTCAAGAAAAGTGAAAGTGAAAAGTTCAAGCCGTTTAATGAAAGAATGTTGTCTAAATGTCATATTTTTCTGAAAGATGTATGTTCTTAGTGCCTCCTTTGATTCCACCGCAGAAAGAAATTCCCTATGTACCTGAAAAGTGGTCGATGAATTTCAACCTCTTTGTGAAAAACATACACACAGGATTGTTAAGTAAGTCCCTAAATACATTCCAATAGAAATAGTTGAAAAATCTGCTGATATCACTCTGTCTCTGTTTCATCTATGAAAGTCTGAGCCAAAATCTGACTCTAGATCTATTTTTAGGGCTTTGGTTCTTTGAGTGTAAGTAAAAATACCAGAGATTGTGGTAGTCTGATATAAAAGTTTCAATAAGGTTTGAAGTATATTTAAAAACATTATTTTTAAGATGGTAATAATTGTTTAGTTCAAAACAATATGACCTGATTTCGTGTATTATTAAAAGCATTTATTAGATATATCAGATAATTAGCATCCATCCATTATCTCACTTACTCTGTACCTTAATGCAGCCTATCCCTAGTGCACATAGAGCACTAGCAGTAAATAAAATACAATCAGTTATTAAAATCTAAACAGAATTGTCATTACTGTAAACGATCAAGCAGTGCAAGAAATCTTTTAATTCTCTAGGCCCCAGTAGCACTAGTTTCAAAGCTAAAATCCCACTGAGAATGTCAAATGAACATTAACTGTGCCAAAAGAGTAACAATACAGGAAAATGTCGGACAATGTCATATTTATTTGCTGGTTGCTGGTCATTTACCAGCATATAACAATTTTTGTTGTGTGCTCACGGTAATCTAGACAATGCTGCATTCTGTTGGCTGGTTTCGTCTTTATTTGTCTATTGTAATCTATACGTTCATGTTTTACTTCAATGGAAACCATAGAATGTGAAGTTAAGAGTGAGCAGTGTTAGGAATAGAAGGACAAAATGACAAAAAAAACGCTCAAGAAAATAAATCTCTAAATATATATATATATATATATATATATATATATATATAAAACACCAAAAATATGAACTGTACAAGCACTAACTTGCTAAAAATGGGGGTATTATCAATAAAGCAATAAACTGTTATTTGAAATAAAAAAGACATTGGTTCATTGTGTGTTCAGCATAATATTTAGTTTTCACCACATTCAGGCCTCACTCACCTCTCAACCAGAATCCCTTCATCAGAGGCTCTATTGATTGTTGATCATGTTTGATTATAGAAAGAGGTGTTAATAAACTACTTTTATCTTCTCTGAACGAGTTTCTTTTGCTGGATATTATACTCCAGTTCTCCTATTTGATACTATTTTTGCCTTTTTATTCTCTTCATCTTTGTGTGAGACCCTCTCTGTCATTTCTTTTGTTCCGACTCCTCGTCGACCTGCAATCATCATCGTGTGACACCAGTTTTGTCCACTAGATGTCGCTATAACATCACATTCTAGGCAGCACCAACTCCATGCTGCATCTCCCCGCTCTGACTCGTTTCCTTAAGTTACATTTTATTGAGTCTCATGTGAAAGATCAAACACAATAACACACTTTGAGAGGAAGGGCAAACACACATCCACAATATTTTTTTTTTTGCCTTCCACGACTGCAGAAACTTCTCAAGGTTTATTCCACAAGTTCACCTGAGTCCTTGTCAGGGATGTTGCACAAGTCTGACAAGCCTTGCTCATTACAACCTGTCTGTCAAGCCGGGTCACAGCGACTCTGAGGTGTAATTTACTGCAGCGGCGACAACAAGCTGCGACAGCCGGGTGTCCTTCAAGAAACTTCTGCTGCACGGAGCGAGAAGAGAAGAGACACGGCGCCGGCCTGCAGTGCAGTGATGAGACCATTAGTCGCTCAGTGCTGCTGCCGAGGAGAGAGATGGAGGGCGAGAGGTGGCGACCTGGTCCCGGGACTCTGCCGGTGTTACGGTTCAGCAAAGATCAGCTCTCCTGAGGCTGCCGAGGTTTCAATTAGACTGACCCTTTTTACCCAGGAGGTTAAAGACTGGTGATCAATGGGATTGCTGGCCAGCTGCTCAGGTGTGTGTGCACACACATGTGTGCATGTGTGGATACACCTCAAACCTTGACCTGAATCAATAAACCATGAGAAGGGTTGGGTGGGGTGAGGGTAGGGGGGGACTAAAACTGGTTCTGCGGTTCTGAGCAGCGATCGGTCAGAAGGGGGATGTGATCAATGCATCATGCTGGGTTATGGAGCGGTCTGTATTTCAGGCACACAGGGGTTCAAGTGCTCTGCTCGTAATCCTCGCAAAACGCGTCACCCTCTCCTCGCCAGGCAGTCAGCAACAGTACAACAAAGACAGGGGAGGAACATGTAGCAGCCTAGTGGAAATGACGGACAGGCAGTTTCCTCAGAATAACAATGAGGCGTGAAGGGCAAATTTGAAAAATAACAGTGTTGGAGTCAGTGTGAGTGTATGCACGAGGAACAGAGGACTAATGCTGTGCTATAAAACACTATACCGCACCGTGACTGTAATTTACCAGGTTGCCGGTGGAGACTTTTTGTCCTGTGGGGTTAAAACTTGAAAAAATGAAGGGGTGAAAACGACAGTTTGCTGTTTTTCCAAGCACTATCTCAGCTTGCAGGACTTTCTGGTGCCTGCTTGTTGCCTGGTGACAGCTAAGAGCAGAGCTCTGCACGTAACCTTCAATAAAATGGCAAATTTTGGCTTTCATGCTGTACAAATTAAAGAGTAAACAGGGATGGCAGGTAAAGCTTTGGTGGAAAGCACCGTCACTGTCACTCCCAGTGTGGAGTTTGAATGTGTCTGCGTGGGATTTCTCCTGGATTTCTGGTTTCCTCAAATCGTCCAAAAACATTCATGATGAGGTCACATGTAAATACTAAAACTGCCCGTGCGTGTGAGTGATGAGGTAAATGACCAGTGTGTCCACGAATCTGTGTTGTTCAGAGCAAACTGGTCCTTTTCCTGTTGGTCCAAATCTAAACAAAAGAAAAAGAAAACAAAACGTGAATATAAATCATGGAAACTGACAGTGTTTTCGGGCACTGAAATGGCTCCTGCAGAAAAAAAGATGGTACTTTGGGTGAAAATGAACTGATTCATCATGGTTTATATGATAAACATGAGGTTAAGTTCTGGCAGTGATCACATGGCAGGGGAATGCCTCCAGGCAGGGAAATAAGCATCATTGCTCCGACATATGAAACTAGTCCTTTAAGGGTGCTAACATCTTGTGTCGCATCAGCAAGACTCCTAAATGACACTGTGTGGCACTAATTGGCATTAAAGCAGTCGCGTGCCTTCAATATGCACAACATCTCCAGTGGAGTTATGTGCTTTAAAAAATATGTTGGATTCATGCTGTGTTAATGTTCTGACAAGCCAAATGTGTTGTAATTAGGAAAAACAAACAGATGGGCATTTTCATCAGTGGCATTCGTTGTGGGAGTGTGTGTGTGTGTGTGTGGGTGTGCAAGTATGTGTCTGCGTGGTTCGAGAGAGAACGAGTCACTTTGTGTTTTCCGAGTTAATTTACAGGTTTTGTGAAAAATAAATGCAATCAGCATCATCAGCAAAGCGGTTTTAAAGCCTCTCTACGAAGCGTTTTGTGACTCTCGCACATTTCTGCAGAGGGCTCCTTATTTCTCTCGGCTAAATACTGTGAAATTGATCCTCATATGCAAGGAATTTCAGCATTTTCCCCACATGCTGATAGGTGTGCTGCGCAGGATGATTCAAACAATCTGTTATGGCCTTTACCATCGTGATTAGATCTGAACGGGGGTTTGCGCTTGTTATGTGTTCGCAGGGACTGGAAAATAGCCAAAGTCCACGTTTTCCATCTCAACGCGAGGCGGGAGACGGAGGGCACACAGCAGAGAGGAACATGGCATCGTGAAGAGCCTGATGAGGCGTTTAGTCCATTGTGAGATGTGGTCCTTGAGCACACTGCAACATCATTGGTCAGCCAAAGTGGAGCAGGTCTTTGAGCATGGCGCTTTCAAAGAGGCTGAGTAGAAAACAAACCCACGCAGCCAGAAGACCTGGATGATGAAACAGGGTTAAAACTGGAGTAAAGTAGGTTAAGGAGTGAGTCGGCAGATCTTCGGGAACGTTTAGGCAGTGAATCTCGTCACAGTGAGGCAACAAGACTGAAACACGCTCTATTATCAGGCCAACTAGGGCACGTCTTACCTGCAGCGATGGAGAAATAAAGAGCTCACCGACTTGCTTAATTCCTTCATTATGCTACAATATCCATCACCGTGTGCGGTTATGATGGAGCGGAGCGGAGCTGCAGGAGCAGCAGAGGAGTAATGTGTGGAGCAGAGTGGATTCACAGGAGAATAAAGTGTGCAAGCCTGAGGCTGCGCTCATTGATATAAGGGTGGTGGACAAAATAACACCCCTCTGCAGTGAGAACAGCATCTTCCAAAATGATCCTAAAGTGGAATCAATACCTCTCTCAAGCAGTTTCAGCAAAAGCAGAATTTCGGGGCGGCTACTATCCTTTCTGAGGCAGCGTTTTTGGTTTGTACATTTAATGCACGGCGGGGCTGACAAATAAAGGATCACGGCTGGACATCACAGCTGCATGACCTGCATTACCAATTCATAATTTTGCATTATTAGCAATGGTTAGTGGGTTTGCATGGTCTGCACATGTCTGCATGTTGTTCCCATGTTGTGCACTCTCAGTCCCCAAACAACCGTGTTTAGGTCAATTGCAGACTCTAAATTGCCCCCAGGTATGAGTGGGAGAGTAAATGGTGTCTGTGTGTGTGTGTGTGTGTGCCCTGTAATGTACTAGCCACATGTCCAGGGTGAATTCCCTGATTTCGCCCGAGGTGTTTTGGGACCCTCAGCGGACCAAGACACCATTATGGCACATAGATAATGGATGGATGGATTGATGGATTAGACCCATGTAGACACAGACTCCACACAGACATGGCCTTGGTCCAACCAGGAGTCGAACTGAGGACTAACCCCAACTTTAAACCCTAACCCTCCGAGTTTCACCTGTTTGATGTTGCTTGTGTTTCTATATGTCTTTTTCTGTGTTTGTGCATTACCCTCTACACCTCACAAACCAGGTTTCTTCAGCCAATCAAAAACCTTTTCAACTTCAACATATGCCTCTTTAACATCATCTGTGTTCTGTTGGTACCTGGTTCCCCATTCCACCCCTTTTGGGAACTCCTCATCATGACTATAACCTCATCCGTAGTTTTATATAACTATTTTGTGAACTCAGAACAGTCAGTATAGATGGCGAGGGGAAGAAACGCTTCAGATTTGTACTTCCTTGAGTTACTCAGACGACGGCGAAGTGAAAGCAGAGCATGAACAGTGAAGTGGAAAAGAGAGGAGTGAAGTACTGTTACACCTCCAGTTGTTGTAGAGAAGAAGAATTAGAGGTGATAGAGGAGACAGATAAGAGTGCGCTGCAGCAGATGATATGATGATGTGTTCCTCCCGTAGTGTTTTTGTCACGTCTCTGACGATGTTAATGAACAGAATAAACCTGCTCTCTCAGTATGTGTGTGTGTGTGTGTGTGAAGGCGAGATAGCCGGATGCTTTGACAGCAGAACTTCTTGTTTTCAGAGCTCTGAGGTTTTTTTCCCTTCTCTCTGCGCCTACGAAACGAACGACTGCCACAGATACTTGATGAAAGAGCAGGAGGAGGAGAAGGACGAGGGCTGTGTGTGACACAGACCACAGATGCTGCACAGGAGAGCTCATTAGACACACACACGCACACACACACACACACACACACACACACACACACACACACACACGCACACACAAACATAATTTCAGTCATATCTGCACACTCCAATCATGCCTGAGAATGTACACAAACACACACACGCATGCACACACCCACATGCACACACACAGCTGCTCCTCCACACATGACCTGAATTTTAACTGCCAAGGTAGATCAAGACTTAATTGAGCATGTAAAAGGTTTTTTTTTTTTCAGTGTGTGTATTTTGTGTATTTGTGTGTGTGTGTGTGTGTGTGTGTGTAAATGTATATTGTTCAGGTGTTGGTGGGTTAGGGGTGTGTGTGTGTGTGTGTGTGTGTGTGTGTGTGGGGGGGGGGGGGGGTGTTAAAGCTGTCATCCAGTCTGAATTAAAAGGCCTCACACATCAGCCGCACTGTAAGATGAGCACAAACAAACTGACTCTGAGACCGAACAATACACATCAAAAGAACCTCCCCCCCCAAAAAAAATTCATCTCAACATCAACATTCATTCTGTCCCAGAAGTCTGCAGCTCAAACATTTATATTATCTCTATAAAGGTATTTCTGAATTGGGAGTTTGTTGAATCCTTTCTTCTCTCCATCCCCCGAAACGCTCCGGTCCCTTGCCTGCTAATCGTCCCTCCACCTCCAACAACGTTTGCGAGCCTTCGTTTCTTTTCACTTTTTTATCTATTTATTTTTTACCTGCACAGTGTCTCACCGCTCACCAGCAGCAGAGACGTCGTCCCGTCTCTTTGATTCCTGACTCATGTTTTCCTTCCGTTCGGTATCAAGCTGCATCTGGGCCCCGGGGCTCGCTGGCATGTTCACGTTCGTCTCTCTGTTGAGAGTCTCAACGGCTCAAGCAAAGCAACTGAGAGAGAGAGAGAGAGAGAGAGAGACAGAGAGAGAGAGAGAAAAGATTGAGTCATGGTGGAGTCAGCAGCTCCCCCCTCAGTAGAGCAGGTTCTCATCGAGATAGTTCAGCTGCCAACATGTGATCGATGTTTCATATTTAGTAGAGATGCACTCAGTCCAAGGGAGATTTAGATATAAAAAACAAGGTATCTGCAGATATCCATCCATCCATCTGATCCTTATCTTACCCACTTCCTACCCACTGGTGTCCCGGGGTGTGCTGGTGCCTGTCTCCAGCACACACGGAGGCTAAAAGCAGAAAACACTGTATACCCTGACCCAGACCGACCTAAATATGCATGTTTTGAACTGTAGGAGGAAAGTGGAGGACCTGGAAAAAACCCACAGACATGGGGAGAACATGCAGATACCACTGAGGACCCTGTTGCTATGATGGTTTCCCACTTGCAAATACTGAGCAGTAAAATACAAATCTATCTTCTGTACTGTAACTCAATGGAGGGATTTTTGTTGTTGGTTTTGTGCATTTGTAAGAATCTAATTTGCAGCTGAATGAATGAGAATCAGTTCAGCGTGGATCTGTCAAGTAGTGAGTGATACCGCCTAATAACGTCACTATTGGGGCAGATGTCTGTCATATTTGGGTCGTGTGTCTCGTCATGAATATGTGAGAGGATGGGGAGCTGCTGTTCAGCCTGACTGGTCCTCCTCCTTCCTCCCCTGCCAGCCTGCCGCTCCTGACGAGATTGGTCTGTCAGCAGGATTACAGAAAAAAATCTATGAGGCTGATTTTTATGAAACTTGCTGGAGGACTGTGGCGTGGGACAAGGACAATCCCATTAAACTTTGCAGCAGATCTGATTTATGGGCTGGATACCTTTCTTTTCCCCGCACTTTTGCAATATAGCCAATTGTTCTGAATCTGCATTAATATAACAAGATCATTTCCTCCCTCTCATACTAAGATATGGCAATGACAATAAAAATACACAATACTTCAAATAGACATGTGTGTATTCACACAGAATACTTTGCCAGGAATATTAAAACACCTCAGCTGGTCTCCTCACATCTCTTCACAGCCCTGATGATTCAAGATGCTGTAAGTGTTGGAGAACATCTGAGTTGAGGATAAATCTGATCAAACCGGAGATGTGGGAACCATAGATCAAATGTTTTACATCTTCATCCTGACATATCCTTCCTCAGCACCACACGTTTATGAACATTTAGAGGCAGTATTCCTGGAGGTGCTCTGAATGAGCTGCGGGGTACCTTTTATGTTGTCCGCCGAACAGCTCAACTCCAGTAACGAGCTAGCAAAGGTTCACAGTAAGCGCCGACTTTAAAGCCCCTGAAATACAGTAAAAGTTTGTCTTTCCAGTAACACAGAGCAGCCACTTCATAACAGTAAAAAAAAAGTGGAAATTACACCTTTAAAGACAATGCGGTTCCTCAACTGGTGTAATCTGAAGGCTGCTGTTAGACCGTGTAGGGGGATCCCATGTGTTTATCATCAGTGGCCACCACGTCTCCCTGACTTCCTCCACCACTGCTGTTCCTGCCGCCCAGATGCAGCTTCTCCACTCAGAAACCCTTAAAAGCAGCATGGTGGCTGCACGCAAGTCTGAGCGACTGCTTTTGAGTTTGTAAAACCTACTCCGGTTGAGACCCGTCTCTGCTGGGAGATTTCCTGTTTACCCTGACTTTTTATTAGTCTTGGCCCCTGCTCTGTTTGATCTCCTCGCATTAACAGCATTGCCATAAAACGCAAAAAAAACCCAACATCTTTTCAGCAAATAATAAGCAAACGGAGGGGCTGAAACATACCACACATCTCCACCGGTGTGGAGGAATCACAATGCTACTGAAAGCCTCATTACGCTCCTGCTGAAGGCAGCGTGCCGTACACGGCCGTGATATTTTGTACCGGTTAAGATGCCATAATAGCTTTCCTGAAGTCGTTTTTTTTTCTTTTTTTGTCTGTGCCATCATCCTCATCCTGCCTCCCCTGTGTGTTGTGTGTTCTCCATTGTGCGTGGATGGCTGCTCCCTCGCTGGAGAGTGATTGACATTGTTTGTCTGTTTGGCGAGGCGCCTGACATTTCTAAAAGTCACAGCTCACATTACAGCTGAGCCCAGACTCCTGGGCGTGTGCGTCTGTGTGCTGGTGAATTGTCGACTGTGTCCGGTACAAAACTGCAAATCACTGGTAAATCTCATAAACTTTCAGATTCCCATTTTCCTGTTCTATTAATCATCTTGCGTATCATGGTAACCAGTCATGGTACCCAAACTGTGCCCCTTGAGTCTACTGGAGCCGATTCCAGCATACATAGGACATACATAGGCCATTGCAGAACACACACACACACACACACACACACACACACACACACACACACACACACACACACACACACACACACACACACACATACTCTCGCCATGTGTGTGTCAAACCCGGGTCAACATGAAGCATTGAGCGCTCAACAACCATATGGTTCAATTTCTTAAAATCTAGGCTATTTTGCTCCATTTCATCTGCTCCACTGCATTTTTTCTCTATCTCACTAAAACATCACACGGCTTCGGCGAAGAGCTGGAACAAACTGATATATAAAACAGCTTGTTTGATACGGCCAGACAGTGTGAAATCAGATGAGTTCTCTGATCTTAATTATACTTTAAATCTGTGTTAACTGATCAAAACAAAATGTTTCTACCCAGCGGGGGTGGAGAAACGTCGCCATTCATTTTGGATTTACATGTAGGAATAACTTCATGCTGCCTCTGCAGAGGGAAACATCTATCATCCTATGCGTGATCAGACCCACTTAGTCTGCTGGTCCTGGTCTCCAGCAGTCATAGAGCAAAGAGTGAGAACACACTCCAGACTAGTGACTCCCACACTCGGATCAAGGGACGATTCAGAGTCTCCACTTTTTTGGATGTTGGAAGGAAAATAGAGTACTTGGAGAAATCCCACAAAAACACGGAGAGAACATGCAAACTCCACACAGAAAGGCTAACAGTCTGACTGTGATCCAGACCAGGGAGGCAGCATCACTATTCACTGAGCCACCATGCTGCCCCTCAGCAGGGAACTTTCTGTCTTTTTTGTTGTCAAATGTTGCTCTGTGTTGTGTTACCAAGTGTTCAACCTTGTCTTTCTGCTGTTTGGTGCCAGACTGTTCACGTACAGAGGGTTTATCAGTGGCTGCCTGCTGCTGCACTATAGCAGAAAAGTTTTGGGCCGGAAAACCTGTAAGAAACTATAAACTCAGTATGAGGGTTGAGCACAATGAACGAGATTATGCAGACTCTTTTCATCCATTGTTAATAAAAAAAACACAAAATGGTTGGAGGGGAAACTAAAGCAGTGTTTCCCACAGTCCTGAAGGCATTATAAAATCATAAAAAGTTATTTCATCATATTGGTTAAAGCAATAACACGGCATTTTCAATTCATCATCTTTTTTTTTATTAAAAACAATCCCAACTAAGATCGTTTTAATGTGATGTGTCTCTGCGTGACTCCAGCATGGATGCATTCCAACGTGTCTGCAGGAGGTGGTCTGATAAACAAGGTCGACTGTGTGTGTGTGTGTGTGGGGGGGGGGGGGGGGGGGGGGGGGCTTGTTACGATTCAGCCTGACATTGATCCTCTGGAATTGAAGCAGAGGACAGATTGTCCGTCCACCCCATCACTGCTCTGTTCCCGGAGTCCACAGAGGTATATACGAGTTACCAATAACAAGTATTGATCCGCTTCATTACTGCTATTGAACGGTGTAGACTTATCAAGACGCCCGCTCGGCTCTGACTCTGGCACCGCGAAATTAAACAGAGCAGCAGACGCAAAATAGTAAAATTGACAGAACGTGTTCATTTCAGCATAAAAACAAAAGTCTCAGCCAATGTAAGATCGTTTATCCATGTAAATACCTAATTTCACTCTCTGCCCAAAATATAGAATGATTTTTCTCCCGACGATGCCAGTTTTGTGTGCGGGATTTCAAATCAAACAAACAAACCTGTCTGATGTCTCAGAGAACATATTTTAGACATGTTTAATCATATTTAGTGTGTAAACAGTTGCATTTGGGTTCGGTTCTAATCTCGTTCTTGGCTCCGATTTTGTTTGGCATCCTGAACGCAATGGCAAGATTTTTATTTTTTTTTTTTGTTTTTTTGACAAAAGGAAGAAAACACATGCAAATCACAGTCACTGGTTCACCCGAAGACATTGAAAATTTGGATCAAAAAACGCGCAGAGCAGCTCAGGCCTATCCGAGGAACGATCCCGATCCCCGTCAAGCAATTTCACAGGCAGGCACATTTAGAGGCACGTTCGCTGACGAGACCCTTATCTGTGCAGCGAGATGAGGCAAAAAACAGAGAGGAGAGCGGGGCAGAGTGGGATTCATCCGCCTCTAATTGCTTCTCTGATTCTCCAGGAACAAAACAAGAGGAAGAGGGAGGGGTGGATGGTGGTATGGGGGCGGTGGAGGCGGTGGTGGTGGCTCAATGCAAAATCGCAATAGTGAAAGTTTTACTGCCAAGACCTCGGGGAGCTGCTCACCTGAACACTAGCAAACACCCCCATAGCTGCTCCACTCTGGAAAACACAGAGACCTCCACTGCGATTTTTCTTTTTTTTCAGAAAAGTTGTGAATGTTTAGGTAAAGTTTGGCATTACGAGTGTCTCGTGACTCGCAGGGGAGGTAAAAATTGTGCTGCGTAATGCTCGCCTAAGAGAAGAGCTGTGTTTGGGCTGTAATCCTTATAATTTAAAGCCTTACGTCTCCACAGATTAATCCAGAGTTGGAACAACGAATTCCACCCTCGTGCCCTCAGAGCACCGCTCGATAAAATGCCTAAACGCCGCATATATTGGAGAAATTTCACCGTTTTCCTTAAGTAGAGTGAATCATTGGGATTACTGGGGCCGATCAGCGGCCCCATTAGATTCCAGCTAACTCCTGCCTCCATCACACGAGGGAGGATGCATAATTCAAAAACCGTCTTGAGCACGGAGCAACAGACTGCACACCTACAGTACGATGAATAACAAAGAGTCTGTTCTGCTCCTCCACTCACATTATCATTCGTCAGCGCGGGAGCTGAACCAGCGGTCATGCCTCGGTCAGAGCCTCCATCAGCACATCACCATTTTCTATCTTAAAGGGAACTGCGAGTGGTATCTATCTTGTTCTCTAAGAAGCTATGGGATATTGGTTTGATCGGAAACAAATCCGATGCTGTTTTATAAACCCTCTCACAATGCTGTTTGTACGTCTAGGTATATGTCATGCTTATCTGGCAACTGCACACAGGCTTTACTGTGATTAGCTGGCGGGTCTGCCACTCAGAAATAATCTCATGACAGAGTGTTTTGTTTTTTTTGTTTTCCAGGAGCAATACAGCTTTGGAGCACATCCAGCCTCAAACGTTTGAGCTAAAATCAGGGGAATAAATCAGATATTTAGGTTGAGCCAGAAACATATAACTGACATTTTGCCGGAAACACAGATAATCCTGGGGGTCAGTGTGGTCTTTAGTATGGCTTTTAAATTACATGTTGCTTTTGAAACTGCCATTTATACATGAACAAGGTTGCAATGATGTTCTGGGACATGCTCTACATCCAAGCTAAGGTGGTTTTTCATTCTAGGTCTCCTTTAATAACGTGCTGCTGAGGACTGATTGGGTTTGTATTGACTCCTGCCACACTGATGGGATGCTTCCGAGGTTGCCCGTTGAGACTGGGGTGATTCTCGCACGCACATATGTTAGTTTGATTAGCAGAGGAGAAGGGCCCGGGGCCCTGTCTGTGGTGGTTACACATGGTTTGGATGCTTCCCAGGAGGTGTGCATGTGGTGTGTCGGGGCAGAGGATGTGACAGCACGTGGTGACGGGCAGAGACGGCTGAGCTGATTTCTGTCACTGTAAGCTCACATTTTTAATTGAATCCTCAGACACAGGATCAACATTTTGAGGTTTATGTAGGAATCGGATTATGGTCACACAAAGTACAACCCGCCCACCCCCAACCCCCTCGGCCCCAGTCTTCTCCCTCTTGCACCCCTCTCCCTCCCCCTACCTCCCTCCCTCCCGCCACCTCCTCCACCCTGTGTGAATGGGGGGCGCTGCCTGTCACCGCTTGCCTCTTTGTTCAAACTGATCTTGCCTCTCTCTCCCTCAGCGGCGAGGAGGTGGGAGCACCTTGCTCAGAGAGTGTGTGTAGGATAGAGAAAGAGAGTGAGAGAGAGAGAGAGAGAGAGAGAGAGAGCGTGTGCATGCGTGCCTCTGCTCGGATCTGCTTCAGACATCAGTGTGTGTGAGGATGCACGGCGCATAGGGCTGCACACAAGCGGAGGAGAAGTCCGAGACGCGCAGCGCTGGTGTCCATATACGCGCTCAGCCCCTGCAGAGCGCTGCCTCACCCCCTCACCCATAGAGAAAGAGAGAGAGAGAGAGGGAGAGAGAGAGAGAGAGAACACCTGCACGGAGGATTGCAGCACCCGGACCTCTGGTTTGACAGGAGAAGGTAAGTGTGACAGCGCCTTGCATGCATTGGCAGTGATGTGCAAGCAGAGATCTGCTCCGGGGGCTGTGTGGAGACGTCGCCAAGTGTGCGAAGAATTTATTTCCCTTTGGATACGAAAACGCACTTTGCTGGTAAAATGCGTGGAGTTGTCTCCACGTTGCGTATCCATTTCAACATCTATGCTTCAAAGAGCTACTGTTTCTACTGTGGACCAATCGATGGCTTTTCTTCTGGTTTGGGATATCTTTAATTATTTACAGGTCAAAGCTTCCAATATTGGTCTATATTTACGAGCCATGTAGGGGCATGCATAAATCATCAAGCCAGCAAGCAACCTTGTTAGTGCCTGCTTACCATGAACACGCTTCCCTCACAGGAGATGACGAGAACTTTATGCATGGGTTTGCAGCATCTCTCCCCCTCACAGGTGACACTATTAATGGGGGAATGAAAGGGGGGAGGGGGACGCCTTCTGTCAGGTGATGCAATTGTGGAAGCAGATCTGAATACGTGCACAGGTGTCTGTAAAATCTGTTATGCAAATCAGAGTCCTTTTGGTGAACAAACAAACATGTGTTGAGCGACTGCCAAAAGCAGACCCCGTGTTGGTCCACCTCCAGAGAGCCCTCAGCCGGGCACAGCATCACGGCATCTCTGTGATGTATGGAAAAGGGATTATCGGTGATCAGTGTCTGCTTCACACAGAGCCACATGAAAGTTCCTTGTGTCTCTGTGATGCGCGAGCCGTGCCCCTGAGTATAAGGTAAAATGACACAACAAGTGCCCAGATGATGGCAAAGCGAGTGCCAAGCCAGTGGACAAAAGCCTCGTTTCTGACGATCCGCCCCACTCTGTAAACAAACACTGGCGTGTACAGATCGCACTGAAGGAGGAGAAACTCTTTGGGTCACCTTGACAAATGAGCTGTATTGTCCGAGGGTACGAGAGCCCAATAAAAGCCCGTTCTGTTCCCATTCACCGCTCGGGCCTGGAGGAGTCCCAAGTCTTTTCTTCTGCGGCCTTGTTAGTGCGCCCGCCACCAGCTGCGTGTCAGCGTCGTAAAGCCTGGAAGAGGTTAAGTAGGCAACGCCACACTCCGAGGAGATGTGCATGTGTGAGAGAGATAACGGAGAGGCCGAGACGAGGCGCCTGCTGGGACGGGGACAGGGGAGACGAGTGAGGAACGAGCCTAGCTGAAAGTTTACAGCATGCATTTTTCATCCTGTCCGGATGTGTGTAAAGTGTGTTGGAGAAGGCCCGTGCTGCTTACCCATGAGCCCCGGCACACAAACAGCAGCCCGAGTGTGTGTGTGTGTGTTCATGTGCACATGTAGATGAGTGCTCCCAGGGATCAGAGAGTGGTGTTGTAGGGGAAGAAGATGAAGAAGAAAAAAAGACAGACTCTGATTCTAAAATAGCGCAGGAGCTGGGTTCAGCTGCTTGGCTGTCTGTGGCTGCACACTTTGCACTCAATCAGCCTCGGCATTGTTTATCATGTCTGGCTCGGAGCCGGCTGCAACGCGAGGAGTCACTTGGCATCAGTGGGAGGATGGAAAAGAAGTAACGTTAGACGCTTTCAGATAGATGACAGCGTGCGCGGGGGCAGAGTCGATTTACCGATCAGTCGATAGCCAGGACAGGATTTGGAAGAAATTCCGAACACTCTCATATTTCTCCACACGGTTGTTTGGGGGGGATTTGTAGCTCTTTTTGTTTCATTTGACAGCGAACTGATTATCTTCAAGTTGTGACGGACAAATGAGGCAATTTGCTGAAGTCTCTGGGAGGATTTTCCAGCATTTTATTCACCAGGACCAAACATGATAAATGAGGCAGGAAGAGTCTGCAGCTTTATCAATACTGAGCTGTTAGAACAATTAGTTGGAAAATTAATCAGCAACTGCTTTGATATATGATTTATTTTTTAGGAGAAAAACAGAAACTAGAGCATTTCTGCTCTTGTGTTCGGGCTGGGGGACATGGCAGCTTGGGGTCTTTCTTTCCATCTTCTCCAGCTTTCTCCAGGTGCTCTCGGTTTTCCACACGGTCCAAAACCATTCATTAAAGCTGATTGGAGAGAGGGACGGGAAAAGGGAGCAGATATCTGCTACACCATTTGGGTACAAGGCAGGGAAAATTATGGATGGATGCTGATTGAACAAAACAACTTGAGGACATCATGCTGGGCCGCATAAAATTGTGAACATCTACTTCTGATTTGTCTTAGACCGAGAAAATAATCAAGGGTTCAGTTTGGTTCCGATTTTAGTTTGTATCCTACTGTGCCAAAGTATTGCAGTGTTTTTAGAGCGAGAGGAAAGAAAACAGATAATTTGACTGTGATGGTCATAATTGAGATGTTTTTCTCTTTGTTGATTTGTTGGTCTGAATCCATGTTACATTTGGCTGATGGTTTATTTTCTGTGTAACGCAAAGTTGATTCTCTCAGGGTTTGACATTAACCTCAATGGTATGAAAGTGGCCACTCTAATATGTCACTGTGGTGATTATGGGACCTATTCCCTACTAATACAGCGCTAATAGCTAACAGAATAGCGCTATATAAATGCAAATCTGTAGCAGCAGCCGTTTGCAGTGGATGTCCAACAGACTCGTTGCTGGCTGTGTTTTAGCAAATGTGTGAGACGGTTTTGTTGCAGTTTTTGTCTCCTTTCTTTTTTTTATATCTTGGCAGTAATTCATTCTTCAAACAGCAACTGCGAAGAAGACTGAGAAGTTAAGTGGGAATTTTATGATCTCTCTGAACTTTGTGGTCCATTTCCAGCCAGAAGGGGAATAAGCTTTAGACTAACAATGACTTCACAGTGACTGGAGCTAAAAGTGTCCACATTTTCAGCACTGGACAGCTCCCAAATCCCAGTGCCCAATGATCCAACCCCAAACATCGTCTTGAAAGAAAAAGGGCAGCAGGCAGTTGTGTTTCTGAGCTGCTGGACGTAGAGGAAATGCTTCGAACTCCGTCTCCCTTGGAATATTGAAAACCTCTCGCTGAATGAGTCTCCAGCTACCAAAAACCCCAAAAGGGATTGGACAAACCAATCCATCAATCAACTTCAGGCTTTAGCCTGGGAGGGACTAAAGCAGCCCACCAGGCCAATCATCACGGGCGTAGATGAGACCACAGCTGAACAGCTCTGCCACACAAAGGGAAAGGTCCCCTTCTTTGTCTTTGGCCAAGGGCCTCTCTCCGCTAAGGTAGAAGACAAACGCGGCTTTACAGTTGGCTGAGAAGAAGCTCGGCAAAGTTTCTGAGAGGGACAGAGTAATTACCGGACGAGAGAAACACAGTCGGAGATGTGTTTTCCCTCTAATGCCACAGTGTGTGACATGTATACTATCAGCGCGTCTCGCTTGTTATTGTTAACAGCTGATGTGAGAATGTGGCAACCCTGCCTCAGCAAAACTGGCATTGTGCATAAGCAAATGAAGGACACAGCTCGCTTTTTTTTTTCGCCCCCTTTCCTCTCCCTCTCCCTAGTTGATATTCCACAGCCTCAGCACATTGTTAAAGACGAGGCATTCTTGGACGGAGTCCTGCCAGCGTGTCTGGTCCGTTGGTCTGTTTTTTTCTGTTTCCTTCGTTTTTCTCACCAAGTCTTCCCGTGGATTAAAACGTGGTTTGTGTTGTGGTGGCATAGCTCTGGCAATCCAGTGTGTGTGTGTGTATGCATGCAGAGTGATATACTCCAGATGAAAGCTGCGTCTCCTGCACCTGATCCTTTATTGACTTGGTTACCAGGCGCTAACCTCAGAACCTTGACCTCTGACCTCGGCTGTCTTGTAGGCGCAGCTGCTGCAGAGGCTCCTCGGACCGTCCCTATAGCAACATATACTCGACCTCTGACACTAAAATCATTATCCCCTTCAATATTGCTATTTAGTTAAACAAATGTTTTGCCTACAATAAACTTGAAAGATATATATACTCTCAGCAGAACAGATTCATTGTAGAGGCCTAAAATCAATCCACATTATACCTAACCGGTGTTGTGGGGGTCAAGTGGAGCCAATCCCAGGGCTTTAAGGTGGAGAATAACCCTAGACAGCTATCACAGTATACACAAACAGGGGGCAATCTAGAGTCTCCAATTTATTTCAACATGCATGTTTTTAAGTACTTGGAGAAATCCCACACTAACACAGGAAGAACATGCAGACTCCACATAAAAACCCTTTCAGTCTGTTCAGGATTCAAACTGCGGACCCTCTTACTGAGAGGCAACAGTGACACTAACCAAGGCTATTAACCACGCTGCTTTTTTTCTATTTCATGATCATAGCCGTGGTATCAAATGGCTGCCCGCCGTATAGAGAGGAGTGCTAATCAGAGCTGCACTACCTGTTTAAAATGTTGGACCTCCCTGAAAACATAGCCCGACTTCACGACTGGCTTCACTAGGGCGAGAATATGAACCTGCAGTCGGCCAAACAGCCTGTTAATGGCTGTGGCATTAACACAAGTGATTGAACACAAGCAGTTTGCACTCCCAATGATTTCATTTACTCGCCGGCGCCGAGCGCGTTGGAAGCATCCGTTCCGAGGCGAAGTTGCAGTGCAGGTAGAGGTCGAGCTCATCTGATCGGCAGCGGAAACATAACGAAGCAAAGCCTTCGTCTCCTGGCGGGAGTGTGGACTCAGCAAAAAAAAAAACAAGAACTGGGCGCATTTAACATCCTGGCGTTCTACATTTCTGCGAATATTTCTGTTCTTTAAAGGATTTATGAAGGAGCATCTCGCTGTCTTTTCATCTTCAAAGTAGATGTAAACTAGCTGTAGACTGTGACACTCAAGGGCCATCGCAGCAGATGGTGGGTTCAAACATAATGCCTGCTTGTCTGTACCGTATGTTAGACGTGCGGGGCGACTTTGTGCAACATCTTTGACTGTTACTTGTGTTTTTCCAAGCCCTCTTCCAGGACGTATGCTTCTGTAATCACTGCACGTGGTGCAGTCCAAGTAATAATCCAGGACATCTCCTTGTATGGAGGACATATGAGGAGATGGTGCACTCTGGCTGCTTTCCATCTGTGCTGCTGTGATGTATTCACACAGAATCATCACCAACCCAGCAATTCCCCTCAGTGCTTTTGTGTCTTAATCCTACTTCACTCCATTTTTTTTGGCCCATGGCTTCGCCCTTTTTGGCTCGCTCTCATCAACTCAGGCAAGAAAGGTTAAAAAATGCTTAAAAGTTACTCACTGTACGCTTCCTTTACCACGCTCAGCGGCACAAGGAGGAGTTGGCACCGGAGCTGGGGAACACATCGGAGCATCCGGCAGCTTTAGAGCCTCACATTCCCCTCGGGCCCCGGTCGCGATCGAAAACGGGGGCTTGAAGCTGAGTGACTGGTGGTTTTACACGTGTCAGATGGCGAATGCTAATTTTGCTCCGCGTCTGCCGAATGTGTAAATTAGCTGTGCCGCTGCGTCGAAGGATCATATAACATAGTTATGCACTCGAGTGGCCAAGTCATCCAGACGCACAAGGTGCACATTAGTGTCTATCTGCGACACAGCAGGCTTTCAGCTGACTCCGTCTTAAGTGCCCAGAGCGTCCCAGGGTCCTGCCAGAAAGCCTTTCAAACACGTGGTTAATGCTGTCAAATGGGCACAGATTCGATATCCTCAGACTTTACCATCACTCGGTGAGATTCATGGCAAGATTTTGGAAGATTTTGTTTGTTATTGTGTTTTTGTCTTTGTACCGCACCACGTTGTGTTTGGTGGAGCTGGCTGAATGCTCCCTATTGTATCTGTAGTAGACACACGGGCGCTCATGTCATTATTTGAGCCAGAGCTGTAAAGTGATGGTGTTTTAATTAATGATTGTTTCATCAAGGCTATGAGATTGTTAAAGTTAAATCGCAGTAACACTGTTTTTTTCTGACAGCGTCCTTTGGGTGAAATCACAAAAAGTCAGATGATTTCTCTCAGGCTCGAGAACATTTAAAGTTTAATTTGTGCTTTTGAATAAGAGCATTTTTTCCCCCTCTTCCACTAAAAGGTTCAGTGGTAAATCAATTGATGTCAGTGTGATGCTTTTTTCATGCATTACAGAAATGAGCGATGATTGATTCCACAGAGGACACTGTCTGCAGATCCCGGGTTTCTGTTTCCTCTAAAAGCTGCTGCGATAGCCCGCCCTCGCACCTCCGTGTGCACTCTTATAAATACTGTGGCACCCTCGTGTTAATAAAATGCATTTAAATTGATTTCTTGTTCAATATAGAGCTGGATAACGCACATCATACCGTCAAACCTGCACCTTTAGCACACACACACACGACACAAACACAAATTGCCAGATAGAGGCTGAGCATGAGGAGGTGGAGAGACAAAATGAGCATATCGGAGCTCATCTGCTGTAGGTCTGTCGAGTGCTGCTCCACAGCCGCCTCACGGCAGCCTCGGGAAGGTGGGGAACAGATGGTTGTTACAAGAGCTGTCAATCTCTCACAGGTATGCACAAATCAGTGATGCATGCATTATACTTCACATCAGTATATGTTCCCTCGGGAGCTTGTTCAATACTGAATAATTAACAAAAAAAAAAGGAAAAGAGAAATGTCGTAACTGCTTAGACCCACTGTTGGGGGTATAGAGCACGTATAATGTTGAGGTGTATTTGAAATACAAAATGCCAGTTATTGTATTCCAGTACAGTTATAATGTAACTGGATAGTAGTCAGAAAGGAGATACATGAAATACATGGATTACATAAAAGAATTTTGCTTTTTTGCTTTTTCAGCTGCATTCACTCTGCAGAACTGGAACTTCACGTTGTTTGGTGTGAGATTAAGGTTTGTTGAGCACAGCTATGAGATGTTCAGATTCTGAGTCATAGAGATGATTCACAGTGTTGTGTGTGTTCACAGTGTGTATGAGTGTATAGTGTGTGACAATGTTGAAGGGATCCGAGTGATTCTCACAGTCGCTTCGTGGTTAGTGTCGCTGCCTCACAGAGCGAAGGACAGTGGGTCGTGTCCTTGTTGGACCGATCTGTGTGGAGTGTTATCCCATGGTCTTGTCAATGGGTTTTCTCCAGTTTCCTCCCACAGTACAGAGACATGAATGTTTAGCCTGATTGGACTCTAAGATGTCTCTATGCTACCTGTGTAGACAGGACATGGTTCCAGTGAACCACCGCAACACCATTTGGAAAAAAGATAATGGGCATTGAGTGATATATAAAAATATGCTACAAATTACTCTTTGAGGCACTCAACTATATGTATACCCTGCCTATACCTTGATTCTGGTTTCGATGAACCAAGTTTCTCCTCTCTTTTCCACTCCTCTTTATCCTTCAGGGTGATCCGAGCTGCCTTCTCCTCTTTGTGTTTTCCCGGCACACATCTAGCCAAGTCTGAGCTTGGCTGGCTCCTGAGCGCGCTATCGAGCCGGTTTAAATAACCTCTGTCCTCGTGCCCAGCGAGATCAATAGCATCAGTGTGAGAGGAAGGAGTGTGTAATCTTGAATCGGACCGAGCAGCAGCTTTCCAGAGCCCCTCTCTCCAACTGAAGCTGTGACCAGAGCTGCATGAGTCATTAGTTGCTTTGAGTGTGATTAGTCACCACACAGACACACTGGGCACAAAGGGTTTGTGTGTGTGTGTGTGTGTGTGTGTGTGTGTGTGAGAGAGAGAGATTATGCACAGTGCATGAACAGAGCAGGAAGTGAATACCTGATTCAGCGCAGCTCGCTTTCCTTTCACCAGCATCCTGTTTTTAATTTGTTGAGCAATTAATGTTCATGCACCCCGGTTTAATGTCTATTTTATGGCACCAAATCACCACTGCAACATACCAACACTGTCTCCCTCTATCTCCATGATTCATTAATGAATAGTGTTTCTGTGTAAGCAGGCTGGAGGTCAGATTATAGCTGCAAAACCATTCAGGAAGGATGCAGATTATTCTATTTTTTTCATATCACAAATGGCAAATAAGAAATTATTGAGTTTCCAATGCAGCTTTTGTGATGATCTTTCATCACAGCTGTGTAGTATTCTCATGACGGAGATAAAATGACCTTCCTTTCATTCCTCCTCCTTCATCTTCTTCCCCTCCCAGCTCAGCACTTTGTCACTCATCTGGAGCTGTTATTCTGCTGTTCCCTCCGCCGGCTCTCTGGAGGTAATAGTTTTGTGAGACATGATTAAAGAAAGAGGAGGAGTGGAATCACCTTCTCCTGTCAGGTCCCGGTAGGCTGAAACCAGACTGACAGTTTGACTCTTTACTGTAAAACATCTCCTCTGAATGCTAATAGTACAGATTCATCTCGCCTCCTTTTCAGCTACATTTTGGGCCTATTTTAAGACAACAGCCCTTCTTGTCATTATGTTGTTGATCAAGAACGGCTTTGAGGCTTTTTGTAAAAGTACAAAAGACAATCTTTTATTTCTGTCAGAAATTCATTTCCCGGAGAGACTAAAAGAGCCCAGGCTGTGGAGAACAATATTCTGTCAAATGCCAAGCAAAAAGAAACAAAAAACACTTCTTTTTGGAAATGCTAAGAAAAAACCCAGGTGGGTTATACTTCCTTAGATATAACAGTAAAACTTTTACTGAAGCCTTTGTCTTCTCTGAGGTAGGCTACAAATGTTAGCATGCTCAGCTAAGTAGCATCTATACTCCTTACAGCAGTTAAGGCTACAGGACAAAAGCTTAGTGATGCCTCGTAGCATAACCTCCAACTTAAGAATGTTTATTAGCTAACTAGTGTTGTCAACTGTAGTGTTGACTACTTAATTTGTCTTTTTCCTTGTTTTACAGTCAGCCTCTCAACAGTGTGATTTCATGATTAATCATGTCTCTTTTTTAAGTTTAATGGTTTTAACAGAGGCATGTGTATGTGGAAAAAAAGACAAGTCCAAGCAGAAAAATAAATAAATAAAAATAAACTAAAAAAACATGCTAATTCAAACGTGCTTAAAGAAAGTAGGTGAAAGATCCAAAAACAGAAAACGATGAAATGTTAAAGTGTCAGATGGAGGGCTACACAGTGCTAATGTAGATGGTGAGGTCGCATTTGGGTTGTGTCTGGAAGTTTGCATGTTCTCCCTGTGTGCTCATGGATTCATTTCTCCATGTACTCTGGTTTCTTCCCACAGTCCAAAAGCATAAACCAGCTCAATAGGGGATGCTAAATAACCCCAACGTGTGAATGAGAGAGTGAGTGGTGTGTGTTTGGTGATCTATCCACAGTTTATTCCCTTACCTTTGCCCTGTAGAGACAGGCACCAGCAGAGCCCTGTGAAGTTGGGTAAGCTAATGAATGGATGAATGGATTGATGCCTCAGACCTTATATTGAACCAAGTCTCAGGAAACCAGGAACGTTTTCACAGAGAGCTTTATACTCAGAGAAGAGAGGTAAGAATGACAGGACCAGGAGCAAACAAAAGGTCAAGACTCCGACACAGAGAGATTGAATCAAAGAACGCGAGGGACTGCTGGGGAGACACGAGCAGGGAATGGACCTGATTGATGGAGAGACTTTAGAAACAAGGCAGGTCACTTAAGGAAACACAAGTGAGGTGTGCCCGGAACAGATAGGTACAACTGATGAAAAAAAACTCACCGAAAGTAAATGAAGAAATACTAAAAGAAAAAAAAAGATATGGAAAACGCTGAACAGAATCTCAGCAGCTGGCAACTCTTAAAAAATAATGCTGTCTTTGATTTGTGGATAAATCTTCCGCTGTTATCTTTCATAAACTGCATAAAGTGGGCCAGTTACTAACTATAATACATGCAGTTTATTTATTCCCTGACTGAGGTACCAGCTGGCAGTGTGTGTGTGCTTTTGTCGACGTGTGTGTTGACTGCATCTTGTGTGTATGTGCTTTGTGCTCTTGTATGTGTTGGGTGAGACTCAGTGACCTATGTTCTGCCTGGGGTACGCCTGGGGCCTTTGTGGTGACTGTACCATTATTGTGATGTGTGTATGCGAGTATATGAGAGAACATGGATCAACGTGGGAGCCAAGCTGGCCTGATAAAGTAAACCTCTGCCGTCTGTGAACATACATCAGCACACACACACACACACACACACACACACACACCCACCTGAACACACAGACTTGAGTGTACCATGATGGAGGCATTGCAAGCGTAAAGCTGCCGGGCATGATTTCTCCCATGGAAACCACTCGCAGCTGACATAATGCACTCACAATGCACACACTTTTCATGTTTTCTTTTCCCTCGGGCGGTTTTCCCACCGACCAGCCAGGAGATTTGGGTCGAGGGGCCCGTCTTCCCTGCGTCACGACGATGGCGAGGCCAGTTGGTCCCCGGCTCCAGCAGATTGACAGCTCAGCGCTGAGCTGTAATGTAGGTCTGCCAGCCTCGTCTGTTAGCTCTCTTTGGATCTCTGTCACTCAGCTCGGCCGCTCTCACAATGACCTAAGAATGTGCGCTATTCAGACAACATCGTGAAAATGTGTCGGATGGACATCGGCATTGAAGTCCACTGAAGCATTTTAGAGACTTCTGGCTCTTTTCTCCGCAAGACACAACTGCGCCTGTGAAATGTGAAGAGGGGCGATTTAGAGGGAGGTGTTTGCGACATCTGATGTCTCCTCCTTAACAAAAGGTGCTGCTGGTTAGTATGCAGCTGGTGCGCTCGGATGCCCTGTGCACTGTATGTTGTAAATCCCATCTGGTAAAACTTTGAAAGGCGGCTGTCTATAGACACACAGTGTTGTACGTTGTATGGCATCCATAGAGATGTCCATAGGCTGCACTCTGTATTCTTGTCGCTGTGGATCGTGGCCCCTGGGCCCCTTCCAGTCCCAGGCCCTCCAATGCAGCTCTCTCTAATGCTCTCGCTTGCAAGACTGGGCAAACTCCTCGGTGTCGCGACCCTCTCCAAGCCTTAAGAAATCTCCCGTCGCCCACCCAGCTAACACAGCCGAGGCCTCCAACGAGCAGAGAGTCCAACGGCTCGACCCCAATCTGTCACAGCCCATCACAAGGTCCTAACCCACCTTTAGACGGGCCCATGCCTCAAAGTGTGTGGCACAGCGGGGATCTCAGCCACACCAGGGTCCTCTCTTTTCAGGGATGCGGAGACCAATTTGGTCGGTCGCCATTAAAAAAGTGCTCGACAAGATGCTGTTAAATGACAGTGTAGTTTGGCAGGTGTCGCGGAGCACTTTCACATCTGAGGGGGATGTTTTTTTTTTGTCGCCTCACACGCTCCAGTTTTATATGGTTCCACCGGGCTTTCACATGGTGAGAGAAGAGAGCGGCCATTATTCCTGTAATTTAAAAAGGGTTGAGCCGGTGTTGCATAATCTTCTTTCTGAGCGTCAGGGATGCTGTTGGCAGTGTTTGCTGTTACCTTGGTGTATGCAAAGAGGTCTTTTGCTTTCGCGGATACATTATTTTCTTTATGTAACTGGAGTTTAGAGAGTCCAAAGCATATCAGACTGTCTCATGCTGAAAGTATTTCAAACTTTTCAGATCAGCTACCCGCAAGCTGCTGTTTGCAGCAAATGCACAGTCAGCAAGGTATAAAGAACCATTTTATTTTCCCCACAAGTAAAGCACAGATATAGAGTCGCTTGTGGTGCTTAACTCACCATAAAACCAGCCTTCTAAAACAAAACTGTGTTTTCTTCAGGCTGTATATTCATCTTTGTTTCAACCCGGTATGGGGCAATAAAGCTTGGTTTCAGCCATCTCTTCATTGAGCTGAGAAGCTATGGGCCTTAAGCCAAAATCCTCTGGCAAAGTCAGCAGCTCATTTCTGATGTGTGGTAGGATTTTCTCTATGTTGTGCAGTATAAGACTGCACCAGAATCTGCCCCTCACTGCAGTCCTCTAAAAGTTCATCCAATCTGTCACGGTTGGAACAAAATCTATCTATTGGGTGTCATAAAACATTTTCTTCATTGGGTTGATCACTCGTTGTGCGGAATAGGACCGGTTTAGGTATAACAGGCAGGTCTGACTCAGACTTCAAAGTAGGATCTCAGTGGAAAATGTTGGTTGTTGGACAAAAGTTTCTGTCAAATTGGGGGGGGGGGGGGGTAATAAAATGAGTGCCAGTGTCTGGGCTTGTGTCCCTAAAACAGACATAATCCACTCATCTGATCTCTTAACCTGCTTTATTCCTAACCTGTGTTGAAGCCTATCACAGTGCATGTACAATGAAGGCAGGAGACACTCTGGGCACGTCTTAAGTGTCACAGGTCACACACCATTCACTCTCACTCTTACACCAAGGGGTAGTTTCTCCATTTCTCCAGTGTCTCAAATCGAGCTAAACATGAATTTTATTGGACTTTGGAGTTTAACTGGAGGAAAATAAGCAAATTCATAGAATTCATATGATGCGTTATTTGTCCTTGGCTGTGACCATATCCATGCTTGAAAAGCCCATCATTTGTTGTTTTTCACAGCTTTTTCAGATTTTCAATTGGAAAGACCATTTTCTATAGAGCAATACATGACCAAATGGAAAAGGAAACCATGGCCACATCCTTGTGCTCTCTTAGTTTCTGTGTCAGAAGGATTTCTTGCTGGCACTTTGCAAGCAACTTGCAAGGGCCTCTTGGCAGCGAGCGTTGGATTAGGCAGGTGTGAACATCAGCAACATACAGCAGCTATATAAGGAAGCTTCCAACAATTAATGATGGTGTGAACCCTATGTCTCCTTCCATTTAGTGTTTAGTGACTGAGAAACGCAGCTTTGGTTTTTACGACAGTTGCCATGGATATGAGTTTGTCTAATTAGCTCTGAGCTGGATTTACAAACCAAACAGCTGTGGAGCGGTTGAGTATGCCACCCCTCATCCACTCAAACATGGAAATCACCAAAATGTCTCACCTGGCAGGAATCATAACAGTTTGCCTTTCAGTCAGTCAACCACTCACTCACACATACACACACACACACAAACACACATGCTTTCATTTCGTATGGTGAGAGCTCTCATGTTACCAGTGAACCCATTTATTTGGGGACATGGGACGAGAACAGGTGGTTTATGAAGATCCCGCAACTTTTCCGTCCATGTTGTTGCTTCTTCTGGAATTATTCTATATGTGTTGAATGTGATTGAATTAAGAATTACCATATATCTCCAAAAGTCGGAAAATGTGATGAATTAAAAATCTATTGGCTTTGCCACCTTTTCCAATTAGTTTATGTTATGAAGGATTAGCACATCAATACACTATGTTTTATTCATGCTTTACAGTGTCTCAGCTGCTTTGGAGGCAGCTATTAGGGAGGCTGTAAAAGTGCTGTGGGATGATAATATATGCATCATAGAAGACATGAGTAACAATGGAACTGCAGCTAGTATCTATAAACATGATTTTTATTGTGTATAAGCGTCTCAGACTTTTGTGTGTAAAACCGGTAGCACGTAGGGAAGCTTTTTCGCTCTTTCATTTGTGTGTACAAAGCTTTACCTTGAATTCTGCCTCCACTTACAACTGATGATGTTTGCGTTGTTGATCCTGGCTCACTGCTCCTCCTTTCTCTCCTGCTTTCTCTCTGTGCAGCTTCAGGATGGTGTTGACTCTGTGTGCAGCTGGGCGGCGGATCCTTTTTGCTCTGATGCTGCTGCTCTATTTAGGCTTGGGTAAGTTCTCTGTCTCCCGCTGTCTGTCTCGCTCCCTTTGAAATGCTGCGTCTCCGAATGCTGCGGAAATGAAGTGTCAGTTTCCGATCTGAAGAAGAAGCTGTCAATATAACAGATAGTGTCAACACACAAGTGGGTTCGAAAGGAGAGGCAGGGGGAAGGAAGAGGAGGAGCAGCTGGACAAAGATGCAGGGAAATAACTCAGCTCCCACATTAATTTTTCAATATAAATACACGAGACAGGTCTGTACTAATTTGAGTGTTGTAAGTGAGAGCTGACACGCCAAGGATGTTTGCAGACATGCTCGGTGGGATTGTGCTGGAACACCTCCAAATCCATTTATGAAAGTTTAGCCAACCATCTGTTCCCTTACAACTGTGCACAAAATTCACAATTATGGAACAAAAAAAACAAAACATCTCAGAGGTGCAGGTCTCAGGTGGATATTATCGCAGGTTTGAGGCCCCACATGCAGCCTGCTGACTGCCTGTAGAGAAGATAAGTTCCTCTCCCTAATTACTTTTCCTGTAATTGGCATGCATGATGGTAGCTGGTCAGCCTAGATTTTCATTAAAAAGAAGAAACTACACCGCTTACTTCCGAAATTAAAAGTCACCCCGACAGCAGAAAATCATTACTCCGTGTCCAATCGTGTTTTTGTCTGGCCTTGTCGTAAAAATCCAAAAGTAAACAAGGTGATCTGCAGACCCTTAAATCTAAAAAAAATCACTCCCAAATTCACCTTCTGTGAGTCAAAACCTATGAGTCATTAATTCACAAGTTCATCACCAAAAAGAATAGAAAATTAAATTAAGTTCCACTCCCACGTGACAACCGGAGCCTCTAATTGGCTTCTAGTTGTGAATGTGAGAATGAGTGATGTGTGTGTGAGTCCTGCATGGTTAGGGTTAGAGTTAGCCCTAACCCTAACCCTAACCCCCTAACCCATGTTGGATAATTCCTGGATGGATGCTCAGCTCTATCAGCCCATATGTTTTGGCCACAAAGCCTATATGTTTTTGGCCACAATGATACAAGATGTGTATCTGGCATAAAATGGTCAAATTCAGTTTGTCGGTTTTGCAGATTTAGTGTTCAAGTCTTTGAAATGGGCCTTGAGAAGTTGTTTGCAGTCTGTCTGCGATCCAAACAACTCATTGGATGCCGGAGGAGGACTGACAGGAACGAGATGACATCTGTTAATGATAGAGAGTGTCCTTTCATGTCACTTCCAGCTCTCGCTTCCTCTTTATAGACTATTTTTCTTTTGTTCCATCTGTCAACGCCATGCTACAGGGTACACTTGTCATCCATCGTCTCTCAATTTCCTCCACTCAGTTCCTTACACTCATTCTTCCCCTCCATCTCCTCCCTCTCTATCCCTCTCTCTCCCCCCTTTCTGCCCTCCTCTGGCTCTCCCGCTTTTCCCTGGGATTTGTGATTGTGTGATTACATCTGATTTGGGGGGTGGGGAGGCAGTGGGGGCGTTCTCTAGTGCAGAGGGATACTCTCAGGGGGTTCAACTAGTGAAAGCTGGCCAATCTAAATGCAGATGGAAATATCTTTTGGTGATTCAATTCCACTGTGTGCAATATTCCATATAAGGCTTTGTTTGTTTTGGGTTTTTTTTAAATGCTCATTTAGTTTTCTGCAGACTGGTGCATTTGACTATCAGTGAAATATAAATGGAGAGGACCGGAGAGGAAAGCCAATGTAAAAATCCCTGAGCAAATTTGTTTTGAGCTTATTAAAGCTTTGTAATTACGTTGGTTTGGTTTATTGGCAGAGAGCACTGCACCTCACAGTCCTCGTTCTCCTTGATATTATGAAGAGAGACAGCTACTTCCTAATGACTAATTTTACCTTCTCAAGGATTATTAATGACTACATACATAGGAGTTTGCTTTCATCACTGCCTATTAAAATAAATGATAATCGCACAAAGAAAATGTAGTTTCTGGAGATTTCAGCCTTTCAGCCACTGTACTTAATGAGCATCTCTTGATATCAACAAAGCGCATCCTTTCTTTTCCTGACTACATAATACTGACGCGTTATAATCAGGTTTGTAAAAGATTAAGCCATTAACAGGCCAGGGGCTCATGTGTGTAAAGGTGACGCCATCGTCATGGTAACAGTGGACCTGTTTGCCATGGCAACCGCTCTGGCCATGACATCGTCAGTCTTGTGTCACACAGGACTGACAGGGACACTTATCTCAACACAAATATATATGATAGAAACGTGATAATGATTCAGTTACAGGCCGGGAGCGGCTGTCACCGCTGTGTGTTTTTCTGCTCGTGCCTGTGTGCAGTTTATATAATTATCTGATTTCCCGAATCCCTGTAATGGGATGCTTTGCTTGGAATGATAAAACAAGCTCCTCGTGTTTGTGTGGACACACGAGTGTGAAATTACTAATGAATCCCTGAGGCCTTGTTAGCGGACGACGTAAGCTACAGCCGCAGCCTACACTCGCTGCTCCGCTCCGCGTTGGTAACTGTCGGCATTTAGCCTGCAATCGAACAAACCTATTCATGTCTGTCAAAAAGGCATTTTATCTGCCTGGGTCCTCTTTTCTCTTTTTTTTTTCTTGGTTGGCCCTTGTGGGCAAAATGTCCTTCTACCGACTTATTTGCGTAATCTAATTACACTCCGTTGTGACCGCTCCAGGCGCAGCCTCCTCCTCCTCCTCCTCGTCTGTGGTGAACATGCGTAGGATCACCCATCCTACGGTGCAGCGGACGCTGGCGGGCAGCGCCGTCCTGCCCTGCGTCTTCACCCTCCGCGGCGGGGGCCCCGACGAGGTCCCCCACCTCCTGTGGACCCGGGTCCAGCCCCCGGCAGGAGGACGGGACGCTCCTCTAGAGCAGACCGTGCTCTCTGCTAAAGGTAAAGCTGGTTTAGCTCCTCATTAACACCTGTATTCCCTGGATTCGTCTCAACTAGACACCATTTCTACAAGGAGCGCTGATTTATATTTGTACATTAACAGCGGCTATATGCGCGTGAGCAACGTCATTAACACACAATTATTGCTGGGTTTTATGATTCCACTGCTCTTTCCGGCTTTATCTGAAGCCCTCACGCTGTAAAAGCAACTGCAGAGACCTTAACAAGCTGGCTACAGCAGCCTCTGGAAATTAGACTAAACCTTCCTAGGAGAGGTTTTCACAGTGCTTGTAAACACTCCAAACCTCCCTGTGTGGAAGGATTTCAGCAAAGTAAAGTGCAGATTGAATTCAACTCTCGAGGGCCTCTTTAATGTTCTGGCACTGTTCAGCAGATTGGTTTGGTTTTACAGCCAGGTTTCAGCCTCACCACTCCCATGCTCCTCATTTTCACACCTGTGCACCAGCGACCAAAGGCACGCACACACACACACACACACACACACACACACGCACACTCTCACACACACACACACAGCAAGGTTTAGGCCCAGTGCAGCCGGAGTTAATGCGGTCAAACAAACAAACAAACAAAATGAGATTATCGATCGCATTTTAAATTGCACAGAACTTTGTTTTAATAGTTCTCCCATCAACAATACTGTATCAGATATCAGTGACTAAAGAAGCAACTATCCAATAATACATTATTAATGAGGTATCTGGAAAGCTGAGCTTATCTGCTTTGTCAGGCCTGTGTGTGCGAGTACAGACTTGTGTTTGTGTGTGCCTGTGTGTGATTTGATCTCATCGGATTGATGGTAGCCTGTCAACTAATGTCAACATTTATTGTGCCGCTAAATCCACAGATGTACTTGACATTGCATTGTCATTCCAGACATCTAGGGTAAAGACAGAGACCAGGCAGGCAGTGCAGTGTTGCTTAACAATGTTGCCTCACATCTAGAAGGACCTGGGATAGACCAAGGGTCTTGGCATGTTTTTCTCCTATCTGAATGGGTTCTCTCTTGGCACTTGGGTTTTCTTTCTCCGGAAAACCAATAACAGGCATGTTTAGGTTGACTAGAAATTGTAAATTACCCCTTGGCACGGGTGTGTGTGCCCTGTGATGGACTGGTGACCTGCCCTGGGAGAATTATTGAAGCTGTAATTGCCATACAGTAATACCATAATTATGGCGCTGTTCACCTTCCATAATTCCCATTGTGTGCTGGGCCAGGCTCCAGCAGACCCACTGACACTGTTGAAATAACGATAATAGATGAATGATGAAGATAAAAGTAAAGACACACACAAAGGAGGGGAAAGCAGAGAGATTTGCTGACATTTGTGCGTTCTCGTGGGACCGGCTCCTCTTTGAGAGCGAGGGAGAAAAAAAAAAACGAGGTCTTTAACGCCTTTGCATGTATCTGGAATCAGCATAACGCCAGCAGACACTTTTAATGAAGAAAGCTCTCTCTCTCCGTGCCAAAGGTGATGTAATCAAGGTGAATAAGGCTTTCAGCGGCCGCGTCACGCTGCCAGGATACGCTGCCAATCCCCTGGACGCTACCATGGAGATCTCCAGTCTCCGCACCAACGACTCGGGCACTTACCACTGTCAGGTTGTCCTGGGAAACGACTATGAGAGAGACACTGTGCCCCTGCTGGTCTCCGGTAAGTTCCCGCAGCCGCGGACGGACATGCCATCGTGAGAAGAGGTCGGAGGAGAGGAAACACTTGAGCCGAGCAGAAATTCCTCTCGCAGCTGAATTGATTGCTGTGTTTTATTGCATTCCAGGCTTGTTGTGCTAATGTAAGATAGATGATGGCAGCTCGAAGACAGGAGCGCCGCCAACCCCTTTTGGGCGGCCCTTTTCACCTTCTTCTTTTTTAAATTATTTAATTAAAAATTAATACGATTGATTCACCATATCAATAGCGCGCTCGCCGCGTCTGCGTTGTATTTGTTGTCTAGTTTTCCACTCGAGCGGTCGTGTGATCCTTCTAATTGAATTGTTTCGGCCCCCGACGCCGATTATACATTTCTCCTGTGCGCTCATGTGTGAAATTTCAGATGAAGCTCAGACGGTGCCGGATTGATCGTCTGTGGCGGCGGCCGCAGTAACATGCCTATCGATCACATCCTGGGTGGCGTTGGTGTAAGCGTCTCTCTGTGTCCCACTGTGTCTGCCCGCGCAGGTGTGGTGTTCCACTACCAGACGCCCAGCGCCCGCTACGCCCTCTCTTTCTCCGAAGCGCAGCGGGCCTGCCAGGAAGTGTCGGCTCAGATGGCCACGCCGGCCCAGCTGTGGGCAGCCTACTATGACGGCTTTGCCAGCTGTGCGGCCGGCTGGTTGGACGACCAGACTGTCCGGTGAGGAGACGCTCAGTAACCGCCTCTGTGAGCCGTCCTCTCGAAGCATATTGTGTTACCAGTAAACAGAGCTGCGATTAGGCTGATTAGAGTGCAGAGTTTCAGCTGAACTGTTATCGTGGAAGAAAGGATGAGCGTGTCAATCGTAGATCTCGAGGAGAATTCAATATTCTGGGAAACTCCCTCCCTCACTGAAACAACAGCTAAAACTGAGATACATGATAGGCCAGTGGTTAGAGGTTACACACAGGATGTCACCGGATCAAATCCTGGTCTGGCCAGAGGCCTCTCTGTGTGGAGTTTGCATCTTCTTCATGCATCCGCATGCTTTCTCCAAGATTAGAGTCCTGCAGTCCAAAAACATGCATGTTTACATCAATTGTAGACACTAGATGTGAACATGAGAGTGAATGGTGTATGTGTGTGCGTGTGTCCTGTGAGGCCTAGGTTGTATTCATTGCCTTCAACCTACAACGTATGCACTGAAGATAGGCGCCTTATTTACAGCTTTTTTTCTCCTTCAAATAGAATGAGTAAGAGCATTTCTAAAAAAGAACTCAAAGAAACTTACTAAAGTGATCACTCAATTGCCAGTAAATGTTTCAGCCGTATTTCAGCTCCATTTCGAGGACTGCAACGTTTTTAATATGCCTGCTAATTCCCTAAGATGAGGATGTTTGCTTTTGTTTTCTGTCCTGTCCTCTGCCGTCTTGATTAATATTCAGTTCTGTTTTGTCACCTTGTGTACTTTGGATTCGCATTCTTCTTTTTTTATCAGTGTTGTTTCTCTGCTGCTAATTGTATTCTAATTTATTCTAATCCAGTGCCCTTTGAAACAGACTGCGTAAAGAATTTATTCTTAACTGACATTTAAGGAATTCATGAAAACAAACGCAGCGATCTGTGATTTGTGACCACACAGTAAAATGTCCACCGACACACTGGTACTCATTTAGCAATGATTAGTATGAAATAAGGCCGATTCATTCCCATTCATCCTTCCCATGTGCTTGTCTCCACAGCTACTCTGTCCAGTTGCCAGAGCTTGGTTGCTATGGACACAAGGAATACTCCGCCGGAGTGAGGAATTATGGGAAGAGGGACCCGAAAGAGATGTTTGATGTGTACTGTTTTGCAAAAGAGCTGGATGGTATAAACACACCCACACCCACCCACATACACACACACACACACACACACACACACACACACACACACAAATACATCAAAACTTGTCACAGCCTTCAACTTTTCCTCGTATGTTTGTGTCATATTTTGGTACAACATGAAAGAAGTCAGACAGCGTTTTTTTCAAGTTTCCATTAAAAAATCATATCAAAGCAAATGTGTATTGATCCACGACTTCAAATAGTCACTACAGTCGGTGCATAATATGGCCCCTGTTTCAGTCATGTTTGCTAAAAGCTCCAGTTTTTGGAACATAATGAGGCTTTTTTTGGGTTTGTTTATTTTGGAAAAAATCAAACAATATATTTATGTCCTGATCTCAAATCTCTTCACTAGAAGCCAACGGCCTCTAAGCTGAACACCACAGACCGTAGTAAAGCCGTAGTAGTAGTAGTAATAGTAGTGGTAGTATTCAGGCCAGGTGCCTGGCTGCCACAGATCTGACAGGCGTCATCTGCTCCTTGACAAGTCCCTGTCTCCTCTCTCCATCCCCCCTCTGACCCCGCCCCCCCCCCCTCTCCCTGCCAGGCGAGGTCTTTCACTCCTCTGTGCCGGGCAGGATGTCTCTGTCGTCGGCCTCGGACCGCTGCGTGTCCCTCGGGGGCCAGCTGGCCACGGTGGGGCAGCTGTATCTGGCCTGGAAGGCCGGTCTGGACAGCTGCGCCCCGGGCTGGCTGTCTGACGGCAGCGTGCGCTACCCGGTGACCTGGCCGCGGCCGGACTGTGGAGGGAGCCGGCCGGGGGTCCGCACCGTGGAGCCCAACAGCACGGCCGACAACAGCACGGCGCTGTACGACGCTTACTGCTACAGAGGTAGAGCACCACACCCAGGATTCACTATTCAGAATGTGTCCATTCAACACCGGACATGCTGGAAGTTAAAAAGCAGACACATAATATAAGAATATAAATATATGTAAAATATACTTAATTTGCCCTATGAATATTTTAATTGGGGCTATCTACATACATTATTCATAGGGTTTGTCATCTTTATACAGTATTATCTCATCTATGTGTATTAGTATCTATAAATTACTAACAAAATCTTAACAATCACAGTAATCAGTCACAGCAGGCAGGTGCAACAGTAATTTTAACCTAATTAATGTAAAATATCATATAAATGCATTAATTGTTCTTGTATCTATAACATACAATTAACAGTTATTTCTGTTGCCTTTGCAAATTATAATAATAATTTCTCGGTATTAGTGGGTGCCTGTCACCAATTACTTAGTTATGTAAAGTACCCTCAGGTGAAATATCCAAAACACAAACTGAGCTTCAACTAGAACATGTGCATTGGCATGTTTTTGTATAAGTGGGCCGAGAATAGTGGAGTCGAGTATTTATCCTTGTTCTCTGGTGCAGGCATGTAAGATATGGAACACTGGTTTCATCATTAACGCCTGTGTTGTTGCTGCTTTACAAGTCCTTTGAAAATCCCATTTTGGACACGGATGTATTCATGCATAGGTCCATTTCATGCTTATCTGGCAACTACATAAAGGTTTTATATAGACCGGCTGTCTAGCCTGACACTTACATGAATGAATCCATGAGTTAAGATTCCCTGCTAAACAGTGGATCTTTGTAACCCATACCAGAGCTAAGTGGTAACTAGAGATACAGTTATGATCCAGCCTGACACATTTGAGGAGGAGTGAGACACTGAGGAAGAGCAGCTCTCTGAGGAGCACACAGTGGGCACACAGCCACGTTCCTTAATTTACGTGTGTACTTGAACAGAGGCAGGTAAACACGTTCACATTTCAAAGCTGGGGGCGGTGTGGTTCAAGCTGCAGCCGCGTTTCATGTCACATTATGTCTCTGTTCAGATTCGCCTTTTTTTGGCTTCCATTTCAATATCCCAAATTTATATATGAGTGCGGACGTGATGATGTTTAAAGAGCTGCCGTCTCCTTCAGTGGGAAATGGAGCTCAGAGCAAATTGAACATGAATATAGCAAATTTGCAGAATCATCAAGGTAATGTTGTCTCATTGTTTTATTAGATGGTGGTTTTTAAGCGAATAGATATAAAAAACACATGGAAAATGTAAAACCGATGAGTACGCATTGAGTATACTGACGTTTTGCTGCCGCCTGAGGTGTTTACGTTGCTGTGGAAGCGCTATTAATGTAGCAACAATGGCAATAAATGTCACTGGCAGTGTTGTAGCTATGGCAACACAGATTTCTGATCCGTGTTGTCTTTCCATGTGTCATGTATCTGTGAAACTGCTGGACTGACAGAAGCAGTGGGAGAGAGAGAGAGAGAGAGAGAGAGAGAGAGAGAGAGAGAGAGAGAGAAAGGGATGAGGACAGGATGTGTTCAAGCGGAATATCTCGGCGCTGGGCTCTTGTTCTGTGTGTGTTGACTGATACCGGCCAAATTAAAACACTGCAAAGCTGTCAGACAAACAGGACGAGATCCTGCGGTGACTGGCGTGCGAACAGAAAATCTCTCCAACTTGTTTGCAAGGTAAAGTGGAGAATTCAGGCTCCATCTCTCAGATCTACACCTCCCTGTGGAAGCCCTGGAGCTACCTCACAGGTTCGAGTGACGCGGAGTCTGCAGGGACAGACAGTTCTGGCTCCGCTGCAGACACCACCACCATCACCACCACAGGTTTGTCTGTGAGCAGCTGCCGAGTCCATTAACACTAACACAGTAACACTGCACACGTAATCGATGCACATGTCCTCGCAGGGTCCTCAAACGGGAGTGAGCTTTCGCCTTCTAACTGGACCGGCTTGGTCGACTTGGAGGAGGAGGCGTCCCTCCCCAGCGGTAAGGCCGATCTTACAACGACTGAAATCACAAAAGAAACAAAGGAACATCTGTTATAATGATCCCTACAATCCCCTCATGTCTTCAGCTGCAGACCCCTGGTCCTCTGAGTCCTCCGAGGCCTTTGTAACCCTGCAGCTTGTCCCAGGGCATGACTCCCTAGACTGGGGAGAGCTAGTGGAGCCCGGGCCTGACTCGGAGGAGTTTCTACGACCACCGGTCCAGCCCACTGTGGCTGAGAAGAAGGTTGGTGCGGGATTAAGCTTCAACTCCAATATTAGGAATGTGGAGGCTGCAGTTAGTGAACCCTGTGATTTTATAACCCAATTTCAATCTCACTTGATTCAGGATTGCCCCTTGAGATGCAGCATCTCGTTTTCAAGGGGGGTCCCAACACAAATACACAAAACATACACTGCAGTGAGACATAACAGTCAATACATATTGCTCTCCTCCTTCCATAACCCTTACACACATGCCCGCCCCAGCACAAGCTCTAAAATACTGTCAAAGTATGAGACAAGAACAATGCAACAGTGATATTTACACGCTGGAAAATATGGAGCATCAACTGCATCACTGCATTTGAATATATATGACAGCAGCAAATCAAACCCCAAAAATATCATCAAAAACAGAACAAAACAAAACAAAAACAGCTTGTTATTGAATGGGAGGATAACGCAGGGAGATCATCCTGGTCAAATGGAGCTGGTTTATTGTTGTAGGCGACAATCTCAAAGATTGTCAAGTCCATTTGGAAGCCCTGGAACTACCTGGTGGGCACTGAGGACGCAACACAAACCCCAAGTGGAACAACGGAGGACGAGAAAGCCACGACGAAGGCAGAGGAAGAGTCAAAGTCATCAAGGACGTCGTCACCAGGTGAGTGGGTGGATATACATACTGTGGAGCCTATTGTGACAGTGCTTGATCAGCTGAGATAAAGCAGCCAGTAGGCCTGATGGCACTGCACATTTCTGTTCATTATGTTCATTTTGAGGCATTTTGCGTGGAGGCACTAATTTACTCAGGCCTGTGATGTTGGGGCAACATCAATTGGGGCCTCGCAGCAGGATGGTGCATTAATTACAGTAGAAACAAGTGCCTGGATTGAGGTTCATTAGAGAAACACAGACTTAATAAGGAACAAAAATGGGGGAGCAGAGGCCTTGGAGCCTTTGCATGCATGGGAAGAGTCTGTGCCAAGAAATAAATATACATGGAAATAGTCAGATAATTGTAGTCTTTTAACTCTTCATATTATTGAAAACGTGGTCCGGGTAATTCTTCCTGGCTTACTGTGTCGATATGCCATCGCATAATGCCCCAAAACATATATGTAGGGAAGAAGAGCAAGATGTCATGTTAGGAAAGAAGAAAATGTCATTTTCTCTAACCTACGTGACCAAATCAGTCCTCTGGAGGGCTTGCTAATAAAATAGAAATCATAGTGTAGTATATGGAACAAAATGAAGACATTTTGTTAAGGTATCATAGACTGAAACGTGGGCACAACAGATGATGGATGAGGACTTAAATCCGACTCATCTACCTTTTTTCCCCAGTCTCGGGGGGCCCAGCAGGTTTACAGGTCTTTATCGACTGGCCGTGGTTGAAAGTGGTTTCCAAATGGCAGCCTCCTCCGTTCGCTGTTTGTTGACGACCCTGTAACTGTGTTACAGGGTCGTTGATTCAATTCTGAGGCAATATGTGAGGCTGCGGTGTTCTTAAGTTTCATTCTGTGCTGTGTGAATGTGAGCTTCTGTATCTGTGTGTGTCCAAGGCTTGTATCAGGCCTTCCACCTCGTGCTGTATCTCCTCGTCTGTGTCTTTGCTGTGGTGGAAGTTAAAATGCCAGAGCATTTGCAGATTTTCTTTCAGCCATGTCAGGTAATTAAGTCTCCGCAGCTTTGGATGGTTGCAACAGTTCAACAAATGTACATTGTGTGAGGATTAAAATGCACAAACAATGTGGACTTTATCTTTAATGTAGGGGGTAAATGCTTATCTGTTAGCCTTGTCTGTCTCAGGTTTAATTATAGCTATAGCTGTGACTTAGGCGTTGACATGTACGGCATTCAGCAGCTAGAAAGTGATAATTAAGGTAACCGTATAGACTACAAAGTTGGTATACAGTCGCAGACTTTTCAAACAAGCACCTTCTGCTAATTAGCAAACAATACAGTCTGCAGAGGCTCCACGGTCTCTCTGCCCCTGTGATGAAATAGCTTCATTAGTTGATTCCTTCGTTACAGTATATACAGTGCAGTGATCTCTGGCAATATTGTGAATGTAATGTTCAACATGCTGCAGGGAATTGTTCAGCCTTTTTTTCTCTCAGTGTGTTTCTCCGCAGTCATCTGTAGAGGTTTTCCTCCTGGTGCTGGTAATATTGAGGCGTAGACGGAGCAGCTACAATGATAGAGAAAAACAGCTTACAGACACCGCAGACAGCTAAGAACTGTTTGTTTTGTCTCCCCTGGCAAAGCAGAGAGAATGTATAAGGCATTTTTCACTTTTTTTCCGCACTCTTGGCTCCATATTTTCCTTGTGTGTGTGTGCTCTAAGTGCTCCCCTGAATGCTTTACGTTCCTTCCTCCTCTGCTCTGTGCCCTCCGCAGGTTTGTTTTCGTGGGGAAGTTCGTGGTTCAACAGCGCCACAGGGGAAAACTCTACGCCAGCCAGCGAAGAATCACCCGCTCGGCCCACCTCTGCCCTATCTGCCTCCAATAACTCTACGACTACAGAAAGCACCAGGAGCTGGGGGAGCTCCGAGACGCACACGTCCACCGCCTCCAGCTCCGCACCCGAGATCACCTCGACCGGAGGGGAAACCTGGGTCCGTGTCCAGACTGAGACCGAGACCACCACCCAGTCGGGGGACAAGAGGGGGGAGACGGTGACCTCCAGATCCGGCAGAGGCAGAGGAAGAGGCAAGAAGAACCGAGGGGAGGACAGAAACAGAGGGGAGGACAGGGGCAAGGGGGAGGAGAAGGGGAAGGGAGAGGACGAGGGGAGTGGAGAAATCACCGGCGCCGAAGCCAAAGGGGAGATACAAGTTTCCCGTCGACCTGTTGGAACGAGTAAGCCGAGGGAGAGATCCAGGGAGAGATCCAGAGAGAGAGGTCACCGGAGGGGACAGACCACCACCACCACAGCTCCCACTACCACCTCCTCCTCCTCCTTCTCCTCCACCACAGCCAGTCCTCCACTGATGGAGCTCACAGTGATGACCACAGCTGGATCGACAAGCACTGACTTATCTACGTCCGAATCCCCATCCACCCCTACAGAAAATGCCTCATCAGCATCAATCTCTCCAGATCCATACCAGTCCCCCTCCTCATCCACGTCAACATCCCTCACTGAGTCCGAGTCTACCACTCAATCCTTTTCCCAACCATCTCCATCCCAGTCTGAATCCCAGTCTCCCTCCGCTTCTCCATCTCTTCCATCTTCTACCTCCCCACCTCCAGCCACTTCCTCTCCCTCATCCAATTCCCAAACCCCATCCCTCTTCTCCACCCCATCATCATCATCACCCTCTTCTCCGTCTCCATCTGGATCGGGAGAGACAGATCCTCCCCCACAGTCAGACAGATCCAAATACCCCCCGCCGTACCTTAACTGGGTCCCAGTGGAGACCGGGAGACCGGGACCCCCAGATGAGGAGGAGCCTGCGTGGTCGCACGCAGTAGGCTCGGGGGCCCTGTTACCTGGCAACATGGAGGAAGAGAGCAACCGAGGAGGAGGTGGAGGAGGAGGAGGAGGAGGCAACATCAGCACCATCACTCTCAGCCCAGCAGGTCAGGACCGTGTGTGTCCCTGTTTTTCACAGATCTTGTCATGCCGCTGCTTATTGTCGAACCAGTATTTTAATATCATTCCACAAAGAGTGCTGTTTTATTTTGATGCCTTCAAAGGATTTATTACAAAGTTATTTCTGCAGTTTCTCTTTCAATTTCTGGTGGGAATAGAAAGACTGTACCCACCAGGATAATTGCTGAGATCTGAAAAGAACAGAGGTCCAATGCGGATGGAAACTAGAGGCAGTCAGATGAGCAGGCAGGTTTTTAAACAAACCCCCAGAGCTCCAAAGAAAATACAAGCAAAACTTGAGCGTGCTAACCAATTTGTGTTAAACCATGAATGTGCATAAGGAATTAATACAGATATTTCACTGATGCTAACCACTATAGTAATGGGATAATCCCTATCCTACATGGGGTGAAGGCAGGGAATACACCCTGGGCAGGCTGCCAGTAGATTGCAGGACACACACACACACACACACACACACACACACACACACACACACACACACCAAGTGCCATCATAGCAGAACAGCCCAGAACCAGCGCTGGACCCATTTTGGTGGTAAAGGGGTCTGGCAGGACTGTGAGTCCTGTAAAAGAAGGCAGGTAGACTTTTTTTTGTTGTTGTTTTTTTTGAGTTATGCAATGCAATTACATTGCATAACTGGATGTTATTGATAACATGTCTCCGGTTATTTTCCCCAGCTAACCATTTACAGTTTAATCTTTGTACAGTTTGTGTTTTCTTGCTCGTTTTGACAAAATACCTCCATGTCTGTGGCACTGATATCGAAAAAATAATCATCTCTTTTTTACGATTGTTTTTTTTTATTATTATTCATTTCCTCCCCTGACCTCGCCACTGGCATATTTATTCAACAACCCAGTCTGTGTGCTCCCCCCAGCCCCCCCCCCACCACACACACACACACACACACACTTGGGTGCATACCTTTTCTTCTCACCAGAAGCCAAGAGACCGCATTCCCGACACCGCACGCAATCTGTTGATTAAGTCGGCAGCACGGCGCACTATCAGCGAGGCTCCTGGCTGGCCACCTGGTCTACTGCTTATTTTTCCGCTTGATAATGAGAGCTCACACCGGAAAACATCCTATCACCTGGCGTTTGAAAGCCCCTCGGGCACGGCGCTATCACACGCTCCCGTGCTGATTTATTTCGCTCCCTTCTTTGAAAGCGTCCTGCGAGCGAGCGAGCGAGGCGGCTCGTGAGGAGTCTGCCGATGGAAAACAGCTGTAAACTGTATCGACAGGAAGCCGGGGGCAACCGTCTGGGCCGCCTGGCGAACGGTGCGAGAGCCGATGGATTGGGCTGAGACCCCCGGAGTCATGTGGGGCAGGAAGGCCGTAAACACACAAATGCGAGGCGATGCCTTCGCTGCACACACTGAAGAGGCGCTTGCTGCAGATTGGACCGGAGGAATGACTCTGAGCTAATGTCTCTCTCTCTCTCCCTCTCTCTCTCTCTCTCTCTCTCTCTCTCTGTCTCTTCGTGTCATGCACAGTCCCCTGTGGGTGGGTTTCATGGCCGGGGTCAGTATTTTCTCTCCTGACTGGATCACGGAGCACTTCATCAGTCAGTCCAATCAATGGCACAGAGAGGAGAGAGAAAAAAAAGAAGAGAAGAGGTTGAATCCCAGGTCGTGCAGCAGCACCGAACGTTGTTCTAGCACGTACGCAGCCGCTCTGCGCTCTGCCCTGATCTTTTTAAACGCACTCTTATCGCATCAGGTCTCTGTAACATTTAATCTGCGGCCCGCCTCCTCTTCCTCACCTCATCTCTCCCCTGCACACTGAAATGCCAACACCTCCCATGACGTGGAAAGCGCTTATCGGGGGAAAATCGTCTCTCCAATGTAAACCGTATTTCCACTGTGTCTGTGTGGTGTGCGATTACTGAAAGCGGGTGAAAAAAAAAGAAAGAAAAAGCCGCGTCTGATGTGTGGATTAATACTTTCAGGTATTGCGGCGTCGCCTCCGCAAAGTATTATCTGCCCGCCGCCCTATCTCTGTAAACTTATTAGCTGCGTTTTGCTGTTGCCAGCTTATTGTTGTTGTTGTTTGTGCCGCCGGTGTCAGCCTGGGTGCAGAGCGAGGGACGGTCCACTCTGTCAGCTCCCTCCACAGACTATTGATTTTTCTGCACCACTCGCTTTAATGAACGGCCAATAGCGCCAGGTTTATCTTTCGCACGCACACGCTCGCAGGCACGCGCGCACGTGGCCGTAAATCTGCTTGTCATAACAGTTGATATTCGTCAAGGCGTGCCTTGACCTTGACTGATGCGGAGGGTGCAGAGCGCGCTCAGGGCCCGGGCCGGCGTGCATTAAATGAAATGCATGGCTGCTTTTAGCACCTGACTTCAGCACAATCCGAATGGCGAGTGCAGGATTTGCTTGCAAAACTTGACATAAATCCGTAGAGCTGATGATATTGAGAGATCTGGCTCCGCGCTGTACGGAGCCCTTGTGATTGAAAACCCTCAGTCTTTCTCGCTCTTTCTTTTTTTTTCCTCTCTTTCTTTTTTTTTCTTTTATTCTACCCTCATGATGATAATCCATGGGATGTGAGCTTGAGATGTCTGCTCCTGGTTAGTTATTAGACAGGATCAGCCTCGAGACTAATCATAGCCAAGGTATTGATTTTCGTTCATCGCACCGTGTAAACACAAACACACAAACACACACATGCGCGTGCGTGTGTGTGTGTGTGTGTGTGTGTGTGCTTCCAGGCTCACCCCCCCCCTCCCCATGTGGCTCTCGGTGTCAGAGCGAGCTGGCAGAACAAAGACTCCCACAGTCGAGCTTTCGCGGCCAGGATGAACGAGTGGTGGTTTTCAAAGACCTTAAGTTGCTATAATGAGCGGCTCAGGGGAGAAACATGTGGTAGCGTGTCAATTGATATGGAAATGTGTAATTGTGGACGGGGACCACACACATATACACACACACACACACACACGCACGCACGCTCCTAGGGGGTGAATAGCGGGGCAGAGGCGCTCAGCGGGGGGTCTGTTCGGTTCTGTTGAGGGTGGCTAATGTCTGAAGTTCTCACGCTGCCCACTACGCCCGGCGGAGCGAGCCAGGGCCTCGCTTTCCATATGGTAACCATGACAACAGCGGCTGTGAGTGGATGCCGAGGTTGAGGCTCTTTGGCTTCTGATCCCTTTGAAAAGAGACCGAGTGTGAAATGGATATGCTCGTGTTGTAACCGCTGGTTTTTCGCATTGACAGAAAATCGGGGTGGCGTGGTTTTTTTTTGTTTGTTTTTTTGCTGTGAGTCACACATTTACTTAGTATTTGTTCGCCATCCTGGCGGGGTGAGGGAAGGTCCAACTTTTAGTGGCTCAACGGGGAAATATTTTAGACTTGATTCACCTGCCTGAGTTGAGATACTCCTGTTTCACCCCCCGTTAGAATAAAACGGCGGTCACAAAGTGAAAGCCTGGCTCCATCGCTAATTAGCTGCACTATTTCAACTCCTGACTTTGTCCCCTCCACCCCCGTCCGTCTGTCTCTTTTAGTTGAGGTGGAGCCCTGCGTGACAAACCCGTGTCTGCACGGAGGAAAGTGCCTTCCTCAGGGAACGGGCTACAGCTGCTACTGCCCACAAGGATACGCTGGGGAGAACTGTGAGATTGGTAAGTGATGCTTAAACACACACACACGCACACACGTTAAACACAAAGATAAACACAGTTGCGCTCGTACTACGGCACAATGAAGTCAGCCTCGCTTCAGTCTGTGCATGCTGACAATAAACTCTCAGAGGCCTTTTGGCAGGTCAAAGGTCGATCTGTCTGTCACATGGAGGGAGGAGGCAGGATGGAGCCTGGGGTCAAGGGTTAAGGGTGGAGTGCCAGAGCAGGTCCCTCAAGGTCAAACTATGGGCAGCTTTCACTGTCAACCCCAACTTAAGTGGCTTTATCTAGTCAAGACAGAAATTATCTTCATGCTGTCACTTTTAAGGTGCTTTAATCTCCTTTCTTGCACAAAATAGACAGAGCAAAGTAGAAAGAGCAGGCTTAGGTACAAGTCTATGGAGTCTAAGCCTCTTTTAGCTTCATCAAATTAGAATAAAGCAACAGTAATTAAGTGTTGGAAATCCCTGATTGAGACCAGTCTCAAATCAATCTATTGTTCCTGAGCCAAAGCCTTTATATGCTCAGCCAGCTTTGAACGAATCCGCTCCCAGGGTGTAACCAACCTTTTCTTCTTCCTTAACTGTAATTGATTGCCAGATCCAGAGATACGATACATTTCACCGCAAGAGTGATAAACTTAGGGCCAAGCGGCTGCCATGTTGGACAAAGCCAACTTTGACCTGTGAGACAAAGATTTAAAACCTGCCCGTTCAGAGCTTCTTTATCTTCATGTCATTTCCTTTTCCTGTACTCTCTTGTTTGTGTGTCTGGCTGCAGCATGTCAAGCTCAAGTCTGATTTATTCCACCTCAAGCATGTGTCAGGCTGCAGAGGCATCAAGGAGACAGACTGTGTTTCCTCAAGGCGCAAATAAACACTACAGACAATAGCGAATAATTACAATAATCTGGATTCGTACGACACTCGTCAAAAGCCACTTTACACACTCACCAAGGCAGCCACATAACAAATGGGTCATCAAATAAACAGGTTTTTAATGAAAAGATTCTCGAAACAGAGAAAACCAGGAAAATTGATGAAAACCGATGAAGACTATGAAATGTCGTTAGATGCCAACTTTAATAGTTGGCTTCAAGCGGCATGCAAACAAATTATTGTGTGCTTGGACAGAATTAAAAACACAAAAGATAAAACACACACACACACACACACACTGAACACAGCTGGTGATGGCTGTATTCAAACAGAGGAGGTACTTTTATGTTTATGTATGCAATTACACAAAGTCTGCAAAAAGATTAGAAGATAGGAGATTTAAGTTTAATAGAGCCGCCAAACTACCTGCTGTGGAAAGCTGGGGAATCAAGAGCTACTCGTTTTGCATTTTCACCTTTAATCACATAGTTAACAATGTGGAGCCAGACTGAGGAAGTGAGGTGAAGAGAGAGCGAGAGAGAGAGAGAGAGAGAGAGAGAGAGAGAGAGAGAGCTTGTGATGCACAAACACAGGTCCAGATCTCCGAGTCTGCAGGGTGGGCACTTGAAACATTTGCCACACAGACTCGGCTCTAAAGTGGGTTTGCTGACACATAACAAGCTGCACAGACAAATGACACGCAGCCTCGGACAGCAGCCGAATCTACAACGCTCCACCCCTGGCTTTACATCCTCATTTAAAGCCCATGCATTGCTATTATACGCTGAAACCTTTCACCTGCTCCTCTCTGTCGGGCTTCTCCTCATTCACAGGAGTGAACGCTGTTCATCTGTGCTTTTTCTTCGGTCACTATTCAGATGTCTGCTGTGAAGGGCCATTGACCTGCCTCTCATTCTTCTGTTGCACCTGTGAGGCTGCGACAACTTATTCACCGTTACTAGTACACATAGGGACGCTTTCCCTGTGAAGATAGAGCCCGGGCAGTCTGGAGATTGTTTTTATTCATACAGCCATTGCAAATCACTAGAGTGAAATGAGTTTAGCCTTTACGTGATGCATTGAAAACATAGAAATGAGCATGTTTAGGTCACTCTAAAATAGCCCCTAGGTGTGATTGTGAGAGTGAATCGTGTGCATGTGTGTGGGTCGAGGTTATTATCATTAATAAAGACGAACGAACCAATGAGAACTAGAATTGAGAAAAGGTTAACAGAAAAAAATTAAAACTATTATTAAAAGAAAAAATAAAAACTAAGGCAAACTGTATTACGTGTTTACAAAACTAACTAAAGCATATTGTAATTATGGCTAAAACTCACCTTGTTTTCGTCTTTGTCAGTGTCGGATTGATATGAAATCAATTTATTTGGCACCATACGGCACTTCAGGGTTTATCTATTTACTCCTCAGTGCTCTTGTTTACTACCATGGTGTTTTTTGAGATTCATTTGGCAATACTTGAATGTGTAATGAATGAATCATGCACCTGACAAAGTATGAAAAACTGAAACTAGTACCAAAACTAATAAAAACTAAACTAAAGCTAAGCATTTGGAAAAAGACGAAAACTAATAGTAACCAGCAAAGCTACTCTAAGAACTGATAAAAACTAAGTGAATTAGAGGGGAAAAAAGTCAAGAGTGATTAAAATGAAACTAAAATTAAAAATCTTAAACTATTACAACCCTGGAGTGTGTGTGCTGTGATGGACTATCTTCACCCTATGTGCACTGGAGACAGTTTCTATCACACCCCTGTGACACTGCTGGCTACAAAGCGGGTAAGATAAAGCATGAATGGACGACTGTCTCCATCCATCCCTAAGGTGGCTTTCTTTTTAAACGTCTGAGTTTTCAGGCGGTCACTACCAGGCGGTGTTGGTTGCGTCTGCTTTAAACACTGTTTTCGACCTTATTGTGATAAATACCTTTTCTTTCGGGGTGTTTAATTTAATGGATTATCCAATAGCCAGTCCCACGAAGCCGATGCGGCGAGGCTTGAAATGCGAGCCTGTGCCGTAGCCCGGCACATCTGTGGCACTGTGACACTGTGACACGCGGGCGTAAATCTGTCCCCGGGGTCCCAATTTATTCCTTAACATATGCTCGGCTCGTTAGGCAGCCGCTCCTCGAGGAAGCGATCGCTTTATGAATAGACGAGGCGCACACAACGACTTAGTCGTCTGTAGTCGCAGGCTGGGAACACCTTGGCGGTGGCTTTTCTCCGTCTGCGGGGCGTCAGGTGGAGACGGACGGACAGACACCCCGGGCTGACAGGCGGCGGCTGCGGCGTAGGTACGCTGCGAGGCTTTGTTATGGATTTGCAGAATTTGCAGTATTATCTCTCTGAGGAGCAGCTTCCCCCTCTGCATAATGGATGAGAGGGACGAGGGGATCAGACTTTTCATATCCAACAACAAAGAAGCGGAGTGATTTTAATGGGCGCAGGAAGTTGTGTGCGCGTGTGTGACTGTGTAACCGTGCGTCCGGAGGTCAGCGAAGGTCACGACCAGCCGGGAGTGCTTTTCATATTCACGTGGCTTTTTAAACATTTGCTTGCCACTTTTGGGTGTCTGTATAAACTCGGTCAACTTTAGGGGAATTTCGGTGATGTGCTTTCAAGCCTGCGTGTTCCCGACAGAGCCATTTTCCCCCCCAACGTTGAGAAATGAAATGACAAATGAATACAAAACAACCTCTCCATCACTTTGCAGGGAATTACGCTTCAACGCGCTCCCGTGTGCCTCTCAGATGAATTTTATCACGTCTAAACCTTTGGAGATTATCTCACAATTAGAATCAAAGTGTTTCACTTGGCTCTGTGGCACCCACACAGCCTCCGTTTAATCTCTTATAAATGTAAGTTTTTGCACAGTTATATCTTAGTTTGGAAACTTTCAAATCAGTTTAATCCTGAATCTGTCATGTTTTTTTTTTCCGATACCGCACATTTTTTTTTTGTAATCCTACAGAGGCTTTCAATCATTTAAACCAGTCAACCAAGAGGTGAAAGAAAGATGTTTCATGGGTAAGAAAAGTGGCAAACTCTCAGGCTACCTGCGATGTTCGATAGCCATCCGAACAGAGCTGATTGATCACAAATAGGAGACTGTTGGAAGGCTGAGAAAGTCAATCACACTAATCTCTTTTCAAGCACATTATTAAGACCCAAATCCATATTCATTGTTTTGCGGCCACCTGAAGTGACTGTAGTAATTTTGTCGGAAGCAAAAGGCAAAGTCAGATGAGGACAAATACAGTCTGTGTTTGGGGGACGTGGAGCAGATGTTGGCACTAATACACAGAGGACTTCAACCCAAGAGGCCTCTGTTTATGTCCTGCACGAAACCAAACATCAGGTGTTTAGTGACGTGATTAACTAGTGATATAACCAGGAGATTTGTGGAGTGTGAGTTGGATAATTCCTGTCTCCTGCTTTTCATTTTACATGCACTGGCAATTGACCTATTCCGACCTATAAGTTGGATGGATTGCTTGGATTTCCAGCCTGTTCCAAAGAAAAACAGCCTTAGGTGCCCTCACTCAACAAGCATCGGAAAAGATGCTATTTTTATAGACAGATAAACAGCCTCGGCTGTCAAAACGAACGTCAGATAAAAGCTTTAACATTTTGATGCCCCAGCTAAAGCTACAGAACAAAAAAAAAGTCTTAGTCTCACACCTTGATGGATGCTTTATCAATAAAGAGCTGTTTTAGAAGGTGATCCGTGCTCTTGCAACCAGTCCTCACATTGTGCAATGACAACTGGCTGAAAAAGTCCGGATGAGGCTGAAGGTCATTCCGGTTTGATCCGTCTGACACATTCAGCTCGTCACGGCCGCTGACCTTTCTGAGCGCGGAGCTTCTCGCTGCGAGCTAAGTAACCGTTAAGATCCGAGGGAAGCCTTTGTGGTAAGTTTGGGCTCGCGAGCAGCTTTCTTTTTTGCCCTCTCGCTGTGAGTTTTAATAGATTTCTTCAGTCCCAGGGTATGTCTGTTATTCTGGGTAAAAAAAGAAAAGAAAAAAAAGAAACAACCCTCGCAGTGGTGAGAGAAGATTACATGCCCTCCATTTACAGTGATAAAGTGATACTTTACGGATCCCCCGCAGTGAAACGTTCCTTTTGTTTCCTTTTTTCCCCCCCATCGGGAGGTTGTAGAGCACAGTTAGCACGGCGGCCCTGGCGCTGCGAGGATGCACTGGTGCTTAACGCCTCTTTGGCCAAAACGGGGGAGCTTCAACTCTTTTGGTCCAGTATGTCTGCTCGCTAGTCCGCCATACTTCCCCTACGTCTGACCTACACAGGTGTGAGTGCATCATGCGCAGGCAGGATGCTACTTCTTCCCTCGGTCGCCCCTCCTTCCCATGAAACCGGGACGGGCGAGAGACAAAAGAAGAGATTAGACCTACATCGAGTCGACCTTAAGCTCCGTAAATACGTTTAAAAAAAAAAAACATGACGCAATAACACTTGAAAGGCTTTAGTGTCTTCCTAGGGGACAGATGTAAAGGGGATTAGACTGTCTGTATCCTCCTCACACCCTCAATGAATTACGATGCTACACACTCCAACATGGACACACAACATGGACTAATGACCAGCTTATTTTTGCATCAGTGCTTGAACGGCAGCCCACACGGTTTCTCCCTCTTCACGAGCAACATCTCCTCAGCAGAGAACATCCTTTTAATCCGAACCCTAATGAGATGTGCACCCCGCCTGCTCACTTGTCCTTCTCTGTTTCCTTTTTTTCCTTCCCTCCTTTGCACGCAGACGTAGACGACTGCCAGTCAGAGCCATGTGAAAATGGAGGCACTTGCATCGACAAGATTGATTCATTCCTGTGCCTGTGCCTGCCCAGCTATGGAGGAGACACGTGCGAGAAAGGTGAGGGTGAAACACACACACACACACACACACACGAGTAGATGAAGAACAGATTACTCCAAGCTATGCAAGGGAAGAAATTACCATGCGTCCTTTGTTCCAGTGAAACGTTACTGAACTGTGGAAGTGGAAGTGGCGATTCCACAGTGGTGAAAGTGTTAAGAGGAACACTGGTGGAAATAATCCTGATCAGTGTGCAGCGTCTGTTACGGCTGTATGTCATGACACGATATCACAAAGACTCATCCCTCGGCAGCTATCAGACAGTGTATCTGTGTGTGTGTGTGTGTGTGTGTGTGTGTATGTGTGTGTGTTACGGGGCAGCAGGGTGACTGATGCTGACAGAAACTCCTGCAGGCACAAAAATATGCACACTGTTTTCCAAGCAGTAGCCAGTGTGTGTGTGTGTGTGTGTGCACCGTTTTCTGTCTGCATCCAACATGCAGTACGCACTCACAGTTTTCCTATTATGGTATTTCGGTCTGAGAGTCCGGATAGGGAAACCGCGTTACAGATGAAATATGGAGCGGGTGTGTCGCTTAAAGAGTCTCGCAACCAAATTAGATTTACATTCGCTCTCGAGGTGTAACAAACATCCTTAATGTATTCTATCACACACTCTGAAGAGCATTTTTTGTGGAGTCTGTAAATCCTGCATTGTTTGTGTCAGTGTCACTCCCACATTTGTTGGCATATATATATAAATATATATACACACACACACACACACTTAAAAAAAGTATTAATTGGAGCAATGATGATTTTGTTCGGGCTGAGCTAGAAATGGACTGGCTGCATTGACTTATGATGGTTTAATATCGAAATAAATTCAACATTTTGTGTCTGGGGACCGAGGAGGCGTTTGGCAGCACAAATACATCTGTTGTTCTCTGTATAATACGGGGTTAGCGGCTGAAAGGAGGCAATCTAACCTCCTGAGCATGAGCCACGATTCACACACACACACACACACACATCTGTGTGGTAGGTGGCACTAATACCCCCTCATGCCACACGCACACCCACCCACACACACACACACACACACACACACACACACACAAATGCTCTGATTCATCACCCAACTGGTCTCAGCCACCTCTAGCTCCAGATCTGTCCTCTGTGTGTGTGTGTGTGTGTGTGTGTGTGTGTGTGTGTGTGTGGGGGGGGGGTGTTTGTGGGTATGTGTGTGTGTGGTAGTAGGAGTAATAAGAATTAATGAATATCTAACCTTTGCAGTTATAAATGAATGCACAAGCCTTGGTGTTATTAATGAATACTAATGGTGCAGAGAGGGGGCCACATGTGCTGTGAATTGAAAACGAGCCCGGGTAATTACAGTTCATGTATTTAGCCTCTCAAGATGCCAGAGTCATACATTTTAGTCGTTAGTTGCCAATTGAGATGTAAGGCTTGCTAAGGCACCCCCCCCTCTCATCCATTGCAGACTATTCTATCTCACTTTCTGTCCCTGGATCTTGCGTCGCTTGCAGGCGCCCTTCGAGAAGTTATTGCCTCTCCTCTCATTTCCCCTCTGCCTCCTCTTCTCCTCTTCCTCTAGACGTCGAAGGTTGCGAGCACGGCTGGAGGAAGTTCCACGGCCACTGCTACAGGTAGGAGCGATGTGGAACCCGGCGGAAGCCTTAAAATGAATAGAGGCGCCACATATTTTACCTGCGACCACAGGTGCCTCATCTGTCCGCATTACTGCCTTTCAGCCCGGAGTTATCCGTGACACACTTAGCGCAGCTCTCTGTGCCATTTAAGCCCCATCTCGCCACTCGCAATATGTGAAATGTGCATTTCCAAATCCACTCACGCTGCCTTCTCCCACAGGTACTTCACCCACAGACACACCTGGGAGGACGCGGAGAAAGACTGCAGAGAGCACAGCGCCCACCTCAGCAGCGTCCTCTCCGCCACTGAGCAGGAATTCATCAATGGTATTTGTGCATTTCTATTGGTTTTGGTTTTGTCCTCTTGTAATACAATGTGGTCAGAGCGAAAAAAAACAAAAGACATACATGAGTATGCATTTGAAAACAGGATGAAATGAAGATTTATTTCCATAGCTGTGGGATCAGAAGCAGGGTCAGGTAAACACAGGGAAGAAGCCAGAATTAAAAGGCAGCGCAAAGGAACAATAGGGTAAAATAATGGTGCAGGAGCAGGTGCAGTGAGCTGCATTTAAATCGGAGTGGAGAGGTTTATCAGTGAGCGTTTCTAGGTCTGACTCCTGGTTGGATCAAAGGATTTTCTATATGGAGTTTGCATGTTGTCCCAGTGTCTCCTCTCACAGTCCCGAGGAAGATTCGAGACTAAAGTTGCCTCTAAGTGTGAGTGTGAGAGTCAATGGCGTGATTCCTGCAACAGTCTGGCAAGGTGTCGAGGGTGTATTCCCTACCTTCATTTCTAAGTGTGATGGAGACGGATGGATGGATGGATGGAGGGATGTTCCATCTCGTGTGGATGTCGGAGTTTTCACAAAAGCGGTTGACTGAAAGGAATGTGTGGTCGTGTCTTCGCAGGCCTGGGTCATGACAACGCCTGGGTCGGTCTGAACGACCGCACGGTGGAGGAGGACTTCCAGTGGACCGACAACAACGACCTGGTTAGTGATCATTGTGCTGCCGTGTGAGCCTCCGTATCAACATCCTGAGAAGTTCTTTATCAAATGTCAGGTAGCGCCGCATGAGGCATCGCGTCAGATGTGGCTGAATGGTGCGAGGAGGCGCCCCCTCCGAACCTGCTCAGAGAGTAAAATACATCACACGTCCCCGCTGAATCTGTCACAGCTGCGCCGTGCCGTCGCTTGATAAATCGCTCGTGGAGCGCAGTGACCAATGGTCGGGGCACCGTGTTAAATATTAATGACATAATGCAGTTATTTCCAAACAAAACTGCTGACAGTGGTTCTCCAGCGTTACGGTCATCCGTCAGAAAGTGGTGAAGGGAATCATGATATCCTTAGCCAGTCGATCAGCTGTGCGATGTTGTGAACAGGTGTTCTCAGATCTTTCTCGTCTGTTCTCGTCATCGTCCCAGCCACTTAGCCACCATCGGAGCCAGGAAAAAAGCTCACGCTCACGAGAACCGATGAAGCTAATGAGGCAAAACATTAAATGTATTCTACTGTTTTGCATTATTATGTTCCATCTTTTCGCGGTGTCACAACTTGTTTCGAATCAGCGGTCGTACAACGCTAATGGAGAGAATTAATTTAAAAAGCAGTTACACGTTCCCCTTTTCTTTCTTTTTTTTTTGGAGCATTTCATTTCAATTTTTCCCATTTCTGCACAGCCTTTCAAATAGCGTTCGCCCGAGTGTGTCAGGATTCATCTTCTCAGAGAAAGATTGACTGCGCCGAGACTAAATTCATCTGAACTCTGCGGCGATTCAGGTCTACGAGAACTGGAGGGAGAGCCAGCCGGACAACTTCTTTGCGGGCGGCGAGGACTGTGTCGTGACCATTGCCCATGAGGACGGCAAGTGGAACGACGTGCCCTGCAACTACAACCTGCCCTACATCTGCAAGAAAGGCACAGGTAAAGCGCCGGGGCGGCCGTGTGAGAGACACACCGCTTTGTGAGAGAAGGCTCGATCGGGGCGCGCGTGACTCGGCTGCTCGTCGGCTACAGCCGACGAGCAGCCACCTGTTTGTCATCAGTGCTCTCCATCAGCGCCTCGGATCAGCGATTGGTCAGGCCTCGGGAGCTATTTCGCATCACTTACGCCTCTTCCCCATTAAAGGTCACGGCGGCGAATGCTTTCGAAAATTGACAATGAACACAAACGTAAGTGTAGATTGTGATTCAGTCTCATACCTGTATTGATTTTTGAGAGCAATATCAATCTCAATCTCCCTGTCGTAGCCCCCTCTCTCTCTCTCTCTCTCTCTCTCTGTGTCTCTCTCTCTTTCTCTCTCCTCGGGGCTCACTCACACTTGTGCGAGCAGCAGAACTGTGGTTGCTGTTATTGCCAATTACAGCCTTGTTCACACAAATATCATCTGAGCCGTTTTGCCAGGCTCGCCTTGTACTCTATTCTCGCCGACTCAGCTGGAGTAAACGTCGATGCTGCAGTGAGACCCTGTAGGATGCAGAGCGAAAGCTGGAGCAGTACGAGAAGGGAAGGAGGGCTTTGGAGAATAGGATTAAGTGGTTTGAGAGTGTTTGTGTGTGAGTCTCTGAGTCTGTGTGTGTGTGTGTGGCTGTGGTCTCATGGCTCAGCTGTGCTCCCAGTCTGCTGCAGAGACCCATTAGCTCCTTTTGGCCACACACGGCTCTGCCCAGCACTCACACACAGACACAAGGCTGCCACCTAGAGGCCAAACACTCGCTGCAGTGCGGTGCCTGGTGGCAGGCCACTGAGGCTAGAATGCATCACGTAAGATGCTTGATAAGTGAAACATGCATGTTGTACATCTTAACTTAAGGTCCAGTCTGAGCCTACTGAACTCACTGTGTGATGATTTCCCGCAGTGCTGTGTGGGACCCCGCCTGCAGTGGAGAACGCCCATTTGATAGGACGGCGGAGGTCCCACTACGACATCCACGCCGTGGTCCGCTACCAGTGCGCCGAAGGCTTCTTCCAGCGACACATCCCCACCGCCCGCTGCCGGGCTGACGGGACCTGGGAGAGGCCCAGGATCATCTGCACAAAGTGTGAGTGTCCCGCAGCGAGAGCGGCACTTGAGTCCGGTTTAATATCGATGTCCATTTCAGGGCTCTGTAATTCTGCCTTGTGTTTTATCCTACAATACCAAGTTGTAGTAATTGAGCTTTCACTTTCTAGCTTATATCAACATGTGAGGTGAAGGTGCAATCTATAGGTTCAGAGGAAAGGTGCTGTATCCAGTCCAGACCTCAACTGAGTGTAAATCGCCATCTTTCTGTCTCTGCATTATTGTTGGATCACTAGTAAAGACATATAAAACTACAGCCTCTGGCTAAGTTCTGTATATGCTCATATTATGGCGTTGTGTACATGTTGCTGTGCTGGTAAGTGATAAGCAACAAGAAATGCAGCACAGGAATAATCATCTAGTACTGACGAAACTCAGCTTCATCTTTATTGCATGTAATAACACTAGTACTCAGAATACAGAATGCAGTTTTCCATCTAACCTGAGGTGCAAAAAGCAAATAGTGCATAAACCCAGAAAAGGGTATAAACTATGGGACAAAAAGAAAAAAAAAAGACTATGCAGCTGAATGAGGATTTACCATAAATAAAGTAACAAACATGAATAGTGATGTAGTAGTGTAATCCATTATCTTAGTACCCAGTGGTGTTGTGGGTGCCTGGTGGGTGTTGTGGGTGCCAATAGGTGACAAAGGGAATACACACCCTGAACAGGTCACCAGTCCATCACAGGGCACACTCACATCACACACACCTTTCATTACCATACACCTACAGTTTGGATAATTAAAAGTCTAAAAATCGACCTAAAGATGCCTGCTTTTGGAATGTGGGAGGAAAGGTGAGAATCCACAGAAAACCCATTCAGACGTGCATTACATGCAAATTCCCAATAGGAAAGCACAAGCTGAGTTTACCCACCGTCTTTAAGGTGACAGTGTCACCATTCATAGCGTATGCGTATATTTCCGTGTCTGTAGACAAAGAAAGCACAGTTACTTGTTTAGTTTACATGAAAATAAAACACTGGTTTAAAAAGTACAGACCACAGTGAGAGTGAGGACTGAAACCCGGCTGTGTGTCTCTGCACTGTGTGTCTCCAGCCCGGCGGTCACACCGGTACCGGCGCCACCACCACAACCAGCACCACGAGCGCCGCGGCCACAGGAGACACGGAGGAGAGGGACACAAGGCCAGGGAGGAGGCGCGCAGCTACTACTGAACCAAATAATACGACATCCTGCCTGCTGTAGGTGCTAACCATGGCCCATAAAGACAAACAAGTAGTCCACAGCCCTCCCGTTCCCGTCCCTCGGCTTCTAACCATGCTCCGTTCGCCTCCATCCCTCCGGGCGAGTTAGGTTTCCCTCACTCACTCTAACACACAGTTTAGCCCCCCCCTCCTCCACCCGTTCGGGTGTTACCGATAGCATTTTGTTCTCACCCCGCTTCCTTTAACCGAGGTCCATGCGAACACTAACACTAACTTAGTTGACTCCCTAACATCCCAGTACAATAAATCGTCCCGCCTAAGAACTAAAACCCCTCTCTCTCTCTCTCTATCTCTCTCTCTCTCCCTCTCTCTCTCTCTCTCTCTCTCGGCCTGTCCGGCTGACAGCGGCGTGCGAGTGTGTGCAAGCGTGTGCATGTCAGAGGGAAACTTTAGAGAAGTGCTGAGTCACTTTTGTTTTTTTTGTAAAGGTTTGCTTGTTCTACATGAAAAATGACTCACCCTAGTATTCTGTTTACAAAGCACAGATGTAATTGATGCAAGATAGCAAACAGTCCCTGGTAGCCCTGAGCTTTTTTGTACGTGTCCTGTAGCCGTTCCTTTTTTTCCATAGAGCACCTGAATAGCTGGTCTGTTTCGTTCTACTGACATGCTTTTCTTTCCTAATATTTGATCTGTTTTGGTGTTATGTTACTATTTATTACGGATCGTTTGCTAGTGAATATGCTTTCTTTTTTTTCTCACTCATACTTCAGAGAGCCGATGTAACTGTCATTTTTCTATATATACATATATATATATGAGTCCAACTTAACAATAGACAAAAATTAATCATTTGATTGCCTCTAATCTCTGTATTGTAAATATTGTGATGTTTGTTATTGGCTGATCCTTGATCAATAGGTGGACCTTGTCCAATCAAATACTGTAGATCCCTCCCATCCCCATGAGCACTCTCGACTGACGAATAGGTCCCATTGGCATAGATAGTGAGGATGGGATGATACAATACTTTACCAAGATAACCACTTGATTGTATCTGGGTTGCTAAACACGTTCAATCTTTGCACGGCCGTATTTACAGGATGGGTAGAACGTCGCCACTTTTTTGTCCTTTTGGTCCCTTTGATATTTGATCGATCATCCACTTTTTTGGTGTTCTTATGACTTTTTGTCCTGCTGTTGTATTCCATTCTTAATAAAGTGAGAAAACGAACAACCGAACGTCTGCTCTTTACTTCAACAAACCGTCTGCCGCCCCCTCAGCTCTCTCAGCCACGCTGGCAGCTATAGCTCAGACTTTTAAGTCCCCGTTTTCCTGCTGTAGCGCCACCTCTGGGGTCACATGTACAGCTACGGAGCCATGTTATGGGGTATCAGCAGCAGACAGATCCCATAATCCTCCAGTGTTTGAAAGGCAAAGCGCTGTTGTCCGTAGAGATTATTCCCTGTGATGTCACCTTGGTAGCGCTGCTCAGGAAAGTCAATCAAACCCCTTTATTTTGTCTTTAGCGCTCTGAGCGCCGCGGCTCTCTTCATTTTGTACTCCACACGTCCATGATAGTTTTATCCGGTTTGGTTCACAAGGCAATTTTCTCATCTCTCCCCGTGTCTGTGAGCAGAATATTTATTATATAAGGAGCGGAATATGAAATATGAAAGGGAGGGATGTCTCGCAAGGTGAGTGGGATGCAAACTTTTGGGAGAATTAAATAAATCAACACGACCCAGAGTGCCGGAAACCAATCACTTCAATCTATTCGAGGTGAATTGCACTTTGATTTTAATCTGATGCCAAAATTGTATCGTACAAATTGCAGAGAAATCTTTGACAGTTGGCTTAGGTTGGGTAATTTTTTGCATAATAAAAACATTACTTATACTTGCTTGCATTCATGAATCCCTTCGGCATCCCTCATCTTTACTAGGAGCGCATTAAAGTTCATAGAAAAAGCTACAGGAAACCTAAAGTCACTGTCTGCTGCGCCTCCTGCTCGTCCTCGTAGTTACACGAAAAAGAATTTCACTTTGGCCCCGAACACAAAAACAGTCTGAGACGGCTCAGAGATAAGGTCATGGTTCACGAAGCAGCCGTGTGTGACGATTCACCTAGATCCAGGGGTCACTTCTTATCAGTTTGTCTGCACAGTAAACTGGGCCAGCGTGTGACTGCACCCAGGGCACAGTGACATCACCCACCGAGGGTTCAACCTTGACGGAGCAGAGCTGTCAGTGGGCGGATCTGCGCTCAGATGCGAGTTACCCACTCGCACACGCTCCCGAGGACATAAAAATAGCTGATGTGCGGTGAGATGTTGGCTTAGATCAGACGGCACTCTACCTCAGAAATCTGCATAGGAAAACAAGCCCAAGTCAGTGCGTCACATGTTTTTAATTGTACAAAATAATGTTGAACATACAGGGCAGGAAACGTACAGTGAAACGATACATCGATTATTCACCGTCAAGTCAATTATCGAGCACAAAATAATCCGTGGTTTCAGCCTCTCAGATGCGAGTGTTTTCTCTGTTTCCTATGACAGCGCATTGACTATTTTGGGGTTTTGAAATGTGGGTCAGGCAAAACATTATCTTAGGCTGATGAAACAGTGATTTCAAATGATTATTTTCATTATTTCCTGATATCTTACAGCAAACCTGAACATGACGTCCTGGAGAAAACACAATGACCGAAGTAGGATGTCGGATGTCACTCAAACACCTCTTACATTCACAGTTCTTACACAAAGTCCTAGTTCCTAGTTCCCCATTTTCAGATCAGTACAAAGTGGAGTTTTCGGTGTTGTAAGGCACTTCAGAGTGACTGTCACTCACTGGCCGACACGTCGGATCCAGGCTAATGGTCTCAGTGTGGAAAGATGCCAACCGGGCGTCTGCGTGAATCACCTGGGAGCTGCGCGGACAGATCGCAGCCCTCGCCACAATCAACAGCCTTCTTATCAGGGTCCAATAGTTCAGGCGGGGAGTGCTGCGGCGGCGGCTGCACGAGGTGAATGATTCTCAACGGTCGACTCAGACAGCAGCAGTTTTGGCTTTCCACAGGGGGTTGAAAAATTGTGTATTTAATGCAGTTTGTGTGCCATCCAGGGCCCCCAGAAAACATTAGGCTTGTCACGGCGTGAAGTATTCCTCGGCCCCGCGCCTGTGTATGTGTGTGTGTGTGTGGTCTATTTTTTCTTCTTTTCGCTGTCGGCCTGTCCCTTGGGAACGGGTTTCATAAAATAAGCGGGCTTGGCGTGGCAGCGCATCGCCAGCAGAGCCGGCGCGGCGGCGAGCAGCACGTTGAGGGCGATGACAGGCCACCACTTGTCTGCCGGGACCCGGTACGTGAAGGGAGTGCGGGAGTGCAGAGATGCTCCGATATGGCACCACTGGGTCTGAGAAAGCAGCGAGGATGAGCCAGATTCACGCCGCGCTTGGCTTTTTGATTTTTTCTTCCGAGGAATTTCAATGAGAAGAGAGCGAACGGCTGTGTAACCACAGATACCTGAGCCACGGCCCCCGCGAGGAGGATGGTCCAGTCCAGCATCCAGCCGCATCCAGGTGTTGCCAGGCCGTAGATGGAGAGCGTCAGCAGGGGCAGGGCGTAGAACAAATACACCAACATCTGCAGGAATGACGCACAGGGAGAGCGATTGACACATTGTCACACGTTGACACATTGATTGACACATTGTGCCTGCGTGTTTCTCCACACTCACCATGACCCGGGGGAAGCCGACGGGGTCTTTGAGGTAGGGCTCGTACTGGTAGATGTAGGTGAAGCAGGTGTCTAGAGGACAGTCCAGCACCACCTGGATGAGGAGGAGGAGGAGGAGTTAGAGCTCCCGTGAGCTCAGCGAGGCAGCAGTAACACAAAGAAAGCCTTGGATGTAATTTTACTCACAAAGCCTCTGAAAACAGTGAAGGCCATTGCTGTGAGCAACAGCAGAGCCAGGAGCAGGTCGACGGGTCGAGACAGCAGACCTTTCTTCTGCTCGGCCGAGATCTAGTCCGTGCAGAAACAGCACACCGAGCGTTTCATTAACTCGCTGACATCAACTCTGAGCCTGACATACAAGGGTGCACTGGAGGTTGGAGGATTTTTAAAACAGGAGGCTGACATTTTGTGATCTATGCCTATGGACTACTGTCAGTATTAACCTCACAGTGCCAAAAAAAGTGTGGTTGTGATAACTAAGCAGCTCAAATTCATTGATTTTCAAAAACCCCGAGGACCCTCATCGAGCAAATGCGGACACAGAAAAATTTTACTTTTCTTTCCAACTTTTAATTCATACTTTTCTCGTAACTTTGCCTAACCTCTGACTGTGAGTTCTGATGATAATATAAGCGACTCGGACACCTGGAGCCTATAGACACAGAGGGGATTGTAATATTGTGAGTGACCTTGTCTGCCGTGATGACGGGCATCTGTCTGGGTCTGCTCAGGAGTAGCGCCGCCGCCCAGAAAGGCGCCAGGAAGAAGGGGACGTTCCTCCAGAACGCCGGTCGAATGTTCGACCCAAACTTCCCTGCAGGAGCGCAACCGTCATCAACAGACAAAAGAAACAGCAAATCACAAGGATGATGGAGATCGATAGGAGCAGCCCTCACCGATCACCACCCCCGGGATGAGGACGATCTGGTGGGCGATGGACGAGCCGGCCCACAGCAGCCCCAGGCTGCGGTAGGACTCCCTGTGTGTGCAGAGAAGCACCGGATTAGACTGGGGGACGACTCTGGGTGGACGGGCCGCGCTGTGAACTGAGCTCACCCTGCGAACATGCGGCGGATGATGGCGAGGAAGAGGACGAAGTGGACGACGCCTTCCCAGTAAGACATCATGACGGCGTAGGCGGTGCTCAGATGCGGCTCGCCCTGCAGCGGAGGACATTAACTCGTAATGAGAAAATCCACGCAGGTCACTGACATATCAAGCACAGGCTCCAGAGAGGGTACTCGGTCCCACAGGAAGCAATCTAGTCCACAAACATTCATATCAAAGAAAGCACCTGCTCCTCTAAATACCTCAGGAACTTTGTTTTCTTCCATCTATCCATTATCTTTGTTGCTATATCTCCCAGGGTGCACACAGCATTCACTCTCAATCACTCAACTGTGCGTTTTTGGACTGTGGGAGGAGACTTGGGGAAGCACAAGATAACCCACACATACACAAGGTAAACATACAAACTCCACGGAGAAAGGCCCTAAAACACAGGACCTTCTTCATGTGAGGTGACAGCTCTAACCACTCATCGTGGATATGGGCTCTAGGTTTACTTTTTCCTCCAATTATCCTTAACAACAACGTACGGCTTTCTGTCTTCCAGCACTGGATGGACAACCGTAAATATTGTGCTCTGGCAGACATTCAGGTGAAACCACTGTTGGACCACTTTCCCATCATCAAAATCATTAAAGTAAACACTTGAGACATCATCCATCCATTTTCTGAACCCTGAACACATCACCAGTCCATCACAGGATACACACACACTATTCACTCTCATACTCTCTCACATCGAAGGTCAATATAGAGTCTTTAGTCAACATAAAAATGCATGTTTTTGGAACTCCGCACAGAAAAGCTCTTGATCTTGACCTTGAGTCAAACCCAAAGCCTTCACGTTGTGCTGGTAACCTCCACTCAAGATTTTTCAGACTTCCGCACTTAATCTGTGATACGTAAACATCGGAAGCCTCCGAGTGCGTGCTCTTACCTTCTTAATGTAGAAGGCCATGAAGCCAGAGATGAAGCCATCCTGCTCCAAGGCGTTGGTCAGGCCCACCAAACACGTGAAGGAGAACTCTGCAAACACTGCCCACACACACACACACACACACACACACACACACACACACACACACAGAAACCAAGTGAGAAATGAAACAACCTGCCCCAAAGTGGGAGCCGATCGAGTGTGGGTCTTACCATAGAATAAGGGGTCCACGTTTGTCTTGTGTCGCACGGTGAGGAGAAGCAGGAGGAGGACAAGTCCCAGGACGACCATTCCCATCCCCAGGATAGGAAGAGGTCTGAGGAGCAGTGACGGTGATTAATATACGTGTGCAAGTCAATAACACTTTTCCACGGCAAAAAGACACAGAGTATTTACTGGCTGCAGCTTGTGTTTGTGGGACGATTTGCTGCTTTTTCTGCCGTTTAAGAACTCGTCTCCTTTTCTCAGGACGGTTTATCGGCTAAATGATAATGAGAAAATAATAATCTGATTAATCGGTAATGAAGATAAAATGCTCGCGGCTGGCCTCATTTCAACAACCTGCGCCACGTTCGCACGCTCTGGAGAAAACTAAGGTGTGTGCGTAAGGCACAGAGCTTAGGTTTTATGCATCCTTCTCAGAAAATAAAGCTTTCCATTTAACCTCCCCCCCCCCACACACACACACGCACACACTTTCCTTTCATATCTAACACCCTCTCCAGCAACCGGCCTCCAAATGACCCAAACTAATTCATTGGGTGAAATTCAAAAACAGTTTTATCTAACAGTAAGAAGTAGCACTGACCGGGTTAAATCCCGATTTATGCAGCTTCATGAAGCAATAGCGCTGCTCTGGGGGACTAATTTGAGAGCCGCTGGTTTCATTAAAAATTACTCAAGTGCTATCTTTCAAACCTTTTTACAATCCCATTTTTTGGTGTGGGCCTGCTCCAGTCCGTTTCTGCTCAAACCGTTTCATGTTTATCTGGCAACCACACATACAGCTAGTACTACACATACAGCTCAGTGGCTGTCCTGTGTGCTGCCACTCACAGGGACTGTTATGAATGAATGACAAATGACTGACATTTTTCTTTCAATGTGTGGAGAAATACAGCTATGGAGTGTGTGCACATCCAACCTCATACAGTATATTTGAGAGAATCAAGATGAGGAATAGGATCATTATTCCCTACGCCAACCTCATTCTTTTGAGTATGCGAACATTGGCAGGTGTACAAAAAAACTATTCTGGAGGTGGAGGCAGCTCAGTTCATGTCACATTTTACACTCCGTTCAGACGCTCTGATTTGATGAATAAGAAATATGAATGAATGAGGATGTTCTTGTTGTTTGCTTGTTTTTTTTTTACCTGCCTTACATCTTTGACCATGAGCTCCCTGGGTCTATTCAACAAAGCCAAAGTTTTTTAAAAAAAAGATTATCATTCTAGCTCCACTTTCAAGACATATCCCTGGAATTCACTTCACGTCAAGTCCAAGGCTCATGTGAATGTTGCTTTCTGTGTGGGTTCCAATGAGGTTACATCGAGACGCACACCCTCGCAAAACCCTCGCAAAACCTGCTTGTCCTTGCTCCTCACACACACACACACACACACACACACACACACACACACACACACACACACACACACACACACACACACACACACACACACACACACACACACACACACACACTTACTCCTGCAGTGCTGGGATGTTGTTCAGGGCGTACAGGACTCCAGGAGCCAGCAGGGACAGGAGGAGCACGCAGACCTCCACCGGTGGCTTCATGGCTGGACCCTTGGTGTGTGAGCAGTGTTCAGGTTGAGGCTCAGACCTTCATGCTCTGCGTCCTCCTGCTCTGGCACCCAGGGGCTCAGGGGAATGAGGAGCGCCGGGCTTTTGCCTTTTGATCCGCGATAAAGGGACGAGTGACGCTGCAACACGCCCGCTATCTCCTGCCCTGGGTCTCAAAGTTCAACTCAGGAGTGTGATTCAGGAGGCGACTCTTAAAGGGAGAGCGACGAGCACTGAAAATTTCAGAATTAAGTGGCTATTTCTTTTTAGTAAAAGGCATCATATGGGTGTTTTCAAAGGAGGGCTGCCTGTGGTGCCTATATGAGGAGCACTTCTGAAACATGGTGTTGTACTGTAGCTTCACCGTGCGGTGTATGTTTGCACGGACTGCCACCTGGTGGAGGAGTTTAGTCGTGTCCTGAGAACTGGTAAACCGGCTGGTTCTTCAATTTCTAGTCCTCAGGACATCTCAAAATGGCTTACAATGCATAAACCGTACTGAAGGCTGCTGGGGTCACAGGTTTGTGTGGCCATTTCATATGCCGTCCTCATACATCATCCCCAAGGTCAGTTGGAGAGCGAGTGAATGGTGTGTGTGCCCTGTGATGGACCGGCAACCCCACACCCAGTAGTTTTAACCATTCACACAATTACACTCTAATTGATGAAACATGTGACACAATATTTAGGGTTCAGTATCTTGTCCAAGATACTTTGGCTGCAATCGAAGCGCCAACTCTGACTAGTAGATGCACCTGAACTACACGGTTGCTCCCAGTTATGGACAGTCAAAAACAGGCTCTCTTGGCAGTCTCCTTTAAGAAAATTATGTCTTGTATGATTCTGTGATCAGTTACAATTACAATACAATTCTCTATAAATACCTGTTTGTTTGACGGTAAACAAATAACACTGTTGTGATGAGGATGATCTGCTGGAATATAAACAGCTGACCCCACATTGGACTAATTAAAATGTGCAGTATTAGCCTAATCACACAGAGAAGTCATGCTGACTTTCTCCTGCACCACAGGTGCTGATCAGCTGGATGATGGCTCCACATGACCTCGCTGCTGCAACACTCAGAAGCACTTCATATGGGACACTTCACTACCAAACAAATTTAGCTCTTTTATTTTACCTGTTTTGCAGGTATATAGTATCATAGTAAACTAAAAAAAACTTTTAGTAGACTAAAATCATTGTGAATCCACATCCTGTACTTGATTTCAGTTTACATAAATACAAGGATTTGTCAGCTCAAGTGCCACAATTGACAGTTATCCAATTCCTTGATTTATAAAGACCACAATGAATGAGAATCTCCACAGACATAGTATGATGTAGGTCTCTCACAGTATGTTCTGTTTGTTCGCATATCTGTTTTAAGGTAAACTGGAAGCTACTACCTTTCAGTTTCTGTAGTCCAGCTGCCAAATATCTTCCTCAGTAAATCTCACTAAAATGTTCAGCTTTTAATAAGAAAGACAGTCTCAACATTTAGTTCAATTCCCTTGAGATGATTTGTTTGCAAAAGAAATTGGTGAAAACAGTCACAATGACAAGAAGTCAGTTAAAAAACTACAGTCACTTAACTGAGACATTAAATCGCTATAAAACATACATATGGCATATAAGAACAAGCTTCCTCCATCTTTACCAAGTGTTTACATATAAAATGTTAAAAAAGAAAGAAAAGTGCAATGAAACAGAGGACAAACATGTACAATAAAAACAAACACATACTTTACTTTCCTCATTTGCTTTTGATCTGTTCTTAGTCTGAAGACACTGAATTTCATTGTTCATTGCTCTCGCTTCACCCAGTTTGTGGATTCTAGGAACGTGAGACAAGTCTTTAAGGACAAAACAAAGAAAAAAAAAATCTTGGTCATGCAGCACGTTGAAGCTCTGTCTAGGTTCCAGCGGCCCCTGGGGTTCTATTAAGCAGCCATCTGTCCCACGTGGTCTAAGATTAAGAACTCCTATGTCTGATGTCTTGATTAGATTGTGGATTATATCTCAGAGAGAACATAAAGTTCAAAACAAAGATTAGATTTTTTTTTTCTACTCGGTGCGTCTCATAACTTTTGCCTTTGGCGAGAGGTTCATTAACTGCTTCACCGCCTCAAACCACTCTTCCTTTTCTGCATACTGGGAAACACAAACACGCGCATTATGCAACAGCGTGTTATGGATGAGCACCGTGTGTACAGCAGGCCTACATCTAATGCAACTTTATCTTCTGCAACAAAGCGGCTGAAGGGGATTAATGCCGCTGTTGCCACAGAAACTTAGTGGCCAGTGGAAAGAGAGAGTGGAGAGGGGTGGGGAGTCCACGGAGAGGCTAGAAGCAGATGGAGAGGTGATCTAATCAGACACACGGCAGCCCTTCGCCCACACGGCAGACACACACTTTTTTTTTGAGGTTAGACGTCTTAAAAAGAGTCCACGCGGTCTGCCAGCATGCTGCACCCTCTGATCATCGGCATCGTGACCGTGAACACCTCTCTCACGCTCGTCTTCTGGACCTTCATCCTGGGTGACGCCTACTTCAAGTGGCTGGTGGAGCCCGAGGACAAGCCCCAAAAGGTGGTGACCCCGGCCTGAGGGAGTCCCGGGGCAGGTCCCAGTCAGCATGGACTGACCGATCGACTGGTGGTGTTTTTCTTTATGTGTAGAACTAGTCTGCGAGAGCAGCTCGGCTTCTAGTGCTTTCTGTGGAGACTCTGCATCCGGTCTTGCGCCTTGGGAACCCCGTTATCATTTTTACTGAGCTGAATGGATCCTGCACCTGAGTGAAAAGGAGGACGTTTTCCAGGTAATGTCTTGAATTCGTTTGCACCTTTAGCACAGGAGGGCACTTGTCGCCTCCTCCACATGCTGGTAGTGCTTCCATCCAGCTGATGCCACATCAACCCCCCGTCCTCTGTTTTTGCCGTCTGCTGACTCAGTCGAAAGGTGCTGCTGGTGCCAGTGGCTCGCGTCAATCAAATCCTGTCAAGGATTAACACAGAACACCTTGACGCCGGCTCAGACACTCTCCAGAGACCGCACACTCACCTTTCATTCTGTCGTCTTTCTCGGCCGTCTCAAGTCATCACCACGAAGACTTGTGGCTTCTAGTCAGGGTTTTCTCATCTTTCTAGCTCTATTCCCTGTCCTCGCTGAAAGATGTCTCACGTGTTCTACTGCGGGATGCACCCGGTCTCCTGGTTCATTCTCTTCGCGAATGTGACCATCACCATCATTGAGTGGCAGTTTCTCATTTCTCAGTTTATTTCCAACACCAAGACAGAGGAGGCGAAAGAAACGAAAGCCTAGAGACTCCACAAAAGACGCTCTAGCAAGAGGATTCACTTTGGATCACTGTTCACCTGCCCACTTATAGAGAAAAATGTTTGATGGTGGGAGATTTTTTTTCTCTTTTTGGGTGAAGCCACCACGGTAAGCTTTTTGTTTGCATGATGTTAACATTGTGCCATATGTTTGTGTGTTTGTTTCCAGAACCATCTGTGTCAGACGCACAGCAATTTGGCATTCCTTTCATTCACAAGTCAAAGAAAAGAGCTGAGGAACCGTTTCAAGCTTGGATCACAAGGTATGTAGTTACCCTTTACACCTGAAAAAACTTTCCTGTCACATCATCAGTTATCTGCATCCCATCACCATCTGTTTATTACTCATCATTTATGTGAGGAGGTTAAAGAAAGTTGTTTTTTTTGTCTTTATCTTTCCTAAGTAAGTTGGGCAATGTGCAGTTTCCCTACAGATGGAAATGTTTCCCGGTTGCAAATCCTAGATTGCGTTGTGATATATATCCCCATCGTCTCTGTCGTAAAGCAAATCGGCCACGAATAATCAAGAGATATTTCATCGACTTATGCGACGGGGATGCGCAAAGTGTCGACCCGCTGTGCTTAAAATGAATGAAAGCGTGGAGTGCCCATAAAGCAACGCCACATTAAAACATAGTATACGTTTCATATACATAAAGTATATGCAATGTAGTCATGGAGCACCATAAGCCTCTTTGGCGTATTACTGTCCACCTCTCCTCACTTATATCTCTAATCCCTGCAGATGGAAAGCTGATATTGCTCTGTGACAGACTCAATCCTATTAACTCTGCCTGTCCTATATTCACCTCTCCTGTGGCTCGCACTCCTCACTCCCCTGGATAATTTGACCGACGACCCCTCTCCAAAACACTCGAAGGAGGAATGCCGGGTATTAAGTCTAGACAAAAGATTAGGAGAACTGGCACACTCATGCTATCACATTTTTCTTATCTGCTGAGCTACATTTGTGAGGCACAATTTTGTGACCGAGAGCTGTCACTCACGAGAAACCGTGTCCTCATTTTTGGCACCATCTTGACACATCCATCTGTCGTCAAAATCCTGACTTCCTCCCCAGCCTCAGATCTATCTAAAAATGTTTGAACCCGTCTAACGTTCAGTTCACTCTCCTCTCCATGTGTCACCCCCGCTCTCCAAGTTTCCACAGCACAGTAAGTCTGCGATCGCCCACAGAGAGCCAGACGCCCCACATCGTTCAAGACGCTCTCCCGTAAAACGCAGTACGGTCGATACTGACCTGACCACAAACCATGTCCCTGAACGGCCCAGAAGGAGCTCTGCTCCTGAACCTCACACGGCTGGTGTTTGAGCACAGACAGCTGCTGCAGCTGTCCAGGAGGAAGGAGGAGGAGGCCTATTTTGTGGACTACATACCTCCAGCCCGAGACGCTATCACTCTACCACGCAATGTGGTCTACGTTCTCGTCGGGGTGGTGCTGGTCATTGTGGCCACTTACGCTATAGTGGGGCATTTGATCAAAGATCTGATGCATGACCTGGCAGGTAAAGCCCATCCCGGCTGTGGTCCTCTCCTTCCCTCCAGCCTCTCCGTTTCTTTGTGTCTTTGAGTCCGTTTTTTTTCCTCCCTTCCTTCCTGGGCTCTGGGCCCAAGGCTTCATCAGGGCTTCGTCTTTCCCCTTTTTTTTCTTCATTTGGGTGACCCTGTGGTGTGACGACTTACCCAGCCGTTCCTATGTTATCCCATAAAGATGAACACCAGAAACTGATAAAACTTCCTGTTCCATTTCACCCAAAGGTGAGAGGTCAGAATACCTCAATTTTTTATCTTTCAAAACACTGGGCTAAACATCCAACTTCAGAAAACTTTATTTGACCTCCCATGCCTGATAAATCAGAATCACAATCTGGTTTGGCATTGCTCTGAAAGATCACAAAGGCTGGATGTTTGGTAAGAGGTCTGCAGGACAGCGTTATGTTCCTGTCAAATAATGCAGGCTGTGAAACATTTGTTTCTACTTCTACTTCCACTGCCCCCAAAAAATGCTTCAAACCCTCCTTGAACTTTCCTGGATGTCATGAAACACTTGTAAAACCCTGTCACAGAGTGATTTTTGCATCGTCTCACTCTCACTCGGTTGTCATTGTTTCTGCTCCCGACAGACTGGATTTTCGGCCCCAAACCGGTGGAGGATGACTCAGAGGAGGGGCGAACACGAATAGAGGAGGAGCGGCAGCTGAGCATTTCCAGCGAGCGGATGATGGAGCAGGACATGCTGAGGATGGAGAGGGACGGGCTGCTGCCCGGCCTCCACTGGGGACATGCTGGTTGCCGCCCTCCACCCTCCCCTGCTCCTCTGAGGAGCGCCGTCGCCTCCTCGCACCCCAAAGAGAAAAGGATTTCCACTCACAGCGTCTCCTTCGCCTGCCCCGTGACCCCTTACGTCACCTCCCTCTGAGCTCCGTCTCAGACGTCCATTCAGAGCAGTGATCAGTGATGCCTCTTTGCCGTAGACGTACAGTAGAAGCTGAGGCGATATTTTCTTGTTTTGTACAAAACCCCCTTTGTAACATTTTGCAAACAAATGCTTGCTTTGATTACTTATTAAAATGTTTGTGAACCTAATCCACATTGTCAGTTATTGAAAAATTCTACAAACCACATGATCGACTCCTTTGATGCAGATTGTATATAAATTGCCCTCCGTTGGTGTGGGTGATCAAAAATCCTTTATAACTTTAAATGACTTTTTAAGAGACGATGTAAAAGTCTTCTCAATAGTTTTGTAAAATCGCACACGGATTATTGTTTTTGTGCATTTTCCTCACCGATCTTCACTATGTGTCGCTTATAAAGAGAATCACATCAGTTATCCTGTTCTGATGCTGGACAAAGCCTCTCTCCAGTAAACAACTGAATCATACACGAGCGTTGTTCTGTCTTGTCTGTGTTCCTTAATCCATCTTACCTTCCTCTAATACCTGGTTGTGTCAGGGGCAGTGACCTTATTTGCGAAGGCCAAGGATTAACGTACATTAGCTATATTAAATACTGTTTAGCAGTGATGTAAGCAGAAGAGATAGATAGATAGATAGATAGATAGATAGATAGATAGATAGATAGATAGATAGATAGATAGATAGATAGATAGATAGATAGATAGATAGATAGATAGATAGATAGATAGATAGATAGATAGATAGATAGATAGATAGGTAGATAGATAGAGGGACAGACGGACAGACGGACAGACAGACAGACAGACAGACAGACAGATAGACAGATAGATAGACGGACAGACGGACAGACAGACAGACAGACAGACAGACAGACAGACAGACAGACAGACAGACAGACAGATAGACAGATAGATAGATAGATAGATAGATAGATAGATAGATAGATAGATAGATAGATAGATAGATAGATAGATAGATAGATAGATAGATAGATAGATAGATAGATAGATAGATAGATAGATAGATAGATAGACAGACAGATACTCTGCTTCATCAGGAGACTCTGCCTCATAGCGTCGCTCCTCTGACCTTCAGCACCTCAAGCTGCTGCAGTTAATCTAGTTTCCGTCTGCGTAGCTCTGCGTGCAGTCTGACAGACAGGTAGCCTGCTCGCATGAAGAGATTCGTCCATGAGATGTTTAGTTGTACTTCCCAGTTTTACTTGCTCAGAGGCAAGTTTTTTCTGGGAGTAGACATCGAGTGAAGTGGAGGCTTGTTGGACCTTGCTGTGCATACGTTTTTCTTCCATTTCAAGATTTTTTACATTTTTTGTTGGCTGTTTGAAGATATTTTAACTACTTTAATTGCTCCAGAAGACGTTTTCTCATCCTTCTGGAATAGACAGGTTTGTAGGGGTGAACTGGTCACTCTGGTTTCACTGGGGACAGCGGTGACTCTCAGGTCTTAAAATGGATTCCCTGCCAGGCAGCAGTTTCAAAGGCTCACAGGCAGCCATGGAGATGGTGGGGAATGGCTTAAGGGCTCGTTACAAAGAAGAAGACGGGACGGTCTTCTTCGAGAGCTACATCCCACCCTCTCGAGATGCAATCCACCTGCCGACCTACGCTCTCTACCTGCTCATGGCAGTCTTAATCTTATTTGGTGTCCTCTACGCCATCATTGGCCATCTCATCAAAGACCTGATCCATGACTGTGCAGGTTTGTGAGGATACTGTAGATGTCTCTAAAGCAAAATGATAGTGAAAGCTCTTCCCCCCCCCCCCCCCCCCAGTTACAGGTTCTCCCTCTGATTATTTTCCAGATCAGATGTTTGGTGAGCAGCCTGAGGAGGTGGTGGTGAACTACTGTGAAGCCAAGGATAAGTTTGTGGCAGACTGGTGTCCAGAAACCTCCCCTGAGCTGGAGGCGATGGCCCGGGCCGAGGAGAACAAGGTGCTGGACAGGGATTTCATGAAAGCTCCTGCCATCTGGATCATCTCTACCGAGCCTGCCGGGAGTAAGAAGGGACCCAGAGTAGTGTTTGGGACAAGGACGTGAAGCTGAAGCAGAGCCTCTGCTGTCTGGTGTGACTCTATGCTGCGTGCATGTATGTGCTGAAGCATATTTCTAGGTTTTAGTGTAATGTGGTTATTTCCTGCTGGGGACAGAGAGTGTCATGGTGTCATGAGGACACCCAGTGTCGGATGAGGTTATTGCAGCTAATTTGCACAAGCACAGACACAAGTTTCAGCATGTTTGTTTGTTGGTCTCACACGTTTCAAACACATAAAATAGATAAATAAAATCAATGATATGCCTTAAATCAGCTGAAAAATATTACAAAAAAAGCTTGTGGCAGTGTTACAGTTATCAGTGAATGGACGATGGGAGGGAATACAGGTGTTTATATCTCCTCTGTAGCATTCATAATAGTATCACTCAAAGGCCTGTTCTGTCAGGATTAGATGTCCAAAGAAGCTGAAACATTGTGCAATTTTAATAAATGTGAATGTGGAAAAAAATGCCCACGGTTAATTTTTTTTATGGACTTACATTCATTCATATTCAGTTTTGGAGAGTAAAAGAATACATGAGGTTTAGACAGTTTACATTGGTGACTGTTTTCTGAACATTACAGTAGCATGGTTGGAATGAACAGATTTGTCTAGTTCACATTATTATCTGGTGCGACTGACCATTTCTGGTAAAAGGTTGTTCTCATCAGTGAAGTGAGATTAAAAGAAGAAATGAAAATCTCAGAGTTACCAATGTCATATTCGTATCCTTTGCAACTTGGATGACAATCTTAAAATTTTGCAAAAAGTACTTTGACTACATTATGTATATTGTGTAAACAGACAAAATACCCTACAAATGACATCTTAGGGCATTTAGTAATCTGTAGTGGCATACAAACACTATTTATACCCACAAACTGAAAAATCTATCAGCCGTCTCAGAAATCAGGTTGCAAATCGTATTATCAGTAAACTCGAGAAGGACAAAAAGAAGGTCAACGGGGGCTGTTTCAGACTGGTTTAATGATCATTTGGAAATAACCACTGCCAGTGATTAAATCTGCCTGAGACACACATAAAGGAGGCTTTGTGATCATCTGAGCCCTTTGTCAACATGCAAATAATCTGACACTAAAGTGAGATGCACCAGTCTGGCAGTATCTTGAAAAACTGCTCTCTCTCACAAACACACACACACACGCACGCAAACTAGCCACTGACTAGCCAGGAGGGGGCGCCAAAGAGCGCAGCAGAAATGCCTAAATGAGTTTACATCTGTTAAGGAGACAGGAAAACCCTCTCTAAACAGGCAACAGAGGTGATTATGGAAGTGACAAGAAATACATAGAAATCACGTCGCCTCAGCTTTGGTGGGCTTTGCTCTTTCATCCCCTCAGTGCTGAGATGCTCCACGTACTCAGTGGTTCCTTGATGTCTTTTCCTGTATGTGATATGAAACATTTCCAGACAAGGTTTCACCTTGACCCCAACACTTCTGACAGGATTGGGCCCCTCTATGTCCCCCATCTCACTCTCTTGCAGTTACTGAGTGCTCAAGCAAACAATGACTTAATCTTATTAACTTTTTCCCCCCTAATCCCCCGACTCTTTCAGCAGAACCTCGAGCAACTGTCTCTAAACAGATAAAACAATCAGCCACGTCAGCAGCCTGGAGCAGAAATCAGCAGAGTGATCTCAGGCTAAACGCGTCCGTCAGGATGTTACTTTGAAGGAGTCGCCCAGTGAAAGCACACTGGGTGCCGTCTGCAAACATTTTTGCTAAGATTAGAAAGAAGCACATACATTATAGATTGAAATGTTCTGCAGCTACAGTTTTTTTCTTTTGCTGTACTGCACAAATTCAGAAGTCACTGTTCTCTATGTTTCTGAATATGGTTATCCACTTCCTGCTTGTCCACTGGTTTTAAATTCATAGTAATGTATTTCCATACAGGAAATGATTTATGAATTGATGAATTGCTAACACTAAACATCAGAAAAGGTTAAGAATTGTGATGCTTTGCAACGAGTTAAACTGCCCAGCAATTATCCAATCTCAACCTCATCACAAACTTGTGGTCAAATGCTTAAGCAGCCAATATGGGTTTGTGTTTTGCATGAGGACCAGTTCGACTTGTCACTCTTAAAGTACCCCTCTGATTTTACTCATCTGCTTTCACTTTTTTTTTTACATGCAGGACCTGCAGATTACAAATTGTACAAATTCACAGCTGTTTACAAGGGTATCATTAACTATCGTTTGGATAATTCTTCAGCCAGTGGTGATTTGTACATTTCTCCACTGTATGCACGGTAGCTCAAATAAAATGTTCATCGAGAAGCAAGAGTCTAGGTCCCCACTGCTGTGGTCAGTGGTGGTTCCCACGTTTATACACTTTTAGTATGCGGAGTCGCTCCAAGCAAATGGAAATCTGAGTCTTTACTTTGTTATTACTTTGAAGACAGTAATGTGGAGTTCAGTGTGCATAATTACAGGATAGTCTGCTTAATGTTCAGTCTCAGGGACAACTCAAAACAAAAACAGAGAGCTCTGGATGCTTTATTCCGAGAGTTGGAGCTATTTTCAGCACAAAAGAAAATCACAAAAAAAACGTCTACGTGGTTCTATTGAAGCCTGTATTTTAGGGGAAGCGGCATCAGTTTTCACCTTCTCCTCTCAGATGGGTCTGATGCTGGTGCGCTGACCGAGCAGTACTGGGATAGAGGGATGGGGGCTCTGTAGCATCCCTGCCCACACACACACACACACACACGCACGCACGCACACCCCCTCCCCTGCAGACGCGTGGCGCGCTCCCCTCACATGTTCCTGCGGCTCCTGGTTGCAGGCAGGATGGCTTCGTACCGGGATGGAGGCTGCTGCTCTCGGCCAGGGACGTCCCCTCACTGAGGGAGCAGGCTGCATGGATCGGGACTCGGCATCGGCGGAGCAGACCTGGGGAGAGTCTGAGAGGTAAGGAAGGAGGGAGGAAGGGAGGGGGAGGAGGAGGAGGGGGAGGGAGAGAGAGAGATACCGCGGCGGAGGAGAAAACAGAGCCAATTGGGTGCCGTAGCAAAACATAGGGCATAGGGAACAACGGTGTCGGCTCGTGGTCAGTAACAATGGCGCGGTTGTGCATCATATGATGCTGCGATGATACAGGAGCGCATCCGTACGGTGGGTGACACAGGCCGCGGCTGCCTCGTATTCAGCTCCATCTGCATCCTCCGTGGGTGAAAGCTATTGAGGCCACCGACTCTGATTAGCATATTGCACCGGAGAACTGTAGAAAGGCATAACATAATGGGATTTTCAGATCGAATATCTGTGGAGATAGCCGCCTGAGGGGGAGCCAATTTGTTGCCCTACTTTGTAAAAAGGGATAAACATTGCGGTACAGTGGCTGGATAGATGTGTGCAGGCCTGCACTGTTGTGGACTTAGTGGAGGACCGGATTCCTTCAGACACTCAACTGCACAAACAATGCCTGAATGCACGACTTTGAATCATTGTCAATGAGCATCCAATCTCCAATTCTATACCGAGCAGCTGCTTCCAGTGAAACTCTCCATGTTATCAGCCATATTGTATGTAGGTTACTGCATCACCAAAGCCCTCCTCCACACACACACACACACATATAAAGATATGACAAATGGCAGGGTGACACTGAAACAATGGACGGGATCTCCCCACTGGTGCTTGTTAGCAAGAGAACAGTAGTAAAGTGTGATTACAACAGCAGTTTTTCAGAACGCTGACTATATTTATCCACCTGGTGAACTAATAAATCCCTGGCATGCACCAACTGTCTTTACATTTTCTGGCCGAGCAGCTGACAGTGGAATTTCCACAGCAGTGGCCGGGAATGGGAGAGGTTAATGCAGCCCCGTGTGAGTCGTGGCAGTGGTGGAAGGCAAAAACAATGAGCGTACAGAACGAATGGTATGCTGTGGTCTGGGCATGCACCTACAAGTCACTCAGCTTGTTCAGTGTGTTGCCTAAAGCAAGATTTAAGCTGATATTTACTTGCTTGCAGCTGCTTGCAGAAGCACCCACAGTTGTGGTTGGATAATTACGAGCACTAAAGGCCCTACAGGCTCACGTGAACTCTGACCCACAGTTGCTCCTCCTCCGCTCTTCCCTGCTGGGACTTGCTGATCACCCCCCTGTTCCCCACAGAGGTGCAAATGAGATCAGAGCGCTACAGTGAAAAAGTTTAAGTGGCTTTTTCCTTTTCCAGAGGAGTTTTACCAGCTTGTCATGGCCACAGAGATTATTCCTGACTCTCTCACGGCTCTGGAAACGCTGTGATGGACGCGCTACTGTAGGGATTTGTTTGTGGAGTTTCACACATTTCTTCATCTTTCTCTCTGGTGTGTTACGCTTGCTGACGACGCTGCTTTCCTTGTTTCTCCGGACAGCGCTGTGGAAGAAGAAGAGAATCCATCTACAAACACAGGTCACATGACAGGTAAGAGACTGTAATTAAAAGAAACCCACTGTTTTTATTCTTGTGATAAAACACAGTTGTGCTCAGTTTGGGCTAATTCCACGATTACTTTTTTTTCTCCTCAGACTTGTGCAGCGATGAAACAGACAACTCCCCTCACCTCCAGCTTCATACTCTCAAGGAGTTTGAACAGGTGAGAGTGTTTATTTTGAATCTCCATGAGTTGTGTGTGTGGGACGCTTCCTTGTCCCCTGGCAGCATATAAAGCCTCGTGTCACCCTGAGTAGTGACCGCGTGCTCCACAGTGCCACCCTGTGGGTCTGCGCCTTGCTACAAGGAGTATGAGACGATTGCTTTAACTTTGATTGAAACATGCTCCCTGAGATCTGTTCGATAAGATAAGTGAGAGCAGGGAATCAGAAAGCCATGGTCATGCCCAAACTAGAGTGTGTCTGTAGTTTTCAGTAAAGGAGGACACCTTCAGCTAAGGATACCGGGTGGAAAACACCCTGAGCTCTCCCGGTGGATGAAGTCTGCTTCTGGCTGCGGGGTGGCCCACTTAAGGATATCTCAGCAGTCTCTCCTGCACTATTATAAGACCAGCTACAGTTGAAGAAAAGACTCTATAGGACTATAGGACTTTCAAAGGAGTGCCTGGGAGGCAAATGGTTATGGTCCACTACTTTGGCATATAAGCGAATATGCAGCAGGACCAGGCTCGAATCCCGCTTTGTGCCCTTTTGTTGTACGCTAGTTCAATATTCTCTCCTCTGAGTTTCTCTCTCAAAAATAATTAAATTAAATTAAATTAAATCTTAAACATGCCCTTTATTACTTGTTACCTACCCTACAAAGGTTTTCTTTTGGATTTTTCAGTTTTTAAGGGCTGCTGTGTTTTGGGAACTTCCTTGGAGGTGGGACCTCATTTAGAGCATAGAGAGGTGCTTGTTGTGAACTGGGCAGCAGGAAACAGAAACCCTGGTGTAAACCTGCTCCTGTGAATATGTGTGCAGCCGTTGAACCGCTGGACTGGCCCTGGTTGTGCTGAGTTTGAGAGGAAGTCTAGAGATTTATTTAAAGGGCAACACACATACTCCTGAACTGATGTGTAAATAGAGAGATGGCTTTGTTGCTCCTATGGAGCGTGGCCAGAGGCACTCTGTCTCTGTCACTTCCCATAATACAGCAGGTCCCAGCATCCCCTCACATCCTGCAAATTACATTATGTGTGAGTATCTCACACACAAAACCTGCATGTTTAGAAATATAGTTTCATGTTGGTCTGTATGACTATTCCATATATGGCTGTCAGCTATCACTACTATGTCTTAGCTAATATATTCAACATTAAATCCATTGAAATATCTGGAAGGCACAATACACACTATGTCAGTTTTACTCTTGTGCCTTGATGGAAAGCAAGATAGATAGATAGATAGATAGATAGATAGATAGATAGATAGATAGATAGATAGATAGATAGATAGATAGATAGATAGATAGATAGATAGATAGATAGATAGATAGATAGATAGATAGACAGACAGATAGCTGACAGGATGCTTTGTGACAGGAAGAAACTGATATAGAAAAGAAAATATATGACTTTAATTTGGTATAGTTACTAGTTTGCTTATACATAGATGTAATCATAACATGTGTGGCTAAATTACTGCAGATAACTAAGTTGGTGTATTCGTAGTCTGTTCTGTTATAGATAGATAGATAGATAGATAGATAGATAGATAGATAGATAGATAGATAGATAGATAGATAGATAGATAGACGTAACATAGTGAGGGTTTATCTACAGACAGTGTGATAACTAGTAAGCACTTGTGAGCACTGGTGTGGCTTGGACGAAGCTGGGTCAGCTGTTTACACCTGCTCTCAGTCTTTTTGCCACACCAGGCGAATTAGCTCTCAGCTCTGGCTTCATAATGAACTCCCTGACATAAAAACATTAATAACCTTCTCTTCCCATCTTGCTGAGAAAGCAAAGAAATTCCCCCCAGAGTCTCAGACCAGCAGACTTTAAGGTCTCTTGCTGTTGCCCAGACTTCGAGGGTTAAAGTCTCCAGACAGAAAGTCAGAATTAGATGCAGCTCTTGCACTGAAGCAGCCATTCAAAGTGTTCCCTCACACACACACACACACACACACACACACACACACACACACACACACACACACACACACACACACACACACACAGTCTTCTCATGTTATTCTGGAGCTGCTGCCGAGCTCTGATAAAACGGGAGGTGTCACCATCAAGTCACGATAGCCGAGGCTACTTTGTGACAGGCAGCACTCAGCTGGGAGCTGGAGTTACGTACGTGGCTGCCAAGTGTTGGATGTGTCACTTTTACACTGAAATAAACACATTCTTACACGCATGGCGTGCATATAGTTACCCCCATTTGCTCCTATTTATTTCTCTTTGTGGATGCGTGCGAGGCTTTAACACACTCGTTGTGTACATGATGTCATCGCCAATGTTAAAAGGAGCCTCCACTTGGCGCCTCTCCTGTCTTTGCTCAGAATTATAAAGCAGCAGCCTGTAATGCGACACTTTAATGGACAGACTCACCGAATGCATCCAGAGTTAATGATGGCCCAACCGTGTTGCTAACATGTCCCGGCCTCTTTATTATTGATGCTCTCTGCTATTGATTTTAGCTGTGGTTGTAGCTTTTTGTCTTCCTCTTTGATGTTTCCTTCCTGTTCTGTCATCTCTCTGTGGGACGTTCAGGGATTCTCCGGTCTATGGGATTCAGGACAGTTTCCTATTAATAGCGCTGTGGCTCACAGCTCCCGGGTCTCCTGTTTCATGCAGTGTCTTTCCACTCACCTGTCTGCCCCTCTCCCCTTAACATTCGCCCCTCTGCCCTCTCAGTGTCACTGATAGGAGGTTGAATACACATTTTTCATAGCTGTAAGGTAACTTCAGGGTTATGTGTTTGACTGAGTAGACGGGGAAATGATTACATTTGTAAATTTGGTTTAGATTTGACTTAAAGTCGTTTTGCCTGGTAACCTAAAGTCCAATGCACTATTGAAAAGGTTTCTTATTTTCATGAAATGTTATTTGAATTATTTTTGCCATTAACAGAAAAATGCAGATTTTATTACAATGTCTTGAGTCTTTTCTATCTCAAACCTGACAGACATGCTTTCTGCCGGTGCTGCTTATTGCAGACACAAAGTCATGGTCATAGGTTGAAATACATGTGTGCCTTTAATTGTAAGAATCCTCCAAAACTACAAAACCTACAGTTAGCTGCTCATTGTACAGAGATTGCTCAGATCCTTGCTCAAGGATCTGTTCTGATGGTCCTCCCTAATGAATTCTCTTTGTTTTTGATGTAAATACTTGTGATCTTTAGCTATTAAGACTAAGCTTTTTCATTTGATGAGCTTGTGAGATGTGTTCACCCTCAGAGCAAAGAAGAAATTATGAAACAAACTTAACCGAAATGGTAAAGTGAGTCACTGATGTGATTATGTAACTGTGTGTTTTGGAAGGAGCTAAGTCCACGAAAGAGATCAACCTCCACACTGTAACGTATTTAATACACAAATAAGGGGAAAAGCTGAAAGCTTAACCGGAACAGAAAGCGGTTATGATCAATAGATCTTAAAGGAAACAGAGGAGACACAGGAAACATTAGTCAGGGCCTTAGGTCTAATGCCTGCTCCCCTCCCGTCCCTGTTTGTACCTTTTGGCTCTGGCTGTTTAGCAGAGGGGTGAGATTTCCCTTCATATCACAACTGCCTGTTACCTCCCCCCCATGCACCCTCCCCTCCCTCTCTCCCTCCCTCCCCCTGCCCCTCTTCTCCCCTTCCACCCATCTCCCCTAGCAGTCTGGGATTCCAGAGATGTCTCCTCCTGTAAAATAAGCTCCTGTCCCGTCCCCCCGGCAGAGCAGACCGCACCATGGAGCTGACATGGCTGCACCTCTGACCGGCCGGTCTGCAGAGTCGCCCTCTGCACTGCAAACACCCCTTTAGATTAGTGTGTGTGTGTGGCGTGTGTATGTGTGTGTGTGAGTGTGCTAGTTTGTGTGTGTGTGTGTGTCTGTGTGGTTTGGTAGATTTTATGGCCTGTTAGAGGCTTGTAAATATTTCTTTTTGTTTTGACGATATGCCGTTTTTGAGAAGGAGCTAACATGTCTAACGGTTACCAGACTCGATCACTGGGACGTGCCCTGACGGTCGCCGTCCTTTAAAAATGGACTCCGTATTCCCCCGTGATATGGAGAGGCCCGAGGCGACTTTTTATTTCTGACCTATAACGGACATGTCAAACAGTGTCGGTGCCCTGTGACGGTCATGTCTAACGGTTACCGTACTTTATCACAGCACCTGAATGACCTGAAGAAGGAGAACTTCAGCCTCAAGCTCCGCATCTACTTCCTGGAGGAGAGGATTCAGCAGAAGTACGAGGAGAGCAGTGAAGATGTCTACCGTACGGTGAGTAGGGGATGAATGAAGACCTGATTGACTGTGAGTGAATGGGCTGAGGTGTTGGACCTCTGCAGGGTCCAAGGGTTGCTTTGCTGAAAATAAAGTGCTTAAAAACCATTGATTTTCCTTCGTTGAGTGACTTGGCACTGAGCATTATATCACCAGGACTCGTTTGTGCTCTCGTCAATAACACTGGGTGATTATTAACGTCGTAGTACACAGCTATGTTACTGCGCAGAGTTGCTTCACTGAGAGACACTTCCACTGTTTATTGACCCAGCTGTCCCACCCATCTGCTTTAGGTGATGGGACCTGCCATCTGCCATCTCTGCTCTATTCAGAGCCTGTTTATATAGATATTGCTGCTCAGTTACACACAACACACAGGATCTTTGCTCCTGGGCTTGTTATTGAGGCATTCTGTGCGTGTCCTGGACCTTTGCATGTTGTGCCTTAAGGATAAATGTGTGTTGTCTTGCCTCACAGAACAGAGACAAAGAAACCGGAATACGTTGCAACTTTCCATGAGACAAAACATGGAACACTTGTCTGTACATGTAGCATCAAGTTTAGCAACATGCTTTTGCAAGAAGTTGCTATTACATCTGGTTTGATTGTGGTTTTTGCTCCTTTGTTTGTTATTTGTCTTTGTTCATTAGACCAGGTCTCAGAGGTGGCACTGGACTCAGGTTTGATAGATGAAAAGTCAATCCACGGTTTTCTCAAAATGCTCCTGATTTATATTTTTAACGTGCAGCTTTTAAATTCTTGCTGAATCCATGATTCAGTTATAGTGTATGCACAGACCATCTTCAGATAATCCCTGTGATCCCATAACCTACTTTCTGCCTGAAGCAATAAAATGTCCACGTAATATAAAATGCCCAGAAAACGCCTGGAGGAAAAGCCAATATTAAAGCCGCAGACTGTGACCCTTCGCTCCATCTTCACTCTGGCAGCATCAGATATGCGTGAGCGTAGACAGCAGTGGGTTCACTGTGCGAAATGGAAGTTGAATCAGAAAAGGCAGGAACGCGACACCTCTGTGACCACAAAACACCTTTAAAAATCCAGTCCACGCTCTGCAGTAGGACAGGTGCTACACACGTCCCTCAAGCCGTCCACTGGGGACACTGTGTGACTGGAGCAGGGGAGACGAGGTCACGCACAGGCCGAGGGAGAGATTGGAAATGGTGTTGGTTTGATGCTGGCAGTGAAACTGTGTTGCTGAGCTGCTCACTCTGAATAGTGAGCGCAGAAAGATTGGATCAAAGTGTCGACTGAACTCGGACAACAGCTGCAGTCACTTGTTAATTCTTCAAAATGTTTGATATCTTTTGGCTAACTTTGGTTGTTTGTGGCTGGCTTTTTCCAACTCTTTTTCAATGTAAAAACTAATTGATCTCAGATGCAGTAACAATGATAAATGGTTGACTGTATTTTAATCTCTAATCTTTAATCTATCAATCACAGGTGCGACTGTGTTGACATGCACCTACAACAAGGTGACCCAGATCAGCTGTTGTTTGCATATTAAAGTTCTCGATTGGTTCCCAATCCCCGATCATCGCATACTCTTTGAAATGGGAAAACATAAATGGCCGTTTGATCCCGCCGACCAGGAGCGAGGCGTCCTGCCACTCATCCTCCACAATTACTGCATACCAGCAGCGATGGAGTAGACTGATCCCAAGTCAAACACACATCCCGCAGGATTTAAAACCCTCCATCCTCCACCACCAATCCTCGGCCAGTGCACCTCTTGCACGGCTGAAAGTTAATTGGAATAATCGCTCTTTTATTGAGGACTAAACCTCTGTAGCCTGCTTGTTATCTGACCTGAGTGGCTCGCCGCTCTCTTGGCTCTGTGTCCTGGCAGAGTGTTCCCATCCTCACTGCGAGAGTAGGTGTGCTGGTCCTCGGCACATAGTGATCTCTCACCGAGCTCCAGAGACTCTATTTATAGAACGGGCTGATTTATTCATCGCACGCATTCGTCCATATGTCAAGACTGATACTTATTAACTTAATGCTCTGTCACTGTATGGTCTGTGACAGTAAAACCGTTTAATTTCAGCCGCGTTGTTTTCTTTAAAATGTAGACATGAATTAGACGTGGATTTGTCACACAGCTGACACGATTAGTCGATTGCTAAAGTGAGAGGGAGTTCCTGGTTTTTCAGTCAAGAGGATTAGCAGCTTCTCTTCATGTAATTTGACAGTGATGAAGTGATGAAATGGGTTTGGTTAGGTCTTACTGGATGTTTCCGTGTTTTTATACTGTCCGTTAAAGGATAAAGCTGAGGTATATATGGGTTGCGGCCTTGGGCTTTGCATCGATTAAATTTCTAATGTTGAACAGTTTGGTGTTTGGTGTGGGATGGAGGTCTTTCAGGCACTTGTGTGGGGCTTGCCTATTATTGCTGACTTTTCGTCTTGTGTTGATTCTCAAGACCATGATGCATGGCTCGTTGGTCTAGGGGTATGATTCTCGCTTCGGGTGCGAGAGGTCCCGGGTTCAAATCCCGGACGAGCCCTTATTTGGGGTCAGCTGTGATCCTTGTGACTCAGTATCTTGACCTCAGTCCAAGCTGCTGAGATCCCTGGCACCTGAAGGCTCCATGGTTTAAATGAACCCCCCCAGGGTCGATAGGTTGAATACATGTGCTGTTCTCCAAAGATTATAGGCTGACTGGAGAGGGTGACGGTGATTATACTGGGGACATGCGTATTCCCTGACTTTGCCTTATGTGTGTGCTGGAGATATAAAGCAGGCTCAGACAATGGATTGACAGAGGGAATATGGCCAAGTAAGCGGTGCCATCTGTGGATGAAATTAGAGCAAACGTGACTGTCTGCAGGTAGAGCTGTTGTGCCGCTGTCATTGTGCAGCGGTCTCACTCCTCTGGCACGGTCGGGTTATTAGGGGATCTGTTGCTGAGGGTCCACAGGCCAGCAGAGGCCAGAATAGCAGGTGCACTGTGATGGGTGTCTATATATAGAGCTGTTTGGAAGATGGGAAGATGGCTCGCTTACTGTAAACGAAACTGTTGACATACACACATACACACACTCCCTCGCTCACACGCAAAGGAATATATGTTCCTCCTCCTGGAATCTTACATTATTTATCATTAAATCATTCAGTGACATTAGCTATGCAGAGCACACGTTTGCTCACATGTCAAACCTTCTGCACGTTCGCTGCTTTACTTTAAAGAAACTGATCAATAAGAGCCTCTTTTTACTGGAGCACATTAAGATGAATTATCAAGTAGGTCATCAGCAAAGTTGACTTTTTTTTTTTGCTTTTCTAGACACAACCTTGTGCCCAAAAGGAACAAGCTGTTGCGTCGATTGTTTGGTTAAATGTTAATTTTAGATGAAGAAGAATCCTTTCCACATGCACTGAAACTGATAACAGCGTGAGATAGACCCTACAAACAAATGACTGATAATTGGTCCATTGTTTAGATAATCTGCAGCACTACATTTAAATGAAAGACACAAGCAATTTGTCCAATGTGTTCAATATGTCCTGTTACCATTGGGAAACATCATTGTGCATATTTGACATTATTTGTTGTGAATGATTGACAGATTCATTGATCCTGTCAGTAATTGTGCAGCACAAAATGCTGCATTTGATAAACTCTGGATGTGCTGCAGTAGCATATACAGAATGAATTTGAGTGTGTGTGTGCTAAACAGCTGTGTTTGCTTTCGTGTGTAAGTGCATGTGTGCGTGTGTGCAACCCGCGTGTTGCCTCCCAAGAATTTGTCTACGGGTAGATTTCGGGTTGGTCCACGTGCAGCCCGGCTCTGTGCGAGGGTGAGGAGCATAAAGCCCTCTGGCAGGGACAGAGGAAGGTCATCCGATTTGGACGCGCACGAAGACGATGCTAAAACGGTCCTAAAAGAGAGAGAGAGAGAGAGAGTTTGGAGGGAGGGGAGGAAACACAAAGGGATGCAGCCAAACCCAAAATAGTGGACAAAAGGAAGCTGTGGTGAGGAGGCGAGCTGTAGCTCATACAGGTGACAGACAAAACCCAAAGAGACAGACAGACAGAGATAAACTGTCCTCTTTAAGGTCAGAGTGGAAAGACTTGAGCCCCCTTAAATCCCAGTGTGAGAGCCGTGATTGGCTCTAAAATGCACCCCCCCTCTCGCCCCCCACCCCCCACCGTGGAACTCAGCAGGTAAACAAACTGTGGAGTTTAGCCTCGGGGCCCTGGGGTGACTATCTGAGCTGCCCTGAATTCTCCGGCTCTAAATATACCAGCCGTGACAGCACGGTCAGATGTGCCGATGACACACAACACCCGAGCAGCCCAGATTCACACGATGCACGGGGCCCAGAGATCTGTGTGTGATGAAGAGATGCGACGATGGCAGTGGAGGGAAGGAGACGGAGGAGACGCTCAGGACGTGCAGGAGGAGGAGGAGGAGAGAAAACGCTCAGCACGCTGTGATGTCTGTGTTACCCGATTTAGCACAATCATGAATAAATTCAGCAGAGCGATGAATCACACGTCACTTAAAGGCGTTCACATCTTTTTGTGAGTCACATCCAGTGTAACACAGGCATGTTCCCCTGCATTCGATTTCCACATCTTGATTTGGCAAAGAAGAAGCCGAAAGAGACGGAACAAAACCAAAATTAGCTCACTGAAATGTTAGGCAGTATGTTATGTTTTCGCCCTTCATTGCTGCTGTGAACCATTCTTCATACAGGCAGAGCCTGTAGGAAAATTAAGACAGATTTAATCTCATATACAGTCCTGGAGGAGGTTTAATCAGCCTGCTAAGTGGATTAATTAAAAACACAGCTGTGTGGGTGGAGCATAAGTGTACAGATGTCTTTATTTCCCCTATTTTTGTCAGTTATGAAGCCTAACTCTGTTAAGATTCGTACAGCATTTCATATCAAGCTTATGGGCCCAGCCCCATGAAGCTGGCAGGGATGAAACTGCTACTCTGTGTTTTACATGGAAAAACTGATGAAAAATTAAACATCTGTAGTTATTTCCAGCTGTTTGGTTCAGGGAGTTCAAAACCAAATGTGGCTGCTACTCTGAGAGCTCACATCACCGGACCAGTTAGAGAATCTGCAAGCATGAGATTGGACTAAAATATCATTAAAAAGTATTTTTTTCACTTCATTGCAGACTTGTATTAAACTCGTATGAAAGTACTTACATCACTCACTTTAGAAGCCATACCTACATGTATCGCAGCAAATGGCCTCCATCTGTTCTTCCTGATGCTGTGGCAAAATCTTTCCAGTCGTTCCTCTGTTGCTGGAGATGCTGATGTTGTCGACTGGGTTGCTTGTTCACAGATGACTGACCGACTTCACTTTTTTCCAATCTGTTGCAGAACATCGAGCTGAAGGTGGAAGTAGAGAGCTTGAAGCAGGAGCTCCAAGAGAAACAGCAGCTTCTGGACAAAGCCCTGTAAGTCCACTGATCCATTCATCACTGTGCCAGCTCGGGTTAAGGTGTGAACGTCGGTGTCAGACGCTCCCTAATAGACAGATATTTGACTTGAGAGTATTTTACGGCCGGGGCCCTGCCATGTGTGTCAGTGTGTAATGGTGACGACAGTTTTTTAAATTGGTCCAGTATTGAGCGTGAGAGTGCGGCTGGCAGCTGTGAAATGGGCTGCAATGTAATCCTCACCGAACAATCGCGCTCCATCAATGTGTGCCCACTAAAAGTTGCACATTTTTCAGCCGTGACAGCTTCAGATTGCCATTACATTAAATGTCAGGCAACATTGTGGAGAGGAACCTCCGAACTAATCAGTGATTTATTAACCTGTGCTTGATCCAGTCTGTGAGGCTGGGTATCTCTCCCAAGTCTCGGGAGAGGTTATTATCTTGTAGGTCGAAATCAGAAAGATACTCTGTCATGACATTTAAAGTCCTTTAAATACAACTAAGCTGCCTTTTTTTCCATGCAACAATCTGATCCAGGCACTGGCATTTCTCCTGATGTCTTCCCACTTTCCTGGACACTGATTATATACTACTGAGGCCGCCAGCTGAGGCACTCAGCCCGCTCACCACTGGACCAATTACAAAAATGGTTGTCCTCATGAGTCAGCCTCACGCAAAAGCACGAGAAAACGGGTAGAAAATCGACTGCCTGTTTTCCACCGGAATGCTCTTTACCAGCAGCTGCTAAAGAACTGACTGGTTTGTCTTCGCTTTCATTGTAATTAACATAGCAGCGTGGAGTGCGTCTGCGCTGCATTACCATCTATAGGCATTGGCCAGTTTCATGGCCCCGTCTTAAGTGCGGTAACACTTCATATCTCTAATGGCTCGTATGTCACGTAGCAGCTGATAGAGACGGCACACATGCAAAGGCGACACGCAGACCGTCTCGGGAACACACCCCAGACGAGCTTACTGAACTCTCTGGCAGTATTGTTGTGGACAGACTGTGACAAAATGTGTGTAAAAAGGTGTAACTGTGTGCGTGTGACGTAACTAAGCAACCAAGCATCCTTGTAATATAGTCTCACAAAGGTTCGCTGAAAAAATATATAATAAGGGTTTAAATTCTTGGAGATTTTGTTGACAGGGTTCATATGAAGGTTCATCTGTGTCTGTTGAAGAGTTGTTTTGAGTGATGTGATAGAGGTCACAAACACACAGGTTGAGGAGCATGTTGGATGCTGTTGTCCTCTGTTCCTCCTGGGAGCTATACACTCTGCTGCAGGAGTCTCTGGTCCAGTTCAGTTTGGAGATTCTGCTTTAAAGGTCAGACTTGTTGACCTTTAATGGTTCATCAGCGCCATCTGTCCACATGTTTGGAAAGGGCCAAATTGGCTCTCATTACCGCTCTCTATTTTTGTTGCTGGATTGTGTCAGCGGTTGAGATTACGGTGGTTACAGTGGTACTATAATGGCTAGGTGAGTTTGATTCTGTCAAAGTGCTCTCACAGCCTCCTGGCTGTGTCTGCAGGATCCCAGTGTTTATGGTCACGGTTGAGCTAACCCTTCATGGCGCTGCTGTAAGGTCTTTAAAAGCATCAGTAGGTAAATAGTCTTAGCAGTACCGCGGTTTTAAAATGATACAGCCTTGACGTAATATTTAGAAATGCTAATTATAATGTCTCCAAATCACTCTAGAACTCTAAACCTTTTCTATTCTTGCAACACCTTTTAACACATACTTATCTGTCCCTGTCTTAAATCTCTTTCCCACTTGGACGTGCTTGTATCGTCCCCGGGCCAAGTCTACTGAATCACCTCTCCGTTGACTCCTTGCAAAAGGTCCTGGCTCTCAGGGATCAGAGGGGGGTGGCTGAAGGTCTTGTCCGTGTACATGCAGGCCATTTGTCCACGAGACAGACATTTGGATTACTCAGACTGGTTCAAAATATCCCAGTTATTTGAGCTGCTGCATGTGGCGGACAGAGTTAAAAACGTATGTAGAGAGGGGTCCAGAGCAGGACTCATGGCGACAGGGTGGCGTGTGCCATTCTGGGAGCAGAAATTCTGGGCTAGTGTTTGTTGACCGGCTAAGTGAGGAAGACAGATGCTCGCACAGTTGGAGTCCGAAGGAGCGAGGGCAGCGCTTACGTCACAGTTGATGGTAGGACAAAGGATAGAGATGAGATTTCCAGGTTTAAATATTCATATTTCCAGCGTTTTATGGGTGTGTATTGTGAGCATGTCTACCACCAACCCGTCACATCACGCTGTCCTCCGGCCCTGAGGCTGCTGGGCCTGCGTGGAGCCTTTCACCACTTCCACACCGCAGATGCTGCTCACTTAATCTCTGCTATAAGTGGCCGGGTGTTCGGTGTCCCATGAGCACCGTAGCGGACAGGAAAGTGATGACATCATGTGATCGTCTGGCTCTCTTTAATGTCTCTGACATGAGGTGATGCCCAATGGGCAGCGCTGTCGCCACACAGGAAGAAGGAGCGGTTCAACTCCTGGTCACTCAGACCGAGGGCCTTCTGTGTTGTTGTTCCCCTTGTGTGTGGCATGGGTTTCCTGCAGGTTTCCTCACATAGACCAAAATGGGTCGAGTTCATAATTCTTGAACTGAGAGTAAGAGTGAATGGTGTGTGCCCTGATACGGACCAAGGTTTATTCCCTGCCTTGGGACGGATGTGACTTGTGACTCCAGGTGTATTTGGTGTGAGTACGAAGATATTTATCTTCTTCTACAGCACGACAGCAGAGAGCTTGACCAATCACAATGAGGCGGAGCTGCAGAGACGATGTCAGGAGAGACAGCAGGAAATCGACCACATGCAGCAGGTGCTGGAGACCAAGATCCAGCTGCTGCAGGAGGTTCGTCTGCCCTCACTCAACCCACACAGCTCAGATTTATTTATTGGTTTTTTTTTTACTCATTCCATCCATGTACATGTGTTTCCAGGAGGCCCAGCTAGCGCGCAGTGAGGCGGAGAGGATGGCCTCGCTGGCCGGGTCGCACTCCCACGCCTCCCTGCTCTCCCTGGACGCCCCCATGGAGGACATCCCAGAGGACGAGAGGCCTCCCAGCATCCTGTCTCCCTCCAATTCCACCAAAGACAGGTGCGGGCCGCTTAATCTGCTCACCCTCCGCTCAGGTGAGACAAATGGGATCCACTTCCCCGTGTCACTGACCGACTCTCTGTGCAGGTTGATAGAGGAGCTGACTAAAGAGCTGCACTGCAAGGAGGCGATCATCACGGAGCTGAGCGGAGAGAAGACGACTCTCACGCGGAGGGTGGGAGAGCTGGAGGGACAGGTTCAGGAGCTGTCGTCCTCCCTGCTGCAGAAAGACAAGGATGTGGAGGTACACATGCATCATTACAACTGATTTTAAAGACTCTTAACGAACCATTTAATAAATGTCTTTCTATCACCAAGGCATCCTTTATGCGAGTGTGTGTGTATCTCTGAGTAGGGCGTATCAGTCGGACCCAGCACAGTTTATACAGGCCTTCTAATATTAGTGCATTCCTGTGGACCGCCATGTCTCCTCCGGGCAGACTTCTGTTCCAGAAAGAGGCTCCTGAAGCAGCATGTGTGACATTCCTGAGCCCCATTTTAACAGCTATTCATCAGGGTCACATCAGCTATTTACATTCTCAATATACGACTGTAACAAACACACACACATGCACACATACTGTAGGAGCGCGCAAATGACACACCCATGAAGCGTGATGCCATTTGATCTGTGATATGCAGAAGTTTCTTTAATCTCAGCCTTGTATGCCTGTTTATATTTATGGTTTCTCACGCCATTACATCTCTTCTTTTACAGTATTATCAGGAGGAACTTGGTCAAGAGAGGCTGCGCATTGAAGAGGAGATGCAGGTATGTGCAGCTCTTTCAGTATCTTTAAGTGGAGAAGGATGCGTGGATTAAATGAGTCTAGTACTTCTTGATATTTAAAGAGAGCTTCTTAAGTCTGCTCATGTTGTTACACAGTTGTCCACTAAGTGTCAGAGCAGCCTCACAGTTCTCATTGTTAGACTCTGGACTGTAGACAACATGTGAGATGGGATAAGTACTTTATCTTATCTTAAGATGCATATCTGAATAATTTGTAGTCTTCAGGTTAACAGAAAGAACTTAAAGTATTTAAGATGTGGATCAGCTGATGGTTGCGATGTGATGAGTGCATTTGCTGTTGATTGAATAGATGTGGCAGCATAGAAGCAGCAGACTGTGTCAGAGCTTTGATATCATTCGACTCCTCTGTATTAGGACAGGACCAGAGGCATCCCTGTACCATAGTAGAAAGAACTGGCTGCCAACAATGTCAGGGCAAAGTTACGCAAACGGCCAGTGAAACATCCTGTGATGAGCTCAGAAGTTGTGCAACCCAGGCCTGAATGTTTCACAAGGCATTACTCTTGGCCTGCTTCAGTCTGACTGGCCAACGGAACAGATACATTTGTACACGTTCATACATGTTCGCAGGCGTGACTGTTTCTAAAGCCGACACACTGAGGCGAGAAAATCACCTCGACACCCCCAGACGGAGTGCAGACCATCTTAGAAAGGGTTTATCTCATCTCGTAAAGTGCCAGAAACTCATTACATTTACAGGCTTTGGCTGCAATGACATCCCCAAGGACACACAAGCTTCAGATGGAGGGTTACCATTACCTCCATTACCTCATCAGCTCCCATTGACTGAAAATCATTACCAGTCATCATAGTCTCTGTCACCTTTACTATTCCCCGTGTGCCCTGCAGCGGTGCTTCATGTTGTTGGACCGTAGTCAAAATGTGACTCAATGTTTGTCGCAAACATGTCAGTTGTTGTGTGACAACTTGACAATGAGTGTTTGTTGTTATTGTACCCGCGCACGAGTTTTAACTTGTAAATCAGTTGTGGATGAAGGATGCAAATGGACTGATCAGACCGGCTCTCTGCTCAGATTCCACATGGGGTGGATGTGTACTGTCAGACAACAAGCAGAGCCGAGTTACGTTTGGGTGCGAAACAGCTGACTAGTAGGAAGGAGGAAGGATTAGTAGGAAGTGAGAGTTGGTTTTTTTTGGGTTGTGTAATACTTCCATGGAATATATTTTTGCGTGACATTGAATTGAGAGAATACCGCTTTGCTGTTTGTGTGGCTTAAAATGACAAGAATGTAGACTCAGAAATGATCCTAGGCTTCATGTTGTACAGGGGTGAGAGAAACTGTTGAGCTCTCCGGATCATGAGGGGATGAGTGTAACTGGGCTCTGTGTGTGTGTGTGTGTGTGTGTACGTATGTGCGTGTGCATTCCCTTGAGGTGCCTCTTTCATACATGGGTGTGTTCACGCAGGCATCTTGCTGTTTGGCACTTTAGCGGGTCTGGTTTCAGCCGGTTGTCGATAGGTCACGTTGACCCTCTGAGTGCTGGGGGACCCCAAATCTGATATCAGGTTGTGGTGGTTCAGACAGGCGACTGCCACAAGAGCTCTTAATTAGTTCCCCAGACGCCGCAGATGTTTAGATCAAATCTGCGTCTGGGTCAAGACGAGGGGAAAGCAGGGAAGATGCATCTGAAAACTCTTAACTTAATTGTTTCCATGGATTTTGCTCATTTGTACTAATTGGCACATTGAAAATAAACTGCTCACATTTCACGTTTCCTTTCAAATTCGATTACACAAAACGTCCGATCGAAGATTCATTTGTTGTTGGGTGTGCATCCTGGTGCACTTGAGACCAGCAGGTATCCCACTGTGAGAAAATGGCTCATGCACTGTAATTATGCTTTCAATGATCAGCAGGCAAGGAGCTGCAGCTCTGTCTGGCGCATTAATAAGGGCGAGCAGGATCTGGACACTAACATTATGAAAGCATAGCAAGGGGGAATTTTTCACTGCTTATATGCTTGGGAGTCACAGCGTGACAGCATGACCATCTGTTTGTGCCCTGGGGGGGAAAAAAAATCATGATTACTTCAGAGATGGACTGGCGCTGTGGAATGTATGAGAAAGGCTGGGTTGTTTCACCGTCACAGCCTGATCATTGTTGAAATATCTGCATGGCAGCAACGGAAAATAAAAACAGGGCTAATCTTAGCGTGTGGTGACGCAGGTTTAATTAGAATGGGTTGTTGTATCAGCGTGGCCTTGAAAGTATGTCATAGGTTCGGGGATATGTTAGCAAACCAACTTACACAAACCTTTAATCCAAACAAGCATTAAACGTTAACTGATCCCCGATTCACGTCACCTCAGGCAGTCTTTACATCACCACACAGCTGCCACTGTTTGTTGTGTGGACAGTAAAGACAGCACCCTTTGTTTTTACTCTGCAAAGCATCCTGTCAGCTGAAATACTATGGGTAGCATTTCAGCTGACAGGATGCTTTGTGACAGGAAGAAACTGATATAGAAAAGAAAACATATGACTTTAATTTGGTATAGTTACTAGTTTGCTTATACATAGATGCAATCATAACATGTGTGGCTAAGTTACTGCAGATAAATAAGTTGGTGTATTCGTAGTCTGTTCTGTTATATAGATAGATAGATAGATAGATAGATAGATAGATAGATAGATAGATAGATAGATAGATAGATAGATAGATAGATAGATAGATAGATAGATAGATAGATAGATAGATACATACATACATACATACATACATACATACATACATACATACATACATACATACATACATACATACATACATACATACATACATACATAGGATCTGAGTGCATCAATGTATGTCAAAGGTTTTGGTTTCTGTTTCTGTTTACATAATCCCACCCCTCCCCCATCGTGTCTGTCTGACTATACTAGGACATACACAGGGCACAATGGTCTATTATATCTCATCTATTCACCTATAGTGGGTCTGTACACTGCAGCCAGTGTAGTAATATGCAAATACTACAAATGATATAGTAAAAAGTAAAGAAAAAATCAGGGGTACGGCATGATAAATTGACTGACATTGCGTGAGCCTGAGTAAAGATGATCTATGGTGGATTATATATGTCGTACCCCGAGTTTTATTTAATTTACAGAGCGTCACTAATGTTGCCATGTTACTGAGCATTTCACCTGTTCAGTCAGGCGAGCATAGCTCTGTAAACCGGGCAGGAGGAAGTCACAGACTCCCGGGGGACCGTCTCTATTTCGCTTTATCAACAAAACAGACAAAAATGTCGCTATCCGCCGGCTATATATTTAACAGTGTGTTTCAAAGTAAACATGGTTGGTCTGAATCGTAACGATCGCGGATATTGAACCGGGGGCGTGTGTACAGAGACTCGCCGGGTTTGTGCTCCCCCCTCCTCCGGCGTCGTGATGGTGCGCTCCGCTGCTGCAGGTCTGCTCCATGCAGCCTCTTCGTTATCTGCCCGGAGGATCTGCGGTGTCTGCCTCTCAAGCTGTCGGTAGCGGCAGAGAAATGATAGAAGACGTGCCGCTCCGGACGCAGACACCCGGGAGAGACTCCGGAGCACCGTCCCAGGGCGTTTGCCACGGCTTCGTGTAAAGCGTGGCCGGGATTACTCACCTGTACCGCTCCGGCGTAAACGGTGATGGTGCAGAGGACGATCCGCCGCTGAAATACTGCGTCTGATTGATGACACGTTCACTGGACTGGAGCTGTGTGGGAGATCCCGATGCACCTGCACCTCCGAGCGGATGGATGCCGATCCTGATGGACGTCTATTTAACCATTAACCTATTTTTACCTCATGGCTCTCAGTCCTGCCAAAAAAGAAACACCACATGTGCAACTACCCCGTACAAAGGACAAGCCTCTTCTTTTCTACCTCCTTTGATTTTTAAGCCATTATATATAATGCCATTACAGGAGCCAATATCCTGAGGGAGCTTTTACATTTTCAGATGGAAAAGGCCTTTTTCTTTTTGCTCTGAAAGCCTGTGTTGATTGTGACGCAGCCTGCACATTGCGCTCTTTTGTGTGTACATGCAATCGAACTGAACTGAAGGACTCAGGTGTCCTTGTGCAAGAGTTAGCTCCTTGATACTGGAATGCTTGATCTCAAGATGAAGGAGACATGTCGCATCTGTGGCCGGGAGCTCTGTGGGAACCAGAGGCGGTGGATCTTCCACCCCACTGCCAAGCTGAACCTGCAGGTGCTGCTGTCTCACGCCCTGGGCCAGGAGCTGACCCGGGACGGCAGAGGGGAGTTCGCCTGCTCCAAGTGCACCTTCATGCTGGACCGCATGTACCGCTTCGACACCGTGATCGCCCGGGTGGAGGCCCTGTCCATTGAGCGGTTGCAGCGGCTCCTGCAGGAGAAGCACCGGCTGAGGCAGTGCATCGGTGGCCTCTACCGCAAGACCAATTCAGAGGAAGGAACCGTGATGATAACTGGAGGCAGCGAGGGACCGGGAGACGGGATGGTGGACATCTCAGGCCTCACCCATGCAAAGTACTGCGCCCTGCTCCAGGACGACCTGGTTTACTCTCTGTATGAGTCCTGGGCCGAGGACGGCGTGGACTGTCACCACCACCACCCTCAGTGTCCTGCGGGCCAGGGGTCAGAGGTCACGGTCGCGGCAGGCTCCCATCGTTGTGCCCCCAGCACCCCCCGGAGGTGTCGGGGATGCTCCTACCTGAGGGTGGCAGACTCTGACTATGAAGCGGTTTGTAAGGTGCCCAGGAAGCTGGCCCGGAGTATCTCCTGCGGACCATCAACCAGATATTCCGCCAGTGTTATTGGAGGGAGCATGACCGGAGGAGGTGGAGATGGAGAACGCAAAAACGTGGATGACTCTGAAGAAACCACCCTGGTCCCAGGTTCTCAGGATCCTTCGAGGACCTCGGACAGCGATCGCACCCTGGCTGGACGAGCCGGTTCCAGCCCCTCTGTGGGTTCCTTGGAGATGGCCGAGGAGCAGATAGACGACCAGATCTCCGACTCCCTCTCCGAGGAGCACATGGGAGGGCCGCACGGGCAGACCTCACCCGCCCCCAGCCTCTCCCTGGCCCTGTGTCTGTTACAGAGCTGTGCCATCCACCGGCCGGTCCGCAGCTCCAAGGGGAGCAAGCTGCCCGTGCTGCTCCGACGGGGCTCCAGCAACGGAGGCGCCAGACTCTGCTTCCCCGACCCCGTTCTGGGAATGTCGTACGGAACTCCAGAAGGAGAGAGACACAACCACCTGCCAACGCCTGAGATGGAGACCCCTCTGATCAGGCTGGACGTCGGGTTCGATCAGGCCCTGACGTTGGCCGAAATGGACGACTTACTGGAAGACCTGTACAAAGAGTACCCTCGTCCCCGTCCCCACCAGGTATAACACCCTGACGAGGAGGGCGTCGCGGCTCCACTACAAGGCTATTACCACAGCTAGTGCACTAGGAATTTGCAGCATTCGCAGCACTCTCACTGAACCGACCCAGCGGGCTTTGATGTCTGACAGACGAGCAGCCTGCCTGGAAAACCACCGTTCTCACACTTTTTTGCTTAATTAGCCTCATAATCCAACTGTCAGTCACTCACTGCAAATCCTGCCCACAGCTTCTCCAACAAGCTCTTAACAAGGATGATGTGCAGTGCTGAGTGCGTGCCTGTGTGTGTGTGTGTGTGTGTGTGTTTGTGTGTGGTGGGGGGGGATACATCACAAGAGCAGTCAGATGAGGTTAAACCCTGACACATGACATGGCCGAATTACCCGCTGCGTGGGGGGTGTGTGAGGGAGAGTGAATGTGTGTGCATGCACAAAGGGGTCATTAGTCATGTCAATACAGTAGAGCGCATATAGAGAGCATGCTGAGCGACAGTTTGGTCCTCAGTGTGAACGTCTGCATAAATTATGCAACCATTGCTTCTGTGATTAGATGGCTTTAGCTTTAGAGACTTAAGGAAGCTGAGGATCTATACTGACTTCCAGAACAGCCTGCTCACCCATTAGAAGCTTTCCCCGGTAGAGGCCAGTTTGCTTCAGCACTGTTTTTTTTCTCTCTCTCTCTCTAGGTACACGTGTGCATCTCAGTTTGATCCTCAGTGATTTTGGAGGGTGTATATATCCCCGAATTAGATCAGCTCCTCCTTAATAAGAGTTTATGGTCTTTGAGCCAGGGCTGCTGACTGAAGTAGGTTAGACGTGGGGAGACATTAAGACAGAGTGACTCCACCACTGGCCTATTTTCACCCGGCCCTCGAGGCAAAGAGATCCATGCAATGTCAGACCACCCCGTCCTCTCGACCGCGGCTGGGTAGCACAGTGGCCCTATTAAGCGATGCCTCGACTGAATCAGTTCAGACAGAGAACGGCAAAAACCCGAATGTATTTAGTTAAATCTCAGCTGCAGTTGAATACGGGTGTGTGTATATCAGTGGAAGCTGGAAGCCTGTGTACGCTGATTATGTAAAGACAACAGTGGCTCAGAGCACTTTGGGTACCCTCGCTCCAGTCAGCTCTCACCCACCTCACAGGCTTTTTATAAAGTGCACACATGAATGAGCACAGTGTTGTACGCATATTACACAATCCGCTGTTCCAGGCGTGCAGCCCTTGTATTTTTCATGAATATGAGGTAAACTGACATCCTCCTTGCAAATAATTCATCAGGAGGCCGAGCGAGTTACGCATGTGTGCGGTGCGTTTTTGTGACTTAGAGAACTGTGGGTTTCTCCCTCAGAACCTGGTGGAGGAGCAGCAGAGCCAGCTGAACCAGTACGAGTGCGCGGCCGGCCAGTGTGTGAGCGAGCTGCAGAAGGCCCAGCTCCAGGTCCAGTCCCTGCAGGCCAAGATCCAAGAGAGCGAGGCCAACAACATGGTACGACCTGCGAGAACGCCTCGTGCCGCAGCGGGAGGTTGTGTTCCTAATAAATCTGAGTCTGGTGACAGCGACGTTTCTTTCTCTCTTTCTTTTTTTGTCACAGAAACTGCAGGAAAAGCTGAATGAGATGGAGCGCGAGCTGCGCTCAATCCGCCAGGCTGCGCAGAGCCAGGAGAGGACCATTCAGGGCCTCACAGAGTCCAACAGCACCAAAGACAGAGAGGTGAAGCTTTGCCTTTGCCGTCCTCGGAGCGGGTCCTCGGGGCTGCTTGAAATTCATGGAAATGCTTGAATTTGACTCTCACTAAGTAATTTGCCTGTTAGATGAAAAGACAGTCAGAGAGTCTAAAATAAAAACTGCTCCACCTGGGCCCCGCATACTCAGTTAGGATAATAGCCGTGTCTTTTATTGTGATTCAAAGACGAATGAATCATTTTGGCTATTTGCATGATTGTGTAATCGAATTCAGCCGTGAAGGGCTGGACAATGCTTGGAAAAAAACAATGGATCTTGAAGTGTTATCTGAGTGCTTGACCTGAATCTGCTTAAAGGCCCAGGAGCTGTACCAGCTGATTGAAGGACAGAACTCCACGCTGTGCAAACTGAGGGAAATGGCGCACCGCAACCAGCTGGCTCAGTGCAAGGTGGGACACGGTGCTACACATCTGCTCGGAGGATGGTGGGGGGGGCGGGATCTCATGTCCTGGCTGGTTATGTGCTGATTTTTGGTGTGCGGCTCGTCTCTCTCCAGGCTCCGGAGGGGGTGAGCGAGTCGGTGGCGCTGGCCCAGCTGCAGGGCGAGCTGGTGGCGGTGCAGAGCTCCCTGTTCTCCCTCGGCCTGGAGCTCGAGTCCAGCCAGAGGAGTCTGAGGCAGAGCCAGAGGCAGGGCGACGACCTGCTGAGGTTCAAGGACAGGCTCAACAACGATCTGCAGGAGGCGCTGCAGCACAGGGAGGTCACCGAGAAGCACAACCAGGTGAGCGGGGTGGAAGGCGCGCGGCTAAGCCGGGACATTTTGCTGTCTTGTTGCAGACAGGATGTGTGACCTCTCCTCTCTTCTCCTCTCTTCCCCTCTCTGCTCTGCTCTGCAGGACCTGCGCTGCGCCCTTCAGAAAACTCGCTCTGAGCTGCAGGCCAAAGAAGCTGCTCTGAAGGAGAGCGAGGCGGAGAGGCAGGCGGCCGCGCAGGAGAAGGAGAGGAGCATCACGCAGCTCCAACGCTCTCTGCAGGACAAGGAGCAGCAGCTACAGGTGAGCCTAATGCACGCACACACAAAGACTCACACACGCACACACACGCAAACACACTCTGATCAGCTCTGATCTTGTGTAAAAATCGATAAATCTGCAGGATTACTCCGAGATGTTGGAGTCAGCAGGGAGCTCCAAACCAAGAGATGCCCTGCTGGAGAAACTGAAAGAGCGGATCAAAGACAGAGACAGGGCTCTGGAGGTAACACACACACACACACACACACACACACACACACACACACACACACACACACACACACACACATACACATACATACATACATACAAACTCTCTCTCATGCACACATGCGTTCATATGCCCAGAAGTGGTCAAACGTTAATGATAGTGGGTGGGTTCTGAGTCGCCCCTGAACCAGAAGACTCTTCCTCTTCCTGTTTCATGCGGATCCCTGCACCGTAACCAGTGTGATTCATGGGACCGTCCTGTTATCAGCGCAGCAAGGCTTTCCGTCAGGAAGCAGCCAGAGCTGCACAGTGACGCAGAGAAAACCACTGGTCAGCACACAGTGTCACAAGCTGCACGGCGAGGGAGATCTATGGGGAATTAAGAGGAAAGCACAGACAGGAGAAAAATGATTCCCTTTGCAGCAACGCGGCAATGCTCGGATAGCCGTATGCAAATGTGGCATACTTGTGTGCCCCGAATAAAAAAAGTTCCCCAGCCGAAGTAGTAATGGCTGCCCTGTGGCCTGTGCCTGCAGCGCTCCATCGATGACAAGTTCCGCTGCGTGGAGGAGCGCGAGGGCCAGGTGAGGAGGCTGCAGCTGGCCCTCAGGGAGAAGGAGCGGGACCTGGAGAGGCTGCGCTGCATCCTGTCCAACAACGAGGAGACCATCACGGTAGGCACGCAGATCACCGTGCCGGCATGCTAGCAAGTCCACGGTGTGCACGTCTCCACTCGGGCTGCTCATCACTTAGTTATACAATGACTCACTGTAAATATGCACGAAAGGGTGTGGGGGGGGGGGGGTGAGTCGCAACCTGGCAGGACTGTATTGTGCGTCGCGGCATTGCTTTAAAGGCCGCGTTTTCAAACCATACGGCGTTTATTCAACGCATGCATGTTTCTCCCTCTGTGCGTGCCTGTGATGGTGGCTGGCAGAGCCTGGACACCCTGGTGCGCGGTAAAGAGCTGGAGCTGGAGCAGGCGGCCGAGGCCTACAGAAACCTCCAGTGGCTGAAGCAGCAGGGCGAGGAGAAGGAGAGGAGCACCCTGAGGGAGAAAGACACCATCATTAGCCAGCTCCAGGCAGCCCTGCAGACACGTAGCCAGGAGACCCAGGTAACCAGCACGCGCCCATTAATGCCTTCGTTACCATGCGTGCGTGTGTGTGTGTGCGAGTGTTTCATTGTGTCATTTTCCAGGCCTTGTAAAAACCAGTCTGTGTAGACAAACCTGCGGTTCCTGTATTCACAAGTGCAACAGGTTTGCTGACACAAGCCTTGTTTGGTTGTATGCTGTGTGTGTGTGCGTGTGTGTGTGTGTGTGTAGGATCTGACGTCTGCCCTCGTTGCCCGGGTCCAGGCCGGTCCCACGGAGGTTGTGGAGGAGCTGAAGGCTCGGCTGGCTCTGAAAGAGAAGCTGTTCCAGGAGCTGCTGTCAGACCGCAGCCGCCAGTCCAACGAGCACCAGGCGCAGGTCCAGGACCTGCTCAACACCCTCAGCTCCAAAGACCAGTATCTGCAGGTAAGCCTGGTTGCTCTGAGATGGTTCGAGGGAGCTGTTTGTGCACAGAAGCCTCCACTCTCCTCACTCTCCGTCTCCCCCCGCTGCAGGACTACTCCTACAGGCTCTCGGTGGTGATCGGGGAGCAGACGGGTCAGCTGCAGGAGCTGCGCAGGCAGCTGTCGCTCGTGGAGGAGGAGCTGAGCGGGCTGAAACGAGGCAGGGAAATGGGAGGAGAGACGGAGCGCCTGCAGAGCCTGCTCAAGGAGAAAGAAGCTTTCATCAAGGTACCTCCCAGCCCCCCCCCCCCCCCAAGCTCCCTCAAGCGGTCAAGCGGTTGCGTTTTGGATGAAATGCCTGGCCTGAAAATTGACCCAGAAAGTTCTTAAAAATTGCTCGGATTAGACTTTGCAAAAGGGTTCTAAAACCCTGTTAATCCACCAGGAGCTGATGCGGGCGCGGGAGGAGGCTGTGCAGCCGTCCTCCAAAGAGGGCGAGGCGGAGATGAGGGCCCTCCAGGAGGAGATGCAGCTGCTGCTCAAGAAGGAGAGGGAGGCCCAGGTATGTGTGGGGAACCTCGCCTGAAGGGTTAAAACGGAGCCCGGTGACGTTCGTTTCACTCTCACATGTCTTATCTCCCGCAGCAGGAGCTCTCGGCGCTGCACTTGGCTCAGCAGCGGGCCACGCGACTGGACTCTAAGGACAGCTCTGATCACCAAGTAGGACTTTGCCTCAGCCTCAGCCAATTAGACAGTACTTGGCTGTTTGCACTGCCTGAGATTTGTGTGCTCATCATCTCACTCTCTCTCCCTCTCACTCTCTCTCTCTCTCTCTCTCTCTCTCTCTCTCTCTCTCTCTCTCTCTCTCTCTCTCTCTCTCCTCCCTGCCTCTGATCGCTCTGATCCAGTGTGTGCTGGAGCAGCTCGTGTCAGAGTACAACAAGCTGAACGACGCCCTGCGGGCAGAAAAGAGGTTGTACCAAAATCTGGCGCTCATTCACACCAAGGGCGACAGGTAGGCAGGTGCTGCGAGGGATTCCTGCGATCGCCGGCGTGGCTCTGTTTTGTCTTTTGCTCTTAAACCGTTGTTTTTCCTCCTCCTCAGCTCGGAGAAGGTCCAGGTCCTGCACACTGAGCTGGACTCGGTTCAGGCCCTGCGCAGGCAGCTGGAGGAGGTCCTGGCCAGGACCCGCAGCCTGGCCCTGGGGCTGGAGAGGGCAGCTAAAAGGCAGCCCGACTTTGGAGGTGGGGACGGGCCGGGTCCAGCCTCCAGGGCTGCGGGGGGCACTGTCACTAACACCCTGTGATGATCCGCGTGAACACACAGCACCCGCTGAGTGACACTTGATGTGAGACGGAGCTGCCCGAAGCCACCGACAGTCACTTTGGTGGAAACGTGCGGCTTTTAAAGCGGTATTTAAAAAAAAAAAAAGCCGTCCGACTGTCCCGACTTCAGGCAGCTCCGTCCAGACCGCACAAGCACGACTCACATTAACCGAAGCCTGTTTAGAGACAAAACTCCATGGTATGAAGTGGCAAAAGTGCAACCCAGAGTCCCTACTCATTAATATATTCTGTGAGTGTGTGTTTCTTTCTTTTTTTGTTTTCACATTGTGTCTCAAAATGACTGCCTGCGTATTGCTTTGCAGCGCGAGCGTCCTGCATTGCCATGTCTGTGTAACCGTGTCCCAGCCGGTGTCACTCTTCCAGCCTTACTGTCACAGTGGAGTTGCGTCTTGTTGGAGACGGCTCGAGCCTCATGCCTTACAGTGAAACGTCTTCACCCTCCCATCGTTTGTTTTATATCATCTGTCTGTGAACAGGATGTGCGCACCTAGAGAAATATAACCCTGAAATGCCATTAATACCAAAGTACGGCTCGGTAGTTAGTGTCCGTCGACGTCAGCTCAGCCCTGGACTGCTTCCCTACTCGCTTTTACATTGTGAACCTGCTGTGCGCTAGCTGCATTTTTAAGCCCGACAGACGTGCATGAAACAGAAGGACGGCCTCCTCACGTCGAAGGTGGTAGGTGTGCGCTGATTAAAATAAGTTGGTTATGGTTATTTATTAAGAGTCGCTTTGTTTTATTTGCCTACGTTTAGCCTTGTACCAACACAATATGATATCCAGTAACTTTGTGTACACCGTGCTCTATATAAGTCACACATGATGTGATCGCCAGAACCAATACTTGCCCGTGGAATATTCCTATTAGGTAGAGAAGGTTTTCTTATATGGATTTGTGTCCTGATCTCTCGTTCAGCCTCAGTCTTTGTTGAAACGTTTTTTTTTCTTTTGTGTTTCAAATACAACAAAAATAAAAAAATGTGCTGGCTTTTTCTCAAAGGCACTTCTGTTTGTTGTGTATGATTGGGAATTTGTCTCAAGAACATCCCAATCCCGAAATCCTTCACCTGTCCCCTGACATACCCTCCTCCTCCTCTCCCTCCTCCTCCTCCTCCCCCTCCCCTAGAGATCCAACTATGCAGTCTATCTCAACTTCTCCCCAGAGCAGAAATGCACCTCATGCTGAACACACAATTCAAAATGCCCCTATAATACCAGAGTTCGTTATATAATCCTGTTTTGACCTGAGAATATAAAGTGTCTTCATGTCCTCGCTCCCTCATGCATGAGATTGTGGCATGGTTTTCATGTTTGCATGGCTGTTCCACTGTGACAGATTCTCAACACACTGAAACTAAAACGGATTCAGATCTTGCTTCTCCCGAACGTCAAATCACAACACGCAGTACGCACATGTTCCCAGTGTAGGAGTGTGTGAACACTCAGTCAGTTCAGCTTAGGGGGCCACATTGTTCAATCAATAATAACCCAGCACAAAAACACTAAACTCTCATACTTGTTTCAGGGTGGAAACACATTTGGTAATTAAATGCTTTAGCGTTTCCTCCCCCGATTGCCACATAATCCCTCAATAAGTCCCAGCAATGTGCTGGAGCAGCACACACACCCATACTCACAGACGATGCCCCCAAAAGTGACAGAAACAGTCAGTGTGTGTGTGTGTGTATGTGTGTGTGTGCACATGTATTGCTCACATTAAAGGAAAACACAGCTTAATAATGGGAGATGACCTTCCTCACTGAATAACAGATGATTGGATAAGGAGGGATGGAGATTCAGGTTCAGATCAAGCAACAATTATTACAGTTATTAAAGTTGCAGTGAAATTGTTGTGTTTCCAAGAAAACAGTATCAGTGTATCGAATGAAATCATTCTCCTCTCTATTTATATCTATCTGAGAGTGTGTGTGTGTGTGTCACTGGGAACTATTATGTAAAACGTTACTATATAATTCCTGCCAGTCATTTTCCACTGAGGCTTGGCTGCCTGGCAGTCCAGTACGTGTGTGCGTGTGTGTGTGTGTGTGTGTGTGTGTGTGTGTGTGTGTGTGTGTGTGTGTACAGTACTGAAATAACACAACAAAGTAGACTTGACACATTAACGTTTTCGTCAGGAATGATCCAAACTGCATTACATTTGTTTCAGTTGAGTGTTTCTCGTAAACACTCACATTCCCGCTCTCTGTCTCTTTCTCCCTCTCTCGCTCCCTCGCTCTCTTGCGCACGCACACACACACTTATACTAGGCTGCACTGCCTTGAGTGTGTGTCTGGCAGGCTGCTGCACTTAGTGACATAATATTTCCCTTTCCAGTCTCATGACTTCCAGGGTGGTGTTTTAGTGTGAGGAGAGGAGGCAGAGAGCGGGAGAGGCTTTGGAATTACATAAGAAGAGGAATAACACAAGAACTCAATTTTAAACAAAAGGAGGGGGGTAGCTGATGCTGTCCTCATATGGTTATTGTGTTTCCAGAACTGAGCACCGAGGAGGAGGAGGAGGAAGAGGAGGACGTGGAGGAGGGAGACGACGAAGACGGCAGCAGTGACGAGTTCACGGACAGCATAGAGGAAGATGAGGATAAAATCACAGCCAGACGTCTGGCCTCCACTCAGGTACAACACTCGCATTTTACACAGCTCTGCTGATTTGAGCCTCTGCTCCATCCATTCACTTTACAACGACGACACCTTTTCTCCTGTGCAAAGGCTTGTCGAGCTGAAGGTGTGAGCACAGCGCCTGGGCAGAGCGAGGTGACCCAGAGAACTGATCTGGAGGAGGCCAACAGGACACTCGAGGGCCAGCTTCGAGAAATCAGCTCACAGCTGGAGAGGGATGGTTACACCTCCTTGGCTCAGATGAGGTGTGTGCTCGTCTCGGTTCACGTGTGGACGTCCAGACCCTGACGACTCTCGTTTTAACAATGTCGAATTATCGCCTTCTCTCCTACTCAGGAGCGCACTGCAGAGGCTGCAGCAGGAGAACCAGGCTCTGAGAGAGGAGAACCACCTGAGTCTGAGCAGGGAAGAGGAGGAGGAGGAGGAGGAGGAAGAGGAGGAGGAGGAGGAGTATGTTGAGGAAGAGGAGGAAGAGGAGGAGGAGGACATGTCTCCACAACATGTGCCGGCCGGGAAGCGAGGTCTCCCCTGCATTGGTCTGAGTGAGGAGCGAGGGAAGAGGCAGTGCACCAGGCCCCTGACGTCCCATCACCACACTCATCAGCCTGACACGGTAACAGGCTCCTCCATTGCATATCTATGTTTTATATGAAGTGAAATCTATCTCAGAAACAGCGACTGTTATTTCTGCTTCACCTTGTGTGGAATAAAACAGGAGAGGAACACCTCACAATGAAACATGACTCAGTGCTGCATCACCATGACCTACATCTTTAATAACAGACCTGAAACTGCACAAACATCTTCATCTGTCATAGTCTGCGACTCAGAGAATATCATAAAGTGGGATTAGGTTTATGGGTGGCTTTTTTCTTACCTTCTAATCAATGCTTTCAAGTGATATTTTGTGCACTGTGGTTATTTTACAGTGAAAAGGAGACACAGGCGTTGTTTAATTTCTCTTTCATTTTCTCCTCCAACACATCTACAAACATGTCTGCATAGATGAAAATAGCCATGAACGTTGTTGTTAAGTTCCTGTTTAGATAGGTTAAAGAATAGTGGTAGTGGTAGCTGGGAAGAATATATTCTTGTTAGGTCCATTTATCCATTATCTGCCCCACCTTGTCCCTTATCACTGTTGTAGATATATATTGAGTATATTTACAGTTTGAATTTGTGTGATAACATGTGAAAGTTATAGAATAGAGTTTTTAGTGTTAATGCCATTTTTTTGTCAGTTTTTAGGTCATCATTATTATTGGTCATTTCTTTAGGCTGTGAAGTTAAAGCATGAGTCGATTATTTTAAGCTTCTCACACATTTAGTGTGAGAAACCGGGTGATGAATTCTTACAGTAGCTCTTTCCTAAGTCCCACCTCTGTGACTAAAGCTGAGCTGGAGTAGCTTCGCCCACAGGCCCTGCCCTCCTGTTCTCTCTTTCTCTCTCACTGTCTCCATGCGAGGCTGTCTGTCCTGTCTGTCCCGGTGGTTAACCTGACTAACAGAGGCCCCGCTTCTCTGCTCCAGGAGGAGGAGCTGGCTGGTGGCAGCAGCGAGGGCAGCGAGCTCTGGCAGGACCTGGAGGAGGGTCTGCGCGAGCAGGCGGCCAGGCTGAGCTCGGACCTGGCTCTGAGCCACCAGGAGAACAGAGAGCTGCAGGAGAGGCTGATGGTGTCCGAGGCCACGGTGCACGCTCAGGCCGAGCAGCTGAAGGACTACAGAGACCTGCTCAGTGAGTCGCTCTCACGAGCCCAGACCCGTCCTTTACGAGCCCAGAATGACGCTCTAGCGCTTGCACAAGGCGCACGATTTGAGTCATGTGTGTCTGATGTGTCTACAGCGGAGACGTCAGTGCAGCAGGCCAGTAAACAGGTGCAGGTGGATCTGCAGGACCTGGGCTATGAGACGTGTGGGCGCAGTGAGAACGAAGCCGAGAGAGAAGACGCAAGCAGCCCAGGTGACACACAGGCCGGAGCCACCTCATATAACACGCTGTGTTCACTCGATGTGCTTCTGCTCTGATTACAGCTGTGTTCTACTGTACGTCTCTCATGAGGAGGATAACTCTGTAACAAAGATATTTCTTCAAGTTTAGCCTAAACCACTTGGACTCGACAGTCAAAACGATTGGAATTTGGTTGTTAAAGGTCAAAGGATACTTAAAACAGTAACCTGTAATTATGTAGTCATATTAGACTTTTCCATTGAATAAAAGGATGGTTTGGCGTTGTGAGGATTCTCCCTCATTTCGGGGATTGTTGTCCACTACTGACTCAGAAAACAATTGTTGAGTCCTTTGTAAAGAATAAAAGGGCTGTCTCATTGAAAATTCAATATAATTATAAATAGTCTCAATTTTTCAGTTGGATTGATGTGTAAAAGTTACTAAGAATTTTGTCTCTCCTGTTCACCAATGCTCCACCGTTAAAACCTCTGCGTCTTGTTTTTTCTCCCCTCCCTCCCTCAGAGTTTGACGACCTGGAGATGTGCACGTCTCTGTCCCACCAGCAGGACTACGAGGGCGGAGCGGGGAGCTGGTACTCCGGTAGCTGCAGCAGTAACAGGGGGGGCTATGAGCCGGGGGACGAGTCGTCCTCTCTCCAGCCTCTGGTCCAGGACCTGCGCTCGCAGCTGACGCGCTGCCACAAGGTGATCCGCGGCCTGCAGCTGCGGGTCCGCTCCCTCTCCACCACCAGCGACTACGCCTCCAGCCTGGAGCGCACGCCGCGCAAGGTGCGACACCTTCACCCCCTGGGCGGCCCGTTTCTTATCTTTTTTTAAAGTACAACAATGCTGATGCCTCCTCCTCCGCTCTGCTCGTAGGTAAACTGGGCCTTTGAGACGTCGCCCGCCCCCAGCGGACTGGAGGAGGACGAGGGCTGGATGTCCGACACGCAGGGGATCCGCCCGCCGTCCAAACCCAGCAGGGAGCTGCAAGAGCTGATGGAGCGCGTGGCGTCGCTGGAGGCGCAGCTGAAGGGCTCCAGGAGCGAGGGCAAAGGTCAATCAGAGGAGGGGAAATGTGCCACCTGGCCCGGGTGAGTGAACTGAGAGTGTGCTCAAGAATGATCAGTCTTATGATTCATATCACGTGGCTGTCTCTGCTCATGCTGTTGCTCTTCCTGCCTGAGCAGGAAGTACAACTCTCTGATCCAGACACAAGCTCGCGAGCTGTCCCACCTGAGGCAGAGGATGAGGGAGGGCCAGGGAGTCTGCCACATCCTGACCCAGCAGCTGGGAGACACCACCAAGGTGCTGAGGCCTAGTCACGTCACGCGCATAACTCATCAGTTTTACACGCATCATAACAGCCAGAGGGGGGTGAAGTTTTTTAACTAAAGGGACTCACTGACCCGCAGGCCTTCGAGGAGCTGCTGCGTGCCAATGATATTGATTACTACATGGGCCAGAGCTTCAGGGAGCAGCTGGCGCAGAACATCGCCCTGGCTCAGAGAGTGGTCACCAAGATCAGCGGACGTAAGGAACATCCCTTACTTCATCTTCTCTCGAGCCTTAATTGTCCTTTTTAACACCCTCCCGTCCTCCCCCCTGATCTCATCATTCCTGTTTCCTGCCCACAGGTGAGCATTCAGAGAGCCACGAGGACAAGACGGGCCACGAGCTGCTCGCCCTACGGTTAGTCGCTCTTGATTGTATGCAAATGTGCGTGCGGACACAGATAAAGGAGCCGCATCCGAATGATAATCTACCTCCCGACCTGGCCACAGAGCTGTGGAAGCTGCTCGTGTCTTCCCTTGCATGCAAATGGCCGGTTAGAAAGCTCCCAATCGAAACCGACAGTTCACAACCTCAGCAGCAGCTGCTGCAGTATCTGTTGGCCTCTGAGGATATTAGCTTCTTTGCAGAGCGTTTAACCTGTCCTGATTAGTGATTAGTTCCCTGTGTCATGTGACACGCCCTGTGGCTGGAGGAGCCGTGCACACATCCATCTTACGGTCAGAGGGAGACAGAAGGTGGGTGTTAATCCGCCCCCAGGCCACAGCATGCAACCCTCACTCTTAAGTTGCTTTAGTTGAACGCACTCGCAGGTGTCCCACCAGCTGGGTTCAACACGTTCCACATGCTCGTGTGGAGGACTCTCTTTGCAGATCTACGCCATTACGATCACTTTGAAGGACCCACTCTCTGATAATACTGATAATATTTGGAAGGACGTCCAGCAAGCCCGGAGGGAAACTGGAAGCAGATTTCATTTTCTCGCTGGGCTTATCCAACTCAAGCCGCAGTGCATCAGGGACTTGGACTGCGTTTCTCTGGACGGGACGCTGCGATGGCTCCTCTGTGGAAGTCCATGATTTCTAAGAACAGCCCCATTTACAGGGAGTCTCTTTGGTCTTTTTCTATGGCCCGAGGCCAAACCAGAGAGACTACATTCATTAGGATGCTGTTGGAGAGAGACAGGACGTTCATGGTCCTGCAGCTGAAACAGTAAGGAGGACATAGTGTGACATAGTGACTGCAATTGGTAAAAAAAATGTATTAGCAAATGTCTCCAAGTTAATTTGACTTTAATATTTTATGTAGATGAAATGCATAAAATATTTGTTTATTTCTTTGGAAAGAAAAACACTTAAGATTGCTGCTGGTTTTTCGCCTTTAACGCTCTTTTATGGCCTAGTAAGGATTACTTCCCTAATCGTCTTCCATTCATTTTCTTAATTTACTGCTTTCCTCTTAAAATCTGAAATAGAAAATAAGGAAACATGCCCTTTGTGGTTACCACTAGCCTCAAGTGATGTCTTCAAACGTCACTTGCACTGGTGTTGTGAAGCTGCATGCAGTACTGTCTGTAAACAACCATGTGAATACTCCAGGCATGTATCTTTTGCAATGAATAGCTACCACAGTGATGGATTCTCTTTTGTCTTCGTCTAGGCTGAGCAAGGAGCTGCAGCAGAAGGACAAAATCATCGAGTCGCTCCAGACCAAGCTGCAGCAGCGGCCGGAGACGCCGTCCAGCTGCCTGGCTCTCTCCGAGACCACCGACCACTCGGACAGAACCTCCCTGGTGTCGGACGAGTACAGGGCCAACGAGGACTTGGAGCTGTGCTCCGATTTAGATGCCAGGGAATACCAGGACGAGCAGCAGCTGCGGCAGCCCGGGCATCACGGATCAGAACAAGACGGTATTGTGGATTACCTGTCGTATCTTAACTTCTCCTGGCTTTGAAATGCCACGTCTGTCCTTTCACTATCCACTCCCTTCCTTTAGTCCGTCCATCTGTCCTTCCTCCTCCTCCTCCTCCTCCTCTTCCACCTCCCCATGGCTTCCTCAAGTCCTCCAGCAGCTGTCCCAACATGCAGCGCTCTGCCCCTGTGGGTTTGACCCGCTCGGCCTCCATAGGTAGGGGACCCACAGGAGGCTATGACTTGTACCCAAATATCCTCTTCCCTTTCCTCCTCTTCCTCCCTCATGTTCTTCTTTGTCTGTCACTTCCTGTTGTTCTCCTCCAGCCCTTTTCGGGGAGCCTGTCTCCTTCTCCCTCTCTGTCCCCTCTGGCCCTGGAGTTTGGGGTAACGAAGTCACTTCTAACCCCTTGCCCAGGGCCCTCTCTGTGATCGCTGTTCGCCCTGAGCTGGACACGCTCTACAAACAGATGAATGAACAGGACAGGGGTGAGGGGCGGGGGAGGGGTCGTGTGCTGTGTGTGAAAGTCACTTATAAAGTTTATACCTTTGATCGTATCTTCCTGCTCGAGGCCGCCGGATCCCTCACTCTTTTTTGTTTGTTTTTGTGTGTGTGTGGTCGCAGGTTTCCCCCACGACAAGCCTCTGTTTACTCTCCCACCTGGTGCCCACAACCAGCACGACCTCTCCGGCTACAGCCAGCTATCCCATCATGCCTTTCAACAGTATCAGCTGGGTGGCATTCCCGAAGGCCACTCGCTGAAGTCCGACTCAGGTCTAGTGACAGGAGCAGGGCCTTTATGGGACGTGGAGCATGTGGTCCCGTCAGTTTCGGGCTATTCTGGATCGTCAGGACACCAGCAAGGAAGCAGCCAAGGAGGTGTGACTCACCGGAAAAAAAACAAAAAGCTCCACAGATGAGCTCAAAATGGCCACCCTTCAATTGGTGCCTTGTGCTGTTTGTCTCCAGGGGTAAATCTGATAGAGGAGCACCTGCGGGAGGTGAAGTGCCTGCGCCAGCGTCTGGAGGAGTCCATCAGGACCAATGAGAGGCTCCGACAGCAGCTGGAAGAGAAACTGGCCAGCACTGGTCGTGATGGAGGTGCTGCAGCCCTCTCACAGACTTTATTAACACCTTAAGTCTTTTCATTCCTTTCTCTTTAAGAAAGATAATCCCCTTGTTTTTTTCCAATGCTCCAGCGGCACCAACTAACATCTACATACAAGGACTGGACACCGTCACCCAACTGTCCAATGAGATCAGAGTCCTTAAAGAGGAGAACATGGGTCTGCAGTCTCGCCTACAGGCCAGCACAGGTGCTTCCTCTAAACACCAAATACCTTTATAATGACTTTGGTGCTTCTGGAATGTGTCCGTAAAGCCACTCTTCTCCTCCCGCCAGACACGTGTGAGGAGCTGGTGCAGCTGCGCGAGGCCGTGTTCACAGCGCGTGCCCGCTTGAAGCAGGCAGAGCTGGAGGCCGAGCAGTGGAAGGAGGAGCTTAGGCGGCTGCAGGCTCACAGCCAAGAGCAGGGCCAGCAGATCCACATCCTGAGGCAGGAGCGGCAGGCCAGTCAGGAGAAGACCAACAGGTCGCTGCTGCTGATGGATCAAATAAAATGTGGACGGAAACTGCGCTTGTCTGTGGGTTTTTTACATAACTCTGACTGGAATGTGCTGTATCTGTGTGTCCTCAGGCTCCAGCATGAGGTGTCTCTACTGCAGCAGCAGCTATGTGAGGGCAGAGAGCTCATCCACTCCCTGCAGAGCGAACTGCACGTGTACGATCGAGTGTGTTCCAGCACAAAGGCCAGCAAAGGTCAGCTTATTCACTGTGTAGCATCTAACTATCTATCTATCTATCTATCTATCTATCTATCTATCTATCTATCTATCTATCTATCTATCTATCTATCTATCTATCTATCTATCTATCTATCTATCTATCTATCTATCTATCTATCTATCTATCTATCTATCTATCTATCTATCTATCTATCTATCTATCTATCTATCTATCTATCTATCTATCTATCTATCTATCTATCTATCTCTATCTATCGATCTATCTATATGCCACCATCCATCCTAGTTGTATGTTGGCTTTACAATTGAATCGATTTGGCGCCATCTGCTGACATATGTGAGAATTGCACCGCCATCACATCAAAACATTTTCATTTCATTTTACATGTATTTCATTTTCATTTTGTATTTATTCTTGTAATATGTGAAGGCTTAAGTTGTCTAAAAGGCTGAATCACAAAGTTTCTGTGCATTATATACTTGCACTACCATGAAACCACTGCTGTTAGAACCCAACAGCAACGAGACTCTTCAGCTCAGACTCCTGTATCTTTTATCATTAGGCTACATGTGTGAGCTCCCGGGTCTCCCGGTGGAGCTGGGCGAGCTGCTCGGGGAGGTGAGGAGCCTGCGAGCCCAGCTGCAAACCAGCGTCCAGGAGAACAGTGCTCTCAAGCAGCTGGAGCTGCATAAGCAGCTGGAGCAGAAGCTGGGCGGGGGCTCTCCTCGCACGCCCTCGCTCTCGGCGCTCAGCGCCAGCCCGCAGAGAGAGAACTTCTACAGGCGACAGCTGCTGCACGGTGAGACGGAAGCTTCTAGATCAGACGGCGACACGTGGCTGCACTAATGTTATCACCGTCAGGCTTAAGTGTGCTGTGGTGTGCTGTGGTTCGCTGTGTGTCCAAGCCTGGTTTGTGTATGTGTGTGCTCCACAGACCCGGCTCCGTCTCCACCGGTCAGGGACATTGGTCTGTTTAACTGTGGATCTCCCGGTCCCCCCTACTCAGATCTGGATGACAGCCATAGCACTGCCAATGGTGTGACTTAAACTGCATTGCATGCCTGCAGCTTAATCTGTATTTAACATTTGCACTGATTGCAAAATAACAGTATTTTCTGCAACTAGAACAACAATATGCTCCACACAATTATTCCATGCGTCCCACAAAAATACATTCCAGCTCTTTCATCTCCTGCAGACCCTCTGGACCCTCACTCTGAGCTGGAGGGGGAGGCCCCCGATGGCTCGTATGCAAACCGCAATGGCCGGCACGCCATCGGCCACGTGGACGACTTCAGTGCTCTTCAGCAGCAGGTCCTGGAGGGACGCAGCCTTGTCCAGCACATGGAGACGACCCTGCAGGCCTGCCTCGGCCCATCGCTGCTGGACAGCAACCAGAAACAGGGCAGCGAGCTGGTGAGGAGTGCTGTGTTTTTTTTTTTCAAACTCAAGATTCACTGCAACTTTGTTAAATTTTGACTTCAAAATAACCAACGAGAGCTGTGTTTTTAGGTCCTGGACTATGGATGTGTGAAGAGTCTCCTGTCCAACACCAAGACTCTGAGGCAGATCCTGGAGGAAGTCATGTCACTGCTGAAGATGTTCTGGAGGGCAGCCCTGCCCAACAATGATCCCTCCATCCAAAACTTTAAAAAGGTATGGGACACATTATGATGGGTTTTCTTTCTCTTTTTTTGAGGCTGACTTTGTGAGAATAAAGGGAAATGTACAGAATGGCTAGACATATGTTGTTATATCTTTTTACATGTTTGATAATAGACATGATTATGTGTGTGTGCAGGAACAGTGTATGCAGGAGGAGATCTTGTCCCTGAAACTGCGTATATCGGAGCAGGAAGAAGTTCTCAAGGGGACGATTCAAAGACTGAGGAGCACCAGCCGCACCAAGGAGAGCATGGAGCACTTCATAGTCAACCAGTGTAAGTGTTTCCTTGAGTAGTGTGTGTGTGTGTGTGTGTGTGTGTGTGTGTGTGTGTGTGTGTGTGTGTGTGTGTGTGTGTGTGAGAAAGAGCCAAAGAAGTGCAGAGAGAGAGAGAGAGAGAGACAGAGAAAGCAGGAGGCCTGAGTGAAGGTGAAAGTAGATTGGAGGGCACGGTGATTAATAAATATGCCTTCACTGGTGACGGCTCTCATAAATCTGAACCAGCTGAGGCAATCAAAGTGAAGTTTAATGGCGTCAGCTCCTCCAGTGAAGAATTAGACTCCCAGGAAATCATATTGTTGTCTGCATGATGCATGAGGGCCTCGGCGACAGCACAAATCTGCAAGCGAGCAGCAGATGATGTTGTCCTCTTACACAGTTAATCAAACAAAATGGCGCAGAGTGAGAGAGAATAAAATGCATGAAGGGTGATCGTAAAACAACAGACCAAATAAGGTGTGATAGATGTGCAAAGCACCTCCAGGCCTGATCTTCTAGACTTCCACAGGAAATGTTACGTGTGCAGATTCCCCTCAAAAATATAGACACTGTTTCTCTTTATGCAGCTGCAAATTAGAAATAGTTTTGCATTTTGTTCTGTTTTTTGCAGTGTCAAGAACTCGTGATGTGCTGAAGAAAGCGAGGACAAATTTAGAGGTGAGCAAGAATCACTGTTTACTGTTGGTCCTCACCTGTCCAGGACATCGCACATTATGAAGGTCACAGTGCTGTTGTATTATATGTTGTGATGTCACGGTGTCCTGATCTCAGCGTTTGGTTTTTCAACAATGTCAATTCATCACTTTTGGCTTTTCTGTCTCACTTGTTACTTCGACCTGCATTTGTCTCCCTCTCTCCTCTTTACCCACCTCCTCCCACCTCCTCTGCTTTCCTCTTTTCTCCTCCACTCTCCTCACCTCCTTTAAACCCTCCAGAAGAATGAGCAGAGACTTTCCTCTCTAAGCTCCTCCTCTTCCTCTTACGCTGGTAATCGTCTGACATCTTGTGGTCTTGCAAACAGGTAGACGTTGTCCCGGACCGTGTAGCTTGATAATAACCCGCCTGTTGCCGTTTATGCCATGACTGTGTGTGTAAAGTAGACACGATGGCATCTCTGTGGTCTGGGGCAGCTTTTACCTGTGTGCGGATCTGATTTTCGTAACCGCCCTGACATCACTGCCCTACCATGCCGTCTGACCGTGGACTCCATTTTGGTTCAAATTATTTTCATTTTTAGCATTTTATGACCCCCCACTTCATCAGATTGTTCATGAATGAACAAACAAAAAGGATGTGATGCCTCCTGAGTTGAAAACGAGCTGACCACACACACACACACACAGCTGTGAATAACACAGTGTGGTGCACTAGTCTGATGGACACTGTAATGGCAGCTCCTCTGTATTTGCTGCGTCTCTCCAAGTCACTACTCAAATAACTGTAATTTCAAAGCATGGATAAAGGTTTTTGTTCAAGCCATGAGTTGTTCTGAAGCCCCAACACTGACACCTAATTGCACACACGCCCATCAACTGAGCCACTTAAATGTTGTTTACCTCTACACTCCCCCCCTCAGAGTGTATTTATAGCTCCTCACTTAGGGCCAAAATAATCCCACACTTCACAGCGTCCATTCTGTGTGCATGCTGTCACAGTGTCGCTGAAGGACATAGAGCAACGGCCTTAAAAACTTCTGCCCTTCAACTGGGTGTGGTGTCATAAACACCCAGAGCCATTCACGCCAACGGACACGCACACAAACACAGGCAGTGTGTGAGCATGTGTGTGTGTGTGTGTGTGTGTGTGTGTGTGTGTGTGTGTGTGTGTGTGTGTGTGTGTGTGTGTGTGTGTGTGAAGGACGACTTTAATAACAACATTGTTTACTTTTTAATCACTCACTCTGCTTTTCATCTGCAAACAGTTGGGAATTTGATCAAAACTAACACGGCACACAGCAAACAATGCACTGTTGAGGTGTTTTAAAAGGAACAATTTTGTAATAATAATAACATAATGATAACATTCTGAAAGTGCCACCAAGAAAGTTAGCCTAGCTTAGCATAGAGTCAGGGGAATCTGGGGATTTGTCCAGCCTGAATCAGTCTCAAGGTACAGGTCAAAACACCTGCCTCCGCCTCCAAAACATTAACCAAGTTAGCCAAGTGACTAAGCGTCTAAGCAGACATTTCAGAGAGAAGGAAATATTTAAGCTAATTTAAGCTAATAGTAATAGCACCACGATGGATTGCTTTTTGCAGCTCAGGTAGGTTTTTATGCAATAGTTGGTTTAGCTGTTGAGAGGTTGGACCCTTCATAGGCACAGGTTTGCTGTTCTCCCCTGTTTCTAATCCTCATGCTAAGCTAAGCTAATTGTATCTTCTCTTAAGCTTCATATTAACAGCACGGATATCAGAGTGGTATCAATCCTCTCATCTAACCCCCAATTCTCCTTGTTAAAGACTAATACTTTTGATGTATCCTTTTATATTTCACCTCACCAGCATTGTCTTATCAGTTTTATGAGAGTTTGCAATGGTCGAATAACGTTTCCCTCTCCCACATTCATCCCCGAATCCAGCTGAGGAGTCAGGAGGCGCTGCCCGAGAGCGGCCTTCTGATCGCGGTTTCCTGAAGACCAGCGCTGCTTCTGCAGCTGCAGCCAATCAGCGTCCAGCAGCCAGGAAGCGCAGCAGCGAATGCCTGCTTTAGACTTTTTTAAAGAACCAGCCTCAACACCACCACCTCTGACCTCTATGCTGAAAACAGCCAAGACCCGCCGCCCGCCCTCGTCCCAGACCTCCACACCAGCCTTTCTCCCCGCCCGTCCTCCACCCCTCACCTCCGTCCAGCCATGAGAGTGCTTCCATCTCCCCGTCAATGCCCGGCCACTCTCTAACCCCCTCCCCATCACACCTGCCGTCGTCTTTGAGTGACGCAGTCAGCAGTTTGCCTTTGTCGTGTGTGTGTGACAGAAGAAAGGGTTTGAAATGTGCCTCTGGTGGCTTCAGTGATGTGCGTCCTACTGATGGAGCTGGTTGAAGATGCTCCCTAGACACTGATCTGAGACCAGGCCCTCTGGTTTTTGAGAATTGTGTTGCAGAAACACTCTGGATTGTTCTACCAGATTTAGAGATTTTTGAGGAATTGGCCACATCAATTTGTGAGTTAAACTCTGAAAATTTCTGTGACACAAACACAGATTGTCTCAAGGAGCATCCTCTGCTACGAGCCAGGCAGCCTGCGGACGGAAGAAAAGTTCATGCATGTTTAATTGTGGCTCGTGAGAGGAATTCTGCACACACGTACACACAGCCATATGTATTTTTATATATACATGTCTGTGTGTGTGTGATTGAAAACGGCTCACTCAAGGACGCGACAGCCCTCAACTTTGACTGCCACAGAAATGCAAGTTTACTTCTCGTGGCGCCTTTATTAACGAGATTTTTTTTGCAAATGCAATGCAAAGAACAGTGACACCCACGATGTATCACTACACACAGTGGAGGAATGTAGAGGAGGTAGGCTATCACTGCTCAAGTAGTTGTATTCTAGTATTAGCTGTATTTGTGGAGGGAGCTTACGAATCAGCCATCGGCCACACATCCTGGAGGAGCAGATCAAAAGCCAGAGAAGGGTTCCATTTCAGACTCCTCTTTTAGGTCCCTGCGATGCTCTTTTGGCATCGATACCTGCTGAATTTAAGACAAATCTATGGGTGTGTGGGCAATTATAGAGTAATCTGTGTAGCCGTGATTTCTGAATGAGATTAGGTAAAAAAACAAAAAAAAAAGAGGTTAAAGTGCTCAAATGGAACCAGGCTAAACGCGTATTCAAAGCTCCTCTTCAGGAGTCCTCATACGAGCATGTGCAATAATGATGTTATTTCTTGAATGATCATGCTGCACCCGGGCTATGATTATTCCTTTGCTTGACACTGGATTTATTAGTCACACTCATAATAAATTTAGGACACGGTCATTGTTAACGATTGTTAAGATTTTTCTGCAGTGTCGATGCATGACAGAGATTGTAACAGGTAAAATCTAAGGAACAGGAGATTGCCAATACTTGCCAAAGTTTGAACTTTGAACTCCTCACTGTCACATTGACTTGCCTTATCCATGTGAATGACGAACCCAACGTCTTGATCAGACCGTCGGGATACCGAGGTGTCTTTTTTTGTTCTTCAGGGGGGCCTCTGAACCACAGAGATGGTAACCGTTAGACAGCTGGCTCAGTTTATTTCAAATTGTGCCATGGAAAATAGCTCCTTTTTCTTTGGACCAAACCTCCCACATGGCCATAGAGTACAGTATGCCATTGTCTTTTTGTTATTTCTCTTGGTTCAGGCCGTCTTCAGCATTCCCATGGCAATGGCAACATAGGTCATCAGGTTCTCATGCTTTGGCAGGCTACTGGTGGGATCATTGTTCTTTAATTCACCCATTTGTAACAGTTTGGCTTTGTTTTTAGTTTGGTGTGTTTTCAAGCTGTACATTTGCCATTTGTTTTTGCTGTAAATACTCTGCTTTTTCTGTATGAACATTAGGTATGTGTGTGTGTGCGTGTGACTGTGTGTGCATGTGTGTGCTGATGTTTTTGACTTTTCTGACTTTTGGGGAACTGTTTTGGACAAACACTTTATCTGGTTAAAGAGGGAAAATGCAGATTTTAGGGTTACTGGTTAAGGGTTGGGGAAGGGTAAATAGAGATTACGTGCACAAAATGTGTTCAGGAAATGAATGTAAGTCTATATTATTTCCCCAGAAGTGACCAGAGTCCAGTGTGTGTGTGTGTGTGTGCGTGTGCGTGTATGTGTGTGTGTGTGTGGGAAAAAAACACAACATTTGCTTTTTTGCAAAGTTGATTTTCTGGGTAGCTGTGCAATAGCTTTTATCTTTTATTTTGATGTTAAACATCATTGTATTACGAGTACGTTTGCTGCATTCACTTACTGCAATGTATGATTTATATGCCGTGTGTGTTAGAGGATCGTGTCACTCTGAATTGATTAGTCACATAGGCTGTGTCTGATAGGAGATCACAAACTATGCCTTCATGATATCTAAGTCACTGGTCACAGTATCGTTCAACCTGTAACAAAGCTCTGATTAATGTTGCTTCGCTTGCCTTTAGCTGGAGAGCTTCTTCAATCCGCTCTCGGTGGTAGAAATGGCCTTTAACTAGTGCACGCGTCTACCAGAGATCTGCCAAATTAGGTTTTGTTTGCGCTCGAGTCTTCGGAAAGAGACAAAAGTTGCCAAGTATTTCGATAGGGTTAAAAGAAAAAAAAGTTTGATATTTCCTTGTTGTCTAAGGGAAAAGTTTTGGAGATTTGTCTACTGTAAAAAAGACTGATGACTGAGAAGATTGTGAAACAAATCAAAAAGCACCTTGTTAGAGCGTAAACAAAGCCTTTTTGCTATTTCTTATTAAGAAGGGATTCGGAGGGCAGATTGACATGTATTGTTGGTCCTGAGTTGCGTATGTATATAGCGCTATTTGATTGGTGCGGCTTTTATGTGACAGGAAAACAGCTTTTTTTCTGAGTTTGTGTATAATGAACTAGGAAGCCGATACAGGACTCATATGGCTCCTGTTTCTGATGAGAGTTAACAGTGTGCTGTGATGGCAAAAGTATTATCGATGAAAGATTTGGGAAAGAATGAATAAAACACTAAAAGCTTGTGTGGTTTCATTGTGATGAATTTTGACCTTTTACACCACCACCACCACCATCAGTTGGTCGCAAACTCCACCACTAGGTGTCGCTCTATCCCACTCTGGTCCTTTGACACGCCAAGTTAAAGAAGCTTGTACAAGAACACGACGAAATGTCTACATCTCAAAGTAGTACAAATAGTACTCACAAAGAGTACAAAATAGTGTTCTACTGACGACAGATAGTGGGTTTAACTCAGGAGAATTGAGGGGAGAGGGTCTCCTCTTAACTAGTGCTCCGGTGTGGCATCAAATCTATAAATAGATGTCGGCCATAAATTGCGATACGAATTGCAATACGATATGAATAGCGATACATATTCAGGTTTAGAGTTAATATTCAGTATACAACTATATATATATATATATATATATATTATGCTATCACAGTTTAACAGTTACGTATATCAAGCTATTTACATGAATTTCTCTGTGAAATTAGCAAAATGTTAATATGAGAGAAGTACGACACACATCTCTCAAGTGGAGGAACAGCTGGTGTGACACTGTATGCTCGTGAAAAAGTGAATGTGCTTTTCCGCCATAGTCCAAAAACATTCATGTTTAGGGTCAATTGAAGACTTGTGTGAGTTTGCCTTGAATGTACAGCCCCCTGCAGTGACACAGCTGAGCAAGTGGTCGAGATAATGAATAATACCACACGCCACACAGGAGAAATGACACCGAGACAACAAGTAGGACCCGCGTGTCCTCTCTTTATTTGCAAACAAGTAAAACCTTGTACAGTGACTCATCACACTGGTTCTGCAAAGCATTTTCAAACATTCATGAAACGGTTGTAAAATTCAAGTTTTGGTTGAAGCCTTAAAACACCATGTAGCGTCCATGGTACTTGTCTAAACTCCCTTTTTTTCTTTTCTTTTTTTTAAATACCTATAAGTCTTAAAAACTCTTTGGACAAAATTTCATGGCTAGGCTTGACATTCACAAAATATTTTCAGAGCTTCTAGCTGAACACCGGCAGGCTTACTTATGAGAGCCCCTTTCATCTTTGCCTGTGAAGTGTTTCACCTGTGTACCGTGGTGTAGGTGCAGACATTTAAACAGCACGACGTACGGGCGACACGGACAACTGTCGAAAGCCACTAAAGCTCAGTATACACATTATCTTAAATAAACACACGTGAGCAAACTCTGTACAACCTTTAAAGTCATGGCAACTCTCTTCCCACACCGTAGCCCCGCAGTCGTTCGTACCACTCTCAGTAAATGTGTCATATTCTCACAAACTGCAAACATTTGAGAACATGCAGAGGACCAAAGTGAAACGGTTCGGACGCACAACGCCTCTCTGCCTACGGCTGCACGCTTGACAGACAGATACAGTAACATTACAATTTGATAAATAGAAATAGAAATCTAAATATAGAAGCGCGCGCACACACACGTAAAAAGCACGGCAAGTTTCCATCCTCTGAAATAATAAAAAGCCACAACTGGGTTCTGTCTTCCGAAGCAGCTACAGTACAAGAGATGTCCGATGCATAGTTTAAAGCTTATCTCCACACTCCTGCTCACAGGACGCTAAAGTGCTCACAAAAGTAGACCGAGAGAAAAGGCAACGGCAGAACTAAACATTGACCTGTGGACACCTGGAGCGTGGTAGGAACCAGCACTGCATCTACAGTAACACTGACGAAAAAATTGTATTCTTGCACTTGGTTGGTGGCTGAACTGTGAGAAATTCAACATAATCGCTGACGAAACAGGATGTCGCTCGCTGCCCTCTCCCGTTTGTGAGTCCGCTGCGGGCGTAACGCTCACGTCTCGTCACGGCGGGCTATTGCACTTCGCCTTCAAGCTTCACGCCGACTTTGCTGCTGCTCTCTCCGGCGACTTTCTGCCGCGTTCGCATGCACTTGCCATGAGCGCCGCTCTTCAAGGAGCGCAAGCTGAAGCAAATCGTCAAAATCAAACACTCCGAAACTGCCCAAGGGCGTCCCGTTTACACACAGACATGCATATATTCACAAGGTGCAGCAAACACTCTAATGCACACAGTGAGTTTGTCAGTCTCTTAACGGCCTGAAGATGCCGCAGGCAAGAGCCACAGTGCGGCTCTTATCTCCCTCCGACACCCTACACCTCCGCACGCACACTCCGCTACTTTTGTTCCGAGCCCTGTGTAGACAGAAGTGCAGCCTTTAAGAGAACCAAGCCACAGTCGCCAGCCGCAGCCGCACTGGCTTTTGGCTCGCCTGTAAACCTGTTTCAGTGCAAGATTTGGCTAAAACACGACGATTTAGAAAATAAAACCATAGAAAATGAAATAAAACAACAGCAGAAAACACTCATGCCGCTCTCTAACAGCACTGTGAAGCACCAGAGCCGAGGCCTAGTTAGATGGGCTTGTAGAGCAGAGACGTGACGTATTTCTTCTTGTATCTGTGAGTGGCACTCAGCACCATCACTCCATCCTGCACAGACAGACGTATGGGACACAGGTTAGCTGTGAAATAAAATGCATGTGAAAATGAGGGAAGAGTGTGTTTTTAGTGAGCCTACCTTTATTGACAGAGCGTAAAGGTGGTTTAGCATGACGTGGTTGGGTTCAGGCAGCAGGGCCGGGTCGCACTGCCATGAAGAGGGAGAGACGGGGTCAACACAGACAGGGAAAACAAATGGGATGAGCAGGATGTCTCAACAGGGAAAGGAAGACGAGACACTGACAGATATATTGGTGTCCTTGTTGAGAATGACTTGGAGGAGGTGAGGAGGGAGTATAGGCGGGGCTTTGAAATGCTCCTGAGGTCTGAAGACGTACTGCTCCTGCCCGTAGGGACCAGGAGGGGAGCTGGACAGATCTGCGACACACACAAGAGTCACGATCACATCACTGATAGAAACTACTAGACAGACTGGAGCTAGAAGTGTTAAAGAACATTGACACATTATGTAATGTATGATGTGTCCTCACTGCCTCTATTACAAGACCTGAACTTGTGGCTGACCATAGAAAAGCATTGAAAACTATCTTTGTGAATAGCTGCTCTGGTTATGCGTGTACCAGGTTGATTAAATAAAGAGGACAAATGATGTAAGGACGCTGGGACATGGGCTGACCTGATGTGTCTGAGCACTCCAGAGAGTCGACCTGCAGGGCGTCAAACACCTCAAAGTCCGACTTCTTCACTTGGATCAGGTTATTAATGGTACCGAGCTGGCTGGTTACAATGGGCTGAAGCACATAAGAGGTAATGATGCCGAGTTCATTCATAACACTGTGCAAACATTTTAATGAGTTCTTACAAGACCACAATCTGTTAGCAACTTAATAAACAGTAAAAATAACAAAAGGAGCATTCAAAACTTGAATTAAATGTCTAAATTGGATGAAATCAAATGTTTTTGCAAACAAGAAATAGGAACTGCCTTCAAATATAATAGATCATAAAACCAAAAGGACTCTGAGGTACCTCTGATGCATCGTGGACCCACTGTCCATCTACAAAGAACTTGTACTGGTGCTCTCCCTCCGGCAGGTCCAGGATCGCCACAAAGTCATTGTGGCTTTAGAGACAGGAAAACGATTTGAGCATTAGAGCAATTTAAAGCTCTGTCGGCGCATGGTTGGATAAGATGGATGAGCAGATCAGCTGAGATCAGCTGCACTGGAGCCAAACGCCGCAGAGACATTTATAGAAGACAAACAACCCCAAAAAGGCGACTACCTCTTGTTCAGTGGTATCTTGGTGCTCCAGTTATTGAAGGAGCCGGCTATGTAGACCTCCTTTCCACCTCCAGCCCAGCGGATTACTGTGGGTCGAGCCTGGGGACCGGTCTTCACCAGGTCGTCCAGGTCTGGCTCTTTGTCTCCCAGCGTCTGAAAGCAGTAGATGAAGACACTTGTGTACATGGCTGATCTTCTGAATACCCCTATCTAATGAAGGGCTAAAGACATGCTGCAGTGACGTGGATTAGAGCGGCACCTTGGACTCGGGCCCGTGCGTGTTGAAGATGTTGGGGTCGTCGGTGCTGTCCACCATCTTGCTGCTGGGCTCATGGTCCTTGTGGCTGCCGCCGCTGTCTGAGCGCTGGGCCTTGGCCCCGTGGCGGTCTCCGGACACCCTGTCGCTCGTGTTGCCCATGATGCCTCACTGCCGGTGATGCAACTGGAGAGAGAGAGAGAGAGAGACAGCTTCCTGTCAGACTGCGAAAAATGTCACCCCAGAGACCGAACATGAGTACGTGTTGCTTACGGGGAGAGCGAAAGAGACCGACAGGAATCAGCACAGCATGGCACTGTGTTCATTTTGTTCCCCTGCCTTTTAATCAAATTGTCGTGCTCATTTATGCTTTCGTATTCGCTTTTTGTGCGGCTCATACAAAAGTAATTTCCTCACAATTGTAAACCTGATTTGTATGATTACTTAGCGATGAATGTGATTCTGCTGGTTCACTCTCTTCGACGCAGGCCCAAGACGTTACGTGAGAGTTCAACGCAGCACTCACTGATACGAGGTTACATAAAAAGTACCTAATTTGTGTGATATAAATCACTGTGGTGAGAAACCACAGCCGAGCTGTCTCTCTATCCTGTCTCTCACAGTAAGAAGGAGCTGGGTTCAATTCCTAGATTGGATCGAGGGCTTTTCTATGTGGATTTTGCATGTTCTCCTTGTGTTTGTGTAAGTTTTCTGTGGATACACTAGATTCCTCCTTCAGGCATGCACATTTAGGTTGATTGGAGACTCTACATTGCCACTAGGCGTGAGAGTGAGCAGACTGGTGATCTGTTCAGTGTGCGTTCCCTGCCTGCGCCCCCTGTGTGCTGAAAAAGGCTCCAGCAGACCCTTGCAATACTGTTAAGGTACAAAGGGGATAAAATGATGGATGGATAGCAGCATAACATTGTCAAGGACTGGCACTTTAAACACAGCTGAACTGAAATTAAGTAGTCAAGCACAAATAGCTCCAAGATGTTTCATAACAGAAGAATGCAAACCTACTGATGATAGACATCCAATGTCTTTTTTTAAGATATTGGATGGATGAATGATCAGTAATCAAATAATCCCTGCAGCCCTAATGTTGACTGTAATGATGAGGCACAAGCGAGGAAGTCACATTATGCCTGAAGACAGAAGAAGAGAGAAAAGGAGCTACAACCTGTGACTAAATCAACACAACAAACACCTCCATAACACACTGAATGTTCCAGATTGAACCGTGATGAACTGCGGTGTCCCTCCCCTATCGGTCTGGTCAGCTTTCCTGTGAGGTGCTTAGTGAAGCCTGGGCAGCAGGTAGATGTGGCGGAAACATCACTGTCTCCTGTGCTGAACCCGGACTTACTGCGTCCGCTTAGCGTTAAGACAATCACCCAGCCAGACACAACACAGTGTTACCGCCCACAGGCTAACTACTCGCCGAGCAACAAGTACTAACTCCTGCCCCGACACTGACACTTGAATCCAGCTGTGCTGTTCAGTAAGGACCGGGTGGGTCGTCTCTGGGTGCTGCTGCTGCTGATGGCGCTGCTGCTGCTGGTGGTGGTGGTCTATCACGGTGTGTCAGCTGTGTCCGGCTCAGCCCTCCACTCCAGCATATTTATAACTTTAGCCTCAGCCCGTCGTTAGCTCGATGCTAGCTCTCGCTTTCCGCACCAAACCTGCACGTCTCCTCCAGGGTCGTCTTAAAACGGCAAGACGAGACCTTTCGGCCGGTTGTACCGACGGCGAGGGCGTAAAACTCACCGATAAGGAGCGGGTGCAGCGGCGCAGCTGTGTTTACAGCTGAGGGCTCTCCTTCTCTCCAACTACAGCCCCGCGGAGCGACGGTGCCCCAACTACGGTGTCCGCGCAGGGACAAACTTACCAGCCCCGCGATAGCGCATGGCTAGTTTCAAACGAGCAGGGAAAACATTAAAAACGAGTTCTTTGTGTTATAAGTGTAATAAGGAATATACATATAGCAGCAGCACTCAGTATACATTTTCCTCCCTGCTCTGTAAGTAATAACACGTTTGGAGGAAAGTTTTTGAGGACTTTATGGACTTCCCTAAACTGGCCTCCCCACACTGTGCCTCAGTTATCAGCCTGTATCACAGTAAACAGACATAAGCTGTTTGATATTGTGTTTACTCTGGAGCAGCCGTATCAGCTGGCGCAGGACTGCCCCAGGAAGAACTGTGATGTAAAATTCAATCTTGTTCAATTTTGTCCTGTTTTTATGTTTGACTGCTGTGAGTCAGCGATGTAGTTCATTATTTGTTTTTGGTTTAGTCTTAATTTAGCTTTGATATTAGTACATCTTTCTTTTAATTCTGTGCAATAATGCACCCAGTAATCACCCACACAATTATTTATCTTGTGCAGATAATGGCCAGCCAGTGTTTTTTGTTCTTGTTTTATACTTGTGGTCCCCTTTTTTGCAAGCTGCCGCAAACGTAAATTTCCCCAAGGAAGGATGAATGCTGTAAAACGTATCCTTTTTTCTGCTAATTTAACTTCATACGCTTGATCTGTGGTAGGGTAGTTTTGAGTCTTTCATCTGGGACTGTTTAGATGTATCTATTAGTCTAATCCCAGTAAACTGATCTAATTGGATGGAAAAGAACTACAGTCTAGGCTTTGTAATGATTGGTTTGTATTCTTCTGACACATTCCACAAACTTCAGGGTTGCATGGAAACACGTCCATGTCTTTATTAACCACAGGGTGGAGCTGTTCACAGACCTTGTATATTTTCAAAGTAGTGACCCCCCCACTCTGAAATCGACACCACTGAACCATTGTTCTCCTTGAGGCATCTGGCAATGGCCATTTTAAAGTCACGTATGGAATTTCCGCTTGGTCAGGTTAGGGTCACTTAAATCCAGACAAGTTTCAGTTTCCTAAAACTCATAAATTATGATGAGGACAAATGGCCGATTGTCATCAGACATGGAAGACAGGTTTCCCATCACTGGGACACAAGGAAGAACAAGTAACAGAACATTAAATGTAACAGTAACCATGCTGTGTGTATAAGTTTTGGACATGGAGGTCTTGACATGTTGAAATGAGGTGACACAGGACAAAAAGTCATTCCAGTAATAACAGTAATAACAGCACTCAGTCCAATGAAGTTATCACTGTTTTCTTAAAAGTGTAACCGCATAGTAACAATCACCAACCATAAATAACCAGAACTGAAAACATATATATAGTAAAAAAAAACGCAAAAAACAAATCTTCTGATGTCAGACAGTTCACATGGAGTGACTGTAAGGCACATGTAAATCGCAAAAAACACACACAACGTGGTATTAGTGATTTTCACAATGCACAAAATGCATATGGCTTCATGCACAGTCTTCAGTGTTAACAAATAAAATACTTTTTTTTCGAGGAGAGGGCGAGAGTTATTTTTAGCGGACAGCTGCCGACTGGAGCTGGTGACACTCATGGCAGCGAGTTTACAACTGAGAAAAGTGTTAAATTACTTCTGTAGGGTGTGGACTCATGCATTTCAACTGAAAACGTGCCATTTGTCTTTATTCAGAGTTAAAATAAGATCATTTTCTCTGGGCTATAATCTCCACCTTTACCTAGAGAAAATATTTCTTTAGCTACCTAACAGTATGTGCCACTTAGCTACCACTTTGGCTTGGTCACAGTTTTTAACAATTAACCTTAGGATGGTTTTAACAACCTGTTAAGCGTTTTATCCTCTACTCTTAATGCATTTGTGTACAACCTTTGTAGATAAAGTCGCCTGGGTGGGTGTGTAAATTAGGGAGGATAAAAGGATAGGAATTAAAGCATGCTCACCACAACTGATAAATAATTTATAGCTATAGACAGACAGCCCTTCATTGCATACATACAGTTTCCCATCCACTGAGCGCCTGAGCCTGCTGCTGGTGGACGCCATGCTCTGCATGTCTGTTGTCGTTCTGCTTTCTTGGAGTTTTCTCAGGCATTTTCAAGTCAGTAAATTGTCTTTTCCCCTCATTGGCTTGCAGCACTATTTGGAGATCCCTAAGCCGCTCTTCATGTACTCGTAAACTACATAGCTGATGCTGACAGCGGGAATGACTTTCATGAAGTTGGGCAGGATGCCCCGGTAGAGTCCAAAAAAGCCATCTTTGGCTACGATTTTCTTCATCAGGCTGGACATGGAGGGCTGGTCTGACACGTCCAGAGATGCTGTGTGGAGGAGGAGGAGGGACACACAAGTCTGTGAGATAATGTTTCATCTAAAAGTAATCTTTTTTTTTTTTATTACGCTGCTTTACCTTGTGCTTGCATCCTTGTGCGCACCAGTGCGAGAGGATAGCTGGCCAGCTGGCCGCAGGTGCTGGAGATGGTCCCGCAGCCCACCAGCACCAGAACTCCAGGGTTGGCCGAGTCATTGGGGTGGTACGACAGCCACGCGTTCTTCAGACTCTGAGACACCGCAGGAAAAAAGGGACAGGGCAATGAAATGAAACCGCCTACACAAGCAGTAAGCACAAAAATTAATTTGTCTGATTGATTTGGGTAAAGCCCTGCACTTCAAGATGAACTTTATTACCCTTGCAAGTGGAGTTCATTTAACTAAGTGCACCCTGCGGTGAAGTACCAGCACCAGGGTAGAAAATACACACACACACCTCATAAACAGCGAGGTCTATCCCGGCATAGGGAATGATGCCCACTAAGTTTGGAACGTAGCCCTTGTAGAAAGCCTTTACACCCTCTTTCCTCAGGATCTTTTTGGCACAATCAAACATTCCTGAGTACTGGCCAGTTTTCCTCAGGGTCAGCCTAGTTTTCAGAACCTGAAACAGAGAGACATTCAAGCATTCTAAGCAAATGAACATATTCTTTTGATTCGTGCCGCACTTTGAGAGATTCAGCGAGGGTAAACTTATAAAAAGCTGACCCCATTTCATTTTTATTCCATGACTGTGAGGGTGCGCTGTCCCTACCTCCATGGGGTAGATGGCTGTCTGAGCCGTGGCTCCGGCCAGCGAGCCGGCCATGAACCTCTGGTGCGTCTCGATCTTGTTGCTCCCCGATGCCAACAACTTCTTATACTGAGGAAAACACACCAGTTGAAAAGCTTCTGGAGGAAAAGAAAAACCACAATAATGGTGCATTTTCCAGCTTACCTGTTCATACGCCATGAATTTAATGGCCGTCTCAGGTGCAATTTTTAAGACATTGATCCCGTTCCCCCTCCACAGCGAGGACGGACCTCCCTCTTTGATCATCTGCTGGAAGCCCCCCACCAGGCTTATTCGGTTGGTCTTAGAGGAATGAACCTGCAGCAACACCATCGGGCATTAAGTCAGTAAGGTAATAGATGGATGGAAGCTGGGAAGTGGGACTGAGAGAGGCTTGGAGCACTGTTCATAGTGGAACAGACAGGCTAGGAGAACTGGTTTTAACAGTAACTAAGTAACTAGGAAAGATCAAGTAAAGAAGTTCAACTGGTTTCTCACAGGTAAACAAATACGAGGAGGATATTCAGATGTGGAGGATGTGACCTCCAGTCGAGTCTCTGATGTGATTCACCTGCATGAAGACTTTCATCCGGTCCAGAGGGGCGGTGCCGGTGCGGGACACGGCCCCCGCCACGGCTCCTGCAACCAGCTGCTTCCACCAGTGGTCTGAGCTCTTCTCCTCCTCTGTGAATTCATCCGGTATGGCAAGACTGTCGCCTAAGTCCAGCACCTAGAGATCCACGAGGACTTTTAGTCAAATCACTTTGATTTGCAAGTCAAAATACGGCTGCTTTTACCGGAGCTTTTCACACAGGCACTTACATACATGAAGTTAGGATGCTTTATGATTCATTTAGCTTTCAAGAATGTTTTGTTTTCAGGAAGGAAAACATGTCTTAAGCACACCTTTTGCAATTCACGGCAATGCAGAAACACTATTTCAATCTTGCTGCACGTTCTTACTAGAAGGAGTGCAACATTTACAAAACCTTGAGCGAGGGGTTTCAAGGATTGGAGCACGTGAGGAGCAGAAAGTGCTGCTTTTTCACAGTGTTCAGTGCAGTGTGACAGCTGCTGAGCAGAGGCCAAAACCTGCGCTAGTTATTTGTTCGAACAAACAAACAATGGATTGAGCTCATTGTCCTTTCAGCTGGAGGGGCTTGTAAATTCATAGTCACTGAGCCGTCTAAACCCTCCTACTGTGCGCTTTAGCTGTTTCAGATAAACACGTCCAATGTTTTTCCAAAAGCATAAAGGCATCCGGTAGTGCAAGACGAGGCGCAAACGGCAGTTTGATGCAACTCTTGCGAAAATAAACGCCAGAGGTTGTGCAGTCACCTGAACGTCCCGAGGTCACTGCTGTGACACATTTATAGTCAGAGAATGCAGTTCGGTCGGGTCTTGCTGTCCAAGATGCACATAAATGTGCAGAGCAGTGCACATATTGACGCACGGTCTAGATAAAGAAGGGAAGCAGTGTTTGCTTGGGAGGGAGCAGATTTCTCATCAGCTACGTCTTTAAAAGTTGGAGGAGTTAGCCGAGGGGGAGTCGAGTGCAACACCATGACCTAATTACGTCGGACAGTCCGGTCTTTCAGGGCCGCTGCCAAAATATGGACTACAGACAGAAATCCATAAAATCCAACAGGAGCACACGTGATTCCTGCCCCTGTGGCCCTGTCTACGTTTGTCTTTGTATCGGACCGCGTTTGATTGTGCGCGCACATGTCCCGTACCGTGGAATGTTTCCAGTAGCGAATGATTTCTTCCAAGTTCTGAGCCGGGTGTAACAGGAAGTGTTCCCTCCACTCGTTCCAGTCCACCATCATGGTCCCGTCTATGTCCATACTGAGGAATCACACAGACACCCGTTGACCTGAGACCTGCATTGTGACTTGCATTACAATGTCATGCACCCAGTGTGACCCAGCCGAAGCCAGACAGCGGTACCTTTGTAGTATTTTCAGTGCGTTCTCTCTGCTGACATCCATGCCCAGCTCTGAGAGGGACTGCTGGATCTCCGAGGCATCGATACGCCCTGACACAACATGAGAGAGAAGCTCTGTTCAAACACACTGCGGTACACACACACAGGCAGTTTTCTAAACATTCACACGTACAGCCCGTGGCTGTATGTGTGATCACTCAGGCCAAGTATTTCTTCACAGAGGAAGCTCCTGCGAGCACTCTCGTACCATCGTTGTTTTTGTCCAGGCTCTTGAAAGTCAGCCACAGCTTTTTCTCGTGGCCCTTCAGATATTTGGAGAATTCATTGAAGTCCAGACTCCCGTCTTTGTTCTGGTCACCAGACGACACAATTTTCTGCAGGGAGGAAGTGAAATCTAATGGGTTATTCGCTTCTTTCACTTTTGTAGCTGCGGCTCTCATTTGCACACACAATCATCTCTTTGGGGATCATTATATTGACTTTCATGCGTTCCCTTGTGTCGTACCCTGACCCTTAACCCTGTCTCCACCCTCTACTTTAATGTTACAGGTACTTACAACATGCTTTTAACACTTTTTACAAATCAAAAGAACAGAATATGATTGAGGGATTACAAGGAAGCACTGCAGGAGTGCAATATGTAAAGTACATAGGAACTACATCTATTTTTGTGCATGCACATGCACATTATCATGTCCCATCACTGGAGATATTTCAACTGACTTTCATTCATTTCCTGCTTTGTACCCTGATCTTAACATACGTCTTCACTTAAATGTCACTTAAATGTTATGAGTATTTACATTATGAGACCACAATAAAGGTCCAACAGTAGTGCACGTCCACACATTCAGGAATTTCGTGCGGAGGGAGCAGGCCAAGCCCTAGAAAACTCATGTCCCGGCAAGTCGTGGTAGTACCTGTGCAGCCCCCTGTCGGAATATGCCCATCGCCTTGAGGCCTGCCCGCAACTCTGCCACATCCACCTTCCCATCCTTGTTGGTGTCGAGCCTCTCGAACAGGTCCTGGTAGGACCTCTCACTGTCCGCATCCCAGCAGCGGGCTGTGGGCAGCAGGAGCGTCCGTAACATCTGATACATGGCAGCGCCGTACCGTGGAGGCAGCGTCTTCCCTGCAGTGCGGCTCCAGCTGTTACTCCATGGTGACGAGGATCATGCATGAACGCCGCAGAGCAAGAAAGCACAAGCACATCCAGTCAAGGCGGTCGGCGGTGCAAAGTGAGTTTTAGTGCGCGGGCTGCTCCACGTAAAGGTGAAGGGTGTTGCGTGTGTGTCGGGAGGGAACTGCTGCAGCCGAGGGCGGAGCGACGAGGGCGACGTCGCCGCTCGATGTTTGCTCCGGAAAAGCAAGAAAGACGGTAAAACAGAAGGGTAGCGAGATGAATAATCCCGGGATTAAACGAATGAATAATCCCCCGTAATGCGTTCAATAGCGGACTGTGTCGTCTGCTTTTGCTTTTTTTTAAACCTCTGCTCCTTATGATACGCGATGAAACATGTTGGAGGAATTTTAATCTCTTCATCTAACAGGACGTGTCAGTGAAGGGGAAGGAGTGAGAAGACCGCAGCGCGGCGCCGCAGGCTGCCACCAGGTTGCGCTCTCGGATCAAACAAAAACACTGGAGGGGGGACCCAGAAAGCAGCTATGGAAACATTAGTTTCATTAGAAAACCCTATTTTACACCCCTTTGCACCCATTTCACCGATTGTCTTACACACCACTGGCATGAATGATGAGAATGTAGGGGTGCACCAAAATGAAAATTTAGGGCCGAAAGTGAAACCAAAAATGAAGGAACAGCTGGAAGAAAACTAAAGCACACACATACACACACAAAATGATATGTAAGACTCTGGTCTGACTGCTGCTGGAGGACTGTTTCTGTAGGGCCAAGGTGGGCGACCCGCGGCAGCACACACTGTTTACTCAGGAGATAAAGAGCAATACTCTCAAAGGTCACCAGAAAAAATCATTAGATTTGTCATCAGTCAGTCATTTTTTGGAAGAATTACTACAGGGGTCTGAATGCTCGCTGGATATGGCAACCCTGCCAGGTGCTGACTGCTAGTCGCAGTGTTTCATTGCATCATAACAACATCCTGTTTTGGTCAATTTGTTTTTGCGGTCAAAGGGTTTCAGGCGAAAACTGGAAATGCATTTTTTTAGCTAAATAATTTACTTCCCTTGTCAAGCAACAGAGCTTAGTGATCTTTTGCTGGTCTAAGTGCTAACTGAAGTCACTGTTGTGAAAGGCGTACGCAAAGGTGTACTTATAGAGCCTTGACGAACTGGGGACTTGTTTCTAAGATCTTTTGTGTCTTCCTCCCTCTCATGGATGTCACGCTAGATCCTCTTCACCTACTAGCTTCGTTGTCTTCATTTCATCAAACGCTTGGATTTATTTCTCTCTACCTTCTCTTTCTCCATGTGCCTCCCCTCCTGCTCTCCAACACCCCCGCCTTTTTTGTCTCTCTTTCTCACTCTCTTTCCAGCATACCTAGTCGAGGCAGAGGACCCTCCCTCCCTATGTTTGTTCTGTTTAAGATTTCTGACTGTTGCAGGAAGTTTTCCCTTGCCCTCGCTGCTTAGAGGTTGCTTGTGTCTGGGCTGTATTGTTTGTTTATGTTGTTTATTTATGTGAAGTGCTTTGAGCACTTGAAACAACTCATGTTTGAGCCAAATTGTAGGAGGAATCAAATACTGAGGAAAAACCAGGAGTACATACAACTTTTTCACTGGAAACTTCACTGAAAAGCTCCGGCGCAGTCACATGTTGTTTTTCTTTTCCTCGCGTTAAGACCAATACGCACTTTATTTTGGAGGTTATATGGTTTGTGTCACACTCATATTTTGTGTCTCATTCTGCTCTGATCTGCAATGCCTAGATTAATGAGGACATGATTGTTGGATGTGTCATACATATTTGGCCTTTATTAAAAGAGCCATATAAAAGTGGACTTTCATTCTAGCTCCCCTGTAATAAGCCATCAGGGCCTTGCAGATGTATATTGTTCTAATACTGTTGTCGTGCAATATACTGTATGTTTAGGTCTGTAGACACAGTGACTGAAAGCAACAAATATATTATGATGAGCCTGTCTTTCAGACACAGTTTACTTTCATTCAGTCACAGGACATGCTGGATAGATAATATCTTGGCTGGTTTAGGACCCTCCCTGAGGATTTTCGGGATGTGACCAGGGAGAGGAGTATCTTGGCTTCCCAGATGAGACTGCTGCCCCCACGTCCTGGCCTTCGACAAACTTTCTCAACTTTCCACCATGTTACAGTGGTATGCTGGAGGATATTCATTTCACAAGCCACAATGTTCATACAAGGTGTTCATGAAAAAGTACTTGGCTGTCTCGTGCATGTCCACGGCCAGATTTATAGGGGGGGGGGGACTATTTATTTTGTTTTATATTTGTGGTCCTAATAATAATAGATAGCTTGGACTATATGATTCAGATTCTGATGATGTTCAGCAGTCTAACAGTTAGTTTTTCCCCCTTGTTGTCATGTGCCATTATGTCTTGTGTAGTATTTCTCCTTTTTGCCACATAACACCCGATAGTCACTTTATTCTCCCTTCCCCACTTCCCTTTTGGCGGCAGCGTGTGGTCAGAGTATCACCTCAGTTCAATAGCTCATCGTAACTTCCACCTCGAGAGTTTAAAATCCGCATCCAAAAACATTACCATCGCGACTTCGGTTTTTCCCGTTTTTTTTCCCTGTCTCGTTTAAATGAATGCGGCTTCGCTGTCCAATCGGACGGCGGAATTTCCCCTACGTCACGAGTGGTAGGTTTACGTGGGTGGGAAAACGGAGATTTGAACTTTGTGTCGTGTCTGCAGAGACGCGAAGTAGCAGCTGATAGAGAGAGCGAGAGAGAGAGAGAGAGAGAGGAGGGAGGGAGTGGGGAAAGAAGACAGGGAAAGTGTTCAGCTGTCTGTCAGGTCTCTCACGGCTCGCATAAACAATGTCGTTCATACTGACGAAGAAGAAGAGGTTTAAATTCAAGGTGGACTTCGAGCTGGAGGAGCTGTCGTCGGTGCCCTTCGTGAACGGGGTTTTATTCTGTAAAGTCAGACTCGTAGATGGAGGCTTTGCCGAGGAGTCCTCACGGTAAGAAGAGTTTTCTCTATTTATAGCAACAGTTCCCTGCTTGTAGTACGAGCAAAAAATAAAATTGAAACGACTCTCGTTTTTTGGCTAATTTGAAGTACTAAAAGTTTGTTCATTTGATCGGTTTTACTGTGAATGCAACAGCAGCCGCACCGGACCCTCAGGCTGCGATTTACTGTGATTTGAAGAGTCTCTGACGCACATTAATACCATAAAATATATACAGTTGTTGGTATAAATGTGGAGTACAGTTTAAAAAAACTCTTCAGAGTGATTACCACAATACTTTTTCTTACTATAGCGAACGAGTCATATGCCAGAGAAAATGTCCTTCCCCTAAACACCTCATTGTCCTCATACAATACAATAGCAGCACGGACCTATCTCAGTTTGCCTATCTCCATTGCAGTCAAGTGTGTATGGTCAGTCCTGAGTGTTTTGACAGCGTGCGGCTCTGAAATGACTCACTGTGGAAAAAAGGACTGAGCCACCAACCCTCATTACTTTACCATGGCAACAGTTCCTACAAACCCCACTGTAAACACTGTATTCTTAGCTTCACCCATGCACTCTGGGACATACTTTGAAATACAAGCATATAGGCTGAGGCATGATGGGTATGAATGTGCGTTTCAGTGAGACAAAAAAACAAATATGTGACAACTTTACAAGAACTAAATTAGTTATGATGTCTTGCCGTGGTCACGGATTCCTAACTAAATTTCATCTTCATCATAAAGCATATTTAAAAACAGTCAAAGTTGACGAGATGCAATACATCAAAGGACAATATATCAAAATATCATAGATAAAAATGCATGTTGCTGTGTGTGACGGCAATACTGTGGAGCTCCTCTCACTCTGTGGGCAAAACGGGAGAGCAGCTCAACCAACTGTTCAAAGGCCAGAAAAGCGTGTAAAACCATCGAGACGGATCTAAACTCTACCCATAAGAGCTGCCTAACTACATCACCACGGCCTGATTCTGTCTCACCTTTCTGTCCCGGCGCTGAGACAGCACTGCGACGTCACCCCACAGACAGGCTGTAAAAATATTGCGTCAGAATCCAATACGAGGCTTTCATTGCAAAGTTAAGGAAACGTATTGAGCAGGGCGAGTGTCATCGGGTGTTTTTTGTCTTGCGAGACCAATTTTAAAGCGTGCGTTCAGCGACTTATCTCAAGCTGTAATACCAAGGCGAGGAGTTATTGGAGACTAGAAACCGGCTAAGCGCAGTCATATTAATGTGATTTGTACGTTTGAGGCCTTAAAATCACCAGATAAGCACTTCAGCCAAAGAAGCGACACAGTGAGTCAGCTGTGTGTGTGTGTGTATATATATATATGTATAAATATACAAATTAGACATGATCACCTCCTCTATCAGAAGACTAGATTATTGATTTGCTGATTGCTATTAAAATTAGAAACCAGCACATCTTTTTGTGGCGTCACTATTGACTGTTTGTGACTCATCTGCCTCACGTGCTTCGCTCTCGGCCTCCATGTGTGGGTCAGACGAATGACATCTCTCCTTCAGTGTTGGCTACGTTTTCTAAGTCTTTCCGAATGGGCTGCTTTCACAGGGAGTCCGTGCAGGCCAACTGCGTGTACTGGAAGAAGCGCTTCTCCTTCGTGTGTAAGATGAGCGCCAATGCCGGGACAGGTGTGCTGGACCCCTGCTTGTGCCGGGTGTCTGTGCGTAAGGTACTGGACGTTTCCTCTTGCTGTCATTCTCTGGCGATGAAGTCAGGGTGAAGTCATGAAACAGGCTCACTCACTGCTTTTTTTTTTTTTCATTTCAGGAATTGAAAGGTGGAAAAAGTTTCGCAAAGGTAACACTTCTGTTCCTAAGTCTGAGGACCAGGTCAAACAGTGCAGCTCAAACACTAGAGGTCCATTAGAGCGGCCTTATCGTTAAATATATTTGTCAAGTCATAGTGACCTCTATGAGCATATCAGCCAGGTGTAGTGCATTGACTAACCGTGTTGTTCTTTCTAGTTTCCGGCCTCGGTTACTGATTGGAAAATCTGTAAATCAAAACCCACTTTTTGTTAACCAATAACTTTATGGACGAGGCAAACAATTAGGTTATTTCTCAGGGATTGAAGGTCCTTTCTGTTTCCACGCAGCCCGAGTGGTACAGGAACTCTCCGGGTGTAGATAAGTCCTGGAGACAGATTGCTAATGCTGACACAGCTTCAAGGAAAAAACAAGTTGGACTCGCTGAAATCCCACTCTCAGGTGCTTTAAGCTGCCTAATGACTCAAAGTGGTCGACCTCTTGTGTCCCCGTGCAGCTGGGCTTTGCCGACCTGAACCTGTCGGAGTTTGCTGGGTCTGGCAGCACGACGCGCCGGTGTCTCCTAGAAGGATACGACACCAAGAACACCCGGCAGGACAACTCGATCCTGAAGGTGGGGCGCTGCTTTTAAAATCCAGCTCCACAATCGTCCTCAAAGTCCCGTTGATAATGCCCCGAGGCGTCTGTGCCTCACTTTCAGCATTTTGCAATTCCGTAATTTATTATGTGTCTGTATGAATGCAACCGCTGAGCCCACTGAGCTTATTGTGCAGAGGCAGGCATGCCTCATATTGGAACGGCTCGATGTTTGTCATGGATGGAAAAGTTGAACGTCCTGATAGTCGACGCGGCGCATGTCTGTGCCTGTGCTCTATAAACTGCCCGAGACATGGGAACGTGTCCTAAATATGCTGCTGCTTCTTCCTGGGGCGCCGATATAACATGGGAGAACGTCTCACACAATGTTCTGCTAAACAGCGAGGCTGTCAGGCGACCGCAAAAGTACAGCCTCTGTCTGCCTCGAATCTGCAGTCGATTGTCAGATTTTAAAAAAAATTGTCTGTGCGTCTTCCTGTTGTAGGTTGTCATCACCACACAGCTGATGTCTGGAGACCCCTGTTTTAAGACGTAAGTAAGAGCTGATCTTGACCTCACTGATCCTTCTGCATTGGTATTAGTCATCCTCCGGGCTGGAATATCTGCCCCGGGTTCAAAACTCCCAAGGAAATGTCGACATGTCTGTTTTGTTTATCTTAGTTCAGCTCCAAAATGCTGCAGCCGAGCTTGCAAATAAAGTCCCCGATGAAAAAATGTGCTGCTAACCACAAGCCAAAGAGTTTCTCATCACATCCTGCTCGTCGTCTAAACCGAAACTCAGACGCTCTTCTGTCTGACATTACGATCGGCCACAGGCTGAGTTATGAGGTGATACTTTTCTACCTGAACACTTTATCTCCTCTCTTATCTGGGAGCTGATAAAACCTCACCCGGGCGCTAATTTGCCCAACTTCAGCAGGGAGCAACTCCAGATGCGTGTGTATCAGAGCTTCTCTGAGCGCAGAGCTGTTTGTCACAATGAATGTAACGTTACATCACACTCCTGGCAAAGCCTGAGACATGTGCAAACAGTGGGCTTTCTTCAGCCGACACCGGGAAGCTGCCTGCATTCTCCAGCCGTACACCCACAGCTGCCTAGGAGATGTCTATGGCCGGCCCAAACTCAGGAATGGCCCAGTCATTCATCCCACACTGTTACTCATTGAGTGCGGAGGATTAGCAACGACAAAGATGACGTTCGTTTTTTTTGTTGTTTTTTTACTTCCTCGCTGCTTGTCTGTCACTCCTTGTCTGCCTCCACACCCTCATTCCTGTGTTTAGCACAAAGCCTCACAAGTAGAGAGGTGAAATATCCTGAGTTACCGTTTCATGGACTCAGCATTAATGTACAGTCTCATCACAGTGCCCGTATGACAGTAAATTACGGTTAAATAGACTGATACAAATAGTACAGTCGTAGTAATAGGGATAGTGTTGCCTGTGTCCTATTTGTATAAGCAGTGAGTTTGTCAACATTGTAAACACGTATGGGTCCATATTTTAAGTATGACTGTAAACATGCTTGCTGTCAGTGAGGCAGCTAAAGAAAGTCTGTTTTCCCTCAGCATCTTCCCAGTAACGTCACGCTGTGTTTCCTTCCAGGCCTCCATCCACAGCCATGACGTTAGGGATCCCACAGGCTGAGGCTGAACGTCTCCTGGAGGACAGAAAGGGAGGGGACACGCACATATCCCATTCACTCACTGGTGAGCAGTCAACGTACAGGCGTACAATGAAGCAACATATTGATTCAAAAGTCAGATCACATCTTCAGGTTTTGCCTAGATGGTGGTTTTAACAGGTTTTTTTTTGTAAGGCCACCCAAGCTTTAAGTACTTATCTCCCATTGCTGTCATTCAGAGACTCCAGGGAAGTCGGTATCAGTCCCAGAGGAGCTGCTGGTGTATGGTCACTCCAGAACCCCCAGCTTTGCAAGTCAGAAGTCCAAAATCTCAGGTACGTCACACAGCAACACATATTTACTCCTGTCAAACAAAAGCCACGCCACGGGACGGGCTCGTTACACACCCAGTTTGCATTTTGTTTCGTTGTTCCCCCTTCCCGTGCTGCAGGTTACAGCTCGAATCACTCGAGCTTGACGGACCTCAGCCACCGGCGGAGCGAGTCAGGAGGCTCGGCCTCCACGGGCATCGGCAGCATCCTGGAGCCAGCTGAGCAGCACGGGGAGAGGGAGAGTAGGTCCAGCCCCCCAGTCTCTGCAGCCTGCCACAGCGCTCCCGAACACTCCTGTACCCCAGCTAAAGTTCCCAGGTGAGACCCACCTACAACCTAGTCACCCAAAGACAGTCACTGATATAAAACCACACCATTAGTTCTTGGGTTATTGACTAGCCTTGATGCAGCCGAGACAGATCTAAATACTATTTTTTTTCTCACTGATTTTGATATAGGTGCATACTGGCTGTGTCAGACAACCTTTACCTTTACCTCATGGTGCTTCTGTATTGTCTTTGTTCCTCCGTCCAGACACCCAGTGAAGCAGAACTCGATGGAGAACCAGCTCATGAGGGTGGACGCGACCAGGGTGAACGCTGACGACATCATAGAGAAGATCTTGCAAAGCCAGGACTTCAGCCACAGCTTCTTGGACTCCAGCGCGGAGGGTGTGTACACACCATGCATGACATAACTGAGCGGGCCGACGAAAGACGTCTTGGAAAGTTGCCCGGCGTCATACTGACGGGATCATATTTCTTAGGAGGTGTTGCAATGCAACAAAGTATCATTCATCATGTCATTCAAATGCTGAATGATGATTTTACACATAGGCCGGTAAAACAGCAGTTCAGTGTTCCTCAGACCAACCTTACAAAGTCATCAGTTGAACTATTGAGGTTTGTTTGTACCGGGGTTGTGGAGTGTTGATTACATATCTTTCCTATGAATATCACAAGGGCAGTCTAACCTTACGTGTTAGATTAGCAGACATTTTGGCGGCTGTGATACAAAGCCTTGTCCTCGACCACATCCTTGTGTGTTACGAAACGATGATTCATCTATTCATGATAGTCGGCGTTCAACATATTCTTATTTTCGTTCTCTTTTTGCTGCCTCACCGGCCTCGCTGTACCATCACCATGACATTTGTTACCGTAAACATCCTAGATCCCACGGCCCTCATGTCTAAGATGTGAATGTGTTTGTTTGTGTGTTTGTCTGGCTGCAGAGGAGGGCCTCAGCCTGTTTGTGGGCCCCGGTGGGAGCACCGCCTTGGGAAGCCAGCACACGAGGTGGGTGTGATTACGTAACCGTGGATTACTGCTACCACGCAGCGGGCCTTTCACTACAAATATAAATCCATTGTTGACGTGCCAAGCGGTAATTGTAATGTGCGTCTTTCTGTCAGCCGGGCGACCCTTCATCAGGCTGTAAAACGTCATGTCGAGGCGCTGTCAGCTTTACGGCACACAGTTAGTCTCGAAGAGAGGAGAAGGCGCCGCGAACCCGATCTGATAACGACCCTCTTTTCCCGTCATGTAACGCACCGTGGTGTTCTCTTACAGGGTCGCAGCTGGAGCCTTTGAGCAGGTGGTGATCAAGCGCTAGGCTTGGGTGGAGCATGTGTGTGCCGTAAAGGGCGCCGAGTTGCACCGACGCGGACAGCACAACACTCGGTTGTTGGACATGCCATCGCAAAATGCTGCCACCTCCTTCAAAGAGGTCACTTCTCCCACAGAAAGCCTCTGCATCGGACTTTCCCATTCGCCTCTGTTGGCCGAGAGAGCCCCCCAGTGTTCAAGAAGTGAAGGAGGAAGGCCACGTTTTAGGAACTGACATACTGACATTTCTCTCTCTTTGTTCTCTTCTTGTGCGCCATTAAAACTGTAAGACTTTATTTATATATATATATATATATATATATATATATATATATATATATATATATATATATATATATATATATATATATATATATATTGTCCATAGTCTTGGTGGCATTTGAGCTTTAAAGGGGATTATAAATGGCTTTAAGAAAGAATATTAAGTTATTCAACATGTTTACTTTTACAAGGTTGATTGTATGGGCTGGTTTCACAATTTTACTTTGCAGTCGGGGACGTAAAAAAGGGGACTGTGTCCATTCCTTGAAGTCCCAGATGTATAAACACATTGATAACTGACACTGTGGGGTTTTAAGTTGCTACAATGGCAGTGTGTGTCAGCCCAACACAGATAGACGCCACTATTCACCTGGTTGTGAAGGAGTAGGACTGCATTTAAATTATGCTGGAAGTTTTATGCTGGATGACAATGTTATGAAATGATGTGTGTGTGTGTTTGTGTGTGGGTGGATGTCCATCAAATGTAATGACTTTTTACTGACAATTTTCTAAATGTGCCGAACAAATGTATATCTGCTACCACTAAGAAGCTGTATCCATATTATGTAAAGAATGTATGTACTGACCGTCATCTGTTTAACTGTTTATCGGGTGTCGTTTTAAGATGTCTGTATGTTGTTTTAAGGTGGCAGAATATCATATTTAAGATAAAATTAAAAAAGTGAATTTTTAAATGTGGAGTGATGGATGACTTTAACCACAATTTCTCTCTATTACGTTATATTGTTTTCAGAAAAGGCAGGAATCTTTGTACAACAAAAGGAAATGGGAATGAGCTCAAGAACTTAAACCATTTGAGGCAGTCACTTGACAGAAATGGTGGTTCAATCAACTTAGTGTGTAAAACTGAGTGTATTTGGATGGATCAGACTTAGACAGTTACCCAGTAGATCTTGTATTCATTTATTTCATATTAGGGATTGGATTAACAGAGCAGAAAAGAAATTCATTATTGATCAAGTCATAACTGATGAATCAATGTGAGTTCAAATCTCTGCTCTGCTGGTCATTCTGCTAAATGCTTCTTAATTTGACGCATCACAGTCTCTTTAACATATGGAAGGTCGCATCAAAGAGTGATTGATGATCATTTGACTGAAGAAAGTTTTTGACCAGATGCTGCAGTAGGGTCCAGCAGGAAGACCCCCATAATCACCATAAATATATAAAACAGGTCAGTGAATGAATTAATGAATGAATGAACGAATGAATGGGAGACACAGTAATTTGATTGACGTTTTATTTAGGTCTTGATTTTAACTGATTAATTGACAGAGTCACCAGTCACTTCATGTATCTGCAGATGTCTGTCCCTTCCCCAGGCCTGACTCTGGGCCTGTTAGGTCTGTGGGTGGGGGACACTGTTGAGAATTGATAGTCTTGTAGGTGTGAGTTGAACCGCACTTAGTCTGACCCTCCACCTAGGACTACGTTGCTGAAGGAGACCCTACCTGGTAGGGTCAACACAGGGTCCTACCCTGGTAGGGTCAACACAGCTCCTAGGGATCACTGGGCACGCAAACCCCTCCACCACGATAAGGTGGCGGTTCATGGAGGGGGATTTTTTTTTTAATTTTGGTGTTTTTGGGCCAAATTAATGGGAATGTGGGAAACCTGAGTGCCAGGAGAAAAACCCACAAAGACACACGGACCACAGAGTCACACAGAAATCAGGTGGAGAAGTTTCTGTGGCTACAGGTCAGGTTGTTCATGTGTGTCAGAAAGGGAGTGGGGATGATGGTCATGGTAGTAGAATGGAGTGTTTTGTTTTGTTTTGTTTTTGTTTTGTTTTTTTTTGTTTGTTTTTTGGAATGCAAAGGGGTGGAATAAAGGAAACGGGAAGGGGGGGTGGTGAAGAGTAAGGTAGAGGAGCAGGGTAAAGATAGACAAGAGGAAAGGTGGAGAGGAAAGGAAATAGTAAAGTAAGAGAAAGGTACAGAGGAGGTGGAGGAGGAGGAATGAGAGAAAGGAGAAGGGAGGGGGGTGGAGGGTGGAGGGGGAGGAAAGGGACGCAAGGGAAAGAAAGAGGTTCAAGGTAGAGGAGCAGTGTAAAGATAGAGAGGAGGGAGGAGGAGAGGAAAGGAAAGAGTAAAGGAAGAGAAGAGGAGCACATGGAGTGGGAGGAAAATTACAGAGGAGGTGGAGGAAGAGTTGGAGGATGAGGATGAGGAATGAGAGAAAGGGGAAGAGAGAGAGAGGGTGGATGGGAGAAAAGGGAGGCAAGGGGGAAAAAGAGGTTAAAGGTAGAGTTGCAGTGTAAAGATGGAGAGGAGGGAGGGGGAGAGGAAAGGGAAGAGTAAGGAGGGTAAGTAAGAGGAAGAGAAGAGGAGCACATGGAGTGGGAGGAAAAGTACAGAGGAGGTGGAGGAGGGAGAAGGGTGGAGTGGAGGGAAAAAGGGAGGTGGGGGGAGGAAGGAGTTAAAGGAGGGGAGTGGAGATAAAGAAGTGGGAGGCTAAGGAAGAAGAGAGGATTGTCTAGAGGAGAGAGAGAGAGGAGGAGCAGGAGAAGGGAGGCAGGAGGAACTACTCTTGTCCAACCTCAGTTGAACAACCAGCAACCTCCTCCACCACCCTGTCGCTGTCACTCTTGTTCCTCTTGAGTGTCCAGCTCCTGGAGCCCTTCTCCTGCTTGTCTTTTCTTTTCTTTTCTTTTTTCTCCTCCTCGTCTTTCTTTTTCTTTTCTTTTTTTTCTTTCTTCTCTCTCTTTATTCTTTCCCTCTTTTCTTTTTTGCTCTCAGCCACTGCCTCCTCACTTATTTCCACAGGCTCTTCAACATCTGATTGCCTGGATTTGAACAACTTCCTAAAGGGCTGAAAGTGTCTCTTCTTCTGATCTTCCCTCATTTTCAGATGGAGATCCTCCACTTCCTCCTCGAGCTGTTTGATTCTCATCTCGCTGCTCTGTTCCTTCTCCACCAGTATTTCTTTCTCCTCCTCAAGCTGCTTCACTTTCGTGTCCCAGCTCTGTTCCTTCTCCACCAGTATTTCTTTCTCCTCCTCAAGCTGCTTCACTTTCGTGTCACAGCTCTGTTCCTTCTCCAACAGTACTTTTTTCTCCTCCTCAAGCTGTTCGATTCTCATCTCCCAGCTCTGTTCCTTCTCAGCCATTATACTTTTCTCCTCCTCAACCCCTTTCAACTTTGTCTCTGAGCTCTTGTTTTTCTCCCCTAGTTCTCTATTCTCCTTCTCCAGCTGTTTAACTGTCATTTCTAAGATCTGGTTTTTCTCCACCAGATTATTTTTCACCTCCCAGAGCTGCCTAAAGTTTTTTTCAGAGCTCAGATTGTCTTCTGCCAATTTCTCTTTCTCCTCCTCAGACTGTTTTAGTATTGACACTGAGAACTGTAACTTCTCAAATAAAACTTTCTCTTTCTCCATGAGACGCCTCACTGCCCTCTCAGACTCCTGCGCCCTCTCTAACAGTTCCTTCTTCTCATCCTCCAGCTGTTTCACTACCATTTCTAGGCTCTGATTTTTCTCCTCAAGTTTCTTGTTCTCCCCCTGGAGGTGGTTCATCATTGTGGACTGTCTTTTCTCCTCCAGATTATTTTTCCCCTCCTTGAGCAGCCTCGCTGATGCCTCTGAAACCTGTTTTTTCATGCACCTCTTTTTTTCCTCCCAGAGCTGTCTTAGTTTCTTTTCTGCGCTCAGGTTGCTCTCTACCAATTTCTGTTTCTCCTCCTTGAACTGCTTCACTGTTCGGTTCCAGTTCTGTTCCTTCTCCTCCAGCTCTCTAAATCTTTCCTCCAGAGCACTGTACTTAGATTGCAAAACAAAGTACAAGGTACTCTCTGCATAGCTTGGTCTGTTCCCCCACGGCATGTTTGAAGTCATTGTTGCAGACAACAATGACTGTCGGTAGCAGACTTCGACAGACAGTAGTAGGCTAAAGTTGTCTGCGCCAGACTGAGGTTGTCTGTGGTAGACTGTAGTCACCTAAGGTAGACTGTAGCTGTCTCGATCTACTATCTGTACTTGCCTGTGGAAGCCGTCCCTGTAGTGAATGCTACTGAACACTGAACTCTTATAAAGGCTCCCGGAATGCTGCATCCACGGAATCACATGAAGATTCTGTTTGTGCCATTCCACAACTTTGAGGACGGAACAGAATTATGTGACATCCTATGACCTCATGTGGTGAGTGGGGGTAATTCACAGAAACCTCTGGTTGTCCTGCCCCTCAGGGCTCAGCAGTCCGAAGCACCTTTTTCCCAAATGAATCTGGCTGATCCAAATGTGCTTTTGCACACCTCAAGTGACTCTGTTTGTGGCATGTGTTCAGAAATGGCTTCCTCTGCATCCCTCTCCCGTACAGCTTCTCTTTAAAAAGAGATCCAGGTCAAGTCGAGAACTATCGGCCGATTTCACTTCTTCCCTTTCTTTCAAAACCATTCAAAAACCATTGAAAGGGCCGTCTTCAATCAGGTCTCATGTTTCCTCACGCACAATGCTCTCCTTGACCCATATCAGTCAGGTTTTAAGAGTGACCCCTCCACTGAAACGGTTCTATTATTGGTGACAGAAGCTCTGAGGGCTGCTAGGTCTGCAGGACAATCCTCAGTTCTCATCCTCCTAGACCTATCAGCCGCTTTTGACACATCCTGCTATCCATACTCTCGGCAATGTACTCTCCTGGTTAAGCTCATATCTAAATGGGCGTTCCTTCAAAGTTTCCTGGCAAGGGCATACTTCCTCCTCCCATCCCCTCCCCACGGGGGTGCCCCAAGATCAGTGCTGGGCCCCCTCCTCTTTGCAGCAAACTCTTCCTCCCTGGGCCCCGTCATCCGCTCGCATGGCCTCTCTTACCATTGCTATGCGGATGACACCCAGCTCTACCTGTCTTTCCCTCCTGACGAACCCTACTGTGTCAGGGCAGATCTCTGCTTGTCTCTCTGACATATCACAATGGATGATGGATAACCATCTCCAACTCAACCTCTCTAAGACTGAAGTCTTAGTGATCCCTGCCAACCAACCACTCCTCCACAACATTGACATACAAATTGGCCGGCCGGACTTTCCTTATGTGCCCTTATGTGCTACACAACCTCTACAGATGGTGCAGAATGCTGCTGGATGCCTCATCTTCAACCAACCAAAAACGCTCATGTGACATCGCTTCTGATAGACCTCCACTGGCTACCAGTAGCAGCCCGAATCAAATTCAAGTCACTTGTGTTAGCGTACAGAGTGACCTCTGGGTCCACTCCCTCTTTCCTGAACTCCTTCATCCAGCCCTATGCTCCCTCTCAAGCACTACGCTCCTCCCAAGGTCGTCATCTTGCACTGCCATCTCTACGCACAAAGCAATCTCAGTCCAGACTGTTTGCCTTTGTGGTCCCTAAGTGGTGGAACAAACTCCCTACCCATCTTCAAGAATTTCTTGCAGACTTTCCTCTTCCAAGGGCACCTCCTTTCTTAAACAGTGCTCTTCCCCCTCTAATGTGAAAAATCTATCTCTCCTATCCTATCTGACTTATCTACCCCAGCTATCGCCTCTTGTTGCACTGTAAGCTTTGGATAAAAGTGTCTGCCAAATGAGTAAATGTAAGTGCGCTGACCTGTTTATGAAGTTCATAACTTAATGAGTTCACCAATTACTTGGTACTAAGAAGTTAGTTATTTAAATCAATAAGGGTGCCTGAATTTATGTTGCTTTCTAATTTTGTTTTGATGAATCTTGCACATTTTCTGTCAACATTAAACCTAATTTCACTACTGGAATATTACTGTGTCCATCAGTTATTTGATTAATCGAAATGAAATTGCTGATCCAAACACCCAGTGATTTATGAATGAAAATATTGGAAATTGTTAAAGGTGCCCAAACTTTTGCATATGACTGTTGATTCATTAACTTGAGTGAAGTCTACGAGTCAGCAGGACCACGGTACACTGAGATAGGTTGTCACTCCTACTGATAAATACTGTCTTCATTTCCAAATTTACACATATCTCAGTTTTGTAAGTTCTTCCTCCTTCCCCATGAGGGTGTGCAGCACTGTTTTGTACAGGGGATTTGTTAATTGTTCGCAGATGAATGTATCAATTTATACTAATAAGCCTAAATCAGACCATTGAGAGTCTTCATAAACAAATATTAAGCCCATAGCATGTTAAGTTGTAAGTCTCTAAGGGTGTGATGTATCTGAACATATACATAAATGTTGGATAATACATCCATGGTTAGAATACCGCTCATTTCCATGCAGTCTTCTAAATAATAATAATTAGTAGATACAACAAAGGGAATGGTTTAATCTTTATTTTAGGAATATTTGAGCTGAACCTGTTTTAAAATCAAACACTAATTTTGGTCAAATGGGGATATTGTAGAAATGTTGCAACACACAAACCCTGGTAGCATATATGCACACACCACACTGTAAACCACAAAGTTCTTTCAATGCAACAATGTGTCTATGCAAATAAATGGATAGAACAATAAGAATAAAATAACGTAATTCCAGATCTTCTTGGCTTCAAGTTGGCTTCAATGCGGTCATGTTCATAAATTTTTAATCTTTTTTCATTAAACAATATGCATAGGAATATGCATGTATTTATCTTCTGTTCAAAGATACAAATTTACAACAAAAACATCTAAAAATCAACAGGGGGAAGGTGATATGGAGCAAACTGAGGGCGATAATATTACTGAGAGTGAGGAAGAACAATGTCAGGAAAATGAAGTGGAAGCTGCGGGATCCCAGGAACAGGTAAGTGATGATGCTGCTGTTGCTTATCCCTCCATACAGAAAAAGGGACAACACGAACAGCTCAAAAGCAAAAAAACTAAAACTCCAACGCACGTAGTAAAGCACTGAAAGGTGTACAATATGAATCATGTTTTGTCAAGAATTTTAAACTACTTTCACCCCTGATCCTAATGTTAAAAACCGTTATGAACGTCAGTGAAGCGCTAGTAACAAGTGCGATTATACCATTTCTGGTTTAAGAGAAACAGATACTTCAAAGTAAAAATAAGCGCATTTATGTCGACCGATATTCTTAATATTTTGATATAAATCTGGAATTATCATAAATCATCTCCTCCGAGGCGCTAGTTACACTCGTTTACACACTCATAAAATACGATACAAACCAGTCGCTGTGTGATTACATGCTTTTATTTTTAAAAGAAACAAAAAAAATCAAACATCGCAGTGACGTCAGTACGTAACGGCACCTATTCACACTGCGGTACTGACCTAACAGTTCCGGTTCCACCTCGCAACAGTACTTTAGCCTTAACGTCGGCGGGAAGTTGTTATCTCCTATTTAACGCCGAATCGGCGACGATCTGACCCGCGCGATCGCAACATCACTTTCTAACATTGATGGATCTGTGATTGGAAACACGCTAACTGCAAACCGAGCTCGGCGGCGTGGGATTTAGCTTAGCATGGCTAACATCGGGAACCAGCTGCCGACCCAGGCCGTGAGCAAGCCTGCATCAGGGAAACATGGAAATGTCTTACCTCTGTGGGGCAACGAGAAGACCATGAACCTCAACCCGATGATCCTCACTAACGTGCTGTCGTCCCCCTATTTCAAAGTCCAGCTTTACGAACTCAAGACCTACCACGAGGTTGTTGACGAAATCTACTTCAAGGTAGGATGCTAGCAGATGCTAAACCCGCATGCTACATGTTTAGCTTGTGAGTTGGAGCCAGCGGGGCTGCTGTATCCAGGCTGTGTACTACGCTCACCAGAGAGCAAGCTAAGATGAAACTCAAAGGTTTTTGTCCTTAGATCCCCGTTAAGTCCAGAGGGCTGTAGTTCTAATTGTTTTTCACAATTAATTAACGGACCGCGCATTTTGCTGAGCTCGGGAAGGACAGATTTTGGTATAAATTAAGTTAGTAATTTGGATGGTAGTTTGGCAGAAACTATTGAGTCCTTACTATCATCATAACAGCATATCAATCGTACAAGTAAGTGGAATAAAATAACTAACTTAATAGTTATCGTAATTAATAATAAATGCATGGCACATTGCAGTATAGGGTGCCCAGCGTCAGACTGTAGTAGAGGCTATTAGCCTGAGCTCAAAGTTGGAGTAGTGGGATAAGGTAAGACTGTTTTTCTATTGAGTGCAGAGTGATATTCAAGCTCCATGTTCCATCACATCAAACATATGTCCCATAGGATCACATAGGATCTGTGCAAAGTTCCAGACTACACAATAGAGGGAGGAACAGTTGTGAGAATACAGTGCAAAACCTACAGTGTGTGAATATACAGAGAAATGTTGCAGTGGTTGCACCAGAAAGTTAAGATGTATTATAAACCCGTTGTAGAACCTTGAATGAGTTATTAAATATCTTATAATGTCTCTGTATGATTTACCGAGAGCCTCAACTACCCTCTCTGGAGATGTTAAAAGGCATTTGCCCAGATACCCATTACAGAGCTCTAGAGTGTCTGTGAGCGTGTCCCTGAGTGCTAATGACCCACTATCTTTTGTTGCTGCAGGTGACACATGTTGAACCTTGGGAAAAGGGGAGCAGAAAGACCGCAGGCCAGACTGGAATGTGCGGAGGGGTAAGTGAGAAGTACGTGCCTTTTAATATTCCCCAGCCCCCTCCCCGCCTCCTCCTCCTCCTCCACCACATCCCCTGTTCTCTGTAATGTCCTCGCATGATCATCCAGTGTTGTCATTGGAAGGGCCGGATGCGGTGAATGTCAGCTCGGCTGTGAATAATGTGCTTTACAGTCCATCTTCATCATTTCCAGGTGCGTGGAGTCGGGACAGGTGGCATTGTGTCCACGGCTTTTTGTCTTCTCTACAAACTGTTTACGCTCAAGCTCACCCGCAAACAGCTGATGGGCCTGATCACCCACACAGACTCTCCATACATCAGAGCCCTCGGGTTCATGTACATAAGGTAAGTTGCTCTGGTCATAATACCTGTGATTCTACACAGCGAATCATCCAGGTCTTTTTTTCTTCTCCAAATTTCACATACTGTTAATTACAGACATTCTTGTAAGTTGATTGCCGATGTTTTAAAGGAGACTGATTTTTAACTTGCGAATAATGAGTTCCTGAGTCTAGATATTGTAATTACTGCTATATTATGGCTTTTCGCTATGGTTGAGATGTTGTTGTCTAACCGGGCGTTCCGTTTTTTCCCCTCACATCTCAGATACACACAGCCTCCGCCAGACTTGATAGATTGGTACGATGGCTTCCTGGATGATGAGGAGGTATGTCACCACGGGTAATAATTTGATGTTTTTTTTCCCCCCTTCCCCGCCCTCTCTCTCCATCGAATGCTCAGTAGCACGTGAACGCGTCAGAAGTTGCCCCCTCCCTCCCCTTCTATGTGATGTTCATAGCTGATTTTTCACCTTTGCCTTCATTTGGCTTAATGGTCCCCAGTTTTGTCCTCTAAGCCTGAAATAGCTAGGTTACTTGCTCACTGCTCTGCCGCCGATTTGTTTTATCAGGGTAAGTACCACATATGACGCTGAGTAAATCTTCCAGTCGATGTAATATTAAGGCATGCCCTTTTGTTTCTCACAAGCTTTCATCAGGACTTGTTGCACAAAACAAAATTTTGGATCCACGACATTTGGCGCAACCCCTGGGGATGCACGCTCAAGCGGGCAAATTATGCAACACATGCCAACGTTAATCTGTTGTTTTCTCCCAAATTTTTTTCAAAACACAATTCGGTCTCAGGCTGTGCAACCAGGCCTCCTTTTGATGTTCTGTTGCTTTTTATATTTGAATTGATCACATGAAATCCTACCCAACTGGTTAATCCCCCTGTTTTTTTCTTTAGATGCCCATTGTGCAGCAGGTGAATTGGATATTGTATCTCAGCAGTGTTGGTTTGCGTGTGTGAGTGCAAAGCGGCTGTTCTCTATCATATAAAGTTAACAACTCTTCAACTGGTGTGCACTTAGCTACTCGCTCCAGTCTGTGCTTACACTGTGGGTACTTAGTTATGCTCCAACAGCCCCTTCTGCTTTTGGGAGTAGAGGAAAACCAAAACCCTCTTTGTCTTTGCATGTTTTTGCCACTTACAGGCTCAGTTATTATATGTATACCTTTTTATGGAGTCGTTAAGAGTGACTTTGAGAATGAAAGATCATTTTTTTGAAACAGTTGAACTATAATATAAACCTACAACTAGTGTTGATAAGTGTATTGGTGTCCTAAAATTTAAATCTGGACACCAGTAGTTTAACAAGTGCCAGTGGTTAGTATTTCTGGTTAGGTAAACCAAGCGTTTACGTTTGTTTTAACTTTCAGCTGATTCCTTTTCCACAGCATTTCCCAGAGCTGCTATTTTAATTTTGCAAAGCAAAGAGGGCTCACAATCTAAGTACAGACCCCCGGAGCTGCTAGACAAGCTTAGATGAGGCAACCTTTCTGTAATATTACAAACTCTTTGTTTGCTCTACTATGAAACGATCAGAGTAAAGCCAGACACATTTTGACTGTGAGATATGAGAGATTAAGCTACATGAACAGAGGTGAAGGTTCAGTACTTGGTCATCACAATTTGCTCTTTTGATACCGAGGCAAGATTGAACAAAAGCCATGTGATATATATATATCTATATTTTATTTCCATCTCCCCGACCGCGTGCACTAACTGAGCTCCCGTGCGGGCGTTTCCCGCCGCTCGATTCCAGGAGCTGGACGTGAAGGCCGGGGGTGGCTGCGTGATGACCATCGGCGAGATGCTGCGCTCCTTCCTCACCAAGCTGGAGTGGTTCTCCACTCTGTTCCCGCGCATCCCGGTGCCCGTGCAGAAGATCATCGACCAGCAGATGAAGGCCAGGCCGCGGAAGGTGGCCCAGAAGGAGCCGCAGGAGGAGGAGCCTGCCGAGGCAGGGGGCAAAGGGGAAAGACGTCGCTCCAGGTAACGGCAGATGAAATCCTTCGGCGGTTTCTGTTCATTTCAATCGAACTGCTTCGACCAAGTGTTTTCGAATTTCATTAGAGCATTAATGGGTCCTAGAAAAAGATACCGGAAAGAATAAGAAACAGAATTAAGTACAAATTGAATCGGTCATTAATCTCTGAATCCTATACATGTCTGTCAATCACTCGTTCAGGCTTTTCACGTACTGCACCTTTCACAGAAAGCAGCACAAAGTGCATCAAATCATGTGTCTTAATGCATGCATATTTGAAGGAGGAAAGACTAAAAAGGCTTAAAAAGCCACAAACAGCGAGTGCAGTCTTTCACTGGAAGACATGTAGCAAGGAAACGGTGACAAGATAATATATCAAGATAATATAATATGGAATCTGCTGTCATATAATGGAATGATGACTTTGTAGATGAAAGTTATAACTGGAGTTTAAAGTTAACAGTGCATTAGCAGGGTAAATGCACAGCCTAGAGGCAGTTTTGCAGCTGGTTCTAACGGGCCTGCACCTCTCTGTCCAGGTCGCCCAGACGGACGCCGAGCCCCCGGAGGTCGCCCAAGCGGTCGAGGAGTCGGAGCCACCACCGCGAGCGGGAGCGCCACGGGCCCAGCTTCGACCGGGAGCTGGAGAGGGAGCGGGACCGCCAGAGGAAGGAGAGGGAGGGCAGGGACAGGGGGGACAGGGACAGGGGGGAGCGGGGGGACAGGGAGAGGCGGCGGTCGCGCAGCCCCGACAGGAACCGGGAGCGCCGGCGGAGCCGGAGCGGCAGCCGGGAGCGCAAGAGCGAGCGCAGGGACAAGGAGAGGGACAGCGGCGAGGACAGGAGCAGGAGGAAGGACAGGGAGCACCACAAAGACCGAGGGCCGGAGAGGGAGAGGGACAGGTCCAGGGACAAGAAGAGCAGGGCCGAGGCCGACGAGAGGAGGCACAAAGACGACAGGGACAGGCACAGAGAGGACAGGAAGGCCAAGAGGCCGAGCAGGAGCCGCAGCAGGGAGAGGAGGCACAAAGGAGGAGGAGGAGGAGGCGGAGGCGGGGGGGCCGAGGAGAAGAGCAGGAAGAGGGAGCGCAGCCACAGCCGGGACAGAGAGCGGGAGAGGGACGGAGAGCAGCGGGCGCACAAGCACAGCGGCAGCAAGGACCGGGGCCACCACCAGAGAGAGTCCAGCAACGACCACAGCAAACACAGCGAGCGCAGGAGGAGTCACAGCACTGAGTAAACGTCGCTTCCAGCAATACCCTCCTCCTCCTCCTCCTCCTTCCTCGCTCCAGCTCTGTCACTTGTGCTAAAGCGAAGGAATGTCAGCGCGGCGGACAGCTGGGGTCGTCGTCTTCGTCTTCTTCGTCTCCGTCTTTGTCTTCTTCTTCGGCCAATGTACCGTTTGCTTTACGTTTTATTTCTGCCTTTTTCACTCCCCCCCCCCCTCCCATAGACCATTGTTAGTCTTCACTTGAAGTTTTGGAAAAAGTGGTGAAAACGGCATTTTAATTTTGATTTCTATGGTTCACTCTTCGGCCCCCCCCTCGCTCCAGGTGTGGGTTTGTACATAATGTTTCAGAGGCTGCCGGCGTGCCACACGCGGCCCGGGCTGCGCGGGCCTGCCACCTCGACTCCGCCTTCATATAATTTATGTAATTTATAAAGGCTGACATCTGCTTCCTGGCCCTCGTTTCTATGATCTCGCTCGCGGTGCGGTCTGTATGCCTGACATCTCATTTTGGACAGTTTTTTTTTGTTCGTTTAAAGTCGTCCGTATTCTGATGAACGCGCTCTGAAGGATCACAGGCGAACGGTTGGAGTTCACGTTTGGGTCGTTGAGGTGGCTCGATGGGCAGCGCGCAGCTCCGGCCGCCATTGTCCGTGGGCAGCCTGAGAATGTTTTCAACCTGGACAGGACAGTCTGCACAGGGTACTTTTTATCACACACACACACTGAGCCCTGCTTGTGCTGTGTTTGGATTACTGCTCTGTTGCATCTCGTTTTCTAATAAAAACACTTTGACAAATGACTCCTGCTGTTGTGTTGAAAGACTGCCTGGACACGTGCGTCTCTTTACTGATCCGTCCATCCATCCTCTCATCCATCCTTTGTACCCTGACTCTATCTCCACCTCACACAGGGCCAAGGCAGGGGATACACCCCAGCTCTCACACACCTAGGAGTTTACAGGATGTAAAGGAGGGTTCCAGAGAAAACCCCATGCAAACTATACAGGAATGACCCTGGTCCAACCTGAGAGTTGAACCCATTGGAAAAATAAAAATAAAGGCAACCTGGTGATGATTTTCAATTTTATTAGAATGACTTAATTAGAATAATTTCCATATTAAATATAGATTTATAAATGGCAAAAAAAGTAAAATACTCTGAGCAAGTGAAACACTTCCTGATATATTACTTTTACGACGGCTAATACACAATTTACAAAAGCGAATAAAATATAAAGAGCAGGAGAAACGACACCCCAGTGATAAAAAAAATAGCATAAAAGAGCAGACCAAAGCTTAACCTCAGCAAAGCATACAAAAAAGAGGAACAGCATCCTGGAGGACAAGCCAGATAATCTGGAAGTCATCTGGAGCTGCTCTCCTTCAACCAACTCCAGTGTAAACGTCAGAACAACCCATGCTATCACTAATGTTCTGCATCACGAGTGAAAACAGTAAACGCTTCCTAAGTGTCACATTTGTATCAGGAGGTGTGGAGGAGCCAGACCTCTGGCTCTGTCTACACGTGTTGCTGTGTTATTGTCCTGTCTGCACACACACGGGCTCTGACTCGGGTCCGGTAGAGTCCGAGTCCACGGCCCTGACAGAGAGGCAGTAGGTGGAGCCAGGGCTCAGGTCGGTGACCACCACGCTCTCGCCCAGCACCGTCAGCTCCTGGGCCGGCTCGCTGCTGCCTTGCTTCCTGATCAGCAGGCTGTACTCCGAGGCGCCGTCCACTTCCGACCACTCGGCGAAAACCAGACCGGCCACAGCGTGCGTGATGTCCATTACAGGAGCTGAGAGGCCACCTGCAGAGGGGGGGAGACACAGGCCAGGGCTGTCACGTTTCGAGGAGGACCAGAGATCCCAGACTCCATTAAACTCCACAGAGTCCTCTTTAACTGGTGTATCAGCAGCACAAGAGACATCAGACCCAGTATCCCTCTGGGCTCTATACAGTAGACTTGGTATTACATTTATCACAAATACAAACTCACCTTTCTCTGGGACCTGTTCACTGAGATCTCTCCTCCTGCGATCATGTGTTGTTACTAAGGAGAGAAACCCTTGATCAGTGACTTTGTTCAAAACATGCAGTAAAACTGTGTTATCAACACACACACACACACACAGAGTGGTTCCCACCATTCATGGTGACAGATGCTGCCTCGCTCTCTCCGGCCGTGTTGCTGGCTGTGACCACCAGGTCGGTGACGGACATGTTGGCCAGAGAGCAGGACAGGCCTGCGGTGCTGCACAGCTGCACTCTGGGCGAAGCAGCATTGTCGTACACTGTGTAGCGCGTGGCAAACACGGACGCGTTCCAGGAAACCGTGACCCAGGAGCTGTTGCCGCTGTACACCACTCCTGACGGAGGGCATGGAGCTGGAAAAGGAGGAGGGGAGTAACGGTGATATGCCTCTTCCCAGCAAATATCACTTGTACCAAAAGTAAAGTAGAATTCATCTGTAATCCATTTTTCTATTCACAGATTGCAGCATTGACATGTTACAGCATCTGAATTATACTGTACCACCTTTTCTCAACAGAGGAGTAACGCAAATCAGAAATACTCTAAATCTGACAGGAGATGCTGAACCCTAACCCTACTAGACCCCTTCATCCAAAACATCCTAAACAGTACTTCATTTGAGCCTTCAGATGCACTGTAATATCAAGTCACTGAGATAACGTGCAGTTACTACTTGGCTGGTTGCAGTTTGCATGGCGCCTCCAGGGTTGGGTGCAGTCTACCTGTTGTGCTGCTGAGCGGAGCAGACGGCTGGCTTGTCCCGGCAGCGTTCCTGCTCTCCACTGTGGCAGAGTAGGCTGAGCCGCAGGGAAGCGGCATCTCAAAGTACGTCAGGTTAGTCCAGTAGGAGGAGAGCTCAAACTGAGCCTGGCTGTCTCCCAGCAGGCTTCCCGTCAGCCTCAGCAGGTACTGGGTGTCAGCACAGCTGATCTCCGTCCAGCCGAAGTGCAACACCTGGACCTCCGACTGCATCGGCATCAGCTGCACCTCAACGGTGTCTGGAGGACAGGGAGCTAGGACAGAGAGGGGAGAGGATATGTCAGACACGTTGGGCTTTCTCGTTTCGAACACTGCAAAGCTGTTGAGTCTAAAATCCAGTTCCTCTACCTGCTCCGCTCAGCACTGGGTCACTAAAGGAGCTGTTGCATGTCCCATCCGAGGCCTGGACTGAGAAGTTGTATGAGGTTCCACAGTCCAGACCCTGGATGGTACAGGTGGCACTTGTGCTGTGACAGTACAGCATGTCCCCACTTCCAGCCTGGGCACAGCCGTAGTAGTCCACAGCGTTATCCTGGGGTGTCCATGACAGCAGTGCAGACTGGTTGTTACAGTGGTACGTGACTGCGAGGCTCTCAGGCTGGCATGGACCTGGACAAGGAGAAAACAATCAAACCACCGAAGCCAAAGATGTTTCATCACTTCAGTTCGATGTCTTCAAATGTGTTCATGTCCTCCATGTGTTTTGCATAAGACGTTAAATATACCGGTGTAGATGGTGACGTTGTGACTGGGCTGGCTGGAGCAGTTCTCGTGACTGGCTGTCACAGAGATCGTGAACTGCTGGTCGCAGTGGAGCTCCGTCACGCTGCAGTTAGCGGAGGTGGAGTTGCATGTATGCTCGTGACCGTCCACACCCACGGCGACAACGTGGTAGGTTTGAGCCACGGGAGAGGGGCTCCAAGACACCAGGGCACTGTGGTCCCCGCAGGAGGGCTCGGCCACCACGTTGGTGGGCGGACACGGTTCTGAGGGGAGAAGGAAGACGGTTCGGGGATATTATACCAGTTGTGGAAATTAGAAGAGCAAACTGAATCCTGGGACACTGAACAGATTATGGGAGTGATGCTCTGTCTGACCCGGAGCTGAAAACGTACCCATGCTTATTCTGTACGGTGGACTCCTCAGGTCGCTGCACTCGTCCGACGAGGCAGCCACGATGACGGTGTAGTGGAGGTCACAGCGTGCGCCGTGCAGGTAGCAGCTGGTCCCCGTGTTGTTGCAGTGCAGGAAGGTGTGGTCTGCGGCCTCGGCCGTCACCGTGTACACCGTGTCTCCGTCGCCGCCCTCCATCAGCTCCCACATGACCAGGATGGACGAGTTGTGACACTGGGCCACCGCCGTGATGCCGGCCAGGGAGCAGGGGGCTGAGGGAGGACATTACGTGAGTTTCTGTCCATTGCAGAGATTTGGGTATGTGATTCAGAAATCCGTTACCTGTCTGTAAACTGATGCTGGAGCTGGGCGGACTGTCACACATGCTGTTTGTAGCGACCACGCTGAAGTTGTAAAGCACGCCGCAGGCCAGGTCCTCCACCTCGCAGGTGGTGTTGGAGGACGTGGTGCAGTTGGCTGTGTGCTCCTCTCCACCCACGGCCGACACGGCGTAGCTTCCCGCCCCCGGCGCCACGTCCCAGGATATCCAGGCGGAGTTGGTCACGCAGTCCAGGCTGCCTCTGATGGCCTGGGGCCGGCAGGGAGCTGAGAGCAAACACAGACGTCAGACCGGCGCCGGGTGGACGGATTTATAGGAGGATGGGCGCTGATGTTGACGTTTTCATACCTGACTGGACGCTGTGGCTCTGGCTGTCCTGGCTGCGGCAGGCGCCCCTGACAGAGGCCACGTGGACGGTGAATGTGTTTCCACAGGCGACATCGCTGAGGGAGCAGGCGGTGCCCGTGGTGTTGCATGACTCGCTGCTTCCTACACCATCCCCGTTCACCGACACTAAAAAGTGGTCGGCGTCTCTGATGGCGTCCCAGGAGATGGTCATGTCGTTGGACGAACAGCTGACCTCGGCGCTCACATTGTGCGGTGGGCAGGGAGCTGTGGGAAAAGAGATGCTCGGATGACCAGGCTGGAGACTGACACTTGAAAATCTCAGATATGCATTCATTTATAACACACACACACAGAAGGTATAAAGGTGTCTCTGCTCGTACCTGAGTCAAACATCACGCCCTGGCTGGGCAAACTGGAGCAGCTGTCCCCCTCAGCCACCACCTGAACCGTGTAGCTGTGACCACATGTCAGGCTGTCCAGGCTACAGGTGAGGTCAGAGGTCATGCAGCTGGCGTTGCCATGGCTACTGCGGGCCGTCACAGAGTAGCGTACGGCACCCCGGCTAGCCGACCACGACACCCGAGCAGTGTTGTTGGCGCAGTCCGTCGCCACTGAGACGTCAGTGGGAACACAAGGCACTGCAGGGAGAGAGGGAGAGTCAGAGGGAAGGTCAAAACTGAAGAGGAGCATAGTCACATACATCACGATGAAGCATTCAATCAATGGATAAAACATGAATAACTATGTAATCAGATCAGTCCTCCCTCATCTCCACTTTCTGTCTTGCAAGTAATGTTACCATATTTCTAATATACTATATAGGTATGAATATACTGGTTGTCATAGATTTTATGTTTAAATGTTGAAGAAAATAGATTAAGTAATAATTACAGTATTTTGTCCTATGCACTCTCATTTTACTGTGAGAGACATGTCATATTATCAAAGTCCTTCACTTAACACACTAGTGCTTGTTTAGCCTAGTACCTGTGTCCTCTGAACACAAACAAACAACACAGTTCCTTATTACAACAATACAAACAAATTACAATCATGTGAACAAAATGTGAGAACCCTGGTATTGGGTTTTCCTTGCTGGTGGTCATCAATTGGATTGAGTGAAGGTTTTTGTGACAAAGAATCCATTGCATAGTATTAATGAAAACAAACCATGCAGTAATACAGTACTGCTTCATCACATTGAATCAGACAGCATGTTTGGCCTTCCCAGCCTCACCTGACTCCAGGCTGGCGGTGTGGATGGAGGTGGTGTTGCACTGCTGGTTGGAGGCCGTGACTGACACAGAGAAGTTGTGTCCACAGGTCAGACCGGGAACGTTGCACTGATTAGTTTCAGACATGCACATGGCTGAGATGCCAGAGTCGGCCTGCATGTCGGCCGTGAAGTAGTCTGAGCCGTTACTGGCCTGCCAGGTGACCATGACGTTGCCAGAAAGACAGTCCTGCCTGGTAGAGATGTCTGCAGGCGGACACGGCCCTGGGGGGACAAGCCAGACAATTCATTAACTATCATACTTAATCTCTGTGCCTTTGAACATGATGCAAGGATGTGTAAATGGTTAACCTACATGTCTGGACGGAGGCTGGGGCGCTGGAGGTGCCAGGACAGTGTTGATGGTGGGGTGTGACTGTGAGGCTGTAGGTCTGTCCGCAGGTGAACTCAGAGAAATGGGCCATGGTGGCGTTGGTGCTGAGGCTGACGGACTGGTTCCAGGCTTCGGCCATCACTACATACATATCTGTTCCATTACCAGCGTCCCAGCTCAGAGAAACCACTCTCGTGTCGCAGCCAACAGTGGCCGATAAATTCTGGGGGACGCAGGGTTCTGGAAAGATAAAAAAGATCTTGCTTTTATATACTTGTCATTGTAAAAGGAATTAGGTACGAATAACTAGGAAAAGACTGCATAGATAAAACAGGGAAAATCATTTGTAGAGTTAGGAATATAAAGTAAGATTCTATTGGATGGAAACTTCATCTGAACAACATATAGATAATTATGAGTTATGTCTGAATATCTTGTGTTTTCCTCCCTTTCACTTTTTATTCATGTCTTTAAGTTTTTTTGTGCTAAATTTGTGTAAATTTAGTGGTACCTTGGCTGTTTTTCAAGATGATAAAGGGAGAGACGAAGAAATGACAGGGTGTCACAGTGTGTCGTACCCATGTGGATGACAGTGGTGTTACTGGGCAGACTGGTGCAGTTGTCGCCCCTTGCGCTCACTGCCACAGAGTACTCCTCTCCGCAGCGCAGGTCGTCCCAGGCGCAGGACGTGGTGTTGCTGAGACACGGGTGGGCGTGGCCATCGCGCCCCGTTGCCACGGCGACATACTCTTGGGCGCCGTCGCTGGGCCCCCAGCTGACCGAGCCCACGCTCGACTCGCACTGCACGTAGGTCGAGAGGTGGCGGGGGACACACGGGCCTGGAGGGAGAGAGAGGAGAGGAGAGGGTGGTGGAAACGGGGAGTCAGACCCACGGGAGAGAGGAACGTGGTGACGTGTGAGGCGGTGTGAGTCCGCACCGGTGGTGAAGAAGGCGGGGCCGCTGGGGACGCTGTCGCACTCGCTGCCTCGTCCCTGGATGGTGACGTTGTAGTCCTGTCCGCACGGTAGCGCGGCTGACAACGTGGTCTGCGTGGTGTTGAGGGCCTCCTCGTATCCCAGGCTCCCTTGAGCCGTGACCAAGTAATCCAGCACGCCGTTTGCGGCGTGCCAGGCGATCTGCACCTCGGCACTGTGACAGAGCGCCTGAGCAGACACGATCACAGGCTGGCAAGGTCCTGAGGGGACAAAGCAAGAAGACAAAAGAGGATTGCAAATCACTCACCTCCTGCTCTTGAATGATAGTAGAAATACAATAAAAGATGAAACAGGCGATTGATCAGGTGATTAATCCAAGTGATTAATCATAAGATTCTTACTGTAGGTCATCTATTTATTATCTATTTCATTTTAGGTTATTAACTTATTTTTTATGTCTACAGATGCAGATGTTGAAGATGTGATGACTGACTTACAATAATCACAGGAGCAACAGCCATAAAAATAATCAAAGAATAACAGTACACAGAGTATTAGATGAAGTAATGAATTACTGGTGCCTAAATGTTAAAATAACGATTGCAGTTGAAGTTGAAGTCTACAGTACTTCTACTGTGGTTAGATTTCTAGTAGTGTCTGTAATGGTTTCTGCAGATAGACACTGACTCATTTGATGATATGCCTTGCTCCTGAAGTAAGAGTAGCACAGTATAAGCATGAATGAGACCAGTGACCCTGTCTCTGTTCTGCTCTACCTGTCTCCGCAGACACGCTGCTGCTGGCCTGGCTGCAGCAGCCCTGACTGTACGCCATCACAGTGAAGTTGTACGCCTCTCCACAGTCCAGCCCGGGCAGCTGACAGGATGATCCTGTGGAGTTACACCTCAGCACGGGTCCTCCCGAAGCCTTCACCGCGCTGGCTTTGTACAGCTCCACATCCGACCTCTCCTCCCAGGACACGACTGCTGCCAGAGCTCCGCACGGCAGGTCCACAGCCACACGCTGGGGGGGACAGGGCCCTGAGAGGAGGAGGAGGAGGAGGTGTGGAAAAGATGATGGTGAGTTCACGATCGAGCAACAGCAAAGACCAGGGTTCGCCGAGCGCCGCTGGACTCACGTGTGGTGAGGTTGGCGTGCATCGGGGCCGCCAGGCTGCACTGCTGGTTGCTGGCGGTGAGGCTGAGGTTGTAGGTCTCTCCACAGCTCAGACCTGTGACGTTACACCTGTGCTGCTGGGTCTCGCACAGGGTCTGGAGCCCCCCGCTGACGATGGCCGTCAGGGAGAAGTTTGCCGTGCCGTACGTAGAGTTCCAGGACACGACGGCGGCACCGTCAGAGCCGCAGTCCACATCCACCTGCACCTCTCTGGGCAGACATGGAGCTGAGGGAAGAATGAGCAGGGTGATAATGAATTTTGGGATGGTTTTCTATGTTTTTTATGTGCTTATATTTGTTTTTTGTTTGCAGATGTCAATGTGATATGACTTTGAAAGAACCTAAAGATGACTCAATAAAAAGGAGTCTTAATGTTATGAATTACTGGTGCCTCCATGTGAACATAGCGTTATATTAGAAAAAAAGTTATCTCCTCTTAACTACAGCTCAAATTCTGCACTCCTACCAGTACTTACACTACTACACTACAATCCCTTGATAGTAGGAACAATGTAGAGCACCATTCATTACTATGGTCTCTTTTGTAATGTCACTTGCATTTTTTTCCCATTAAATAAAACCTAGATGAGCAAAAATGTGTAAATCTCCAGGTTGTGCATGTTTTTACCTGACATGAACGAGATCACTGTGCTGTCGGAGCTGTTGTACCGCTGCCCCAGAGCCTTCACCCACACCCTGTACACCGTGCCACACACCAGTCCTGAGACCACACAGGTGCTGTCTGCCTCTGTGGCCATGCAGGAGGTGTCGTGTCCATTCTGGTTGTCCAAGTAGGCGACGTAACCTACGGCCAGGTTGCTCTGCTGCCAGGACACGGTGGCGGTGAGCTGCTCGCACACCACACTGGCTTGGACGTTGGTAGGAGGACAGGGCTCTGAAGGAGGGTGGAAAACACGCATACTGTTAATAGTACACAGTAGCTTGAATACAGCGGCGGCATGGAGTGAAATGTTTGCGGACCGGCGACCGAACCTGTCATGAGGCTGTGGGGTTGAGAGGTCACAGTGTTGTTGCAGGCCATGTTGTGTGCCGTCACGGTCACGTTGTAGGTCTGGCCGCACTGCAAGCCGTGCAGGAAGCAGCCGGTGGTGCTGGTGTTGCAGCCGGCCATGGAGCCCTGGTCCGTCACGGCCTGGACGGAGTACGAGCTGGCACCCCTGGCCTCGGCCCACATGGCCCGGGCAGAGCTCACATTGTAGTGCACGGAGAGACTCAGGGGCACACAGGGCTCTGCAGGGAGAAAAGACTGACTTTAATGGTTGAATGGAATATGTATCCTTGTTCTCTGGTCTTAACATAGAAGCTACGGAACAGTGTTTTCATCAGACATGGCTCGGATGCTATTTTACAAGCCACTTTAAAATCTTATTTTTGGTGTGGCAATATTACAGCCTGTTTCTGGTGTATGTCTTGCCTTAATAATTATGTGATCTTACATTCCCTGCTAAACAACAGAGCTTTATAACTTTGGAGCTTAACTGGTGTAGCATGTACACATCCATCCTGTAGTGTTTGAGCGTCACAAGTTTGATCCAATCAGAGGAGGGATCTGATATTGATGAAGAGCCAGGAGCCTGCTGTTGTACATGTTTTAAGGTGTGATATATATTTCTTTAATCTGCTGTACATCTGTTGGAGGGTATAGACTGTTGTTGTTCCACAAAGCCAATATAAAAGTGTATTTTCCATCCTAGCACACCTTAAAAAAGCATGTGCACTGCAAAAAAGGGGTGTCTAAAAACAAGATAGAAACACAAAATCTGGAAAAAATAACATGTAAGTGCTTAATTTAAGATTATAGGGTACAGTTGAACACTTAAATAAGAAGTTCACCCTTAAAAAGTACATAAATGATCGAGCACTTTGAAACAATTTGCTGTGTGATCCATCGTATCCACCTGTGGTGAGGTGTCCTGCCATCTGCGCTGTGCTGTTGCAGGCGTCCCCCACGGCCTCCACTGTGACGTTGTACTCCTCCCCACACTGCAGGGAGCCCAGCTCACAGTTGGTGTGGTTGGTGGCGCAGCTGGCCGTGTGACCCGACGCGGCCGTCAGCTGTGTCAGGTACGAGTGGGCTCCCACGCTGGGCTGCCAGGAGACGATGGCGGAGCCAGCGTTACAGTCCATCATGGCTTCGATGCTGCTCGTCTGGCAAGACCCTGAGGCGACAGAGGGAGGGCGTCACTCATTCGTACCTGAGTCTTATGACATATACAAATGGTAAGAATCTAACATATCTGCACTTAATGTGTCAGGCATTTTGAGCATTTACCTGATGTGAGAGAGATCACTGTGCTGTCGGAGCTGTTGTACTGCTGCCCCAGAGCCTTCACCCACACCCTGTACACCGTGCCACACACCAGTCCTGAGACCACACAGGTGCTGTCTGCCTCGGTGGCCATGCAGGAGGTGTCGTGTCCGTTCTGGTTGTCCAAGTAGGCGACGTAACCCACGGCCAGGTTGCTCTGCTGCCAGGACACGGTGGCAGTGTGCTGCCCGCACACCACGCTGGCTTGGACGTTGGTTGGAGGGCAGGGCTCTGAAGGAGGGAGCAAAGATGAAACCCATTTCAGAATGGAGCAAACCCATTATACATTACTGTGCCTGTTTTCTCATCGTCCCTCACCTGTCATGAGGCGATGGGTGTTGGAGGTCACGCTATCACAGGCCGGGTTGCGTGCCGTCACGGTCACGTTGTAGACATGACCGCACTGCAGGCCGTTCAGGAAGCAGCCAGTGCTGTTGGTGTTGCAGCCGACCCCGGCAGCCTGGTCCGTCACGGCCTGGACAGAGTACGAGCTGGCACCTCTCGCCAACCCCCACATCACCCGAGCAGAGCTCACGTTGTAGTGCAAAGAGATATTCATGGGGACACAGGGCTCTGCAAAGGGAGAAAAACAACAGGAAACAATGATTGGGGTCTTAATGATTGAAGGCTGACGCAAACAACATGTTCATTCTATTCTTGTCACAAGAAATTAGTCCCTGTTCGATGGAGACTCAGATCAGAGGCAGTGACATTATTTCATTAAGTCCATGGATGTAGATGCTCCAAACAGAGATGTGATCACATACATTCTGTTTTAGCTTCCCAACATGTTAGAGCATTAAGAGTTTCAATTTCAGGTAAAAGAAACAAACAAAAAATCCTCACAGCCTCTTTCCCCTCTTTCAAAATTTATTTATTCAGCTTTTCACTTACCCGACACTGAACTGGACTCTGTCCTGCTATTTTAACCTCTGTTTTAGACCAGACTGGGCCTGCCTTTTTTTCCTCACTTCTTTACTACCTATTCCATTGCTACTTGCTACAGATGTCAACATGACATCTCAACATGTTGCTGACAGATCTGGGTCTGTATGCATCACACTGACCTGTAGTGAGTGTGACGGGGGTGGTGGCAGGACCCGGACAGCCAGAATGCATGGCCTCCACTATGACAGAGTAATCCTGCCCACACAGCAGGTCTGTGAGGGCGCAGGCTGTGCCCAGCGCGCTGCAGGAGGAGTTGTGTCCTCCGGCGGAGGTCGCCAGGACGCTGTAGGTTGTGGCCACCGCTGTGCTACTCCAGCTGACCACGGCCGTCTGTGTGCTACAGTTCAGCCGAGCTGACACAGCAGTGGGAGGACACGGGGCTGGAAGAGGAGAGGGCAGCAGAGATTGATGTGTATGGAGAACAATAAGCACACACCACACATACTTCCTGTAGAGTCAGGTGAAAACAATGATAGAGGGATGGTGTGTCCGTTCAGTGTGATTTTATCTAGGTAGGTTTCTGTTCGCTTGGTCTGTGTAAGCTTTACTTTCTCCTTTATCTTGGGATTTCCTCCCTTGTCTACCCACCACACCTTTCTAGTGTTTCCCTGACAGCCCCGCCCTGTCCCTAGTGTCTCTCACCTAAATCAGGTCCTTTCCCTCTTATGTCTTCTCAACTGCTTACATCTTGTCTTTTTGTTAGATCTTTGACACTCTTTATCACCATGCTTTCTTTTGTTTTTCTTTGTTGTAAGCTCTCTTTACCCATGGACATGTTACGTTGTGAATTTTGGAGTTTGAACACAGATCAGTCCCTCAAAACTCAGAAATGTAAGACAGAGCAAAGAGCCTCATATGAGTGATGCATCTGACAGAAAATAATGACCATAATCTGAACACAATATGTTCTTAACATCTCTGTTGTGTCTGCAGGTTTAGCATGGAAACAGGAAATGGTAGTCTCTGTGACTGAACATATTTTACAGGACAGTGGAGGTGTTTGGCGTACCAGTGTGCTTCTCTATGGGGTCGCTCATCTCGCTCATGCACACGTTAGTGTGTCCCATCACAGTGAAGGTGTAGAGCTGCCCGCAGCTCAGGTCCAGGAAGGAGCAGCTGCTCTGGGTGGAGTCACAGGTGGAGTTGATGCCTGAAGCAGACACCGCCTGGACGGTGTAGTTCTGGGCTGTGCCGCCGTGGCTCCACCTCACCGTCATGGCGTTGCTGCTGCAGTTCTGCTCCACTGAGGCGTTCTCAGGTTTACAGGGAGCTGCAGCAGGTCCAGACATTACGTCACAAATCAAACAGCATTTCCATTTTCCAAAAGTTTCATATTCGTGTCGTAGAGTCTGCACTGACCCGACTGGACCTTGTAGTCAGAGCCAGCGATGACTTCGCAGTGGAGGGAGGAGGAGGTGACGGCCACCTCGTAGACCTTGCCACACTGCAGATTGTGAATGGAGCAGGAGTTGGATGTGGAGTTGCAGGAGGCTCTGTGGCCATCCTCGCTGATGGCCCAGGCGGTGTAATCGTCCGAGCCAGGGGTTTGAGCCCAGGTCACATCCATCACGTTGGTGTTGCATTGCAGCTCAGCCGAGACATTGTCAGGGAGACAGGGAGCTGTAGAGACGAGATGTTCAGATGTTTGACAGAGTCTGTCTAGTCTGGTTGCTCCCCCACCAAAAGTTAAGTCAGTGTATGTCAAGTTTGCAAAGTTAGGATTAGTCAACACTCAAAAGTCAAGTGGTGCTTGGTAATAATACATTGCCCTAGGGCAAGGTAGAGTCTACATGTATCAATATAAGAAGAGATCAGTACAGATAGTGAGAGTGTGTTTTGCCTCTGTATGTCCAGTGAATGAGCTCTGAGCACACATCTCACCAGACTCAAAGTGGATGTCGGCATGTCTGGTGCTGTTGCAGCTTTCTGTGGAGGCCACCAGAGTAGCAGAGTAGGAGCGGCCGCAGTGAAGCTTTACAGCGCAGGAGGTGTCGTTGGAGGAGCAGGAGGCGACGTGGCCATGGTCTCCGGTCACCTCGACTGTATAGAATCCTGCTCCGGGCGTCTCGACCCAGGAGAAGTTGCCTCGGTTTGTCCCACAGTCCACACGAGCGGTGAAGTTGGTCGGCTGACAAGGGGCTGGATGAGGAAGAGGAGGAGGAGGAATGTTACGTTATGATGATAAATTTCAAGTGGAAGTGCAGGTATCACTGTGAAACAAGTCCACTACATATTAGAGTACTGTTTTTTTGTTATATATTATATGTTTTTGGACGTTACTTGCCCCAAAACATTGAGTATGTGAATGTGAGAAAAGTTAAAAACTGAACTCATACTTTTTGTGGACATCAACTCCCATACTTATGAAGAACTGTAATCTGATTAAGCATAAAAACTGCATAAAATGGATCTACGCTCATCTCGTGCTTGAGGTGTGTTACCACCCCCTGCTGAGTGAAGCCGTTGCTGTGGAAACGCATCCTACCTGTGCTTATCTCTGTGGGCGGGCTGTAGCTGCTGCGGCAGGGTCCGTCCTGGGCCGCGATGCGGAAAGCGTACCTCTGTCCACACAGCAGGTCGCTGAGCGAGTGAGAGCTGTTGGGCGTGGTGACAACGGAGCCGCCGCCGCCGCCCATCCTCTCGATTTGTAACGCGTAGGTGACCTGAGACTCTGAGCTGTGGTCCCAGGCCAGGGCCAGCGTGTTGCTGCTGCAGCTGACCTGGCCCGTCAGGTTAGCTGGAGGACACAGAGCTGGAACAGCACAGAGAAGAGCTGAAACAGTGATGCTCACTGTGTATGAACAACTGCTAAGTCACCTCAGAACTCTTCATTTAGAAATGCAGACTCTTTACTTTGTTTTCTATTTTTTTGTGCATGTGTTCCTTTTATTTACATTTACTGTTTTTTTTCCAAATCATCTTACAATTGAGGGTCCTTCAGTGACACTCCTCTATTACTACTGCAATATAGGAGAATGTGACTACTGTGGGACATCTATCATGTCACTCCATATTGTAACGTACAATCTCTACAGTCTCCTCTTTGCAGTTTCCACTCACCTGTCCTGAGCTGCTCGGCTGAGCTGGGCTCGCTCCAGCATCCCCTGTCCACCGTCACCACAGTGACGGCGTAGGTTTCCCCACAGTGGAGGTCTGTGAAGTTGCACGAGTTGGAGTGGTTGGAGTTGCAGGTGTGAGTGTGGCCATCGTCCGCAGTTGCCGTTGCTACGAACATCTCCGCCCCGGCCACAGCCGACCAGGAGACTATGCTGTCCTCGCACGCTGAAGACACGGTGACGTTACTTGGAGCACAGAGGCCTGCAGAGAAAAGAAGGAAAAAAGGGTTACATATCATGTTTCTATGCTGAAATGAAAGAGTATTCATATCTCATTTCTCACTGCACCTGCGCTAAAGTGGTAGACTGCGCTCTGGCGTCCTGAGCATGTCTCAGAGTATGGTGTGACCGTGACGCCATAGTTTTCACCACAGTGGATGTCAGGTACTTGACAGCTGGTAGAGTTAGACTGGCAGTCGTGTGTGTGTCCATCCTGGGCCGTCAGGATCACGCTGTATCTCACGGCACTGTGACTTCCAACCCAGGAGACCAGGGCCGAGCGGCTGGAGCAGAGCAGAGTGGCACTAACGTTCTCAGGGGCGCATGGGACTGAAGAGGAGAGGGACAGGAATGATAATTAATAATTAATAATAAATACACAGTGGATTAAGGTTGGCTCTGTCTGAAAGCTCACCATCCAGAGCTTTCAGATTCAACAACATCTTGTGTGATATGGCTGATTTAAAAGCATCTTTTCACAGTTACTCAGTACAATCATTTAGCAGGCCTAGATTCCTGTGACACCTGATTACCTGTTTCAAGAGATTCACTGACACTTGGTGAGCTGTCGCACTCTGGCCCCTGAGCCAGGACGGTTAAATTCAGAGCCAAACCGCATGGCAATCCTCGGAAGGCACAGCTGGTGTTTGTAGTCCGGCAGCTGTCCTGGTACCCTGCTCCAGCCACCTGAGCCAGGAAGCTGAGGTTTCCCACAGGCCTGGTCCAGTGGAACTCCGCTGTGCTGGTGCCACAGGTGTAGTTCTTAGATAGGACAGCTGGGGGGCAGGGGGCTGCAGAGGAGGCAGAGATGAACAGATGTTGTTCAACCAGATGCGAAAAGGACATAAACCCCTCCACGTGGTGCCAGTCACACACTCACCTGCAGCGATGGCGGTGGCGGAGCTCGGCTCGCTGTCGCACTCGCTGCCCTGTGCGGTGATAGTGGTCATGTAGCTTTCACCGCACTGGAGATCCGTCAGGGTGCAGGTGGAAGCGGCTGAGCTGCACGACACGGCGTGCCCATTTGCAGCTGTCCCGTTAACCACGTAACCCGTGGCGTCGGCCATTGGCGTCCATGTCACAGAGGAGGAGGCTGCGCCGCAGATCAGGCTGCTGCTCTGGATAGAGGGAGAGCAAGGAGCTGAGAGGGAGGAAGGACAGGGAGAAGGGTCAAAGGGAGTTACACTTAGGACAGGATATAGTACGCAATGCACATTAATAATCTTGTTTAGCTTAGATTCATCCCTTGTGTTACTCTTGCACTCTTTGCACTTTAATGACTGAACTGTCTTTGTCCACACATGGGACAGTGAGGAGCCTCGATTCTCTGTATGTCCAGTACATGTAAGAGAATTGACAATAAAGCTGACTTTGACAAAAGTGTCTGAGGCGACATAAAGGTGTGGTTCCTGTGGATTTTCTGCATTCTACCTGTCATCAGGGTTGCGCTGGTGTGTCCGGTGCTGTTGCAGGTGGCGTCCTCGGCCGTCACAGTCAGGTTGTAAACTTTGCCGCACTGCAGCTGGTTTAGCTGGCAGGAAGTGGCGCTGCTCCTGCAGGAAGAGGAGTGCTGAGCGCCGCTCTCCTCAGCGAGCACGCTGTAGGCCAGGGCGCCGGCAGCAGCGTCCCAGGACACCGTGGCCGCGTCCGAGCCACACTGGAGGACCGCGGTCACGTTGGCCGGATCACACGGCCCTGGTGGAGGGGCGAAGATTACATGTGACGCAAGGGAGTCAAGGAAGTTCTCTCCGATGATGGTAAATGTGTGACGCTACGCAAGCCAACCTGTGGTCAGAGAGGTTTGAGCGGGCGAGCTGGAGCAGTGGCCGTCCTCAGAGGAGACGGTGATGGTGTAGTGGCTGGCGCACTGCAGGCCAGAGACGGAGCACGTGAGGCCGGACGAGAGGGAGCATGTTTCAGAGAAGCCGCCGGGGCCCGTCACTGTGGTGGTGTAGGAGGTGGCACCAGGAGAGCTGTTCCAGGAGGCCAGGAGCGAGTCTGCGCCACACTCCGTCACCGCTGTTAAACCCTGAGGAGGGCACGGGGCTGGAGGAAGACATTTTACAGTCAGAAATAAGAAGAAATACAATAGGCTAGAACAAGGATAAATTTGCAATGGAAAATATCTAAGCATATCTGCTTAGCTCATTTTTTTAATAGTTTCCAGCAGATGTGTGAACAAGTTAGCACAAAAAGACACAATAAGGGTTGAATAACAAATAAAGGTGAGAATTTATGTGACAGTTTTTCCTCTTACAATTTTGAAATGTTAGAAAAATTCTTGTTCGCTGAGGGCATAGGCAGTTAAGCAGAGTGAGGCAGCCGATATCTCAATTATGCTTTTAGTTCTAGGTTTTAGATATATATCGTGGAGATCTAAAAGTGGGGACTAATACCTCAAAAACAGGCGGAATCCTGTTGTAACATGTAACATCCACACAAATAGTATCATCATCATCATCACCAGCGTTATCTTTCGCACTACCTGTGTGAACAGTCTGTGGGATGCTGTACGGTCCACAGCAGCTTCCAGAGGAAGCTTTGACCGAGACGTTGTAAGCCTGTCCACACTGGAGACCGCTCAGCGTGCAGGTGGAGAGGTCAGTGTCGCAGGTGACCGAGCTGCTGTTTCCGGCCAGCAGCGCCGCAGAGACGCTGTAGTTGAAGGGCAGAGCAGAGGCCGTCCAGCTGACCCTCACGTCGCTGGTGCCACACAGCTGGAGTGTAGTCACGTTCACCGGGGCACACGGCACTGATGAGACATCGTGGAAATCGGTCAAAAAGATGTTTCAGGGCCCAGAAAGTATGGGTTGTTTGTGTTGTTTTGCACACAATTCAATTAAATGTTAAGGGACGGTTTATAACAAAAAGGGTGGACCTGCTTATCAGTACCTTCATCTTGCCTGTAGGGGGCACTGTAGTTGCTGACACAGGTGCCGTCGGAGGCAGTCACCACTATGTCGTAGGGCTGGTCACAGAGCAGGTTGCTCAGAGTGCAGTTGGGGCTGGGGCCGCTGCAGGTCAGCGTGTCTCCACCGCTGGTTGCTCTCAGAGAGTAAGTGACAGCGTTAGGGCTGGAGGCCCAGGACACCTCAGCTGCACCCACACTGCACATCAACTGGCTGGACACACCGGTGGGAGGACACGGCTCTGCAGGAGGACACAAAGAAGACCTCTGATGGAGATTTCAGCCATGATGCACTCGTGAAGATAAACGACAGTATGCAACCATATGTAACAATTTTATGTTAAAAAAACAGCTTCACAATCATTTAGGTGTTGGGCTGACTTGACAGAGAGAAAACTGAAAACAACTTGGGTCCACATCACACAGTTAGTTCAATCACAATCTTTCAAAAGAGCACTAGACAGAGACAACCACTGTATACCTTGGCTATAAACCTCCTATGACCAGCACTGCTGGTTGAGGTCAGTGTTACCTGTTTGCAGAGAGAAGGTGTCGCTCAGTCGACCTGTACAGTTGTCGTCAGCTCCTGAAACACCAATACTGTAAACCTCGCCGCACCGCAATCCAGGAAGGTCACAGGAAGTGCCGTTGCTGGTGCACTCTGACCTGTGACCTCCGCCGCTCGAAGCCACAGCAATGTAGTAGTTGGCACTCGCGCTGGCGGTCCATGACACAGGGACGGGGTGCGGCGAGCACGTGTGCACAGCTGCCACGTTCGTGGGAGGACAAGGCACTGAAGAATAGACCATAAAAACGATACTGTGACCACATTCGTGGATGTTTCGGTCTGGATGCTGGAATGGTGGTGAATGTGCATTTCTTACGTGTCTGAACCGTGACCTCTGAGCTCGGCAGGCTGAAGCACTCCCCGGTGACGGAGAAGACCACCACCGTGTAGTAGCTGCCACACGTCAGCCCCTCCATGACGCACCGCTTCTCTGTGGAGTTGCAGAGCAGCGGCTGCCCCGCCCCTCCGGAGATGATGGAGGTGTAGTTGTCCGCAGGCACGGAGATGTTCCAGGTGACGGTGAGCTCCCCCGTCACACAGGTCACACTCGCCTGCACGTCCTCAGGCCCACATGGCACTGGAAGGACAGTCACTCACTGGTTATAGATTAGACCCTTTTAGTCAGAGACGGTGCACAAACAGTGAATGTACTACCTGAGTCCATGTGGATGGCTGTCGAGGTGGAGGAGCAGTCCCCATCGCTGTAGCTGACGGTGACGTTGTACCTCTTGCCACAGGGCAGAGAGGTGATCTTACAGTTGTTGACCGTGTTGCTGTTGCAGCTGAGCTGGGCTCCACTCTGGTCCTCGATGGTGGCCGTGTACAGGCCCGCGTGCTGGTGGTTCTGCCACACTATCACAGCATGGTTGGCATCACAGTCCCTGAACGCCTCGATGTTGGTGGGAGGGCAAGGAGCTGTTGGAAGCACAGGATGTTCAGGACAGTCGATGTTGCCCCTGGATCAACTATTGATTTGTTATTTTGGGATCAACACTCACAAAAAGCTACATGCATGTTTACATGATTTGTAGCTTTATAGCTCCAGTTAGAACTTGCTAACTTGGGAAAAGTGGTTGAGCTTCACTGTTTGGTGAGGATTAATTAAGACAGCCAGTCAGAGCTTGCCAGATAAGCATGAAACTGTACAGAAACTGACAGAAATATCCCTACAGTAAGAAATAAGATTTGAAAAGGGTTCATAAAATAGAAAAGACCTTTCTGATTAAACCAATGCTCCTTAGCTTTTATGTTAACACCAGAGGTTAAATACCCCATTCAACTGCTCTTTACCTCCCTTTAATATTTAAACTCCAGTTTAACAGTGATCCCGCCCTTAGACCGACCTGTTTTGAAAGAGACTTCTTGGCTGTGGCTGCTGTTGCACTTCATATTTGTGCCGATAACGCTGGCGGTATAATTCTGTCCACAGCTCAGGCCTTCCATCATGCAGTTGGTGCCCATGGAAAAACAGCTGTACGAGTTCCCAGTGGCGTCTTCGGCGATGGCGATGTAGAACACAGAGCCAATGCTGGTTGTCCAGTTAACCATGGCCGAGTTTTGACTGCAGTCAACTGCTGCTGAGACGTTGGTGGGGACACAGGGGACTGAAGAAAAGAGCAAAAACCAGGCATCAGTGACCACAGATCCCTTGCTTCCAATGTCTCTGAGAGTCTTGGTGGGAGCTCAGGTCATACCAGTCTCGGCAACCTCGCCCAGCACCCTGTCAGTGGAGCAGTTGTCGTTGGAGGCGACGATCCAGACGCTGAGGTGCTCTCCGCAAGGCACACCAGTCACGGCACAGCTGTTGGAGGAGGAGGTGCAGTTGTAGGTTTCTCCCGTGTTGCCCTGCGCTTCCACGGTGTAGGAGAGGGCGCCGGGCGCCGAGTCCCAGGTCGTGATCAACATGTCGGAGTGACACTCAGCCGCTGTCTTCACGTTGGTCGGGAGACAAGGAGCTGGATGGAGAGCGGGGAGGAGAGGATGAAATGCAGAAAGATCGAAAACAAAGCTTTCGTTTCGGCCTCTTGTGTCATAACGACACAAATTGAATCCCACTCACAGGTCCTGACGAACTCTGGGTGGGTGGCCTCGCTGTTGCACCCGGAGCTGACGGCATACACGGTGTACGTGTAGAACTGCCCACAGCCCGTGTTTGTGAAGAAACACATGTTGTCTGCTGTCCTGCACTCGCTGGTTCTCCCAGTGTTGTCCACTGCCTTTGCCACATAGTAGAAGGTGTTGTTGGTGGGTTCCCAGGTGAAGACGATCACGTTGCTGGAGCAGTCATGGCTGGTCTGAGGGTTAGCCGGAGCACAGGGGACTGTGGGAACAACCCAGAGGATCAAATGTTAATGCACAGTTCATAGAAAACATGGGGTAAGAGGGGATATAGCTTTAATACGGCTCAATGAGGAGAAAAAATGAATATTTTAGGCCTTTTTTTACCCTAATGCACAGTATGTAATTCACTTTCTATTGTTTAAAAAGTTTACGTCAGTCCCTTGAGGAGTCAGAGACTTGACTCCTTTTGTAATACTGCATTGGAAAAAAAACATGCATGTGTCATATGTGTCTTAAACTGTTATTTCCTTTGGCAGAGTATACATATAAGTATATATAGCTGACCTTTGAGATGACTCCCTGCCTTCAATAGACTGTATAGGGAATCAGACTGACTGGTGTTGGGTGGCAGATCTCGGTGGCTAATGAGAGGGTGTGTTGTGTGAGAAAAGAGCATAGGACACCATGGGATCTCTCCCAGCAGCTCCCCACAGGGACAAACTCACAGACAGGGTTTGTCATAAAGGTGTGTGCGTGTGTGCATGTGTGTGTGTGTGTGTGTGTTTGTGTGAGGTAATGCGAGAAGATGTGTCCATGCATGTGGCAAACATATACATTTGGAGGGTAGAGGCTAAGGGAAAGGCGGAGACAACAGGTGTTGTAAAGGGGACTTCTCACAATGCAGCTTGATCGTTTCCACATGAGGCTCACCTGTCTCGAACAACCTGGAGAAGTTGGAGGTGCTCTCGCAGTCGTCAGAGATGGCGGTGACATGGACCGTGTACTTCTCGCCACACTTGAGCATGGTGATCTGGCAGCTGGTGGAGGCCGATGTGCAGTTGAGGGAGGCGCCGGTGCCGTCAACCGCGGTGGCTCGGTACATGTTGGCCCCGAACACCAGGTCCCAGGTCACTGTCACCATGCCGCCAGAGCAGGTGTAGTCCACAGAGATGGTCGTCACTGGGTTTATGGCTGAAGGGAAGAACATTACAAATATGTGAACAGACGATACAGATACTCAGAAGATAGTCTAGCTACTGGTTAATCGCGCTGTGGCTTTAAATCAATAGGGTTCACAGTCTGACACACTTATTTGGGTCTACTGGGGACTATTAAATGGAGTTGTGTGTGTCCTGCAATGGACTGGCCACTCTTTACTGGGTGTATTCCCTGCCTTCGCCCTGTTACTTTTTTTCAAACAAAACGGTTCAACTTGAGAACCAGTTGATTTTCCAGCACCCGAGAGACACTTCATTATGTTACATAGGTTATATTGCTGGCTGCCTGCCCCTGAGGACAGAGGACATCAAAATGTAGATTTGTCCTCTGCCGCCCATTGCCGTTTCGAACCGTGTCTTTCTTGGGCCCCTAAAGCTGAAATTTTTTTATCACATCTACAGTTTCACAAATGTAGCAGGAAAAAAATGGCAGACTCTAGACTCTAATCAAGCTCATTCTCCTGGTCCAGCAAACAGTTCGTGCAACTTTAGAAATGTTTTTTCAGGGCCAGAACTGGTTGTTAACAGGGTTTATTATTCTATGGGTTTATTTATATTTATATAACGTATGCTTCACTGATTTGTGGGGTCGAGAACAAGGTCAGATTGTGCCGGAGTCACAGGTTCGGTGTTAATATTTACATTGATTTGTATAAATCTCACACACATGGCAGTGGGGACGTTTATCACCCCCAAAAACAAGGCAGGAGGACTTCATTAGCAATTGTTTATCAACTGACTCTCCGAAACTCTGTTGCTGGTTTACTCACTGGAGGTTAAGTGTGTCACGGTGGAGGCCTCCCCAGGAACCAGGAAGGCGTTGACTGAAGATACTCCCACGGTGTAGTTAGAGCAGGGCTCCAGATTACTGATGTCCATGGTCGTGCCTGACGTGTTTCTGATCACTGGGGCGTTGCTGGTGTCGCTGTCGCTCACAGTCACTTGATAGAGCAAGACTTTGCTCACAGAGTTCCACGTCACTCGGGCTGTGCTCTTTCCCGTCGGTACCAGAGCTACTCCAGTGGGCGGCTGCACCACTTTCAGAAGAAAACACAAGTGTTGATCTCGAGAGTTGTTGGGCCCTGGATTAAAAATCAAAAATCTTACGGGACTTACGTGTTGTGATTGTCTTCACATTACTTTTGGCGCCTCTGCCAGCACTGTTGGAGGAGTAAATGTAACAGTTGTAGGTTGTAGAGGGTGACAGCCCGTCCATCTGTCCGCCCAGGGTTGTGAAGGTCTCGCTGTATCTTAATGTGGGAACACTGAACAGCTTCTCCACATATAAGATGTAGTCGTCTGCTCCTATCACACTGGACCACTCAAACCTTATAGACGTACTTGAAATAGCTTTAGAAAAGGTGATCTGAGATGTGGCGGGAACTGTTGGGACATAGAGAATTCAGCATTACTGAACAAAGGATTTCTTTTCATGATTAAACCAGTGAGTTTTATACTCTCTGTGTCCTCACCTGTGATAGCTGTGGTCACAGCTGTGCATACGATATCATAAAACTGAAAGACCTTCAGGGTGACCTGATAGTTATGTCCAGGTCGTAACCCCTGCACCAGCCTCTGAGTTGAGGGCGCTGACGGCATCACCACCACTGGGGCGATACTGGTAGAGTTCACAACCCTCAAGTCCAGTAAATATTTCGTAGCTCCACTGTAGCTGCTCCATACCACATTCAGTGTGGACGCTGTAGAAGATGTCACTGACACAATGTTACACCCTGAAACAGAAGAGCACACACAAGTAGTTACTGTATAAAATATGAAATGATGGCTTCAGGGTGGGACATGGAGATAATGAATAAATTGATCAGAAATTGACAAGATACAAAAAATAATTCAAAAGGTAATTTAGATCAGCAGCACTGTTTATCTATAAAGTCACTACTGTAAATTTGGTGAAACGAAAACAAGAATTCATCTCTGAAAGTGTCTCACTTTAAGTGAAAATATGCAGCAAAAACACTCACCTGTTGCCAAAACATGTTGTATCTAAAGAAAAAAAGACAAAATAAGAGCATTAGAAACTATTACATCCCAAAACCAAACCAAAAAAAAAGTTAAAATCAAAGTACCATCACCTGTATGACAGACAAGAGGACCACTGAAGAATAAAATGCCCATGTCTTATCCATTGTTAATCTCAGAGTTTCAGTGAGTTAAATCCATACGAACAGCCGGTCTGCACTTAGCAGCTCTACTGAAATCATCACGGTCTGACCGCTGTAGATCAACTTCATGGGAACCAATCAGGACGTCTTAAATGAGGACAGGTACATGCCTGTGGGCTCCGTGTCATCATGAGAAGGAAACAAAGTATGTGGCTCGTCGGTTGGACGATGGGGTGGGGGACTGGAAGTGCCCCCACCCATGAAGTCAACACTGCACTTCCTTTGTGTGTCCGGAATATTCCCCTCTTCTCATAACTCACCACTATGCACAACACCTGGACCTGGATCACGATGGTGAAGACACAGGTTGCATCAAAGATAATCTCATCATCGATTCTATTTCTTTATTAGTGCTGGCTTCCTTGAATAGATGGAGAGTTGACCTCTTGTAAGGCGATATGATCTCCTTTGTATGGCATACTCAATAACTGGAAAGCGGATTGAGTCCCCTGCTGCGTCCTTCCTGGACTGATGTCATTTTTCTGGGAAATGCTCTGTCATTACCTGCTGATGTACAATGGTTTCCCTCATGGTCAATAGTGTGAGATGTGATTGTTGAATTTGAGTTTCAGAACAATTTGTTGCGGTAGCAGCGCAAAATATCCAAACTTTCTATACAAAATCACGAGCAAGACTTTCACAAAAAAAAAAATCAAAACAATAACAACCAGTGAAAATGTTCTATGATTTATATAAGAAAAGCTAAAGACAGATGTAGATGTCAAAGACACCCTTGACACCTTTGACATATTCACGACAAGGCTCAAAGCTGAATAACAAACCCTTTCAACCATGTGGGCAACAAGGGGATATTTTCTTTATAAAATGAGTGTCATAAACTTGAGAAACACTTCCTTACGCTCAGGACACTTTTTGTTGCCGAGCCGATTCATCTTTACTGGAACCATCAGTCAACACCTGCGTGACCCAGCACGTTGAAACTACAAACTCTTCTGTGCCTTTTTTTTTTCAGCGGCTTCAGGGAGTTCCTGTTCATAACGTGTACAGTATCCCAGATCTCTGTAGTGTATTCTGCTGATGGATGTTACATAAATGAACATGATAGCTTGTTGCATGCTGCAGTGTGTGTGAGACAAAGAGAGCGAGGTGACAATGGGTCCACACCTCCACCTCCATCTCCACCTGACTGTAGCTCCTCCGCATGTCACATTGCAAACGCACGGGTCATCGCTGTGAAAAAGGATTCATCTGAGTGTGGAGCAGCCTGTGGCTGTCCAGGTGTCCAGTGTTCCCGAGAACACACACATGCACATGCACACACTTTGTGAAATCAGCCACATGACTGGTGTGTGCTCATTTCTGGGATGTCTATGGGGTGCTTCTAATATCATATTCAGCTCGTTCATCCTCAAGGATCAAATCATTCATGATTTTGTGAGCACATGGCAAACACAGTTCTGGTTAAATGCTTTGCTCAGGGACACTTGGGTGATTTCCTACGAATAAAAGGATCATCATGACAACCTAATCTAATACTGTTATACTGGGGCTACATGTTGGATGGGTGGTAAGCCTCATTGAATAAAGGCCCTAGGTCCAGCTTGGACACCTGCTCAGGGTGGATGGTTAAATGAGAGGATCAATCTTTGCTCTAGAAGTTATGGCACACTGGCTTGACCAGGAAGTCCCAGAAGTTATTTTACAAGAATTTCCAAAATCGTTCTTTTTATGTGAGTAGTACAGTCCATCTCTGAACAGACCTGGTGCCTTTTCTGAGAAACAAGCAGACTTTACATGGATTCAGCCTTTACATTTTCTCCAAACACAGTGGTACCTGAAGCAATATAGTTGGAATCATCCATATATATATATATATATATATATATATATATATATATATATATATATATATATATATATATATATATATATATATATATATATATATATATATATGTATATATATATATATATGTATATATATGGTTGCCAGAATATGCTAGAACCAATGTGACCTCAAGGAAGAATCAGTACGTATAATGACATTTTGTCCTTATATAGGTGTGTTCATATAATGCATATGGTTAGCATTATATCCATATTTTACATATTTTAATTTCCAACATCCACATGATGTTTTTGAACCTGCTGCTTTTATTCAGCAATGTCTATGATTTTTATGAATTATTTAGTTCTCATTAATGTGAGTGTTAATGCAATGTAAGAGTAAAACTGTTTCATACCTTCAAATTGTGATTAGGATTGGGATTTTTGTTTCTGATGTAACTATACATTCATTTTATAATCTAACATGTTTAAATGAGATTAATACATTGTGATAAAAAAAAACTGCAGTGGAAAGTTGAGAGTCATGAAAAGTGTCTTAAAAATATGATTGTTTTAAGTCAGACAACTTTTCTCAGATTTTATTTTTGTGGGTTATGCGTGGACAGCTGGGTGTGTTACACCCTTCACACCTGAACAAAATATTTCTGCCCTCCATAGAGGACCCAGAAAAGATGATTGATAGCACACACAGTCATTAAGGTAAAATCGTTTTTTATTGTCGTCGTCTGTCAACTCAGAGAAAACAAAATCCAATGAAAGCTGAGGCAACATTGAATCTTCCTCCAGCAATCTGATCAGACGTATCATCCACTGGGCCTCCTGTGCATGACTCCAGGCTCTGGAGATGGATACCTGCTGCCCCACTTTCACCTGTGACCCTCTTTCCTGTTGGAAAATAAACCTGAGTCATGTCGTCAGGCTGCCTAGTGGAGGTCCTCTACGTAGGGAAGTCCTATCTTTATTTGCATTGATTCTGAGTTTGGGCAACTATTGCAATGAATCGTTTGTGCGGGGGGCAGAGTTTCAGCAATCTTTCTAACTTTTACTGGCTGGAATTATTCCCAAGTAACAACAAATATCAGCATTAAAGGGAACTGCAAGGTAAAAAGGTACAATTGCATGTGGTCTACAATGAAACACCTCATTTCATAGAGAATACAACAACAATCTTGAAATTCATTGGATGAATGTGCACAATCATTCATTTATTCATATTTTATTCTGTTAATTTAGTTCCCTAAATGTAGATGTTCATGTACATTGACAGAGACAACGAAACATTCCTAAACAAGAGTGACATTTCATCTGGGTTCATTGGATCTTCACAGTTGTTGGAGGTGTAAACACAGGCCTCTGTCCACATTGGCTGGTTTCCACAGTTACTCTAGGGCAAGAAAGTTGAGAGAGAGAGAGGGAAGTTATCAACCTGGGGCTGTGTTAACAAGCAGTTTCTACTGTAACTAATCCTCAATTCTCACAGAAACTCAAGGAAGTGACAGAAACCTTTATCTTTGACATGGACGAGCTTGACCACAAACATTGTTATTTGTGCGCCGTGGGAAGAGTTAAGCAAGGGCAGATCTGATCCAGGATCAGGTCTAAATAATGACTGTCATTGCTAGGACTTGGTGCAAAGACCGTTAACTGGCTAATTTGCATGGCTTCACTCCTGACTGTTTAGCACGAAGAAAAGCAAAAAAAATCTTTCTGAATTCTTTCTGAAACTGTGTAAGGAAACAGTAAACAGCTTTGCCACCATGACTCGGGCGTTGTTACATGGTCGTTAATCGTGCAGCCACTCATCGTAGACACAATAAACGGCCTGTGTCACGTTCCTGCTCCGTCTACGTTTACCCGAGTCACGTTCCCCCGCGCTCTTGTTTTATAGACAGACACGAGACGTCCCAGAGGTAAAGACACACAGAGCGATCGGCCTCATGTGCCTTCTCTGAGCTCCTCTCTTGTCCTGCTGCCTATTGTTGCACCACTGTACTGCACGCACAGTCGCTTAATCCGCGCTTGTGCTCTGTCACGAGATATGCTTCAAGCTGCGAGGAGGCACAAAGGAGGCGTCCCGTGAGATTTTATCAGCACGATCACAAAACGCTGTGATAGAAAGGAACGCACGTTGTTTGTCTCTGCTCGTTACGTAAGCGGGTCTCCTGTCAGAAGACGACGTGTTTTCGCCAGGAGGGGATGAGGATTAAAGAGCAGACTTACAGCAATTATGCCACACTCCGCTTTCCACGAGATATCACTGAGGAAACACAGAAAGGACATGTCAGCGCAGCTTGTGACAGATTGAGATGTCACAATCAATACAAACATTGACTTTTTCATGAGTTGGATGAGAAGGTTTACATCAGTGTGAACATCAGTGTGAACAACAATATCTACATATATGCAAAGAATTGACACTCACCCATGCCAGCGTTACTCCCTGGGCAGAGAACTGAGAACATGACGAAACAAGAGGTGAGCCCATTATGTGTGAACATGCGTGATGTGAATCAGACTTCCTTCGCCCTGGGACTTTACCTGAGTATGTCCTGGGCTGACAGAAGCTGACTTTGACCCCGTTCTGTCCCACCGGGGCCGCCACCACCGTGTAGACATCCCCGCACGTCTCCTCCTGGATGTCACAGTACCTGCTGCCAGGCGCTGCCACGCAGCTGTAGTTGGCTCCGGTGCCGTACAGCTCCACGGTGTGCGTGTGGATCTGGGGGCCCATGGAGCGCCAGTACACCCTGAGGGAGTTGTTGGCCCTGCGGTACAGCTTCAGGCTGGTCGGGCAGCAGGCGCCTGCAAGAGGAGAGGAGCGTCTGACTTGCCACTGGCCTTTGGTACTGTTCAGGTCCAGGACCATACACATTATCTACCAGCTACAGGAATGTATTGGGTACTGGCGATATAGTTTGTTGAATTGTGATATGTTTAATAAATGTAATAATTTGTCAAGGTAAATGCACATCAGATTCATGCACAGCATGATATATCTCAAAAAAACTAAGTCTGATTCACCCAGAAAGTCTGAAAAAAAACCCCATAAGCTCTTATGGTGGCATGTCAGTGATCAAGTGATTCGAGTGATGTGATGTTTTATCTGTTCAAACTCAAATATGTTACTCAAAAGACTGGAGAAAAACATCCACAACTAGTATTTCCATTTGGCTGTGATCAACCATCTCCGACTATCAATCACCCCTTGTAAAAAATCTTCCCTCTGACTCACTATTTCACATGTTGTGTATGGCTGCATTTAAATCAAATGGCAATAAAGAACAATCGTCTGTTCTTTATACAATGTCACTAAAGTACAAGTTAAAAAGTGTGTGTGTGTGTGTGTGTGTGCGTGTTTATTGTCCTCACTGGATGAGAAGCCGTGATACTGGCACTCTGACTTGTGTCCGGAGCTGCTGATGGCCTCCAGGGTGACGCTGTAGTTGGTGCCGCAGGTGATGCATCCCATCAGGCAGTGCGTGTCCAGCGTGTGGCACTTTGCGTGGCCACGTGACGACGTCAAGGAGGTGACATAGGAGCGGGCGCCGCGGCTCGCCGACCAGGTCACGTTGGTCATGGCCTGGGTGACCTGGGCCACGTCCACAGACCTGGGGCAGCACGGACCTCAGAGGGAGGAGAACAGGGTGGAGATCACTACCGAGGGAGCACAATAACTATGCTAGTTTAGTGGATATGTTGAGGGAAAAATCTTGATCTGTGTGGGCAAGTGAAAAATCAGCAAGTGTTTATTCTCTCCAGAGAAGGAGGACAACACATTCTGACCCCAGAAAGCGAATCAGAGGATTGCTTCCCTAAGGAAGAGGTCATAGTGCATTTTATCCTGCCCCCCAGGAACACGTGGGAAAGTGGGAAAAGTGGGAAAAACCATTTGGTCACAGTAAAACAGATCGTCTGGAGCTAAGGAAGACTTTACCTTACCACAGGTTTCCTGGGAGCTTTCTTGGGCACAGCAAAGGAGGTGTTAACGAGCAGGGAAAGATCTTACAATTAAGTTACTGACTCTTTGATGACTGCAGCTCACACAGTTCAGGCTACAAGCAAATAATACTAAGATTAATCAAATGTTCCTAGATGCAAATAAAACATCCACCACAATATGACTCGAGCAGCAGTTTTGCGCTATACATAAAAAAAACTTCAGCAAAGTGACATTCAGTCTCAGTGATACCCTGTCATACCTGTTTCCAGGGATTTAGTGAACCCGGGCAGACTCCTCCCTGCGGCGGTGGTGGCCCATGCCATGACCTCATAGATGGACCCGCAGGGCAGCTGTGTGAGCTCACAGGACCCGTTTCTGGTGTGGCAGGAGTGTGTGTCGTAGCGTCCAGTGGCGGTGATGGTGTAATTTGTGCTGGGGGCGTTGGGGTTGCTCAAGAGGACTCTGTACGTGGAGTTGCTGGTCTGCGTCATATCCAGGATCTCCGGAGCACAGGGCGCTGCAGCAGGACAGATAGGGATGCGTTATTTGTGTTTATTTTGTTTTTGCTTTCATATCAAATTTTTGCCAAAATAACAAAACAGTGCTAAAGTCAAAGGTCTTCTCTCAGATGGTCCCGCCTCCTCCCACCTTTGAGTATGTAATGTGTGTTTATGACACGAATCTCTGCGCTCTATGCACCTGTCTCGTGTGCGCGTGGCGTGCAGGTGCGGTTGCATCCTCGCAGGTCGCTGCACGGCGTGACGGTCACAGAGTACGCCGTGTTGCACCGCAGGTCTGACAGCGCACACACCGGCGCCGTGTCGTTGCAGTGGATGACGTCCCGGGTCTGAGCCGCCGTGGTCTCGTACAGCTCGGCGCCTTTGACCGGCGACCACATGACCTCCAGGGTCTCTGTGGACACCAGGCTGATGGTCACATCCTGGGGGCAGCAAGGGACTGTGGGGCAAAGGGGGGAAAAAAACAGGAGAAAAACAGTTAGTTTATGAGTTATTATCCAGCTGTCGGGCAGCCATTGTTGTCAGTATAAAACATGTTGTCCGATCAGAAAAGACACAGGTGTGACTAATCACCCTGCTTCTGTTCCCGGTGGCCTAGAAAGCCATGCCAGGCTGCAGAATACAAAAGGAGCGGCATTGTGAGAGAGGTAGCACCCCTCAACGGAATACATCCTTTGTAATGATATTAATCACACCTGTGCTCCTTTCACATCAAATCAAAACATACATAATATGCCACGGCTGAAATTCATCATCTGAGGCCTGACAAGTCAATGGCCTGACTGCCTGGCAGTCATGAATTATGGGGAACTGGAAATCGGAAACTGTAATTGCTAAGAAAACACCATCAAGCATGTTTGGTATCAAATTCCTGAATGTTTTTGTCTCTGATCACAGGTGGATGGACACGTTTTTTTCTTCTTTTCTTTTTTTTTTGTCCAAAAGCTGAATTGGTGGTGGCCCAGTATGTGGGTCTTCTTACTGGTGGTGTAGTTGCGGACGTGGGCCGATGGGCTGGAGCCGGCCTGGTTGTAGGGGAACACGGTGGTGAGGTACGTGTAGCCGCACACGCAGTGGAACTGGCAGGTGGTGTCGGTGGTGTTGCACAGCTTCTCAGTGCCGTCGTCTCTCTTTATGAACGCCAGGTAGTACTCCACCAGCGGCACCTCGTCCCACACCACCGAGCAGTTGCCCGCACTGGGCTCCTCCACCCAGATGTTCTCTGGAGGACATGGGTCTGGTGGAGACACAGGAAGGAGAGGGGACAGGATGACCTCACACCTAACCAGAGCAAATCACACTGTATATCGTGTTAACGACATATGAGATTCATTGTATATTTATATTTACTCATACAAGGTCTGTTTTACAGCTATCGTTTGGCTTATTTCTATGAGCATTTCCCTCTCTCTTTCTTTATCTATATCTATATCTTATCTATCTATATCTTATCTATCTATCTATCTATCTATCTATCTATCTATCTATCTATCTATCTATCTATCTATCTATCTATCTATCTATCTATCTATCTATCTATCTATCTATCTATCTATCTATCTATCTCTTTATTTGTCTATATGCACAAGTGTAAAAGTGATAAATTGTGGTTTAATGGTGGGTTATTTATATCTCTGTAAGTTAATGATGTTCATGACACTTATTATCTTGTCCATGTCTCAGCATTGTGTATTCCAAAATGTCAACCCATTTCAGTTGTGTGTGTGCCAGATACCCACATGTAATGTAGTCTGCTGGTTGTGAGGGGATGCTGGGACCTGCTGCGTTGTGGGCAGTGACAGACACGGAGTGGTTCTGGCCACACTCCACAGTCGTAATAAAACAGAAACTGTGAGTCGTGCTTGTGCAGTTTTGGCCGTCGGAGGTCCAGGCCATGTAGCCCTCGGCTCCCTGCACCGACCTCCAGTAAATGACGAGCTCCAGCGAGCGACCCTGAGTCATCTGAATGCTGGTCACGTCCGGGCTGGGAGGACCTGGACAGGAACGTGAAAGTGATTCGGCGAGTGCATCACAACAACAATCGGCGGCCGAACAATGGATTCCTTGTGCCTGTGCTCACGTGTGATCTGGCAGAGCGTCACGTCGTCTCCGGCCCGACCCTGGGAGTCCCAGGCCGTGCCCTTGATGCAGTAGGTGGTCCCCGCCTCCAGGTCGTCGAAGGTCATCTTGGTGTCACTGGTGTTGAGTTTGAGGCGTGTGCTGGAGCCCTCGCGGATGATGCACAGCGTGTAGAGGACGGCCTGCTCCACCGGCGGCCAGGTCACCAGGATCGTGCTGTTGTCGGGCGAGGTGGCGTTCAACCTGGGCGCCATCACCACTGCGGACAGTTGCGAGATTTCAAACACGCATACACGTTTGTTCATCTTCTTTATCTCCCTGACATTTTTTTCTTATAAGAGGTGTGAAATGGAAACAATTTCTCTCTGATTATATTACGTTCGGGCTCTCCTTCGGGAGGGGAGACAACCCAGTTCTCATGGTCTCACTTTTCATACGATCATAAAGGTGTAGTGTAAAGAAGAGGATACGGTTTCCATTCTTCGTCGCAGGCTGCAAAGAGCGGAGACTCTGAGACAATGGGCGGTGAAATGACACGCCGTTATGACTGGCGGAGTGAGATAACAAACTATTGTCCGGCTCGGACAACAGCGAGGCTGCGTTTCGCTCTTACATACACTGTTTTCTAATGTGTTGTGTCTGGAAGTGAAAGTCAACAGAGAGAGTCTTTTTATGTGCAATTTCACAGATCACTCATAGTGATGTTGTCTTGATCTTCATCTTGATCTTTATCTCAATTTTGATACTTGATCTATCTACGTGAGGCTCGCAGATATGTGTTAAATGAGTCACGTCTTGAACAGTCTGTCACTATCTGACATGCTGAGGTGCTCTGGTGTTCTCTTGACTAGACTTTTCCTCAGTACCTGTCGTGGCCTGGATGGGGTACGAGGGCTGGCTCCGCCCCCCAGAGTTGACGGACATGACGCTGAGCTTGTAGTCTGTGATGGGCTGGAGCTGCACCACGGTGCCAGGGGAGCTGTTCACCACGGTCTCAGAGAAGAAGTCGCCGCTCTCCGACTGGGCCCTCAGGATGTAGCTGCTGGCCCCGGACACCTCTGTGAACTCCACGGTGATGCTGTTGCTGTGCTTGGAGTAGGCCTGCTCAATGCTGGGCACCTCAGGAGCTGGAGGAAGGATAATGGGAGTCAAACCAGTGCGACTCATAACAAACATGCTTTTAGATTCACACACTTTGAAGACTCTTAATCATTTATCAAAGCAATTATACTACTGGGTTGTAATTCTAGGACCTTTTTACTGCTATTTGTACTGTTTATCTCATTCCAAATCTCTAAAGGCTATAGCTGTTTCTTGTTGTACATACATACATAATGTGAGGTGACCTCATACCAGGGCTATATGTACTGTATTTTTATACTGTAGATGATAATGGCGCTGAGGAGATTATTTACATTCTCTTATTTTGCCCTCCCCAAACTGCAGAGACAATGGTTTCACAGTAATATAAAACAGAGAAAAGCAGACAATCCTCACAGGTCTATTAGAAAATATGAATGGCTTAGACCAGCTGAATCCCCACTTATAATGCAAGCATGGTTGACTAACTGTAGTTAGTCCTCATTGACACTTAACTGATATAACCTTTCTTCTCAGAGTTGGGATGATATATAGCGAAGCAGTTTTCCTGATGCATAATCACAGGTTTTTAGGCTTGGAGGGCACCACTGTACTGTATATAAAGAATAAAATATGAAGAATACAACAATCCTGACAGAGGTCTACTTAATAAGTTCGGTTCAGTTTTTGCCTCTGTTGTCAGCACAGATAGAAAAAGTGTTGGTGTTGGTCGGTTAAGGACAATATGGTAACATAACATACAATTTAATGAACTATACAGTAGAAATCAATGGTAGATGTCAGGTGGAACCAAGGTTTTGTAGCTAAGTATCTAAGTGTGCATCAGTGGCATGGCTGAGATTCCCTCCTCCCTCCCTTTTATCCCTGGCTGTGCTCCCCTACCTGTTGTCTCCTCTGTCTTTGCACTGCTGAGGACATTGAAAGCATTGTCCATGGCCTCCAGCTGCATGGTGTACACTGTGTTTGGCGACAGGGAGTTGACGGAGCCCATCACGGTGTTGCCACCGAACTGGGCAAAGACGGACGGCTCGGGCGAGTTCTTGGGCGTGGCTGTGATCTTGTAGGAGCTGGCGCCGGTGTGGCCGCTCCACTGCACTGTCATACTCTTGGACGTGACCGTAAACACTGACAAAGTGATGTCTGGAGGGGCACAAATGAGAGGAGAACAGCAATGTGGTACATCAGATATTGCCTGATCATGGTAGGAAAGGAAAGGAGAAGAGGAGTATTTGAGCTTCGGATTAAGGGACATTGTGGGTGCTTTAAGTTCGGATAATTATAGATAGATAATTATCACTTACCATTCTGAGCTGCACAAATCTGAAAATGACCAAACACAACAGGGTTAATGAAATGAAAAACAAAGAAGTAACCTGATGACAGATGACGGGAAATACAGTATTTTCAAGACAAGGGCATCATTCCGAGGGTAGCCAGTTGTTGGTATTTCACATTACATCCTGAGGCAAAAGTATGCTCCTGTATCATATTCTCGGAGCATGAGGGGCAGCAGGCAGCACATTACCTTCACTCAACACAGATTTCAGCAGTGCGCAGTGCAGGTATTTCTTTCAGCTTGGAATGAATTTGTCTATTGAGCTAAGGTTGGGCATGCCACACGCACTTGTTGAAAGCAGTGACGCTCAAAAGAGCCTGTGTTCATGTGTTTCCAAAAGTCCTCCCTCCGTGCAGCAAACTTCTGTTTATCCACACTTTAAAATGGGCATTTAATAGGAGACAGGACAACATGATGACTGCTGCACACAGGTGCAGCAATGAAATGCTTTTTGTTGTTGTTGTTGTCGATATCGCCATAAAATCAGTATACAGTACAATTAAATTATTTCATCTCTTACCTCTGTCAAGGCCAACAGACACAAAACCTTCAGCATCTTTAACCGTGTGCTTCCCATGCCCTCAGCGTTTTTGTTTTTTTTTAGCGGAGCCAAAGCCTGGAGGCGAGATGTGTGATGCTGTTTCTCAAAATGACTCCAGGGAAGCAGCTCGGGCTTAAATTTGACTTTTTTTTTCCTCCCCTCTCTCTCACTCCCTCTCCCCTTCAGATGACACGACAGGTCCTGTATTGTTTCAGCAAATACCAAAGGGCCCAGAGGCTGTAACTCCTCCCCCTCGGGGACGCCTGGGTGGCCTATCAGAGCTGGGAGAGGAGGCTCGCTTGTGTCAGATGAGGATGTAGATAAAGGCAATTGTGTTTTAGACTATTAACCTGGTGCATCCCAGTCGAGAGATACTCAGCCTCTCATCTTTGCTAAAAAAAAAAAAATAGGACACATAACAAGGGATGACCCACTTCTGCTCCTGCAGGGAAGTTTTGCGGTCAATGATTGATTCCTCCTTCTTGTCACATCCCTGGCATCTTGTGATAAGCTGACACCTCTTTCAGAGCAATTAATTACTCCGCCCTCAGTTTGTCAGGTACCACAAACAGAGCAGCAGCACCACAGGTGTGTTTGCTGTAAATATAGACATTATGACACTTAGTGTGGGATGCACTAATAGCATCCTTGAGCAGTGGAGGCAACAAGCAGACTTATGTAATCACATGCAGCACATCTTTAGTCATGCATTGTGTCAGACTACAGGGAACGTTACTGTACGTACAGTGTATTATAAGGAAACATTTGTGACAAAGGTGAGGTAAGTCTGTAATGATAGCTCTGGGTATCTTGGAGCCTCTGCGTCAGGTGTGTATTATGAAGAGGGGCAGGGAGGATCCCTAAGGAGCCACTGTGGATAAAACTCTTTTGTCCACGCTAAAGGCCAAAAGAAGAGAGGTGATTGAATTCCAACTTCACACGCTTGAGATAATTTCTGCTCTCTCAAAAGTTTAAAGAACAAAGGACAAGAGTGTCCGGTTCCCAGGTTTAATTGTTTGACATAGATGAAAAGCTCAGTTGACTCTAACATGTTTTGAGAATGAGATTTGACGCCGTTTCCTTTTATTCAAGTCTCTCTTATCTTCTCATGTCATATCTGCATTGAGACAATTTCTTCCTGTTTACGATGGCAAAGAAATACACAATGTCCTTCTTTATCATGGTTCCAGTGGATGTGATGGGAGACATCATGCATGGCCTTGGCTCTCTATATTTCATTGTTCAGCTTGCATTCAAAGGGAGCCAATTACAAGTGGGTATCTTCCAAATATACATACTATAGATACTATGCTATACAATCCTGTAGATAGATGCAGACTGTAGATAAAGTCAAGAAATCCAAGATGTTACCTTGCACATTGCACCTACACCTTACTGCACCTTACCTCCTTTTGCACATTTCATATTGTGCATTTGATGAAATCTGAACACTTCCCTCAAGAAGATGCTACCTTAGTTTTTCGGTGAAAGATCATTTTATTGATTGCTGATGTCTGTATCTGATAGCGTGTGTGTGTGTGTGTGTGTGTGTGTGTGTGTGTGTGTGTCAGTGCATTTAGTTTTAATTTAGTTTAGATTGCACATTTTCTGCATGGAAAAACGCAATTTCAATTCTCCTTGTAATGTAACTTTCTGTGTATCATGGATGGATTATGCGCATGACTCACTGTACTGCTCTTCCAACTCAGAGCTGGTTCAGTAGTTGTGTTTACATGCAACAGACTGACTGCAGTCGTAGATGGTGGAGGCCTGCAGGTCAACAACCACGCTAAGAAACCACATCTGGTCTTTGTACAATCAGCGGGGGGACAACCAAGGAATGTCGTCTGGACACCTCTTCTTCCCCGATACCCCTCTTGGAACAACAGTGAAAGCTGACACCCCACGACAGAAACTGAAGGCGGCCCCGGCACCGGCAGGCTACGGCGATGACAAAGCCGCATAGCACCTCAGTAAGAAGACACTGTGTCAGTAGCAGCCACAGGCCAGCAGGACGGCCATCGCAGGCGTCAGATGAGCAGATTAGCTGTAAGGTCCAAAGCTGATACTTGTTCGAACTAAAGGCCGAGTGGGTTTTTCCTGAAATGTAATAACGCCAATCTGACCTACTTCAAATCTGATTTGACTTCATCTCCTTCGCCTGTGGCTGCCTGTGTGTATTGGGTAGCTAATCGTTGGGAGGCAGGTAAAATTAAAAAAAAGAAAGAAAACAAAAAAGATCGGGTGACGCATGTCCACTGACACTGAGCTCTGTGAAAAGATAAAGTTTATGTTTATTGCTGAGTGACATTGTGTGACTGATTACCAGCCTAAAGGTCACAACTAATTGACAGCGTCGCATTAGGTTTGCAGTCATTTCAGTAATTACAAAACATACACAAATGAATGCGTAGGTGAGACAGTCACTTTGCCAAAAGCAGAGGATTTGGTCAGCTGCCACACAAATGATGATTTCCTTCCATTGTTCCACCGAGTTGAAAAGATATCACGACAAAATGTAAAACATCATATAAATTAAATATTGTCCATCAATTTAAATATACATTTCCTTACAAAAATACAAAAAGACAGTACGTTGTAACACATACAGAATAATAACTTAACACAAACAGGCCCATTGCCTGACGCATCGCAGCAGCTCAGAGCGGCCTGGTCCGTCCCCTGCTGCTTACAATGCGTGGTGCTTCCTGCCCCCTAGTGGCCCCGCGGAGCTGTGCAGCTTCCTGTGGAGCTCAGCCTTGGCCAGGTCCGCGGACAGCCTCTTGGCCATTCGGTCTGTGGTCCTCTTCATGTGTCTCGCCATCTCGATAGCCCGGTCCAGGGTCCTGTTCATTTCCTCGTCCTGGGAAGACGGCAGCAGGATTTGTGTCTCAGAACAGCAGATGTTCTCCAGAAAGCAGAGCAGCGCAGCAGAGATATATGAGGACGCAGCTCACCTTGCTCCCTCTGCGTCTGCCTGTCCTGCGACCAGCCTTTGGTGGGTGCCACCCCGGGGACGCAGTCCGCTGGAAGTACACGTTGCTGGGCAGGAGTGCTGTGTCTGACTGGGTGGAGCGCTGCCTGTGATGGGGACTGGGCTCCAGCTGCAGCTCCCTCACTTTGTAACTGACAATCAAAAAGCAACAAGAGTGATTCTAAACAAGCAGCTGTGGGTTAGGGCCATCTGTACAAGCGTGGCAAGCTCTGTCTGTGTTGCACATGAGCTCTGTGTGAGTGTGTGTGTGTGTGTATGTACCTGGCGGGCAGGCTGCTGGAGGAGGCGTAGCTGACCTGGAGAAGGGGCTTCTGACGGGATGGAGAGGACAGAGCAGACCATCTCTCCCTGGAGTGAAAACTCTCCAGGGCCGCTGCCAGACGTGACGAGAACAGTGTGTGTGATGACAAAACACAACACTGGAACTGACAGCCTTTCTACAGACGTTTTAGGATGTCGATGATGGTGATATGCCTCTGTGGCTGCAACACTTTTTCTATTGTATATAAATATAAACATTGCAGGATGTATAAACATGAATCACAAAGATTGCAGAAATGCTCAGATGCCTGACTGTCTTACTCTGAGGTGCCAGCTTGGACCGGCTGTCAGAGGCCTCCACCTTCCCACCTTGCAGAGCAGAAGTGGTTGTGACTATGCAGGATCCCTCTGATCCTACAGATGAATAAATACACATACACCTGATACAGCATCCCCACTGTGCACGTGATACCGGCTACATCCAGAAACAGGTGCTGTGTTTCTAAATGTGTGTGCGGCTGTGACTCTGACCTCTCCTGGACGGCACTGCACCATGGTGCTTATGTTGCATCTCTACTGATGCTCTCCTGCTCCCCACAGGTGAACTGTGGGAGTGCAACAAGATCTCAGAGCCAGCTGTGTCACCGCTGTCTGTTCCTGAAGAGCAAGTAACCAAGAGAACCGTTGATCATCAAGAATATATATATATGCACACACAGGCAGATGAAGATCCAGGAAAACACGCTCTGAGTGATTTGCTGCCATGTGCTTGTTTGCATATTGTACCTTTGCTCTTGCTGGGGTCCATGTCTGAGGAGATCCAGTCTTCTATCTTCACCTGGTTGGAGCTGAGATTGTCCTCATTCTGTCTGCTGGATGATTTCAGGTCACTGCAGTTGGGATAGAAATGCGATCACAGTAATGACTGCATAATCCATACATAGCAACAAAATGCTTTGACTCTGAAGGCGTGGATCATAGATGACGACATCTCATTTTGTCATACAATCAAGAGAATTTATGACATGATTGGATGAATGGATGCTGATCCTTCCATCCTTCCACTAACACACCCAGCAGAAGCTGCCCCACCTGTTGCAGGAGGCCCTGAGGTGGCTCCTGGTTCTGGACTTGGACCTGCGCTGTTCTCGCTCGTGTCTGTACCTGGAGGTGAGATAATCCATCTTCTGTGCTAGGTGAGGCAGCTGGACCAGGCCCTCCTCCAGGTCCTTCTTCAGCCTGGAAACCTCAGACTGCAAGGCCACGATGGCCTCACTAGACGCACGCAAAGATCACTCAGGTTTTTGATTATATCTTTTGATTTTCAACTCTAAATGTATCTCCATATGTACCAACCTGTTACAGGTGCAGGAATACAGTGGGCTTCCCCTCTCCTCTGCATCCATGGTGGAGCTGAGTATGGGTTCAGATACGTGGTGATGGAGATTGGATCTTGTTCTGTCTGTGGTGGAGAAGTGTTTATTGTTTCATTGTTGTCCAGATGAGATAAAAAAGGAGAACTTAAAGAAGAGGGCTTTGCTCACTTTGCAGCCTTACTGAAGGCTTCTTGGTGGTGCTCTCCACCCAGCACTCCACTGATGCTGCTGCTCCGCTGGGCTGTGTGTGGATGGAGTGGTGGCTGCTGAGACTGGCAGGATGGATGGCCGTCTGCAGGTTGGAGCAGGAGCCCTCACTGTCCGAGCTGCCTAAGGCACTGCTCTGGGACTGTGTACTACAGATGTGAGGATGATGGAGTTACTCTCAAGTTGGTTATTCAGCTATAAAATGTATTTCTTTAAAGCCTTTCTACCTTTCTGTGAGCAGACTCAGTTGAAAAGATCCTGAAGCTGATTGATTCAAATAAGAGCTCCCAAATCCGCTGTCTGTCTCCGGGCTCACGATCCTCTGCAAGACAAGGAAGTGGTTTAAATATACAGTAGCAACCTATGCATTTTACACCACTAAAACAAACAAGCGGACGCCTGGGACTGACCTGTGACACAGACGAGGTGTTGAGAGGAGGCTCTGAGAAGCTGTCGGTGCTGATGGAGGGTCCGGGTACCTCAGAGGACACAGAGACCTCCACTGCCAGGCTCACGCAATCGCCCAGATCACGTTCGCCCACTGGGTGCAGAACACTGTCTGGGGTGCTGCAACAACAGCAAAGGCAGCGTAGAGAGGGCAGGGTGGAGATAAAGGGGGTTGAATCACTATTTTTCAGCATGAAAAGTTTCTCTGTGAAAAGTTTTAAAGCTGTAGACACTTAGATTCCAACATGGATTAGTTCAATGAGTTGTGCATAATTCAAGAGCAATCCAGTACATCCACAACAGCCGTACCAACATCTCTCCACTGACCTGCTGGGTGTCCCCTGTTCCAGCCTGGGTGATGAGCTGCATCCATTCAGGTACGCTACGATGTTACTGTGATCTATGGCCTCCAATAAGACGGAGCTCGTCTCCCCTTCAGCCTGAGCTGCTTGCAGGTCCAGGCGCTCCACAGAGCCCTGTGAGCTCCTGGAACAGGACGGAGCAGAAAACCTGCACACAGGAGTGCAAACACTCAGGGAACCTGACACCAGTACTGCAACACTGAAACTCTATCTGCTCCAGGGGAAGAATGAGAACATGCCTTTGGTTTTGAGTGCCATCCTAAGCACCACTCAGACTATCAATAGTTAGACACTACAGTGACAGGAAAACACTCACTGTGCTTTATTATGATAACTATTACTATTCTAGTTCAGAATTGACACAATTGTTTGAACTAAATTATTCACGATGCAGTAGGAAGTCTAGTAAGAGGTTTCTAAACTCTTAAAATGTTTTAACAAGTACCTTGAATGTTGTAATCCTTCATCTCTATGGACCTCACTAGCCTCCTCGTGCTCTTCCACATCTTTTTCCTCCTCTTTCTGTGTCTCAGGCATAAAACCCACAGTGGAAAAAACGGCACTCAGTCCCTGAAACATGAGACCAGGCCACATAATTTGGGGTAGTGTAATCTTACACACACACACCAACGCAAACATGTCATCCAAACACAGAGTTCTTCACAGGTGCAGGCGAAATATTTTTTGCAGCGGGCCAGCCATGTTGTTTTTATTCAATGTTGTTGCATGGTTACCTCATGCAGGGATGATGCTGGTGAGGGTGTGCGCATGCAGACAGGACTGGCATTTTCATGCAATGCCTCCTTTAAGGCCGTGGGTGTGGAGGATGAGTGTGGCGGAGACATCTGCTCACACACATTTAGGTCTATCATCTCCTTAATGTCCTCAATGTGCATGCCAATCCTGAAAATGTCTCCCTCGACCAGCCTGAACAAGACAAGGCAACACACACACACACACACACACACACACACACACACACACACACACACGAATGGATGGGTTAAAGCGATCCGTACAATATCACGTAATTTGCACAGATGTAGCAGTGAGGTTTGTTTAACCTGTTTGGGTCAAAGGTGCCAGTGTTCCTGGCCAGGCCCATGTAGTTTTGCATCTCCAGAGCTCTATGCTCCTCCTTCTTACTCATGTATTTTCTTTCCAGTTGGTCCTGAGCCTCCATGATGCTCCTCAGCATCTGGCAGCCGACACATTTTACAGTTAAATCCATGCAGAATTATACATTGCATTCACAGCTGTGTGCAGTTAAGAAATGCAATAATTACCATTTGCTGCTCTGCTGTGCTCACTGACATGTTCCTCACACTCACTTTGAACTCTTCCACCTGAAAAGAAGACATTTGAGAAATCTTTGTCAGGTGCCTTTTTATGTCTTGACAGCTTAGTAATACCCCGACAGATCTTGAAAATTACCTTCTGCATGAACTGGCTGATGATGTCCCTCAGCTCTGCAGTCATTCTCTCCCCATCTGTGGGCTCCTCTTTGGGTGGGCTGGAGGAAGCTGCGTCCACCTCCTTCACCTCTTTAATGTGGCTCCGTGGAGCAAGTGTTTCCCCCTTTTCAGCAAAGTTTTCTGAAAATAAATGAGTTCTAAAGTTGTACATATTATATGAAACAACTAAGCGATCAGTAAAAGAGTATTTATTTGTTATGTGCTGTAGCTGTATCTATTCAATGTGATGAGGAAAGCGGATTTTTATTATGATGCGTCATGATTCATCCTGTACAGTTAGTGATGATCTGCTGAGCACATTAAATCACTGTTAAACCACTGTATATCAGATGATTAGATAGCTGCATGAGGAGAGTAATGGTGTGTAATACTAACAGTGTCATTGGAGCCCATTTGTTGCCATGGAAACCAGTTACACTTCACTACGTAATTTGCAGGTGGAGAGGCAATGCTCTGACCTGTCACAATATCAAATGTCAGACACACAAACACACCAGAAGAGGGGAGGTGAGGAGTGAGGGAGCTAGGGTGGCCTCCGTTGATGGCAGGGAGGTTTTCCTGATCTTCGTCTTCACACTCTAAATCGAGCATTGGGTCTGAGGACGCCTGAACCTGTGAAAACACATCACATCACAATCACTTGGAGCCTGCAGTCTAAAATTACAAATGAATGAAATAGGTTTTTACTTACATTGGTCCCCAGCCTCATTTGATCTATAAGGTTCTCTGCCTCGGCGTACTTTGTTAATAATTTATCATATTCGGCCTAAAGAAATGAGAGTCAGTGTCAGGCTTGTATACGTGGCACTGGCATTTGTTACAATAACATGTAGTTGTTACAGCACAAGTGCAATGAGGGGAGTAAATTGTTTCTACCTGCAGGTGATGAACCAGTGCTGGAGGGGTTGCGCTTTCATCTTTGAAGACATAGGGCTTCTCTGCTGGCAGTGCTGAATCTTCTAGGACTCTGCTAACCAGGTCTAACATACCCGGGGAGGACTGTGCTCTGTGTATGCTGCTAGGGCCCTGAAGAACAGGTCGGACTGGTCCACTCGGAGCTTTAGGGATTTTTACCTTGGGGGCAACCTTGGAGAAGTCAGGCAGCGGGTAATGAACTTGACCTTGGCCGTACTTCATCTCACTAAAGGATCTTGTGCGGAGGAGTGGGACTCTCTGTGCCTCATCATCCTCCTCAGCCTCTACTTGCTTCTCTGCCTTCACGCTGCTTGTATTCACGCTGCCTTGTTTGGAATCTGCACTGGCTGAACTGGATGCAAGGCTGTCAGTAGTAGCAGCAGTGACATTCTCAGCTCTCCCCCCTCTTACTTCCTCTGAACTTGAGTTTTTGGATGCAGTTTTACTCTTTTGATCAGTCCTGTCAGAGCAAAAACTCTGACTAATCTCAGAATTACAAGCAGGGCTGCGTGAGGAGCTACTATTAATTCTAGCACCGCTGTGCATCAGAGCATAACTTAAAACGGTGTCATCCACACTCTCCAGCAGGGACACCTCGGGTAGGGTCTCTGCCTCGATCAGCCTGCCTGACCGCAGCAGCTCCTCCTGGGAGAAGTGTCGCAGCAACAGCTGGTTGATGTCTGCAGGACCGGGGCACGGTGGGGGGTTGTCACCCGGCTTGGAAGCATCTACCATGTTTTCCTGTTTGCCATTCGCATGATCTTGCAACAAAGTTGCTGGTTTCTCAGGAATCTGCCCATCAATAAATGAACCGCTGAAAACTTCATCTCTAGTGTTGTACTCAAGCAAATCGGGAACATCAGGACTTGCATGAACCGTTTCTCTCCCTTCAGAGCTTGTGTTGCTCTCAGAATTAGGTGTCTGGTTAAAGTAGGAGCTTCCTAAATCTCCGTCATATGGCAGGTCGTCCTGGTCCTCGTCACTGGTATTCTGCCCCGGGTCCTCGAATCTCTCCTCTAAAGGACGAACATCTCGCATGGTGTTTGGTCTTTTGGCAGACACGGGCAGCATGCTGCTCTTATTGTTGTCCGCTACCACACTCCCACTTTGACCACTGGCAGGACTGGACTCTGAGGACGTGACCTCCAAGCCCGACAGCTCTGCACTTCCTGTCAATCACACAACACCAGCAACAGAATATGAAATCACAGGGTCAGTCCACCAGGGCACACAGACATACACACTATTCACTTTCAAACTCACATCTAGGGCCAGTTTAAGGAATTCATTCGACCTAAAATTGCGTGTTTTGGACAGTGAAAGAAAAGAAAAGTATCTGGAGATAAAAATCCCTCTGTGACACCACCATCTAACCATATTTACTTTTTTCATATTACACACGAAGGTATGTCCATATTTTATATCCTTGTCCAGCTTTGGTGTTGTTCCTTTTAGTTCTATGTTAATCTCGCACTCATTTCAATCTCCCCTTTCATAGTGTATAAAATAAAAACATGCAGGGTCAATACCGCTGATAGTTTTCAGCTCTTAGAAGTCCAACAAGCTGTTTTAACCTGCAACAAAAAACAAGGTGATAAAATAAGCAGTGGTAACTCCGGGACTTACCGCTAAGGTGGACGCTTGGCTCGGAGGCAGCAGACTCTGCCTGGGATAGGTGTAAAGCGAGAGAACTGTCTAAATCACTCAGGTGGAGACTTTCATCTTCACTGAGGTCGATAAAGATGCTCTGCTGAATGCGCTTCTCCCAGAGCACCGTGGGCCTGTCCTCTGCCTGAACATCCTCGTCTGACTCCTCCACTTCACCCTCCATAGAAACCTAATGGGAAAAAATCGACCTCTACGCACCTGCGTGAAGGCAGGGGGTAAGAGGGGAGGATGAAGCACCTGTTCATCACTTAGCAACGACACTTGCGAGCTGACAACATTGGATGAAAATGTGCTAAGCCGTCAATTATTCAACAATTAATACATTGTGTAGGCAGAGGTTTGGGTGACATAAGTGTTCAAAGGGTTGCTCAGTAGAAAAAAAAACTTAGACAGGAGCTAGCCAGCACATATGTAAAATGAAAAATTTCTGCTGAATCCTGCGGGAATCTCCCTAAAGAATCAATAAAGTAGTGCCCACCTATCCACCTACTTACCAACCAAACTACCTAGCTTATCTGAATTACATGTCCAAAACTAAACTTCAGAATGAAACAATTACAACAACAATTACAGAAGTTACGTCACTGAAACATTATCATGCACTCAGCTGACTCTCAGCAAGATTTTTAAGTTGTAACTAGGGGTGGGATTACTGATATTCTTTTAACAATTTTCAATACCTTCTACAACACTGCTTAACATTTAAGTGTCAGGCAGTTAAATCAAGAAAAGCATACAGCATTTAGATAGGAAGTTGCTTTCTACCACTTGTCACTAAGGACGTGTGTAAACTTGGCTATTCATTTAGTCAAGGAACTAATTTTAAAACACCCGTATCAGCAATGAGTATAGTGCCCTATCGTCTCTACTCACTCAGATGTCTTTGACTCCGTCCGCTACCATGCTCCCGCCCCTGACATCATCATCTGGTAACTAGCTCCAGTGTTTCTGTCTCTTTCTGTCTTGACATATGGTTTCTTCTCGGACAGGTTTAGTTTCGTGGGCATCATTAATAATGTAGCTGGTCTACGGCAGAGCTCAGCGTCTGACAGCTGTGCAGCCAGGAGTCTGGTTGCTAGGCGACCGTAGCGGAACCTCCTCCACAAGACCACCGAAGAAGACTTGAAGAAAGTTACGTAAAATCTCAATGTTTTGCCATAGACCGTGTATTTGACATATATTTCAAAATATGTGTGTATGTCTGGAGAGGGTTACACCGCAACCTACCTCAACACAGCAAACAAAATAGTTATTTTTACTTCCCTGCAAGTGTGTAAATGTAAAACATGACAAAGGTGTTTTAAACAGTCCAAGTTCAGGTCATACTGTAATGACAGCTTCACTATAACAATACGTCACTTCTTTTCTATTCAAATCTATTGGACCAATGTCTGTTATTCGGGGCGTGGCCAGCTTTGAATTTCGTCCTCTGATTGGCTGATCTTCGAAAACACACACAGTCCAGCCGTGAGGATTGTCTCCTCTCCTCACGGAGTTAAATCTAAGTTTTATAAAAGTTAAATGGTAATGTAATGTAAGGATGGACTAGGTACGGGTTGTCTGTACATTTCAAACGCCCGTCTAACTTTTGCAAATGGTTTTATCCTCGTGAGAGTGTTCTAAAAGAAGAGGAAAAGTCACTATTGTTCGAACTGGATCGTCTAACGTAAGTTTGGAGGCTAACAAGCTAATCAGCTATGTTTTTGCTGGGGTTCACGCGTTTTCAGCTAACACACTGATTCCGTGCATCAGTTTGTTGATTCGACCTGTCAATCGCACAGACTGCGTAACGAAAGCGGGTTGTTAGCGGTGTTCCCGCTTTGTAATCGGTCTGAATTGATCTTATACTGACTGAAATGTGCTCACTGGAAATGAATCTGTTTCGGAATTCAAAAAATCTGTTGTGCTGTGTTTTCGTCTTTATACCAGAGTGAAACATCTGGGATAATCACAGTCACGTGTCGTTGTATTTTAAAGCACGTTTGTTCAAATATACACAACTACAGTCAGCATGCACACTTCCACACCCAGATATTCGTAGTATCTACCCACTCCCAGTTTCTTGTTTGTACGGTACACATCATATACAAACTGCTATAACTGTCTGGTGAACGTGCTGAATTGTATTGCAGGTATACTGTGAAGTATTTCCATTACTGTTTTCCTCATGTTATGCATATTAGTTTAAGAAGTTGCAGGCAAGTGCACTTGGTGGACGTGAAGCTGAATATAATTATCAAATTATGAACCTTTAAAAAACATACAGTAGCTATATTTTATTTGTGTGTACTTGTATGTATACACAAGGGCCATAACCTTGTCCAATCCGTCCATCCATTATCATCCAATTTTTTGTTTTGCTGGCTTACATACTGTAAAACTGTAAACATCAGTTTTTTGGGAAAGAGGTTATTCATGATCACAACTCATCTCATTTCAGGCTTTCCAGATACCCTATTCCTGTCAGGAAGAGTTACCGGTAAGTCTCCCAAGGCTTATGCAGTTGTTTCCTTCTTTTGTTTTGGTGCCTCTTTTTTTTTTTGCTTGGTCACGGTGTAATGCTGAGCGGTGATTCCATTCTTAGCTTTTTCCCTCAGTGGCACTGGTTATTTTAGTGCCTCAATGGAGAAAATAGCTCAACACATCTGTTGCGTGTTAAAGATGAAATCATGCCGTGTTTGTGACTTAAAGAGCGAGTGACTGCCACCCGCAAAGCTGTCATGGGAAAACAACCTCCTTGTTCCCCTTGATGTGCCTTTTACTCATGAATTGTGTCTTCCGCTTGTACAGTTTTCATGCACACTGTAGCTTTATGTGCAGAGGGTCCCTCTAAAACACACCCAGTTGGCATACAATGGTGGAAAAGGCTGCACAAACACTGGCACACATCGACTGGTAATTACTATAATGTGCAGGAACATGTAGTTCACAGGCTGCCGAAGCCTACGGCTTTGGTTTGTGTCCTGGTTGTGGGGATCCGTGCAGCAGCAGGAAGAACAGGCTGAACGAAGATTATTTCATGCCTGTCTTTGGTTTCAAACAGGTCGATTAGAAGACAGGTTGTCAACACCCTTGTAAGGACTCTAAAGTCACGGATTTCTGTTTGTTAATGCATGGATGATGTCGATAAATCAAACATTAAACTGCTATTTGTTGCTTCCATCCATGGAGCTCGAAAGTTTTTAATTCAGTGCTGAATTGTTTTCTCCCGTTTGCTGGACAGCAGATTCAGCAAAGGGAACCAGACGACACGCAACAGTCCTGCTGCATGCAGTCAAACACTTCTTCTTTTACGTTTCTCTGCAGGTTGTTTTTGTCTCTGTAACTTGTGCGGGCTTCTTGCAGTGTGAGCTCACTGCGGAGCTTATACTTGACAAAAGTTACCAACAAAAACAACTGCACTGTGGGCCTATTGTAGGCCAGGTCCCTAATCCAGGTGGCTTTATGCACACTGGCCTGCTTTTTATGTGCAGTAAGTAGTGCAGGGCTGAGATCCATTAATACAGGACATATCTGACAGTAATTTGGCTTTGAATGCAGTTGGCAGTCACAAGCATGACTCAGACAAACAACAGCGTCCTAGAATTAGTTATAAAGTCTATAAAATGAATGCCTTTTGCAACATAGATCTACACACATACTGGGACTGAGAAAATGTATATTACTGGGTAAAGGCTGTAGTGGTGAACATAACTTTTAACTGTCTCTCTACAGGTTTAAAAGCTTGTGCTGCTTGTCTTCCATGCCTTTCTCATCTTCCAGCCGTAATTTAGCACAAAGAATTAACCTAGTTTGCAAATGTGTGGTCTGCTCCATTATACTTTCTTTGTGTGTGTGTGCTGGGAGGGAGAAGGGGCTGCTGGGTTAAATTTGGGGGACAAATGGGTGTGGCTGGACTGACCTCATGGAGAAATGAGGTAATGGTTGGCTCTGCTCTGGGTACAGTCTATCTCATCCATGCAGCCTGCTTATCACTGTCCTTTCCTCTGGTGGAAGCTGCTTCTAGATAGTCGGTCCGTCTGCTGTTACAGTAGCTTTTGTTCTAGTGACTTCTTTCCTGGAGAAATCATGCTCAATCCTGCTGGTCGCTCTTACTTTTCAGTGATTGCCTCTGATTTGGTAATTCACACTCCCTGGACTTTGATAGCCACCGCCCCCCCACCTCCCCTCCACCGCCATCTCTGCTTGCCTAGGTTACACTCTGCAGCCTTCACTTCTTGCTCACCTTGTCTCAACTCTAGAGCGGGCGCGCACACGCCTCCCAAGCCTGGATAAACTGAGTCACCGTCTTACGCTGACATCTTGCCTGTGTGGTTGAGCCCTTCCTCCTCCCTCCCTCCCTGCCATCCATCCATCCATCCATCCCCTCCATCTCCAGCCTGCTCCCTCCGCTTCCCCCCTCCCTCCCCACTAGCGCACGCCGCTGTTTGGTTGGTGTTGCCATGGCAGCGGGCGGCCGCAACGAGGCTTCACATACAGCGTCTTGTGTTCTCTTCACAGAGAGAGGGCGGCTGACGGGATCGGGGCGCTGTGACGCAAAACACACGGTGTGCGCAGGCAGCCGCGTGGACTCAGGACTCAGCAGCCGGGTGTAAAACGCTCACGGGTGGGGGGGGAGGTTCACTCCCCACATCAACACTCAGCAGAGGGACAGTCACAGACGTGACCGCTTCTTCCTCCTCTTCTTTTTTTTACGTGTGGTCAACCCCCCTTGCGCCCTTCGGCTTGAGTTTTTTGTTTTTTGTTTTATTTTTCTTTCTCGTTGGTTCTTGACTTAAATCGCAACCATTTTTTCGGGGACGAGACTGGGATTTTCCCTCATATTATGCACATCAATGGATACCAGTGGCTCACTGGTTAGCACGCGAGCTGAAGATCCATCCTTTCATGTCCGCTACAGGTAGGCGTCTCTCCTCTCTCTCTCAACTAAGACAGAGCCGTAGAGTAGATTTCTTTTTTCTCTTGTAACATTTTGCTATACTCATTAGCAAGTGGCATTTGAGTGCTGGTGTCAGGTGACATAATTAATTTATTTATTTAGTGTATTTCGAAGGAAGGGTCAAGACCTACTGTGGGATAGAAAGTTGATATGTGCAGTCGTGGATGGAGTCGGTGGGTGAGTGGGTGCACGAGGGGGCTTTTGACAGTGGGTTTGTCGTGTAAAGGCAGGTGGGTTGACTTAAAGGCACCAACCAGCTGTCCATACATACCGCGGTAAAGAGACCTGTTCCAGGTAGCTTCAATATTTAACAAGTGCTGAAAAATTCATCACCACCCGCTTTGTTTTTTTCAGTCACACATGTCCAGTTTATTTGAACAGACCGGGCGTCTGCTCCGCGGGTGGTTTTTCCCAAGTTAACATGATTGTGGGATGCTTACTGTCAATGACTTAATTCCACCAGCCTGCACTACGCAGTTCACTTATGTGTGTGTGTGTGTGTGTGCACGAGAGACACCTCTAATAAAGTGACTTAGCCCTGAGCGGTGTGGTAATCTGTTGTGGGTCATAATCTCAGGTGACCAGGGCAGCAGAGAGAGCTTGACACAAAGAAAAGCAGATTAACGTAGGAAATGCTGAATGAGCGGTTCCCCCGCTGCCATGCATTGGGAGTTAATGCGGCGACGGCGTCACACGCGTCCTCCTTGAAGGTTTTCCGACGCGTGCCGCTAACTCTCTATCTCTGTGACGTCAGGGGGATCCGAGGTTTGACACCTCGGGAGAGAGAACTTGCTTCTCAAAGCTTTTTTTTTTTTTTTTCTTTTTAAAGATAGCTGGTTATGCTTTTTCTTTTAAAACACACACCGACCGATAAGGGTAGAGCTGCTCTCCCCATGCTTCAGACTAGAGAGAAGGAGCTGCTGCAGCCTGGAAGCGTTTCTGGTGGAAAGCTCGGTAGATGCCTCTCAGATGTTCCCTGTGCTGCTGTTGTAAGAGACAGAAAGCGAGCAGGTAGGCTAGTGTCTGATTTGATTCTGAAACGCCATATATGCCTGTCCAGGTGATGGTGTGAGCTACTTTCATTGGTGCTTTTTGGCTTTTTATAAACTCCTGTGAGGAGATTTGTGCATTTCTGGGTCAGTGTTTGGGTTCTAAGCTCCTGGGCGGGCACCGGTGGAAAAGTTTGAGATAAACACACTTTGTTCGGGGCAAATCTCTTCCCAACAATACAGTTTCCTGCAAAAACAAAAGTTGGCAGCCTAACAAGTCTTTGCTTTGCTCAAACACGCTGCTTAATCTAAAGATAATCCATGCGGGGATAAACCAGCAGCCATTGTCTGAGTCTCCTTTCATCTGGCCTTGAAACGCTCCAATCTAACCCCATTTATAACTCCACAAAGTCATTCAATTGTGTTACAGGAACAACTGTAAACTGCCTGTTAAAAATAAAAACCCCCGCAAGACGTGTCGCTGCATTGTTTGATTTCAATGCGTTCGAAGAAGTAACCAACAGTCATTTACTGATTGGTTCCATGATAATACACCGTCTGTTATTCGTTTGTTATTATGGCTTTTTCTTTTCAAAACCATCCTTGCCGCAAGTGATATGGACCATTTGGACATTTTCTGCAAGTTGATTTTCACATCGTCGTGGGGAGCGATTCTCGCGGAACAGGAACAAATGAAGAAACCTTTGTTGTGATTGAACGGGGCTGCGTGTTGCAGCCTGCCATGCCCTGTATATACAGCCCTCTGTGGGCTAAATATTTAAACTGTCACTTCTTGCTCGTCATTTCACTGCTAAAAGGGACCAGCAGGGCCTTTTCTGAGGCGTGTGTTAAGGATGTGAGAACTACCATAACAAACAAACCCCAGTTTGGACCATTGTTCTCAGTGAGTGGAAGGAAGCGGCTGTGCAGCATTCCCCGTCCAGTCTTTGCTTAGAAAGAGATTTTTGTCCCCTGGTTGTGACCACACTCAGGTCAGTCCGCTCCGGCTTTCAGGCAGCGAAGAGCTGTTCCCACAACTTGTCATTGCTTCATTGCTGGTCCTCTTCACCGTTGTCTTTGGATACTTTTGTGCTGCTTGAGTGGAGCCCCAGCTTTGTCTGGACCCTGTTTACTGACTGTGGCTGTGCCTGCTGCAGGATGGAGGTGTCCTGTCTGGAGCTGGCCCTGGAGGGCGAGCGGCTCTGTAAGGTGGGCGACTACAGAGCGGGCGTCTCCTTCTTCGAAGCTGCCATCCAGGTGGGCACGGAGGACCTGCAGGTGCTCAGTGCCATCTACAGCCAGCTGGGAAACGCCTACTTCCACCTGCATGACTACGCCAAGGCCCTGGAGTTCCACCGGCACGACCTCACCCTGACCAGGTCGGACTGGCCCAGAGGATGCTGCAGACCGATCGTTTCTCCATCCCTTCTTACTAACCTAGTGTGTCTCTTTTTTTTTTTGTAGGACGATCGGTGACCTGCTTGGAGAGGCCAAAGCCAGCGGTAACCTCGGTAACACGTTGAAGGTTCTGGGGAGGTTCGACGAGGCTGTGGTTTGCTGTCAGAGGCACTTGGACATCGCCAGAGACATATGTGACAAGGTGAGTGTGAACAGAAGAGTATTCTGGTTCCATCAGGAGACCAGACCCATAAGACTGACATGTTTTTTTGCGTCAGGTGGGCCAGGCCCGAGCGCTGTACAACTTTGGGAACGTGTACCACGCCAAAGGCAAAAGCATCTGCTGGAGCGGAGCCGAGCCCGGAGACTTCCCCGAGGAGGTCATGACAGCTCTGAGGAAGGCCGCCGAGTTCTACGAGTGAGTGGCCGGCCACGTGTCTGTCATGAAGCCCCCCCCCCCCCCCTGCTTTCTCCCGCTCACACCTCGTGTGTCGTGCTTTTCAGGGCCAACCTGGCCATCGTGAAGGAGCTGGGCGACCGTGCCGCTCAGGGGCGAACCTGCGGCAACCTGGGCAACACCCACTACCTGCTGGGGAACTTCCGCAAAGCCGTGGCCTCTCACGAACAGGTGTGATGTACCTTCATATACGTAGACATGCTTGACTCGGGCGCTGTGACTGGATGCTAAATCGCGTGTCTCCTCGTCTCCTTGGTGCAGCGCTTGTTCATAGCCAAGGAGTTTGGCGACCGCTCGGCGGAGAGACGTGCTTACTGTAACCTGGGCAACGCCTTCATCTTTCTGGGGGAATTCGAAGTGGCAGCTGAGCATTACAAGTAAGCCACTGCGTGGATATGAACCTTTGACCCATTTTGAAAAGTGTGGAAAAGTGGAATCTTAGCTCACGGACACTTAATGTAGGCATAAATTAAGTGTATTTGCTTCTTCGTTGCATCAGAAAGTGACTTGTGTCCAGACTAAGCCTCTTCACTGAGGCCTCTTCGCAGTGTTTTGAACTGTGGCGTCTCTGTGCTCGTCAGGAGGACTCTGCAGCTGGCCAGGCAGCTGAAGGACCGGGCCGTGGAGGCCCAGGCCTGCTACAGCCTGGGCAACACCTACACGCTGCTCCAGGACTATGAGAGAGCCATAGACTACCACCTCAAACACCTCATCATAGCCCAGGACCTCAACGACAGGTAGATGAGGCTTCATCCCACTGTCGCACACACGTTTGTGTAGATGTACTGAAACGTGCTCTCGCTGCAGGATCGGGGAGGGCCGCGCCTGCTGGAGTCTGGGCAACGCTCACACCGCTCTGGGCAACCACGACCAAGCCATGCACTTTGCTGAGAAACACCTGGAGATCTGCAAAGAGGTGCCTAAGCTCTCGCCCTCTCCCTCCTCCTTGCCTCCTTCCCCACCAGTTTTGACGCGAGGCGAAGAAATCTGACAGCAAGCCTTTGTTCCTCTCTGCAGACCGGGGACAGGAGCGGGGAGCTGACCGCCCGCATGAACGTGTCCGACCTCCAGGTGGTCCTGGGTCTGAGCTACAGCACGAACAACTCCACCCTGTCGGAGAACAAGGACGTGGACTACAACCTGCACGGTACGGCCGGCCCGGACGCCAGTCGCGGGTTGTAACGGTGTGATCTGGGTGTTGACACTCTGTCTCTGTGTCGTAGGAGCCAGGCCCAGGATGAGCAGACGACACAGCATGGAGAACCTGGAGCTGGTGAAGCTCACGCCCGACAAGATGAATGTGAGAACTGGTCCCTCACGCCCCCCCGTTTGTCCCCTTCCCCCGCTTCTTGTCGCGTTCTTATCGTGCGTTCCTCTGTGCTGAAGGGGCAGAAGTGGAGCAGCGACATCCTGACCAAGCCGTCCAAACCCTCCCTGGCCAAGAGCTCCTCCAAGCTGTTCTTCGTCAGCCGCCTGCGTGGGAAGAAGTACAAGTCTGGCGGCTCCAGCAAAGTCCTGCAGGACACCAGCAACACGCTGGACAGCAGCCAGGCGCCTGCCCCGGGCCCGCAGAAGGTAACGCAGCATTCCATCTGCCCTGGCATCCGTCACAGTCGGGCCTCGAGCTCCGCTTCTCACGTTGACGTCTTTGTGGGACCCCGTCAGCGGCTGAGTCCGGACGCGTTCGGAGACGAGGGCTTCTTCGACCTCCTCAGCCGTTTCCAGAGCAACCGCATGGACGACCAGCGCTGCTCCATCCAGGACAAGGGCAGCAGGCTGTCGCTCAACAGCGGGCCAGAGTCGCCGCCCAGAGCCATCCGGAAATGTGAGCACACACACTCGGAGTCGGAGACGCTTCAGGTCCCCGATATTAAGTCATTCAGATTTTAAGGGAACCTAAAACAAACATTTCCAGACTCTCAAAGCTTTAATCATCATATTTGCATCACTTGAATTAGTGGAAATCCCTTCGGACACACAGCAATTAATGCACTTTGTCACTGAGTTTATCCGAGCAGCTGCTGCTCACGTCAACTTTGACGTAAAGAGAAATGAAGCGTGAACCTGAAATGAGTTTATCAAACAGCTCAGACCCTGGGTTCAACCCCTGCCCTGGAATAAGCCCTAACACTTCCTCCTCTCTCGCCTCAGCGGTGTCGGAGTCCGCCAACGTGTCCGGCGGCGTCCACGGCCGCAGGCTGGAGGAGTCGGCGGCGGCGGCCGGAGGCAGCCTCCCCGGGCTGCGGCTCAACCAGAGCAGCAGCCAGGCCGTGCTCAGCCACCTGATGGCCAACGCCGACAACGCAGAGCCCGACGACGACTTCTTCGACATGCTCGTCAAGTGCCAGGTACCAGGCCCCCCCTCTCCTCTCCGGAAGCTCCTCTCTCCTCCAAATTCTCCCCTGTCATCCGTAATCACGGATTAAGGAGATTGTTATCCTTAATAAAAAAGAACCAAACAACTAAAACTAGGATTGAAGAAACATTTTTGTTAACTGAAATAAATAAAAACTATTATTAAAAGAGAAAATAACAACTAAGGGAAACTGTATTATACGTTTACAAAACTAACCAAAACGTATCATAATTATGCTAATTATGATACGTTTAGGCTAAAACTCCCTTTGTTTTCGTCTTTGTCAATGTGGATTGATATGAAATCAATTTGGCTCAAGCAGTTTTCGTGAGCTGGAGGCACCATACGGCAATTCAGGGTTTATGTTTACCTCTCAGTGTTCTCGTTTACTACCATGGTGTCTTTTGAGATTCATGTCACGATACTTACTCTGATCTTCTGAATCATGCACCTGACAAAGTATGAAAAACTAGAACTAAACTAAAGCTAAGCATTTGGAAAAAGACGCTAACCTACTGTAAGAACTGATAAAACCTGGCTGTATTAGAGGGGGGAGAAAGTCAGGACCGATCCAAACTAATCTGAAGTGTGAACCCCCGCAGGGCTCCCGTCTGGACGACCAGCGCTGCGCCCCTCCCCCTCCCCCGGTGCGCGGCCCCACCGTGCCGGACGAGGACTTCTTCAGCCTCATCATGCGCTCTCAGGCCAAACGGATGGACGAGCAGCGCGTCACCCTGCCTTCCTCCTCCTCCTCCTCCTCCTCTTCCTCTGGGGCGGCGGCGGGGGCGGCGGCGGCGGCCAGGCCCGCCTCTGGCTCTGGCTCCAGCTGAACCGAGCACTTACGGGACACGCCAGGGTTCCACTGCGTTTCCGTCTCGTGAAGTGGTGTCAGTGTTGCGACAGGAGCCAGAAGCCCCGTGTCTCTCTGCCTTCGTCCCCGGACGGAGCGCCGCCAGCAGTACGATGTAGCCGTAGCGCTCGCCACACCAGCAAGACACTCACTAGCATCAGGGATCTCAGTGTTTGGAGTTTTTTTTTTTTTTTACCACCTTTGTCGTTATCCTGTCCTCCTCCAAATTTCATTTCAGCGTCTCGTGTATTTGTCAATACGCCGAGCGCGGTTTTTGTCGATATTTATTGTGCTTTTGCGTTTTTATGATTGTCCTGACTCTAATGACTGCCGTCCCGCCACTACAAGCCCATGTCATACTCACAGTGTGAACACAGGTACAACACGCTTTCCACTTCTACGTGAGGGCAGCTGTGTTTTGTTTTGTTTTTTCAGGAAGGGGTTTAGTTTTGTTCTTCAAAGGAAATGCTATTTTCAGCTATACTGATACAAATGAATTTAACCCGTGTACAGCCCTTACGCTCTTTTGTACTAAATGTTTCAGAGGTCGGAGGAATAAAGCCTCGTCTGTGTAGCCACCTCGCTCTGACTCGCTCCGTCCTGTCTCAAGCACGCACACACACACACGCACACACACGCAGACACGAGGCAGCCCGTGTAAAAGACACTTTATTGAACGTACCAGCAGTCGGACTCGAGTCGGCTTGAATGCGTTGAAAGTCACTTCTTAAAAACAAGAATTAGAAAGGCTAAGTACGGTAGCCGCTAGCGCTCCAGAAACACACTAGTAACTGTACATCCATCAACGCAAAGGAAATAAATACATCTATGTACGTGTTAGTTTGGCCTCCTTTGTTAAAACAATATATATATATATATATATATATATACTATACATGAACATAAAAACTTAAATATGCATCTCTGTAAGCAAATCAGTAGCGGAGGACGATGTTAAAAGACAAAGTGCGCACATTAAAAACAAAAAAAAATACAATACTTGTGCCCAAAATACTGGCTCTAAATAAATAACCAAACACCCGTTGGTCCTCTCAGACCTCTTTGTGCACACGGCTCGACGCTTGTTGTGGGCCAGGAGCGCCACCTGCTGGCCTCACGTCGTCACAGCAGCAGGCGGACCAAAGCTTTTCCCACACCGACGAAAAAAAAAAGTCTGAATAAAATCCCCAGAGAAACGCCGGTACGCCCCGAGTCACGCTAGTGTTTCCCTTTGACGTCGACACGACCACGATCTCCTCGTCTGCAAAGCAAGCCATCGCAAGACACGGCCACAGCTTCAGCGCAAAAAGGAAACAAAACTAAAAGATCTTTTTTTCTCAGATTCAGAAGGAATGCACAAGCAGAGCAGTTTTTTTTTACACACTTTGAGCCGCAGCGATGCGGCGGATGCGGCGACGTTGACACGCCGTCCGACGGCCGACAGAGTATGAGAGGTTTTCCCCAAATGGTGGCAGCATCACAGCGGTTAGAAGAAAGCTGCACGCAAAACGATGTGGGAATGCAGGGTCTCTTAAGTAGAGTCACAAAATGCTGATCTTGGAAAAAATGGCCACCTGATGCTTTTTACGTGTTTTTTTTCCCTCTGTTTTCGTTCTTTTTTTTTTGGTCTTTAAATGGAAACTCAACTGAAGGCACCATCATGAACGAAGCCCTCGGGCCTGTCTGACCCCGCAGCTCCTCCCCAAAGGTGAGAGGGACGTGCAGTGACCGGCTGCGGTGCGCGGAGTGAGGGGTGAGGGTGAGGGATGGGGACAAAACGTAAATAAATAAGAAAAAAAAGTGGAGGGGTTGTGAGAGAGAGAGCGAAAGAGAGAGAGGGTTGTGAGCCCATAGGGTACAAGTCACCGGCGTGCGACGTGAGAGGACAAGCGAAGGATCATGCAACACGTGTGCTTCAGACGTGTCAGGGTCCCACTGGGTTTCCCTACGGACACAGCGAAAGGCTCGTTCACCTCTGTGTGTGTGGGTGTGTGTGTGTGTGGCTTTTTTTTGTACTCCGGTTGTAAGCATTTAGTATGGACAGGCTGTGAGAGTGTAGCTTCAGGGGAATGTGTGTGTGTGTGTGCGTGTGTGTGTGCGTGTGTGTGTGCGTGTGTGTGTGTGTGCGTGTGTGCGCTAGGGGTTGTGCGTCCAGAGCGTGACGGTGCGGTCGGCAGAGGAGGACAGGAAGGACAGGTCCTGCGTGTGCCAGCGACACTGGATCACCTTGTCGCCGTGCTCTCCCACCGTGGTCACGGGCAGCTGCTTGGTCAGGTCACCTGGGAGGACGGGCAGACGGACGACAGCTCGGGTGAAAGGCTTGTCTGGCGGGACGCGTACAGTGAGCGTGCACGTGCAGTGGCTGCTGCCAGGAAAGCACGGGGAAAACGCTAGCTGCTGAACCTTTGAGCAGCCTGATCGGAGCAGCAGGTTTATGTTACAACGGCGTGGTCCAGGCTACCAGATTTGTTCCTCCTAATGTTAAAAACTTCCAGAGCAACCGCATGGACGACCGACAAAAGACAAATAACTCCTGTTTTAGGAGTTCTGCCTGTAAAATACAGAATTGATTTTAAAATCTTATTGTTTGCTTTTAAAGCTCTAGCTAGCTGGGCTAGCTCCATCCTACATCACTGGGCTTTTGTCTCCTTATTCCACTCTCTCAGGTCATCCTCCCAAAATCTTCTTGCTGTCCCTCACGTGCCCCCAGACTCTGGAATTCTCTACCCCCACCCATCAAGTCATGTCCCACATTATCTTGTTTGAAAGCATGTCTTAAGTCCCATCTCTTTTGACTTTGAAGACGCAGTCGTTTCTAAACGTGCTATATAAATGAACTGACTCGACAGCAGCTGACTGTCCAGCGTTGCTACGGTAACGGACGAGGCGGCGGGCCCTACCTTGGAGGTTGGTGACCATGACCTTGGTGTCGTAGGAGCCGGTGAGCAGGAAGCGGGCGCCGGGCGAGAAGCGGACGGAGCGCACGTCGCTGGCGTGCGGCCGGTACACCTGCACGATGCGTCCCCCCCTGATGTCGTACAGCATGCAGGCGCTGTCCTCCTGCCCCGTCGCCAGCAGACGCCCGCTGGGGTCCACCGCCACCGACGCCACGGGGCTGCCTGGGGGAGCACACCGCGCCGGCTGTCAGGCTTCGCTGCTCTAAGAGGCGGAGGCTGGGAATGGAGGTGGAGGTGGTGGAGGTGGAGGGGAGTGAGACAAACCTGAGCCGTGGAACGCCGTCCCCACCACGCGCACGCAGCTGGGCACCCGCAGGTCCCAGAAGCGCACCGTCTTGTCCTGGGAGCCGGAGGTTATCATCCAGCCTCCCCACGTGTACAGAGACAGGATGTGACCTGGGCACAAACGCATACATCAGGGCCTCCGGCAGCCTGGTGGCCGCCTGGAGCTCCAGCGGGACGGCTCCTACCTGTGTGTCCACTGAGGGCGTGCAGGCCCTGTCCCCTCTGACAGTCCGTGGTGTAGATGTTACAGTCTCCGGCCCCGGCGCTGATCAGGATGGCGCCCCCGCTCTCTGGACCCTCCATGAAGGCCAGGTCTCTGATGGTGCCGTCGTGCATGCTGAACTCCAGGTCTGGGCCTGGCACGCAGGAATAAAATGAGTCGAGCATTAAAAGTGTTTCCCTGGGTGTGCACTTGATGTGCGCGTGGCGAGGAAGCCCACCTGTGGCGTTGCACGTCTCGGCGCTGAAGGGCAGCACTTTGACGTACTTGTCGTTGGAGCCTGTGGCCAGCAGCTGCCCACAGTGGCTCCAGGCCACGCAGTAGATGGAGCCTTTGTGGTGTTTGTTCCTCTTGAAGCGGACGGTGGGCTGCTTGAGCGGGGTGGAACCGCTGAGGCAAAGAAGGCAGAGGAGGGGGGGGGGGGGGACGTTAGAGAACAGCAGGAGACGAAATGAACAAAGTGTAGAAAACATCTTCCCGAAAACCTCAAAGCCAAAAACAAAACCATAATTACAGATGGTATCTTTTTTTTTTTTAATGAAAGGGACAAAGCCATCCACAGAGCCGGGATAAACTCTAACTCTCTAGTTTGAGGCAATGACTCCTCAGAAGCACGGGATCAGCAGATGTCTCTCCTTAGGGTCAGCAAAGGCACCACAGGTTCTGGGTAAGAGGGAGAATCGTTGTTGAGGTTGTTCTGTTGTCCAATCACCTCGGGTCTAAGGTTTCTGGGTAGGCACACACTCGCAGAGTCTTGGAGTTGGAGCCCACGGCGTAGAGCGCCCCGCTCGGGTGAAAGGCGACCGCTCGGACAGCCTGGGTATCTTCCAGAGTCTGCACCGGCACGAACAGGCTTTTCTTCTTCTCCCCCTGTTCAAAAGGCGCACACACGTCCACATATTAAAAAGAAGAGAAACAGCGGATTATGCGAAATTAGCCCAATAATCTGCTGCGATCGTCTCCACCTCGCCACCTCCGTGCTGTCGCGACGCCAGCGTGACATGGATGCTGACGCCGTTATAATCTGCTTAGTCACAAGGAGCCTTACGCTGTGACGGAGCGGGGGGGGGGGGGGCCCTCAAATCAGATCAGAGGAGAACAGCGAGTGCAGGAAGGGACGGGGTGACTTTGATGAGAGTTTGCGGATGAGATCAGATGAGGCATCTCGGGCTCGACGGTCACGTGTGTGCCGAGGTGGAACTGCTTCAGAGTGTGTGAGTGTGTGTGTGTGTGTGTGTGTGTGTGTGTGTGTATGTGTGTGCGTGTGCGTACATGTACCTCTGTGCTCCGGGTTAAGGAGCCTGGAGACCCCTGGCCTTCACCTTTGTTTTTCTGCTCACTGCTGAAAAAAACCCCAAAAAGAAACCCCCACACAGCTGTCATGGGACTGAACAGTGCAACGGTGGGGGCCGTTAGAGCTATAGTGGCTGCGTGCGGCACCTCTGGGTGGCGACTGGAGACTCGTCGGGAGGCGGCACGATGCGGCCCCCCGCGGCGTGCTGTGGGGTGCTGCAGAGCACCCCTCCCCCGCGGCTCCGGCTCCGCTCCGGGGTCACGGACGGGGGGTTGTTGTTGTCCTCGGTGGCGGACGTGTTCCCGTTGCCGTTGCACTGCTGGGCCAGGGACTTCACCTCGTCCCCGATGTTCTCCATCCCCACGTTGAGCTCCTCCAGCTTCTGGATGGACCTGGAGGGCACACGAGTTTTCCCCTCTTTGAGTGTTTTATGTAGTTTTTTTGTTGGATGGGGTGGCTGAATCCAGTCAGAACTACAAAGGGCTGGGAGACAAAGGAAAGCTGAAGTAGCCGTGCCATTATGCACGGCTCCCCTTGTGAATAATGCAGAGGAGAGAGGGGGATTGCGGGGACTCTCGTGGGACCAATCAAAGGGCCTTTGTCCAGCTGACAGAGCTGAAGATTTTTACACTTTTATCTAAAACTAAGAGATAAACACGCTCTTGTGGCGGACCGAGCGCAAGCCAAACTCTCTGCTGTGCTTTGCGTGAGACTGTGCCATTTTGGAGTTTTTGATATGGTGTGTGAGTAACGCACGCACACAAAAACACACAAAGGCCTGCGTGACTGTGTGATGGAGCTGATCGCCACAGATGGTACAGTGTGGACCGCAGGCAGCTTTTGGGGGAGGTGTGTGCGTGTGTGTGCGCGCTAGGAACAGCCACCTGGGACTCTTAATTAAGAGGGACCTTAACATGTCTGCCTGTGCTTGTCTTGACAGCTGCTCTCCCCCTGTACCATGACATCCAGAGGCGTACGGTAATCAGCCGTCTGCCCAGACTGGGCCCCGCCTCTGAAGGCCGGGACTCCCTCTCTCTCTCCCGGGTGCCGTACCTGTTGAGGAACTTCTCGGTGAGGCTGTGCTGCATGTCGCTGGGCGGGGGCCCCTGCTGCACCCCGCCCTCCAGCAGCATCTGCTGGTACATTTGCCTCTGCTGCTGCTTCTGCTCCAGGTGCTGCTGCACGCGCAGCCGCTGGCGGTAGTACTCCTCGTACTTCTCCGTGGAGTCCCGGAGCTGAGGGAGGAACACAACAACAACAAAGCTGCACGTTTATATAAGATACGGATCACC